>CM053626.1:317207489-317281815 GCA_028646595.1 Phalanger gymnotis
AGAAGAGGAGGAGGAGGAGGAGGAAGGAAGGAAGGAAGGAAGGAAGGAAGGAAGGAAGGAAGGAAGGAAGGAAGGAAGGAAGGAAGGAAGGAAGGAAGGAAGGAAGGAAGGAAGGAAGGAAGGAAGGAAAAGAAAAAGAAAAATAGAGTGAAAAAAGTAAAAAAGTAAGCTTCAATCTATCCTCAGAGTTTATCACTTCTCATCTCTGAGTCCTTTGGAATCATCTTGGATCTTTGTGTTGCTGACAACAGCTAAGTCATTTACAGTTAATGATTATAACACATTGCTGTTACTGTGTGCAATATTCTCCTGGTTCTATTCACTTCACTTTGTATCAGTCCCTACAAGTCTTCCAGGCTTTGCAGAAACCATCTTGCTTGTTATTTCTTACAGCCCAATGGTATTCTATCACATTACATTACGGCTTGTTCAGCCATTCCCCAATTCACGGGCATCCCTTCAATTTCCAGTTCTTTGCCACCACAAAAAGAGCTGCTATAAATATTTTTGTACATCTAGGTCCTTTTCCCTTTTCTTTGATCTCTTTGGGATACAGACTTCATGGTGGTATTGCTGAGTCTAAGGGAATGGCATGCTTCCAAATTTCAACAGGGAATATTTAGAGTTGTCAAATACCTCTCTGGCTCCATAAAACCTTGCAATCAGTAGATGGGGTAGGGCAACATCCTAAAATAGAGTGGAAAAAGGACCTTAGAGATCACCTACAGGTGAGAAAACTGACACCCAGAGAGATCATGTCTTCTCTGAGGTCACACAGCTGGAGCCAGGTTTGTCAATCATGACATAAAATTGAATCTCATTTTCTTTTCATATGAAAAGCATCATGGCATCGTATGCAGACAGCCATTTTCATTTTAATCTAGTGCAAATTCTACCTCAGACACATACTGACTGGGTGACTCTGGAAAAGTTATTTGACTTCTCAATGGTCCAAGCAAGCCTTTAAGTCTATAAATTAATAATAAAAAATTAAAAATCTATCTAGTTGTTTCTGTAAGAGGATTGAGGAAGGGGAGTGGACTATGAGCCCAATCCTTCAGAGCATGGGCAACCTCTACAATTTTCACATGGATTCTGAGCATGTGCAGACAATCCCTGACTGGTTCTGGTCTCCTAACCATGTGAGGAAGACGTAGACTTTTTTTCTTTTTAATGGCTGCTGAGTCCTCATTGAGATGCATTAAAAAGTCATTAACTGCCAAAAGGAACTTCCTTCTTTCTTCTGTCTGGCCATGTTGGAATGAAAGAGACATGCTGTATGCTTCTCGAGGGGTAGAGACCTGGGGCCCTAAACCACTCAGGACTGACATGTAGCTCATGAATGCAGATCTCTCTGTTCTTTGCCTCTTTGCATTTGTCCTTTCTTGCTTTAGCTAAAGGAGCATTGGAGACAGCCTTGACCTTATGAGTTTCGAAGTTCAGAATGCTGAGCCATCAAAGCTCCAGGGACTCCACTTCATGTCAGCATTTGTAGGCAGCTGAACCCAATCTCCCAGAAGAATTCAGCAGTGAGTTGAGCCCCCACCCCACCCCAGTCAAGATGTGGGACCCTACATTGATTATGTCAAATTCAGAAATGAATGTGGTGGGAAAAAATGTTTTATAGAAAATTTTTAAGTTTAAGTCCATTCTTCTCAGGGACCAACATGGCGAAGATGAGTGTGCACCCTCAGGTATGGGCAAACAGTAAATTTTTTGTTTCTGTCCTTACTATATCTTCTGTTTCCCTTTGTAACAAGCTAATGTTAGTACAGGGTGTCCCTAAAGTCTGGACACATAGGAAATCTCATTAACATCTCATTAATTTATTTCACCGAAGACTTGTGTTGTTCAGTGACTTCTCTTTCTGGGGTATGCTAAAGGAGAAGGCGTACTCAATGAAAGTCACAGATGCAACACACTTGATTGAACACATAAACACATAAAGAGTGACTGTGCTAAACTTGATGACAAGGTGGAATTATTGCATCGAGTGCACATGAATCTTGCAAAGCACATCATCCTTTGCATCACAAATGATGGAAATCATATTGAAGATGTTATTTATTAATACTCCAATTGAAATAAAATGTTGTTGAAAATTTCATTCATTTCATTTCTTGAAAATATGCATTTTTGCCTACGTATCCAGACTTTAGGAACACCCTGTAGTTTAAATGACACTGGAGCAGTAATCACTGGAGGATATCAGGGCTCTAAGGGAGATACGAATGATAACCAGGAACAGCTATGTAGCGAAGTGAATAGAGCACCGGAATGAGGAAGACCTGAGTTCAAATCTGGCCGCAGACACTTACTAGCTGTGTGACCCTGGGCAAGTCTCTTAACCCTGTTTGCCTCAGTTTCTTCATCTGTCAAGTAACCTGGAGAAGGAAATGGCAAACCACTCCAGTATCTTTGCCAAGAAAACACCAAATGGGATCACAGAGTGTCAGACATGACTGAAATGACTGAATGACAACAAAACTATAACTAGCTGTTAATATTCAGGAGAAGACATTAGAATGGGAACCCAAAATAACAACATTAAAAAAGATGTCTTGAACCCCTCAGAGTACCCCTAGATTTCTAAGGATAAGAGGTAACATAGCGTTACTCTGAAAAACCTGAGAATGAGTTGGGATGGAGATCCCCAGAGCTTTATATGGCTACATATCTATTTTGTGTGTATCAAGTATGATCTTCCCTGGGCTCAATAGCCCAGAGTCAGGTTAGCTATGTCTCCCCCTTAGGGTCTTGGGACACCCTGATAGGTTGAGGGCATCTCTCACCCAATGCTACAGTATCTAGCCCCACACTGGCTGTGTTCCCCTGCAGTGTTAGCTGCCTGGTAAAAGTGTCTCGGTTTCATTTAAACAATTAACACAAATTAGCTTTAGAAAATGATATTTACTTGAAAGATAGAATAAGAAAAAAAGTAGAAACATTCCCCCTACCAATGCTTCATGGGACATGCTCTCCCCTATACTACCTCAATCTCTCAAAAGAGTAGATTCAGATCTTTTTTTATAATTAATTTATTTATTTTCAGTTTCCAACATTCACTTCCATAAGATTTTGAGTTTTAAATTTTCTCCTGGTCCTCCTCCTCCCCCTTCCCCAAGACGGACTACAATCTGATGTAGGCTCTACTTATACATTCATATTAAACACATTTTCACATTAGTCACGATGTAAAGAAGAATTAGAACTAATGGGAGGAAAGAAATGTGTTTATATATAGGTGTGTGTTTATCTCCCAATGTAGATTATAAATCCTTTGAGGACAGGGATTGGTTTGATTTTGTCCTTATATCCCTAAGACCTAGTACAGTGCCTGGCATGTAGTTGGTACTTAATAAATACTTGTGTAATGATTGATGGATGGATGCATTAGTTGTAGAATTTTCACCAGTCTTCATTGGTAAAAACAGTTTCCTCCTGGGAGTTCATGAAACCAATGAAATCAGGGGTCAAAACCAACATTTTTTTTTAAAAAAAAAAATCATCCTTTTATGTAGTCTTAATTGCAGACTAATCTAATCCACATAGTTGACTGTCTCTCCTTGTTACAGCAGAGGGGGTGTGGAAAGACAAGCCACCCTGTTTACCGCCTCTAAGCCTGTAGGGTCCTGCAATCATCAGCTGCAGACCTTGCCAAACCAACCCACAAGTCAAGTGGGCCTCTCTTGCTCCAGGCTCCCTCCCCACAATAAAAAGTCTGGGAATCTGAAGGACTGGGCCAGTTGGGCCTGACCCCAATCCAGCAGAGACAGGAGAAAGCATCCGCTGAACAGCGAGCAATCATAGCCAAGAGCTACTTTTACAGAATGAACCCACACGTTCAGACAGTCCCCTGGAGTCAGCAAGGCCAACTGACCATCCTTTCAGGAGGAACTTGGCTCCCCACGGAGCCCACCCTAACACCAAGCTCACTCTCTGCTTCCAGCCTGACTGCCTGGCGGTCTGACGCCCACTTCCTCTTCCACATTCCAGAATCATGAGATCTCTTGGCATCCTCTATATCTGTGTTTCTATCTATCTCTTATTAGAGAGCTTCACAATGAAAAGATCTTTGCCCTAAACCATTTTCCCCATCTTAACAATGTAGTAACTTTCTTCATTCAGAGCCAAGGACCACGATCCAACTATTTTGCATGTTGGAGGTAGGACGTTGGATCCAAGACACAGTCTCTTTTCAATAGCTTTCTTGTAGAGGATAGTAATGATGCCTGCTTATCGTCCAGAGCTCCATGTTACCTCATTAACTCTCAAAATAGCCCCGAGCAGGATAGAAGTAAAGGTCAGAATCAGCCATGGGACAATCAGTTATTTTCCTTACTAAACTTCAAACTTTTCTATGAGAAAATATAAGGGACTTCTCTACAAGGGACTGGAATGAGAAATGTTCAAGACAAGGTCCTCTCCATCTAAACCACCCACCATCAAAATGGGATCCTCACATAACCTTCTTTCTTTTTTCTTCTCATTATTCTTTTTCACATTATGGAGTCAAAACTAGGGTGATGAAGCCAGAGTTTTCACCCAGGTTCCAAAATTTAGAGAGTACTGACAGCATTTAAAATCCTTCAGCAACTGGAAACAACTGAGCTTAGTACTATATTAGAAAAAAAATTATTAAAATGTGAAGCTACTGGATGGCCCATTCCTCCTTTCCTCCTCAGGCAATGAATGTCCCTTACCACTCTTCATAAAATAACATAAAATATTGATCTGAAGGTGCCTTTTTGCTGCTTGCCCTTGGTATAAAAATTGCTAGCTATAGCTCTGATAACAGTTATTTCCTCAGAATTACTCAAATAAAATCCCTCCAAAAGACATTTCCCCCAAAATAGTTAAGTAAAATCCTTTAAAAGAGTAACTGAGGTGGGGTGATGGATCAGCTGTGTCACCTTCTACATTTGGCGCTGTTTCTGTTAACAAAAAGAAAGAAAAAAAGCACGTGTGCTTTAATGTCAATAATTCGGTGCCTTCCCTGTTTGTTGTTTTTAACCTACATTTTATTGGCCTTTGGGGCTGACTTTGTTTATATGACTACATTATTATAGTCATTGTGTATATTGTCCTTTGGGCTCTGCTTTCCTCACTTTCTATTACTTCATACAAGACTTCCCATGTTCCTCTGAATTTCTCATATTCATCATTCCATATGGTGCAATAATATTCCATTATATTCATACACTATAATTTGTTCAGCCATTAGTGGTACATATTATGTTTCTAGCTTTTTGTTATCACAAAGAATGTTGCTAGGAATAATTTTGTATAGAGGAGTCTTTTCCTCATAAAGATATAAACCCAGTAGTGGGATCTCCAGGTCAAAGGGCAAGAAGAGCTTGGAACTTTTCTTGCCTAATTCCAAATTGTGTTACAGAACAGTTGGGCCAGTTCACAGCTCCCGTTGCAGTAAATTAACATCTGTCTTCTACCAACCTCTCCAACATTGACCTGTCCAATATTTTGTATTTTTGCCAATGCAATGGGTTTGAGATAACACAAAGCTGTTTGAATTTGAAGCTCTCTGGTCATTAGGAAGCGTAAACAATTACTCCGATGGAGAAAATCTGAAACAATTGTTATAACAAACACATTCAGCCAACAAGGACAGCAGTACTACCTTACGGTAACTTTTTTTTTTTCCTACTCCTGGCTTACATGGGGAAAGTTCATGATAGAGAAAGGGAGAGAACAAAAGGAAAATTCGAATTTAATAAGAAAGAAGAGGAAATTATGCAGGTGATTGGGAGGGGTTTGGACTTATGAAGGAGGCAAGGGATCAAATTTGGGAAGAAGGAATTTGGAAGAAATTGAGTAAAATCCAAAGACAAATCATGTGGGTTCAACTTCTGGCTTTTGTGAGAAAGGACAGGATTAAAGACCTGAGAGAAAAACTCCAGGAGAAAGAAAAGAACAATCCAGTAACCAAAGTGACTAAGAAAAGGCAAACAAAAGAAATCAATAAACGAGATTAATTGGTAAAAGATAAGTAAAACAAAATAACATTAAAAATTAGTGCAAAAAAGGAAAAAAAAGTGGAGTGACGAAAGAAAAGATATTAGGTGTAGTTGTCAAATCAAGAGACTATCAGAGCTGGAAAAGTCTGGAGATGTTAAGGAAGTGAAATGTGAACACCAACAAGTAATTTTGAAAAAAACAGAGAATCTTAATCAGTAAGGAAAGCGTGAAAATCTCAGTGATGTACATTGAATATATAACACTTGTATTCCTACTACAGCCAAGTGACACTTTCCAAGTATAGGCTGCTCTTCCTCATGGAAGAGAAGGTGAAGAAACTCTTTTTCTCCACACTCCAGATTATCAGGGCAAATGAGCACTCCTTTGAAAACATGGAAGTAGGGCTTCTGTGGGAGTGGGCCAGGATTTGAAGTGTGTAGGAAAAGGAGGAAATTTATCTTAGAGAGTAGAAAAATGTCACAGAGAGGAAGAAGGGAATGAAGACAATTATACACTTGAGACAAAGAACAAACTTGGGACTCTTCCTCAAGAGGACCAAGAGGAATGCACTGAGGAGGAGCCAATTGCTTTTCTTCTAAAGAATGACCAAGTAGATAGTGTGGGTAGAGTGCTAAACTCAATCAGGAAGACTTGAGTTCAAATTCAACCTCAGACACTAGCTGTGTGACCCTGGGAAAGTCACTTAACCTCTGTCTGCCTTGATTTCGTCATCTGTTAAATGGGGATGATAATAGCCATCACATCCTCAGAGTTATTGTCAAGATCAGTTAGATAATATTTATATAGCTCTTTGAAAATGTTAAAAAAAAACTGTATAAATTCTAGCTTGAACAGGAAGGGTCGGGGAAGAAATAGAGGTTGGTAACTCCCAACTCGGATGTATAGAGACAGCTATTTGTCAGCCTTGTAATAAGAGAGAGATCAGTTATCTCCCTGAGATATGTATGCAAGTAATAGCCAGGAAGCTACCCAGTTCTGGTGACTCACATGGGCACAAAAAATATTGCCAGAAAAAAACCTATAAATATCTCCAAGTCTTGGACAAGAAATTGAAGACCAGAGCAGGGCATGCATTATCTTTTGCTTCTTTCAAAAAACAAAGTACACAGAAGAGAAAAATGGATTTGACGTCATCTTTGTTTTGTCTTTTAATAGTAATAACCTTAGCAATAATCATAATGGCTAACATGAATACAAAAGGCTATTATCAAAAATTTTCCAGTCAGAGGATTGTTCCCTTTGGAAAAAAAACAAGACAAAAAGTAGAAGATGAGTAGCAATTCCTTCTCCTCATTTTCAGTTATCATCAACCAATTAATTCTGGGGTAATTTCATTCAGATAATTCTGGATTATCTAATGTACCCTTGGAGACAAGCAGAAGTTTTTCTTTTTTGTCTTTTTGTCGTCGGTTCCCAGCACAGTGCCTTAAACCTGGTGGCATTTATTACTTTTAGAACTGAACTGTATCACATCGTGTGTCATTCAATGTTTTCCGTCTTTATTTTTTTGTTAAAGACCCATAAGCCATCACTTTAACTAAAACATAATCTGGTTTTACCAAAAGACAAAGTTAAATTCCCCAACCTTATTCTCTTTTATTTTTTGAAAATCTGAATAAATTTGCCCCTCCTTCCTGAGAAATGGAGGGCGGACCTTAGAGACCCTTCAGTTAAGAAATGGAGACACCAAGGTGAAGCAACTTACCCATGGTCACACAAGGAATCAAAGGGCAAAACTAGGATTGGAACGGAGGGCCTTCAGTTCCAAGTGTGGGGCACTTTCCCTCTCTCTACCATCCAAACTGTTCAATGCAATGGATCCAAGATCACTGACCACATCTCACCCTTCACATCTGCCAGTTCTTGCCTTGCTCTGTGGTACAGCTCGTCCAGGTCAAGTGGATTGAATTCATCAAGGACAGCCGGGCATTCTCTTTACTGATCTCCTATTTCAAAATCCTACCAACTATTGTTTCTTTTATCTTTCGTAATCCACAAATCATCCTTTTTGCCAAAGAAAAGAGAAGCAAGAAAGTGTTGAACAATTCTGCTTTCTGTCATACTTTATCAGCAATTTGGTCATTCTTTAAAATACTTCCTTTCACCAATACCTAAAAAATTGCCCAATTTACTGGGTACTTCTCACCAACACTAGCTCTTTTCACATTTTAGCACATACACAAACACACACACACACAAAACTTTTCCTTCTGAAATACATCATGCTTTTCTATTAATTTGACTCAGTGATGATTTTTCTTTACATATGTGGAGGAAATAGAAAAAGGACCCACTACTCTATTCCTTCCCCTTATGAAAACTCCAAAGGGCACTGATCATGCAATCTTCGACTAGGAGCCAGAGTACATAGGTTAGTCCTCATTCTGCTGCCAAGTCACCTAATATCCCCAGGTCTCAACTCCCTCATCTACAAAATCAAGGTTTGGAACTCAATAATCACCACGTCTCTGTATCCACTATCTCTATGTCCTAAAATTGTATGTACGCATAGGTGAAGTCTTCCCCACACATGCTGCATTTTGCTTCCTAGTCAAGATTATTATCTGCTTCTGAACTCATCTATTTCTTTCATCTGTCCCAGCAATCCAGGGTATATCCCTACCATTGCTTCACTTTTCCCCTCCATTGATCACCACTCAAATTCTTTTCACTGTGTCTCCCTTCAGCTTAATAACAAACTCACCAGAAGTCCAAAAACCAAAATGGATCTTTGCTGTGGTGTGTAGCCTGGTAGATATGGATAGCTTGTTTCCTCCTTAGCCTTTTTCCATTTAGAATCCTCTTGATAAGTCTTAGAAGACTCTAGGCAATACCTTACTGGTCTTTGTTAGACTTATTGTCAAGAACTTTTGATTCTTCAGAAATCAAAATCCCATTATTAACTATGGAACATGCCTTGTTTCTGTATTAACTTGCTTTAATGATAATTTCATCCTATAAAAGGTGGAAGAAATGACTGAAAGACCTCCCATTCTATTCCTTCACCGCATGGAAACTGACCACTCAAGCTTAGAACTGGTGGCATCTTCTCAACTACTCACTACCTGAATTTCTTTCTCTCTTCTAAAGCCCTTACTTTTAATTGACAAGAGTGATGTGTTTTGTTTTTTTTAATCTTGCTCTCAAGGGTTAGTGCTCCCTAATCCTTAGCAATACTGTCTGGATTCTTTCTCATAGCAAAGGGTGTCGCCAATCAAGTCAGGTCAAGCCAACAAGCACTTATTAACTGCTCAATCTGTGCTGGTCTCTGTGCTAAGCCCTTGGAAGACAAAGAAAGGCCAAACCAGTCCCTGTCTTCAAGGACTCCGCACTTGAATGGGGGAGACAACATGTTAACAATCACCTCCATACCAGATATGTAGGGGACAAGTTGAAGGTAAGCTGACAGGAAGGCATTAGCATCGGGGGTGCCCAGGAAGGGTCCCTTGAAGTGGTAAGATTTGAACTTTGTCTTGAAGGAAGCCAGAGGGCAGAGGTGAGGAGGAAGGGAATTTGGGGAGCACCAGGACAAAGGCAGAGAGTTAAGAGAGACGGTGTTGAGTTTGATAAAAAGCAAGGAGATGGGTTACTGCATTACAGAATTCATAGAGCGTGTCTCAGAGTTGAATAAGGTTTAAGAAGATCGGAAAGGTGGGAAAAGACGAGATTGTGATGGGCTTTAAAAATCAAACAGAAGATTTTATATTTGATCCTGGAGGTAATAGGGAACCACTGGAGATTTTTGAATAAAGGGGAATCTTCTTCCAATGACTCTCATGGGATTCATTTTCTTTCCCTCTCAATGGCATCTATGGATCTGCACAATTATTCTTTGGTGCAAAAGAAATTTCTCCTAAAATGGCTCATCTTCTGCCTTTCCACAGAGAGTCGCATAGCTATTGCCTACTTCCAAATGTTCAGTAATTCCTTCTCTTTGTCCCGTTTTGCCAAACGCCAGCCTCCAGACACAAAGATGGTTTCCCTCCTGCCTCTTCAGATCCTTTTGTTTCTTTTCCTTTTCCTCCTTGAAACACATCTTCCATTTTTCAAAGGAGCGCTCCATTTCCACTGAACACCCAAAGCATAATAGCCTTCCAGCCTCGGATCTTTTCCTCTAAAATGGAGACAAGTCTGCTCTTTGTGCCTAGACAGCAGTTCCTTGTTACTGACAAAGACACAAAGATGTCTCACTGTCTGCAGGTCACTGAAAAGGCAGCATATCTATGTATGTGTGTGTATGTATGTATGTATATATGTGTATATCTATCTATCTATCTATATGTATATGTATACATATGTATACATATATATATATATATACATACACACATATACATATACTGAAAGGGGCAAGTGGTCAAAAAAATTCGGAGACCACTCTGGGTAGAAAAAGGGAGAGAGAAAGGAAGAGGAAGAGGGAAAGAGAGAAGGTGCCATGGAGAGGGAGAGAGAGAGAGGGAGAGAGATATATAGGTATATATATAGATATATGTCTATATCTATACAAACACATATATAGGATAGATAGATAGGTAGGTAGGTAGGTAGGTAGATAGATAGATAGATAGATAGATAGATAGATAGATAGATAGATAGATAGATAGATAGATAGACAGGTGTGTGGGTAGGAAAGAGAGAGGTTAAAAGAGGGATATACCTATAGATAGCTATAAATAGGTAAATATATATACATAAATATGTCTATATAGATATAGATGTATACATATACGTAGACAGGTAGATGGGAGAGAGAGAGTATAGATATGTATATCTTTATAGATAAAGGTGGGTGTGTGGGTGTGTTCCTGGTGGGAATGCTAGGGGGTGAGGAGAGGGTGGGTGGGGATTTTCCCAGCCACACCCGCTCAGAACTGGAAGAGCTTAGAAGTGCCTTGAGGGGCTGGCACCAAGCTCAGAAGGGGAAGGTTATGTGTTTGCACAACTGTAAGAGGGGGTGAAGTAGGAAAGTATTGGGCTGTGAATGACTAGTAGGGAGTTACAACTGGCTATAGAAAATAAACCCTAGATTAACTATCCTGAGCAGGGGGTACAATCCAACTTTCCCTGCTCTTGATTGTCTGATGTTACACACACCCCCACACACACTTAAGGCTAAACCACAGTCCTTTTGAGGTCATCCCACACTCCCCCAGGGGATCCCAACCCCTGCTTTTGCTCACCACAGTGTCTAACACATAGTAGGCACTTGATAGATAGAGGCCTGTTGACTTGTTGATGTGACCAATGTTCCCTGTTCCCAGAAGCATGGAGCTCAGTCCACTTTCCTTCCTGTAGGGAGCCCCCATGGCTCTCACTGAAAACTGAAGTGGAAAACTGCCATGTGCTGTGCTGTGCTGAGGGGTTGTGACTGTGAATTAATTTGTTTCTCTTTGGCTTCTCCCACACTGCATCAATCAGTTGCCTTTGATTAGCCATGAGGCCTTCTCTGGTGAGCCCTGAGGTACACAGTGGCCTCCTGTCATGGGAAAGTCTCAAAGGGAAATGGAGTTACCTGCTAGACCTTCCCAGTTACGTGTGACTTCTCTCTCCTTCCGGAGGTGAGATTTGGAGAGATGCTGCTGTGCTTCCCAGCCCAAAACACCCTCTCTAGTCACAGGACTGTTAAGTGTCAGAGTCCAGATTTCATTTTAATTCAATGGACAGTATTATAGTGTATATATAGCATTATGGATTCAATTTGATGTATTATTATAGCATTATCTACTATACTATGGTTATATATTGCATTATAGTATATACTATTTTATACTATGGTATTATATATAGTCTTAGAGTATTCAATTCAATATATAGTATTATAGTATTCTATACTATACTACAGTATTATATAGTCTTATAGTATTCAATTCAATGTACAGGATCATAGTATATGTGGTATTATAGTATTCTATACTTTCTCTCTTTCTTTCTCTACATATATATATATATATAGTCTCAAAGTATTCAATTCAACATATACAATCACAGCTTTGAAGCTGGGCTTCAGAGACTACCTGGTTCACCCTCTCATTTTAGGGATGTGGAAACTGAAGCCCCAGGAGGTTGTGACTTGCCCAAGGTCGTATAGTTAGTAAGTGGCAGAGCCAGGATTCCCGGCCAGGTGTTCTGGCTGCAAATTCAGCCCATCCTCTGTTAAACCACACTCAAAGTGGGTGACACGGCCAGAGAGTTCATGCAAAAAGGACATTTTAATCAACCACCGAAAGGAGGCCAAAGCTCGATGTGGCAGCCAAGAGTTAGAGGAAATGTTTGCTGTCCTGGGAGAGGGCTCTTGGTCAGACCAAGGGAAGGGGGAGCAGCTCTGGATCCTGCTCTGGTCAGACCCTGTCTTGAATTCTGTGCCTAGGTTTAGGCACCACATTTTTAGAGGGATGTGATCTACCTGGAGTGTATCCACAGAAGGGCATCCAAGATGATGAAGAGACTCCAAACCAAGTCATATGAGGCTTGACCAAAGGAACAAGGAATGTTTATCCTGGACAAGAAAAGACTCAGGGGGCAGATGATTACTGTCTTCAAATATTTTAAGCCTCAGCTTATGGAAAAGGGATTAGATTTGTTCTACTCAGCACTAGAAAGCGAAATGATGACCACCTGGCAAAGTTACAGGGCCGTCATTTCTGCCCAATATAAAGAAAAATTTCCTACCAATTGGTGCTATTGAGAAATGGAGCTGCTGCCTTGGGAAGGAGGAAGCTGGGGACACTAGGTGATGCCACAGAGGCCCTGAGGTCAAAAGACCTGAGTTCGAGTCTGGCCTCAGACACTTATTGGACAGGTCATTTAGCCTCTATTTGTCTGTTTCCCCATCCATAAAATGGGAAGCATAATAGCCTCTACGTCCCATGGTTGTGGTGAGGCCCAAGTAAGATGATAATTGTAAAGGGCTTATCATAGTGTCTGGCACCTAGCAAGAGCTATATAAAATATTATTACATATTTTTGTTTATTATCACTGAACTTCTGGAAAAGCCTGGATGGCCATTTGTCTAGGGTATATAGGCAGAATTCAAGTTTGAGTTACTTATGGGTTAGACCAGCTAACCCCTGAGGCTTCTTTCTGCCTCTCAGGATCTCTGATTCTCTGATTCCTCCCAGTCAATATCAATCTCTCTCTCATCTGAATTCATGGTACCATATGATACTTCACATACATTTTTGAGTGAGAAGATGATATTGTATTTACTTGTACAGAGCTATCAGTAGCTCAAAAGCCCCTTGAAGGCAGGGACCCTCCCTTATTTCTCATTCTATCTCCTTTCCACCTGACACAGTACTCGGCCCTAATAACAGTAAGCAGAGAGGGAAGGGACACCTCTGGGGAATATGTTTCTTAGTCACATAGCAAATTACTGGGAGAGTCAAGTTCAATGTCTCAGTTTTCTGGCCTTCACCCAAACCCGAGGAATCCTTTAATCCAATTCAATTCATCATTTATTAAGTGCTCTGTATAGAAAGAAACCCTTTTCTGGTGTCTGGAAATGCAAAGAGAACCACAAAAATTGTCCTGGGCCTCAAAGAGCTTCCATTCTGCTGGAGAAAACAACATGAATAGCGATAAGTAAACATAAAACAATCAGAGGATGGAAAGAGAGCACTGATAACTGGAGGAGGAGAGGAAATGAGGAAAGGTGGCACCGAGCTGAGCCTCAAAAGGAAGAGATGCTAAGATTTGAGAAAGGAGGGAATCCCAGGCATGAGAGAGAGTTTATACAAAGGCCCAGTGGTGGGAGATGGAATTAGGTGGTTTTAAAACATCTGGTCATTTAGTTTGGCTGGAACACGGAGTGCCTGAAGGGAAGAATTAGGAAATAAAGCTGGAAAGGTAGGTTGGAGCCAGATTATGAAAGACTAGAAATGCCAGGCCAAACAGTCTATATTTTATCCTAGAAGCAAAAGAAAGCCACAAAAGACTTTTGAGCGGGGGAGAGACATGATCAGACTCCTCCTGTCTATGGAATATTGTTTTGGTCTCTGTGTGGAGATGAAGGGAGACTAACCAGAAGGCTATTGCAACAGTCCAAAGTGAGAGGCAATGAGAGCCTCAACTAGAGAAGGAGCTGAGTTAGTGGAGAGACGAGACAGTGTTGAGAAATTGAATTGGCAAGAGATTTAGTATGGAGGATTCAGGGAGAGGAAAAAGGGGAGGCGGACTCTGAGGTTACACAGTGTGAGGACTAGAAGGACAGTGGCACCCTCAGTAAAAATATGGCAGCCTGGCGGAGGGAACAAGTGCAGCATGGGAGCTGTTTGGGACATGTTGAGTATCTGATGCCTTCAAAACTCAGCTCCAATGTCAGTTTCTGCATAAAGTCTTTCCTGATCCCCCACATGTTAGAGCCTCCCCCACAAAATAATAGTAATAACCTTGCATTTATGTATTGCTTTTGTATGTATTCTTTATCCACTTAAATATACATGTGTATATATACATATATTTGCATGTGTGTATATATACATATATGTATATATGTATATACACACACACATGTATATGCATATTCTGTGTCCCTTAATAGAATATAAGCCCCCTGAGAGCAGGAGCTATTTCTCTTGTCTTTGTATCCCTATTGCCTAGCACACTTTTTAGATACATAGCTGTCATTCAATCATTTTTCAGTCATGTTTGACTCCTCATGACCCCATCTGGGGTTTTCTTGGCAGAGATACCAGAGTGGTTTGGCATTTCCTTCTCCAGCTGATTTTACAGATGAGGAAACTGAGGCAAACAAGGTGAAGTGACTTGCCCAGGGTCACACAGGTGGTACGTGTCTGAGGCTGGATTTGAACTCATGAAGATGAAGTGTCTTATAAATGCCGATTGATCTATTGATGGAAGAACAATCGCGCTGATTGACCCCTAACCCACTAAATCTCGGTGCACCTTGATCGAGCTCCCCCTGTGTGAAAGGAGAGGCTGGAAGACCCAATCAGATCGCTCTACTGCTCGGCGCTCCCTGCCGCCTACTTAATAAAGCCCAAATTCTTCACACTGTGATTCAAGGCCCCTCGCAAGCTGACCACACTCTACCTTCGTCCGCCTTGTTTTGTCTTTCTGTTCGCTAGAAGAGAAGGTGGTGATGGATGAAGTGCCTCCCCCAATAGACCTCAGAGTCCCGAAGGAAGTCTCTGTGTGCCAAGTCAAACCAGACTCTTCAGACGCATTTTGTGTTCTACTGACTCTACACGTTGAAAGGATTGAGGATATTGAGTCCAGAGAAGAGATGACTGTGGGTGTTAGGGATGGAAATGCAGAGGGGAGGAGGGGAGGGGGGAAGGGAGAGGAGAGGGAAGGTGACTGACTTGCTGTCATCATAAGGAAGAGGGAAAACGGGCATTCAATGGGATTCCAGAGGGAAGACCAAGGACCAATGGTTGGACATTACAAGGATGTAGCTTTTGACCAAACAGAATAAAGACCCCAAGAAGGGCCACAAGAATAGAGATATCAGGGAGGCAGCAGGACCTGGGATCAGGACCCTCCTCTGACACATCCTGGCCAGTCCATGGACCTCTACATGCTCTAAGCAACTCCAATATGTGAAGGTGTAGAGCGGATGTGCATCGGTGGGGGCTACTCACACCAGTGAGTCATAGATCCAGCCCCCATCCCTTTGACCATTATAACTACAACATGCTCTTTTCTGCTCATCTTATTTGAGCCTCACAAATGGGCAGAGCTTATTACATGTAACCAGTTTGTGGGGCATGGGGGACCCCAGCCTTCTCCTTTCTGCTGCCTCAGATATCTGGGTCAGCAGCGCCTCGAGCTTCCGTTCAGGTCTAGGTGGAGAGTCTCTGAGCAGGGACCCAGGGTAAATGTTTGGCTCTAGTGGACCTGGAATCTAGAAGACCCTGGGCAAGTCAGTCAACCTTTGTCAGCCTCCGATTCTGGATCTGCAAAACAAGGGGATTGGACCAGATGGACTCTGAAGTCCTTTCCAGCTCAGTAACTAAAACACATTCCCATAAACTATAAAAATGGGGATAAAAATACCACTTACTTCACAGGTCATCGTGAGGGTCACGTGAGATAATATTTGTAGAGTCCTTTACAGACCTTCAAGCACTATAGAAATATCTCTGATTATCTATCCAAGAACCAGCCTATTCGATGGTTTGGGAGGCTCAGCATCACAGTATTGGCCACTGGGAAGCGTGTGTGTGTGTGCCTGTTCCAGTGGCAGGGCTTTAGTCTCCTCCCCTAGAACGTCCATACTGACAACATCCAGCATCTGATAGATGCTGGAAGGACACAATCTGGGCTGTCGCTTTGCTTTTTTTTCAAGGTCACATGGGAAGTCAGTTAGTGTCAGAGCTGAGACCGGAAACCAGATTTTCTGACTCCAGGTCCTCTGTCCTTTCCACTAGGATTTCACAAGAACAAGAAGTTAAAAATACACAACACATACACACACATACACATACACGCTCACACACATACACACACATATACACATACACACACTCATATACATATACATACACACATACACACTCACACACATACACACACTCACACAGATATACATACACACACATACACATACACACACGTACACACTCACACATACACACACCCTCACACACACACATACATACACACACACTCACACACGTGTATACACATATACACACTCACACACACACATATACACACACTCACACACGTACACACTCACACACATACACATATACACACATGCATACACACGCATGCACTCACACACACATACACATACACACTCACACACACATATACACATACACACACACATATATACACATATGTACACACTCACACACATTGTGTGCAAAAGGTCAAAAGTGCTATTTTTTAAATGCTCCCGTATCTGTTCTTCAAACTGGAAGCCTGATGGAATCCCAGGATTTCAGTTGGGGAAGGAACTTGAGAGGCCTCTAGTCTGAGCATGGGTCCATTTTACCACATTCCCCATTAAGGGGTCATCTAGCCTCTGCTTAAAGCCCTCCAGGGCCGGGAAGCTTCCCACCTGCTGAGACAGTCTCAGGATCCGTTTGGGGATGGATGGCTCTAATTATTAGGAAGTTTTTCTTGAGCACAGAGCCTAAATTGGACTCTTTATGGCTCCCCAGGACTCTGCCCTCTGGAACTAATCATGTAGAAGCCCAATGTCTCTTCTCCCTGGCAGCCTTGTGCCCTGCCCCCCAAACTTTTCTTGTCTTCTCTAGACTAAATTTCCCCTAGTTCCTTCGGCCTATGTTCATAGGACACAGCCTGAAGGCCCTACTCCAACTGTCAGAAATGCTTTAAGAGCCGGGCCGTGGTAGTGGTACCAGAACCAGGTAGCCACACAAGAACCAGAATAAGGTAGTCAAATGTATTGATTTCCGTGTCACAGACATGAACCAAGGTTGCATCGTGGGCAGCCGTAACCAAAGGATCAGAGATCCTGTGGGAGCTGAAAGGGTTTTAGATGTCTCTTTTCACAGATGAAGAAACTAAGGCCCAGAGAGGTTGTGATTTTGCCAAATGTACACAGGCAGGAAATGTCAGAGTTGGGATTCGAACACAGGTCCTCAGACCTTAGATCCGTCGTTCTTTCCATGACACTACCCCCACCCCCATGAGTGATTGTGATTTCTGAAAAGTCTGAAATTGGCAGACTGTGGGAAATCCACCCAAGCTGTTATGTTAACTTATTTCAGTCATTATCTTAACAGCGCTCACAATCAGGAGGCCCCAAAGGTCTGCTCCATCCTCATATTTTCCCATTTTCAGGGAGCTTTTATCGGCTTGGGAAGTGGTGCAGTCCAACATCGAGCAGGTTGACCTCTCTCTCTTTTTCCTGGACATGGGAGTTCACATCCTCTAGGTTCCCATCCCTTCCTCTGAACCCGCAACTCCTTGGAAAGGCAGAAGCCCAAGCAAACAACAGACCAAAACAATAATAATAAGTCAGGGTGGCGAGGTCAGGGGATGTGACAAAGAGAAGAATTACATCTTTCACCTCGGCTCCAGGAAAGCTTGCCCTGAAATATACCAGAAGTTGAAGAAATAAACTGCGCCGATATCCTGGGAGAATAATCTCCATGCAGCAGCCCTCCCCCCCAGTCCCTGGACTGTGGTCCACAATTTGCACTTGGACCTTCCCAGTCCTTGTTCCTTGTTTATTTAACACAGGTGTTTCCAGTGTGTTTCTGGGTTTGTTTTTCTGACATTTTTCGAAGGAGTGGAAAACAATCCATATTTATGAAAATCACATCAATTCTGTGAAGGGTGAGGGTTACTGATTAAGCACCTCATTAAATCTGAGAAGAGATTCTCATTAGAGGGTGTCTCCAAGGTGGTGGTGATTAAAGTCAGGCCGGGGTGAAGCCTCTAATTTGGAAGACAGGTAGGAGAGAATGAGGGAGCTTTGGTGCTCTCCCAAGAGAAGCAAGCAGGCATTTCAGAGCAGTAAGGCCCCCAGGGTCAGACCTGGAGCAAGGAGGACCTCAGAGGCCATGGAGTCTCACCGTCTTATTTACAGGAGAGGAAACTGAGGCCCAGAGTGACTAGGAATCATCGTTGAAGGAGTGCCAGACCTGGAGTCAGAAAGACCCAAGTTCAAATGCTGCCTCCCATATTTACTAGCTGTGTGACCCCAAAGATACCGCAACCATCAGCCTCAGTTTCCTCACCTGAAAATGGGATAATAATAACCCCTACCTCATACAATTACTGTGAGGATCAAAGGAGAGTACAAACACTTCGAGGTACTTTGTAGACGTTAACACACTATACTAACCAGGGATTCTTGATGGTTTTGGGTTCCATGGACCACTTGGGCAGCCCAACATGGATCTCTTCTCCCAGGAATGTTTCCAAATAGATTACAAATGAAACCAATTGTGTCGACATAGTTATCTTCACAGACCTTAGATTAAGAACCCCTGTCTAAGAGAGTAACCCTCTGAGAGGAATCTGGGGTTCCATAGCTAGTAGGTGTCAGAGAAAGGAATTAAAGCAAGATCTTTCCTGATTATGAGTCCAATGGCATTTACCCTATACTCCAGTTACTAGACTGATTAAATATTGATGATCTGACGATGACTTGCATTTTTGCTTCCTCCTATCCACCACCCGTACCCCAAGGAGACTTCCATATCTGCCATAAAATGTCAATGTGCTTTCTTCCTAAATCAGGACAGAATATTGCAAGCCTGAGATGCCCCAGGTGGTGGTGAGCTGTCATTTGTATGCTTCTAAGATTCCCAGATTCTCTGCTCCTGAGATTATACAATCCTATGATGCTGACGCTCTGGATTCTGAGATTCTTATATTAGGGGATCTTGTGATAGGAAATTTCTGTGTCTCTGAGTTATTGGGGAAACTCTAACATTGAATTTTCTATCGTGTTCACCTTCGAATATCAAGAATTATATGACCTTAAGGCAGTCAATGCACCTTTGGTGTTTAAATCTCATCTCAGTGCCTGATGCTGGCCAGCCTTGGGCCTTCGCACACCCTCACCCCCACCAATAATTATATTAATGACACTCTTGAGAGTGAAGAAATGTGTTTATTTTGACTGAGATATCATTAAATTGAAGGTCTAAACCAAGTGGAACTGGCCAGCTCTTCAGACCCAGGCACAAGGACTGAGAATAGATTGATTTTCCTGATGAGGAGTGGGGGCTGGGGGAAGGCGGACTATTAGGAGAGAGGAAGGGAACTATGGAGGGAGGAGGAAACAGCCCTTTCCTCCACTTGGGTAAATATTACTTCCTGGCCCCAGGGCCTTTTCCCAGCCCAGCCCTTCCCACCCTAGAGCCCAGCCACAGAATTCTGCAGGGATGGGGCCCACACTTGGAAAACTGGCAGATTCCCATTCCCCCACACCCCATTGCAGGAAGTGGTACCTTTGGTCTCAGCCCATAGGGGTGGGCAAGGGCTAGTGTCTGAGCCTGAGATATGGCATATGGGGGTGCAGAGAAATGGGGATTGGGAGAGAGGAGGATGTCAGGACACAAAAAGGGAGGGATATTCAGGGGTGCAGGCTGGAGGGAGGGGGTGCGTGGGGGGTGCTGGAAAGCATCTCAGGATTTCCTCACAGCCTTCAAGTGGGTCATGGTTCTTGGCAAGGGTCTTCAGACCTGAGAACACAGGTGTTCCAGTTCTCATGGCCCACACCCACTCAGCTGTCTTTCACCTGGATAGGAGAAAGCACCAGAAAAAACCTGAAACTGAAATAAAAGCCAAGAGTCATCATGACCACAGTGTGACTCTGGAGGGGATAGTAAATCTCTCTCTCTCTCTCTCTCTCTCTCTCACACACACACACACACACACACACACACGCACACACGCACACACATGCACATGCACATACGCATACATAAATGAGGAAAATTAAATCTAATCAACCAATAAACATTTTGTAGGCACTGTACCAAGAGGTGGGGATCCCAAGAATGGCAGAAACATTCCCTGCCCTTTAGACTACAGCTGGAAACAACCTTGAAGCCTCTTTGATGAGATTAAAGGCTTCAGAGCAGGAAAGATGCTTCCAGATAACCTAGTGCAACCCTCCTATTTTACAGAGGAGGAAACCAAGGCTGAGAGATTTGCCTTAAGGGTCTCATTACTAATAGGCATCAGGACCAGGATTGGAATGCAGCTTTTCAGACTCAACTGTTCACAGCCGATTCATGCAGAGGGCAGAACTTAGCGCTGAGGGACCGGAGTTAGAATCTCACTTATGACCTGTGTGACCTCAGGTGAGTCACTTATAGTGTTTGGGCCTTGGTTTCCCCATCTGTCAGAGGACCTCTGAGGTTCCTTCCTATTTTAGATCCAGAATCCCATGATTTTATAAATTGGGAAACTGAGGCCTGAGAACCCTGCCATTGTCTTGGAGTCAAAAGATGTGGTTTACAAGGCCAGCTCCACTGCTTATTAAAAGATCCTAGAAGGCGCCCGGGCAGATGTTTAGTCTAATGCTCCCATTTTAAAGATGAGGATATTGAGGCTCAAACAAAGTGATCTACCTGCATCCACACGGGTAACACAAATCTAAGGCAGGAAGGATTTGAACCCATTTCCCCCACTTCAGGGCAGTGAGCGCCCCTTCTACTGTAAGTGTAGACAAGTTTCTTCACTGCCCTGGGCTGAGGAGGTTGCAATGTAATCAGAAGCACTTTCTGGCTCTAAATTGTGTGAACTACATGTGGTTAATAACTTGCCCCAGGACACACAGGGAACAAATAATCATAACTGATGTTTCTGAATGACCTTAAGATTTGCTAAATATTTTTTCTCTTATTTATCTCATTTGAGCCTCATACTAGCTGTGGAGGAGGTGGCTTAAGTATTATCATCTCCATTTTATGGATGAGGAGACTGAGACACCGGGAGGGTCAGTGACTTGCCCAAGATCACTCAGTCAGTGGGAGAGGGCATGGGATTCAGACCGAAGTCTTCCCGGATACCAGAGAGCCTGGCACTTCCTACAGCACCACACTGCCTCTCTCCCCACCCCATCAGCTCATCTCTAATGTATCCTGGGTAAAAACCAAGCCCACCCACTTGAAATGCAGCAGAGTTTCTACGATGCCATTCTGCTGGCTCCCTCTCTCTTCCCTCCTTCTCCCTCCAACCTTTCCTGCAAAAACAAAGCCAATGGGGACCTTATAATTATGCCAAATTAAACTGTGAGGGCACACAGCTGACCGTGAGAACGATCTCTCCGAGCTGCCTTATTATATGGCCGGGGCTGTCCCGGCCACAGCTCTGGAGGAGGCAGCTTCTCTAGGGAGAAAGAGTCTATTCACTGGCAGGCTTGGCCTCTGACCCACTTGAGCCCAAGTCTGCTCGGCTCCTAGAGAGACAGCGGGCATGGAAGGCATCTCTTCTGGTGCTTTTCTGTGGCCAGACAAATTGCAAAGACGGCTGTGGTGTATGGCTGGCTTCCCGTTTCCCTTTCTGCTGCCCCCTCCCACCTCCTAGCCAAGCCTTTCTTCCAACCCCGTGCTCCCCAGGTGCCCAGAGCCAACATGCCCACTTTGGTTCATCAAAGCCCCCCACAGCAGCTGCCTACCTGACCCTGTCCTCCCTAGAAATAAAATGACTCCTTTCCCCTCTTCTTATTGGATCAAAACTCTTATTGCCTTTAAAGAGAATTCCCTTATTCCCTGCCTCCACAGGCTCTAAATAGATTGCCTGTTAAAGTCACTTACACTAAGGTGTAGGGTAACATCACAGAGTAACCACAGTAGGTGTTTGCATTAGTGATCTCAAGCCATCACTAATTTCATAAGGGTCCGAGGCAGGGGGTGGGCCCAGGTCTTGTGACTCATCTTCCAACAGGCTACCCACTCACTATGCAGGGTTGCCTCTAACAAGGGAACTGGGTTCACATCCTGCCCATCGTTACTACCTCTGCTGCCTTGGACACGTCATTAAAGTCCCTGGGCCTCTGTCTCCTAGTCTATAAAAGCAAGGGGTTGGACCAGAGGATCTCTGAGGTTCCTTCCAGCACCAGACCTGTGTATAATAATTCCCCACATGCAATACCTGAGACCAACAGGAGAATAAAGAGGGTCCCCCAGGTAACTGCCCAGTGGTCTCCAGTTTACAACATGACTCACTACCTTTGGGGGAGTAAAAAGCACATGGGAGCTGGAGTCCAATCTGCATAACAGCCCTCAGTGAAAATCTCTTTCCTCCGCTGCTCAAGCTCCAGCTGTCCTGAGATCAAGCCGGCCCTCCGCTCCTGATCTCCATCAGCTTCCTCTCTTCCCCAATCCAACACCTAGGCCCCTGGTAAAGGCCACTACTCTGGGCATTAAATCCCAGTAACTAAGTGCCCTCGAGGAAGCCACTTCTAACATTCTATCAGCAAACATTTATGAAGAACCTACTATGGCACCAGACACTGTGCTGAGCACTGGGGATACAATAAAGGGTAAATGATGGGCCCTGTCCTCAAGGAGTTCACTGTAACAATGGAAGAAATAACACACAATTAGCCATAAACAAGCCAGAGACAGGGTCACTAGGAGATAATGAACAGGCTCTAGAATTAAAAGGGACCGGGCAAGGCATTCTACCTGAGCCAGGGAAGCCAGGAGGCAGGGATGAGGAGGGAGAGGATGCCAGGACCAGTAGTAGTGACTCAGTTTCTCTAACTGCCTGGTTAGAAGGAGGCCTTTTATTGAGAGGAGCAATGGAATGAAAGAAGAAAAGAACACTAGTATAAAATGTAAAGAGAAAATAGGGGGTTGGATTAAATGATCTCTAAAAGTTTCCTTCCAACCCTGGATCCCATAGACTTGTTTTACCACTTCCTCTACCTTCGAGAGCCTGGGCGTCCTTGGAGACAAAATGGCAGACTCTCCAAGATTCCAGGGATTTGGGGCCCATGTAGACCAACCCACACCTGAAAAAGAAGCCGCGAGGGGGCATTCAGCCTTTGCCTGAAGGCATCTCATGAGGGCACGCCCACCGCCTCCCTAGGCAGCGGGTCCTCTCTGGAGAGGTTGCTGGGAAGGGTTGTTCCTGTTGACGTTGCTCCCTGTTTTGTTTCTAGTATCCAGCCTGATTGCCTCTTTGTACCTTCCACCCACTGCTCCTGGTTCTGCCCTCTGGGCAGCAAACTCAAAAATACTGCCCAAGCAGGCTCTACACTTGAAGGTGGACTGAAAAACAAAACACCAAAACCCTTCCCTAAATTTTTAATTTATTCAAGACAGCTGAAAGAGTGTTTAAGCCAATGCATCTTTTTCTGTGCACTGAGTGAAATATCAAAAATACAGAGAAGTAAAAAAAAAAATACAGAGAGGTGAGAATCGACTAAAAATAAAGAGTTGAAATAATTAACAACTTCAGCAAAGCTGCAAGATATTAAAAAAAACCCACAGAAATCATCAGAATTTCTATATATTACCAACAAAGTCCAGCAGCAAGGGATAGAAAGAGAAATTCCATTTAAAGAAACTATAGACAATATAAAATACTTGGGAATTTACCTGCCAAGACAATCCCAGGAACTATACAGACACAACTACAAAACACTTTTCACAGAAATAAAGTCAGATCTGAACAACTGGAAAATATGAATTGCTCCTGGGTAGGCCAAAAACCAATGTAATAAAAATGACAATTCTATCTAAATTAATTCACTTATTCAGCGCCATACCAATCAAACTACCAAAAAACTATTTTATAGGGCTAGAAAAAAATGAACGAAATTCATCCAAAAGAATAAAAGGTCAAGATATCAAGTAACTTAATGAAAAACAAAGGTGAAGGAAAGGGGCCTAGCCATACCAGATCTCAAATAAAGTGGTAATCATCGAAACATTCTGATACTGGCTAAGAAATAGAATGGTATATTACTGGAATAAATTAGGTAGCAAGACATTAGGTATATGCATATTAAATGATCATATTAATATGGTGTTTGATGTTTGATAACCCAAAGATCCAAGCTTTTGGGAGAAGAACTCACTATGCGACAAAAACTAGGACACAGGAAAGCAGTTTGACACAAACTAGGTATAGACCAATATCTCACACTGTATACCAAGATAAAGTCAAAATGGGTACATGATTTAGATATAAAGGGTGATATCATAAGCAAATTAGGGTAGCATGAAACATTTTATCTGTCAGATCTATGGATAAGAGAATTTGTGACCAAACAATAGACGGAGAATATTACAGGATGTAAAGCAGATAATTTTGATTACATTAAGTTAAAGATTAGAAGAGCAGAAAGGGAGTGGGGGGGGGATTTTAAAACAAATGTTTCTGATAAAGGCCTTATTTGTCAAATATATAGAGAACCAAGTCAAATTTATAAGAATACAAGTCATTCCCCAACTGATAAATGGTCAAAGGATTTTTTTCTGAGGAAAAAATCAAAATTATCTATAGTTGTATAAAAATGTGCCAAATCACTATTGATTAGAGAAATACAAATTAAAACAACTCTGAGGTACCACCTCAAACCTATCAGATTGGCTAAAATGACAGAAAAGGAAAATAATAAATGTTGGAGGGGATATGAGAAAATTGGGACCAATGCACTGTTGGTGGAGTTGTGAACTGATCCAGCCATTCTGGAGAGCAATTTGGAACTATGCCTAAAAGGCTATAAAAATATGCATATCCTTTGACCCAGCAATACCACTACTAGGTCTGTATCTCAAAGAAATTTTTTTTAAAGTAAAAAAGAAAAGGACCTATGTGTACAAAAATATTTGTACAGGTCATTTTGTGGTGGCAAAAAATTGAAAATCATGGAAATGTCCACCAACCAGGGAATGGATGAACAAGTTGTGGTAAAGGATTGTAAAATATTGTGTTATAAGGAATAATGAACAGGATGCTTTCAGAAAAAAAACCAGAAAGACTTACATGAACTGATGCAGAGCGAAGTGAGCAGAACCAGGAGAACATTGTACATGGTAACGGCAATGTTGTATGATAATCAACTGTGAATGACTTAGTTATTCTCAGCAATACAATGATCCAAGATGATTCCAAAGGACTCAGGATGAAAAATGCTATTCATTTCCAAAGAAAGAACCGATGGAGCCTGAATGCAGATTGAAACATTACTTTTCACTTTATTTTTGGTGGGAGATTTTTGTCTATGTTCTCTTTCACAACATGACTAATATAAACATGTGTTTTGCATGATTGCACATGTGTAAACTATATCAAATTGCTTACTATCTTGAGGAGGGGTGAAGGCAGGGAGGGAGAGAATTTAGTACTCAAAATTTTAAAAAAAATGTTAAAAATGTTTTTACATGTAGTTAGAAAAAAATTAAATAAAACAAATTACCTGAAAAAACAGAGAAGCAAGGGAAAGCCTATATGAACTGATATATGTTTGCTCACAGTAAGAATGCCATGAACTAAGGCAGAGGGGAAGGACTTTACTTCCCTTGTTTACTCTCTTTTCTCCCAGCTCTGAGGGTGTTTGGATACAGGGGATTACAATAGAGAGGGGGATTTGTTTCTATTCTGTATTGTCTGGTCCTTCCCAGTTTTAGGTGCTGAAGGGGATCCTCATGGGATCCACAGTTCAAGCCATTGT
The DNA here is from genome assembly GCA_028646595.1 of Phalanger gymnotis. Lineage (NCBI taxonomy): Eukaryota > Metazoa > Chordata > Mammalia > Diprotodontia > Phalangeridae > Phalanger > Phalanger gymnotis. The sequence goes on from CM053626.1 coordinate 317,233,580, forward strand.
GACCTTGAAGCCAGGATCTCAAGTGAGGTAGTGCAGCTAGCCAGCCAGGGCTTGAGACTCAAGCCCAAGAGAAGTTTTGGACCTGAAACTGGTACTGTCCTCTATAGAAACCAAACAAAGTTATGGACCTAATCCTCTTCCCCTCCCCAGAGATGGAGGTGGCAAAGGGGCAGAAGAAGGATTATACCTTCCAAGTAGAGGGCAGGGTGCCAGGTGGAATAAGTTTGTATATTTGTGATCATACATTTTGAGGCAAATATTTCTGTGTAAAAACTAATCTATCAGTGATTAAATGGAACTGGGGTGCAGGAGGAGCCTATCTACTACAATGGGATGAATATTATCAGTAAAGTCTGGAGCCATTAGCAGAGAATCTAGACACACACCAACCCCAAGAAGGGCACTGGAAAATCCTGGGAGTGCAGGGAAATTTTAACTCCTTGGCTTCAAGGCAGTGGAGGCCATAGTATCTGGGTTACACCAGAAAAGCATTATATACAACAACTATAGAAGTGTGAATGGAAAGACTGATTTTTTAATATGCAAATGTTATATAATTAAAATGATCTAATGGCCCCAAATAAGAGATGAAAAATTGGCCTCTCCTTCCATTGCAGGTGTGGGTGATTATGGGTGCAGAATGTTGCATTTACTGTCAGACTCAATGTGCTGGGTTAGGTTTGATGAAGTGCTTTCCTTTATTTCTTTCTTAATCCTTATTATGAGAGCTGGCTATCTGGGGAGGAGAAAGGGAAGGACATATTTGGAAATTACATCAGTATGTTTTTAAGTGTGCATCACCAGTACATATATCTTCCCTACAAGGTTCCCATTGTTTCCACCTAGTCAGTTCTTCATTTTCTAGAGAATCAGATCCAGAAAAAAAAAAAACAAAACTCCCCCTTATTGGTTCTTCCATCTTTAGATGGATAAAATCATTATTAAGGTGAAATGAGAAAGCATTACCTGCCCCACTCTTGTCAGAGGGAATTTCTGGAGGCCCAGATAGCCGAAATCCCCCATCGCCACCATATTATGCCTATGTGCCAGCCTCGTGATCTATTCCTCTACCTCCTCTTTCTGTCCAAGTGGTCTGTTCTTTCTAGTGACAATATCACTTTTATGTGACCTCCTGTTGTTTTGTTGTTGTTCAGCCATTTTTCAGTCATGTCCCATTCTCCATGACTGCATTTGGGGTTTTCTTGGCAAAGATACTGCACCTCTTGGCTACACAGTGGACATTCTGTTGATTTTTACCCATATACTTTCCACCATGTTTCTTCCCTCTGGTTTCCTTCTTCAGATATCATGAGAATGGATCCTTTAAGACTGCCTCTGTATGTCCTTGGCTTGGTCCGGCTACTCTTCCCATTTCTTTGGTTCCGTTCTGCTTCATCAAATAGCACATCTGGATAGCCCCATCATCAACAGACAAAAAAAAGAAGTTTCTGGGAGAAATCTTTACCCATCTTTCCCATTTTCCATCTGCTCATGGACCTCCTCCCTGTTTTATCCTCAAATGCCTTCAGAGTGATCTGGCTGAGTTGGTTCTCTTGCCAAGTTGTCTATAAACTTGTTTTCCATGCATGGCTTCTCACTGTTTTATGAGATGATACCGCTCATTATCTTCCACCACCCTCTCCTAAAAGGTTGTATAAATAAGCTTACATTCTAAAGCATCATTGCCCTGACTCTGCTAGACAAAAAGATCAAGCGTTTTAATCATAGGATCATAGATTTCAAGTTGTACAGGAATTTAATGGTCACACAGTCCCAGCCCCCACCCCTTATTTTACTAACCAGGAAATAAGGACCACAGAGCTGAAATGACTTGGCCACAGGTAATGAGTGACAGAGTCAGGGTCGAAACCAGGAGCCTGATTGATTTACATCCCAATTTCCTGAGCCAAGATTGAATGTCCATGTTAATGTCTGTTCTCTAATCTATTCCTTATATCAATAGCTCATTTAATTAGGTCAGGCTAGAGCTGCCTCATTGGTCACCAGGATTTCTCATCTTTATGTTTTCTTCTTATTTGGTATTAATTTTTGTCTTTTGTCTAAAAAAGTGAGCAGTCTGACAGTTCACAGTTGGGTAATTGCTTATTTCCTGTGTGGTAAATAAAATTAATTTCATTTTATGATTTTTTTTGATGTTCACCATGGCTAGATCCTCTTGATTTTCTTCTTAAAAAGCATTTATGATGTATAGCCAAGAGGCTTCTTTATACTCTGCAGACCTTGGGCCTCTCTCATGTTTTACTCACAAACCGTGTTTTCTAAGGTAATTTTCATTGTTCTCTCCGATGACCACCTTTGGTTTTTGGCACAATAGACAGAGACTGACTTGAATTTAAGAAGACCTGAACCTAAATCCAGCCTCAGGCACTTACTAGCTGTGTGACCCTGGGCAAGTCACTTAACCTCTGTTTGCCCCAGCTTCTTCATCTATAAAATAGAGATAATATTAGCACGCCCTCCCCCCATGGGTTTGTTGTATGGAGATAACGAATAACATGAGATAACCTTTCTAGAGTGCTTTGCAAACCCTAACATGCTACATAATGCTAGCTATTATTACTAACATAATAAGTATCTAATAAGAGCCTGTTGATTGATTGATTAATTTTCATTAAAGTCGTCTATCCCAATTCTGCCTCTTACAATCTGTGTAATGTTGGGTGACTTAATTTCTTTGGGCCTCAGTTTCCTCAACTGTAAAATGGAAAAGTTGGACTCAATGAACTCTAAGTTCCCTTCCAGCTCTAAGTTTATGATCCTAGGATTATTGAGCTGTATTTGACCCTGGGTAAGTCATTTTCTTTCCCTGAGATTCATTTTCCTACTTTGTGAAATGAAGGGATTGAATTAGACATCTACAACTTAGCCCTACGTGGCTTTGTTGTTGTTCAGTCATTTTCAGTTGTGTCGCACTCTCTGTGACCCCATTTGGAGTTTTCTTGGCAGAGACACTGGAGCGGTTTGCCATTTCTTTCTCTAGCTCATTTTACAGATGAGGAAACTGAGGCAAACGGTGAGGTAACATGCCCGGGGTCACACAGCTAGGAAGTGTCTGAGGCCGGATTTTAATTTGTGAAGATGAGTCTTCCTGACTCCAGGCACAGAGCTCTATCTGTTGGGCCACCTAGTTGACCCCACTATGGCTTAGAAAGAAATGTAAATAAGTGCCTAACAAAATAACTATACTATAGTGGATCTCTTGATCTCTTTATTTTTGATTCTAGAAGGAAAGGAGCCATGTATGGTGATATGGTGCTATCGTAGTGATAATTATGCTTTGTGCTGGACCGGGGCTGCGATCCTCGGAGGATGGGCCCTGAGTCCCAGGCTCAAGTTCCAGTACATTGTCCTCTGCTTAGCCAAGGCCTCTAAGCCAGGCCTCCCACCTCCCTCCTCTGCCTTACTTAATGAAGTCAGAACAATGCAGAGGGCGGCCAGCCCAGAGAGGGTGGGAGGGCTAGAGACAGATCAAGAGGCACTGGGGCTATTGGGATTTCTTCTTTGTTTTCTTATAAGGAGCAGGGAGGTGGAGGGTGAGAAGCAGAAGGAGAAACTGGAAAGCATGCCAAGGAGTGGGCTGGTTCTGAAAGAGCAGGTAGGCTGGAAGACTGAGGCAAAGGGCAGCAGGCCATCTCTAATTTCATGCCTGTAGCAGGTAGCTGCCCCCCAGAGCATCTCCGATCCCCTTCCCACCCCACCCCCACAGGTACCCCAAGAATGACAGGAGGCTGGACCTGGCCAAGTCACTACCTCCCTCTGGGATTCCATTTCTTCCTCAGTAAAACAAGAATATTGGCCATTCCTGTGTTCTGGGACCCTTTGGCAGGCAGGCTGGTGAAGCCCAGGCACCCCTTCTCAGAGTCATGCTTTTAAATGAAGCAAATGTACAGGGAGATGAGGAAATCAAAGGTTAGTGAAAATGAAGAGAAAAGAAAAAAAAATAAAGGTACAACTTTACTTCTAAATTCATAGACCACCAGAAATCTATCTACAAAACCTCTAGTGGCTGTCAGGCTAAGGACTCCTGGGCTGGAAGATGATCTCTAAGCTCCCTCGAACCTGGACATTTCCTGTTCTAAGTTCCCTCCTAGCTCTGACATTCCCCGTTCTAAGTCCACTCCCAGCCCTGACCTTCCCTGTTCTAAACTCCCTCCCAGCTCTGACACTCCCTGTGCTAAGGCACCTCCCAGCTCTGACATTCCTTTTTATCAGGCCCCTCCCAGCTCTGACATCCCCTGTTCTCAGGCCTCTCCCAACCCTGACATCCTCTGTTCTAAGGCCCCTCCCAGTTCTGATATTACATTTTCTACGTTCCATCCCTGCTCTGACATTTCTTGTTCCAAGGCCCCTCCCAGCTCTAACATCCCCTATTCTAAAGCCCTTTTGACTCCAAGATTCCATAAAATCTTATACTATGAATTGTCTCTACTCTTATAAGCACCATTTTTTCAGTAATTTAAAACTTAGCCAAAGACTTTAGCACTTGAAAAGGTAAGAAAAAAAAGGAAAGCTTTTTTTAGGCACATATCTCTTGTATGAAACTTGTGTTGTGCCCTTGATTTCTCAATTTATTGCTTGTCCATCAGTGTGTATATGCATGGTGTGCATATAGGTGTGGTGTGTGAATATACATGCATGTGCACACGTGCACCCATATGTGTTTGTAAGCATGTGTTAGGTAAGAACCTTTAGGCCAGATTCACTTTAAACTATGAACTTGAAAGATATCCAGGAACTCTGATCCTTCCATATTTGCTGGAGAGTGGAAGGAGCCCTAGGAGGGGAGTCAAGAGACCTTGACCGATGCCCTAGCTTAGAACCCACAAGAGGTGGTCAGGTTCCACTGGAAGACTTCCCTCCCCCAGACTCTTGCTGTAGACCTTTTACTGGCCTTCTTGCCTTCAGCCTCTCCCCTCTCCACACTCTCCTCTACACATTCCTAAAAGACAGATTTGACCATGTCACCCTTCTGGAATCATCCACAGCTCCCTCTCCTTCTAGGACAAACAAAATAAACACGTCTCCTCTGTTTAGCATTTAAAGCCCTTTACAATCTGGCTGGACTCTACCTTTCCAGAATTAATACCTATCACTCTTCAAGGACTCTCGTATTTCAGACAAACTAGCTTGCTTGTTCCCAGTACCAAACATCCACCACTTCTGTCTTTGTGTAGGCTGTCATAACTAGAACTCACTCCTCCTCTTCCTCTGCCTTTTGGAATCCCTAGACAGCTTCCTTCAAGTTCAGCTCCCACTTTGGAGGTCACCCATTCCTCTAACCACTGGTGCATCCCTGAAATCACTGAATGTGCTTTGTATTTCCTTATATATGCCATGTTGCCTTTCCCCAAAAGAATATAAGCTTCTTGAGGGCCAGGCTCATTCCATTTTTGCCTTTATATCTCTAATTCCTAGCCCAATCCTCTGTGTGTGTGTGTGTGTGTGTGTATCAGCTATGTGATTTCATAATCATAGGGAACTCCACAAGGAAAACTCCCTCTCTCAAGGCAGGTGACCTCCCTGCAACTTAGGCTCTTAGGGCTGCCCAAAGCACTGAAGAGGTCAGTGACTCGATCAGGGACACACAGCCAAGTATAAGGGGCAGAAGCAGGATTTAAACCCAGGAGTCCAACTTGCTGTCCAGTATACCACACTGCCTCTCAACTGGCTGTGCTTAATAAATTCTTGCTTAGCGTGTAGAAGGTGCTTCATAAATGCTTAATTAGACAATGAGTGAATGGCCAAATGAATGACTGACTGAATGAATGAATTTGCAAGGCAAATTCATTTTTTGTGCACCACTAATTGTTCCAAAATCTCTCCTTATATTGGACTGAAATTCATCTCTTGCTTACTTCTGCCCATCCATCTCTCTCCTCTTGGGACCTTGGCTCTCTCTCACACCTGTACAGCTGTACAGTTTTGGGCAAGTCAGCTCTTCTCCGGCTTTTAATCCCCTCATCTGCAAATTCGATAGAATGTTTCCAGTTCTGATATCCTGTATTCCAATAGCCCTTCCAGATCTGCAATTTCATGATTTTTCAAATCACAAAGATGGCCGGAGGCTTCGTGGAACTCAAACCTGGGCAGTCATTTGTCTCATGGCGGCTCCCTGGGATGGCTAGATCAACAAATTAATTCCTTTACCCATCTGACCTCAGGCCAGTCTCTTGGTGTCCCTGGGCCTCATGCTTTTAATTTACAAAATGAAGGATTTGTTTTAAATGGCTTCTAAGGTCCCCCCAGCTCTAAATCTCTTCTCTCAAATTGCATCTCCTCTAAGAGACCTCAGTTTCCTCATCTGTAAAATGAGGGTCGTTAATGGTCTCCATGCTCCTCCCACCTCAGTGATCCAGTGGCCCCTCTCTTGGCTCCACTTTCTCATCTATAAAATGAAAGGGTTGGACTAGTTAGTAAATAGTCAATAAGCATTTATGAAGTGATTGCTGTGTGCCAGGCACCATACTAAGAACCAAGGAGAGAAATATGAAATAAGAAAAACTGACCCCTGACTCTCAAAGACCCAGTGATCTAATGGGGGTGACAATATACAGAAGCAAGATGAGGAGGGTCTGGGTGGCCTCTTGGGTCCTTTCTAGCTCTAGACCTAGAATTCCATGCTAAGTAGAGCTAAGATTCATACTTGGGTCCTCCCCCTCCAAATTCAGCCCTGTTCCTTAGCTGTTTTCTGGGCCTCAGTTTCCTCTCTGTGATTCTGTGATAAGAACTACAAAATCTATTTACAATAATACAAGTCATTCCCCAATTGACAAATAGTCAAAGGATATGAACAGGCAGTTTTTAGAGGAAGAAATTAAAACTATCTTTATTCATATGAAAAAATGCTCTAAATCACTATTGATTAGAGAAATGAAAATGAAAACAACTCTCAGGTACCACATCTCTCTGTCAGATTGGCTAACATGTCAAAGTAAGGCAATGATAAATTCGGGGGGAAGATGTGGGAAAATTGCAACACTATTGCATTGTTGGTGGAGTTGTGAATTGATCCAACCATTCTGGAGAACAATTTGGAACTATGCCCAAAGGGCTATAAAAATGTGCATACCCTTTGACCCAGCAATACCACTTCTAGGGTTGTATCCCATAGAGATCATACAAGAGGGAAAAGGACCCATATGTACAAAAATATTTATAGCGGCTCTATTCGTGGTAGCTAAGAATTGGAAATCAAGGGGATGCCCATCCATTGGGGAATGGCTAAACAAGTTGTGGTATATGAATATAATGGAATATTAGTGTGCTATAAGAAATGGAGAAGATACAGACTTCAGAAAAACCTGGAGAGTCTTATGTGATTTGATGATGAGCGAAGGGAGCAGATCCAGGAGAACATTGTACACAGCCACAGACACATTGCCGCTGTGATGACTAACTTTGATAGACTTGGCTCTTCTCAGCAATGCAAGGTTCTAAGACAGCTCCAAAAGGCTCGTGATGGGAAAGGCTATCCACATCCTGAGAAAGAACTACGAAATCTGAATGCAGATGGAAGCAAACTATTTGCTCTCTCCTTTATTTTATTTTTGATTTTGCTACATTTTTCTCGTGGTTCATTTCATTGGTTATAATTCTTCTTTACAATTTGATTATTGGGAAAAGAAGCCTAATGTGAAGGTATATGTAGAACCTATATCAGATTACATGCTGTCTTGGGAGGGAGGGGGGAGGAGAAGGAGGAGGAGAAAATTTGGAACTCAAAAACTTGTGGAACAGAGTGTTGTAAACTAGAACAAAATTAATTAATAATAATAATAAAAAGAATTATGAAACCTGACACCCACCTTCGGATGGTTTCCACATTTCCTACAACTTTCCCTTCCATCTCTCTTTGATTTCAGATGGAGTTCAGAGCCCCTCCATCCCACCTGGGCATGTGGCAGTAAGGTCAGCCTTCATCAAATGCTGGCAGACTCTGGGAAGCTGAGACCCTGGTTTCTCTCAGCCCTGGAAAGGAGACCTCTCCTCTTGGTATGGGTCTCCTCCCACACCTGGCAATGTCTGCCTCTTCTGTTTCAGCACAAGCCTTGACGGCTTCGCCCAGGCCTGCCTCGGCGTCAACCCTGCCTCACTTGAGGCCCCCTGAGACGTTAAGGAACACTTATTTTAATCTTCTTTTTGGACTTTCTCTTCCTGTTCAGTGCCTCGCTAGAAGGCATTTGAACCACAGAAAGGTGACTTGGCTGATTAATATCTACTGGTACATTTCATATACCTGCCCTCCCTGCTCCCCACCCCCTTACCCAACCCACACTCAGGGCCTCAGGCAGACGGGTCATCACACAATCCCAGGAACCCAGCATGCCCCATCCTGCCTTGCCCTGGAAGCAGCAGCCTCAAAGACCTAGACCCAAAACGGACCTTAGAAAGCACAGAGCTCGATTCTCTGCTAAATGGTTCAGAAAACACAGCCCAAGTGTGGGGAGGGGAGCAGCAGCCCACACCTGAAAGGAATCTCCCCACTGTGCTATGGGTCATCCTTCAAGCTTGAGGACATCCAAGGAGCGGAAATCTAGGCTTTCCCCAGGTGGTCCATCCTCATCTGGACAGCTCCAGGAGACCCAGGCCCTCCCCAGGTGGCCCATCTGAGTCTGGACTGCTCAGGTTGTTAAGAAGCCTCTTCTGACCTTACACCTAAATCAACCCTCTGCCTTCTGCTCCTGGCTCTGCCTTCTGGAGCCAAGCAGAATGAAACTAACTCTTCTACAAGATACCACTGATGCCATACCAATTAAACTACCAAAAGATTATTTTATAGAGCTAGAAAAAATAATAACCAAATTCATCTGGAAGAAAAAAAGGTCCAGAATATCAAGGGAATTAATGAAAAGAAACGCTAGGGAAGGTAGCCTAGCCATACCAGATCTTAAACTGTTTTATAAAGCAGCGGTCATTAAAACTACTTGGTACTAGCTGAGAAACAGAATGGTGGATCAGTGGAATAGGTTAGGTACACAAGACACAGTGTCAATGACTATAGTGATCTACTGTTTGATAAACCCAAAGACTCTAACATCTGGGATTAAAACTATTTGACAAAAACTGCTGGGAAAACTGGAAAATAGTATGGCAGAAATTGGGCATAGGCCAGTATCTCACACCATATACCAAAATAAAGTCAAAATGGGTTCATGATTTAGGAATAAAGGCTCATACTAAAAGCAATCTGGGAGCACAAGGAATAGTTTACCTGTCAGATTTATGGAGAAGGGAAGAATTTATGACCAAATAAGAAATAGTGTTATGAAATGCAAAGTGGATAATTTTGATTACATTAAATTGAAAAGGTTTTGTACAACAAAGCCAATGCAACTAAGATTAGGAGGGAAGCAGAAAATTGGGAAAGAATTTTTTCAACAAGTGTCTCTGATAAAGGCCTCTTTCTAAAATATACAGAGAACTGAGTCAAATTTATAAGAATACAAGTCATTCCCCAATTGATAAATGCTCAAAGGATATGAACAGGCAGTTTTCAGAGGAAGAAATTAAAGCTATCTATGTTCATATGAAAAATGCTCTAAATCACTATTAAATAGAGAAATGAAAATCAAAACAACTCTTAGGTACCACATCTCACCTGTCAGATTGGCTAACACAACAAAACAGGAAAATGATAAATGCTGAAGAGGATGTGGGAAAATTGGAACACTAATGCATTGTTGGTGGAGTTGTGAACTGATCCAACCTTTCTGGAGAGCAATTTGGAACTTTGCCCAAAGGGCTATAAAAATGTGCATACCCTTTGACCCAGCAATACCACTTCTAGGGCTGTATGCCAAAGAAATTATACAAGTGGGAAAAGGACCCATATGTTTAAAAATATTTATAGCAGCTCTTTTTGTAATGTCAAAGAATTAGAAATCAAGGACATTCCCATCAATTGGGGAATGGCTAAACAAGTTGTGGTATATGAATATAATGGAATACTGTTGTGCCATAAGAAATGAGGAGCAGATGGATTTCATTATAACCTGGAAAGACTTATATGAACTGATGCTGAGTGAGGGAAGCAGAACCAGGAGATCAGTATACACAATTACAGACACAATATCACTGATCACTAACTTTGATAGACTTGGCTCTTCTGAGCAATACAAGGTCCTAAGACAACTCCAAAAGACTCATGATAGAAAAAGTGATTCACATCCAGAGAAAGAATTACAGAGTCTGAGTGCAGTTTGAAGCAAACTATTTGCTCTGTTTTGTTTGTTTTTGTTTTTGTTTCTGTTTCTGTTTTGTTTGTTTTTGTTTTTGTTTCTGTTTTGTTTCTTCTTTCTCGTAGTTATATTTGGTTATAGTTCACTGGTTGTATGTAGTTCTTTACAACTTGACTATTGTGAAAATACGTTTAGTTTGAAGGTATATGTAGAACCTACATCAGATCCTATATTGGGCGGAGGAGGGGGGTGAGAACATTTGAAACTCAAAAACTTGAGGAACTGGGTGTTGTAAACTAAAACTAAAACTAAATTAATTAATAAAAAGAGAAAATAAACACATGCACATGACCTTAAAAAAAAGGATACCTCCAAGTACTGACAGTCACTATGTTCCCCTCTGAGGGTTCTCTTAGTCATAGATGCCCTGTTCCTTCAACCAGTCCTCACGTATGACATAGACTCAAGTGCCTTCAGCATCCTGAATGTCTTCTTCTGAAGGCACTCCAGCTTATAGTGCTCTTCCTCAACTGTGCCTAGGGGAAAGGAAGGGAATATGTCTTTATATAGCACCTACTATGTTCCAGGGGCAGCTGGGTGGTGCAGCGGATAGAGCGCTGGGCTTGGAATCTGGAAGACTCATCTTCATGAATTCAAATGTGGCCTTAGATATTTACTAGCTATATGACCCTGGGCAAGATACTAAACCCTGTTTGCTTCAGTTTCCTCATCTGTAAAATGAGCTGGAGAAGGAAATGGCAAACCACTCTAGTATCTTTGCCAAGAAAACCCCAAACAGGGTCGCAAACAGTTGAAGCGAACCCCAGCTATGTGCCAGACACTGTGCTAAGTAAGCACTTTACCAATATCTCATTTGATTCTCACAAACAATCCTGCAAGGTAGGTGTTATTTTTATCCCCATTTTACAGCTGAGGAAACCGAGGCAAACATAGGTTAAACAACTTTGCCTAGGGTTACACAGCTAATGATCTGAGGCCAGAGTTGAACTTGTCTTTTTTTACTCCAGTCCCGGGGGCCTCCCAGCTATCCATGAATAGTGTTCAAAACACTGAAGATACAAAGACTGAACAAAAGCAACCCCTGCCCTCAAGAAGCTTATATTCTACCAAGGGGGAAAATATCATGTATGTATATATAAGGAAATGTAAGACATAGAACAATGTGCAAGGTAATGTCATCGGGAGAAGGCGTTAGAAGCTTGGGAGATCAGAAAAGGCCCCATGAAGGCCCCAGCTTGGGTGGAGCTCTGAAAGACACCAGGGATCCAAGAGTCAGGAGGACGAGAATGGAGGACAGGAAAAAGGTCCAGGGAGGAGAGATGGCATGTGTGGAAAATAGCAAGGGACCAGCTTGGTTGGACCCTGGAGTAGGTGAAGGGAAGCAGCGGGAGATAAATGTGAAAAAGGAGGGTGGAGGCAGACTGGGAAGGGCTTTGTGAGGCAGAGAGAGGTGTGTGTGTTTGATCCTACAGGCAGGAAGGAACCAGCAGGACTTAACTGAACCTGGGAGTGACGTGGTTAGATTTGAGCTTCAGGAAAATGACTTGGAGGCTGTGTGAAGGAAAAGGCTGGGGGGAGGGGGAGGGAAGGAAGGAAGGAAGGAGAGAAAAGGAGGGAGAGAGGGAAAAAACTCTCTAATACCAAATATACATAGGCAAAACAAACTGCCACATTGGTGGTGACCAAACATTTGTCTCCTTAGTGTTTTATCCATCACCTTTCTGTCAGGAGGTGAGTAGCATTCTTTATCTTCAGACCTCTGGACTCATGGTTGATCATTGAGTCAATTGCTTCTTCAATTCTTCAAGGATCTGGGTTTTTTTCAGTAAAGCCATCCCTCCACTGGGACAGATTACAGCCCTTCTACACCTAGGGGGATGGTTCCTATGATCCTTAGCATTCAGAGTTAGAAAGGATCTCCACAGCCATTTAGTCCAGCCCGCACCTGAAAAGGCCTCCCAAATTCAATGTCTTTGGCAAGACGTCATCCAGCCTCTGCCTGGGGACCAGTGCCCCTGATGGGGAGCTAACTGCCTCCACAGGTGACCTTTCTACATTTGCCCCATTTAATTGTCAGGAAGTTTTCCATGAGATCAAGCCTAACTTTGTCTGTTTGCAGCTTCCACCCATTGTTTCTGGTACTGACCTTTGGGGCCAAAGTAAGTGACGTCTGTCCTGCACATGGCAGCCCTTCCAATCCTGGCATGGAGGTGCCATCTGCCATCTGGGTTTGTCTACACAGCAACCCTTCCTAGTTCCTTCAACCAATCCTCACATGGCATAGACTCAGGCCCTTCACCCTCCTGGTTGCCATACTCCAGGTACATGTCAGCTTCAACTGGCTTACCTGGAACAGAACTCCATGCTCCAGATGAACTCTGGCCAGGTCAGAGTAAGGAAGACATTGGGGTGGGGTGGGGAGGGAGGCACTGTTACCTCCTTATTCCTGAAAGCTCTGCATCTCCTAATTCCACTCAACATGGCGTTGACGTTTTTTGCTTCGTGTCCCACTCTTGACTCATATGAAGCTTACAGTCCAAAAGCGAAACAAAACATATTAAGTTTCTGCAACTGATAAATTCCTGACTCTGTCATCAGCCTGGTTTCAAATTTCTCCAAACTTAGCCAGCTGGCCCTCAGATGGCAAACATACAGCCCAGCCCTGGGACCCTACACCTGGTGTTTCCAGCCAGGACCTGCCAGAGATTTCTAGAATCCATTGTTTCCTCCCACCACAATGAGGTTGCACAACATGGCTCCATCTTTTGCTTCCAACCTGATGATTCTTCTCCCCTTCATACATACTATAGTCCAGTCAACCTAACTCTTTTTGCTATTCCTTGTACCTGGGCAATTCATCTCCCAACTATGCACCTTTGCACAGGTTGTGCCCTATGCCTAGAATCCTTCCCCTCCTCATCTCTGCCTCTTAAAATCCCAAGCTTCTTTCAAGGCTTTTCTCAGGCAACAGCCCCTTCTATCTAAGGCCTTTTCTAAACAGAAGGTGCTGAGTGAGAAGAACCATGTCAACAAGGGTAGCTTCCTGAAGTCTTCTCCTGAACCCCAATACTCAGAGGCTGAATGACAAGCTGTTCCTGCTCCCCAGATGAGCTGGCAGTCACCAGCTGCCATTCTTCTGCTGAGATAGAGAACCACCAAGCCTTGTCATTCCCCTGCCACTGCGTCCTGAGGCCACCTAGGCTTTTCTATCCACTCTGCAGCTGGGATCCCTCGAATGTCTTGTCCCTCTCACTCAACTCCATTAAGATAGGTTCTCCTTGAGGACTAGGACTGCCTCCCCTTCTGCCTCTCCTGCACTTGGCATAATGCTTAGAATACAGCAATCACCAGATAAATGCTTTTTTCATCCATTTTCAGTCATTCATTACCTGATCCCTTAAGTTACTAGAGCCTTTCCCATAAATTACATTTATTTTGTAGATACCTATTTTTGAGCATGTTGTCACCCCTAGATTGTAAATCAATCAAGCCTACTTTCTTTTTGTCTTTATAGCCCAAGTGCCCAGTATCGTGCCTCAAACAATACATTTTCAACGAATCTTTGTTGGTTGCTTCGTTGGCTGGTCGACTGACTAAAGTTAGAACTGGACACGGTTTAGCCTTCACTCTACTTCCCTTTCCTCTTTACTACCCACTACAATCGTAAACATGTATTGCATGGAATCAGAGATCTAGAGTTGCAAGGCCCTTTTGAGTGCAGCTTATCCTAGTCCTTCGTATTGCACATGAGGAAACTGAGGCCCACATATGGGAAGCGAATCGTCCAGCATCACAGAGGTGGACATGCTAGGATTTGAACCCAGGTCCTCTGATCCCATGGGCTCTTTCTACTGTACCACAATGATATTCACCCTGTTCATCGCGTAATAATGGAGAACACTGAAGCCCAGAGAGACCAAGCCTCAACTCCCCTCTCACGCATGCTGGGGATCACATTTAGGACTTTTGTCTTTCTTCATACAAAGAAGGAAGGGAGAAAAAAAAAAAAGGTTGCTTGTCATTGCTTGGAAGTTCACAAAGAGAAATGACTCCTTCCTTGGGGGAGAAGCCCAGGGTGTGTTGTCCTCCTCCCCCCACCCTGCCTTCCCTCAGAATCTTCCTGTTCAGGATGCTGCCACTGGTTCTGCTGGACCAAGGAGCTGGCCACTAAAATGGAGCCTGATCAGAGACAGGGGTGGGGGGAGGGCATTACCTGCAGAATTGTTTGTGCAAGGGCCAGCAACAATCCATTTGACCAATCACCCTTCCCTAGAAAGAGGCTGGAGAAAGGGTTTTTAAACTTATCACTCCCCCTGACCTGGGGACAACAGGATCAGAATCTGCTGGAAAGCAAAGCAAGTTAGTTTTCCCAATTTTTAGCTCTTCTTTCAAGGTCAGGATACAGTGTGGAAGTAAATAGAAACCTAGGCAGGCTACTTGAAATTCAAGAGTAAAAAGACTTATCAGGGAAATGTTCACATTGAGGACAATATTGTGTGAAATAAATTTCTCCAAGCAAAAGAGAAAGGTGGGTAGCCATTCAGATCACTAGGAGAATATCCCTGGGGCTCCTGGAGTGGGCCCTTCATGGACAATCATCCCTCCTTGCCTTCCAGCCCTAGATCCACACCCCTCTTTCAGGCTGCTCTGACTCTGCAATGCCAGGCTTTGCTCTGGGAAGCCTTCCTTTGTCTCTAAGGTCAGGTTACGTTACGTTTCCATTTGTTTTTCCCCCTCACAAAACACCCAGGTCAGCTTGGTGACCCCTGCAGGCTGAATCTGCCTTGTTGTGCTGGGCCCAGGAAAGCTTGATATTTGGGCAATGGTGCAGCAAATGTGACAGTTGCACCAATGAGAATTTACCTTGATGACCCTTAAGTCAATTTAGTCATAGTTTGGGGTAGGTTTGAGTCAGAATGACCTAGATTCAATCTGGCCTCTGATACATTCTAGCTATGTGACCCTGAGAAAGTCTTTCCTTGAGAAGGAAGGAAGGAAGGAGGGAGGGAGGGAGGGAGGAAGAAAGAAAGAAGGAAGAAAGTAGGGAGGGAAATGGAAGGAGAGAGGAAAGGCAGGAAGAAGGGAAGGAAGGAAAAAAGGAAGAAGGGAGGAAAATGGGAGGGAAGGAAGAAGGAAGGAAGGAAGGAAGGAAGGAAGGAAGGAAGGAAGGAAGGAAGGAAGGAAGGAGGGAAGGAAGGAATGAAAAGAGGGAAGGAGGGAGGGAAGATGGGAGGAAAGAAGGAAGAGATACAGGAAGGAAAGGATTTAAGAAGATGAGGTAAAAAAGAGGAAGGATTGCACACAAACAGGATTTTAATTGTGAGAACTATATCACTTCGATTTTTCAGTCTGGCCACTTCTCAAACCTACCATGAGACTCCCCAAGAAGTACAAATGCAGGAAGTAAATGATTAGTAGAGAAACAAAGGGCCCCTCCCCTCCCCAGGTGGCCCCTACAAGCAAGACTTGGAGAGAACGCAAAAAGAATGAAGGGAACCTTTCACCTTTGATGCAGGGGATACTCCACCCACCTTTGCCCTTGCAAACACAATTCTGCATCCAAGAACCAAGGGAGCTACTCCCAGGGCCCTCTCAAAAAGTACTTGCCCTCCATTTGATAAGAATATGTCTGATGCCCCCACTTCCATCTTTTAGAAAGATCTCAAGGCTCGGTGTTTTTGAGTGAGCCCATTACATGGAATCATGGAATGTCAGAGTTGGAAGGGACCTCAGAGGGAGTCCAGCCTACACCAGCCCAAGCATCCTCTTCACAACATCACTGGAGGGTGACGCCCTCCCCCCCAAGTCTCTGCCTGAAGACCTTCCAGGAAGGAGAGCCCAAGACCTCCCAAAGCAGCCTTTCCCACACCGGGACAGCTCTCGCCTTTGGGAAGCGTTTCCCCGACATCACTCTTGACATCTTCCTTTTCATCATTTCTATCCACCGGTCCTATTTCTGCCTTTTGGGACCAAGTCGAGTGAGAATGGCCCCCCACGTTTCTGAAAGTCATTGTGCCTCATAAAGCCCATTCTGTACAGAAGTCCTGGCAGTATGACAACCTGAGCATCATTATTCTTATCTTACAGCTGAGGAAAGCAAGGCTTTTAGAGAAGATCTTTTCCCACAGGTACTCAGGTAAGAAGTGTGGGAGAAGGAATTTGAACCCAGATCTTCTTATTCAGAGTTCCATAATCTTTCTACCACACTGTGAGGACCATCAAATATAGACTTCTATGGGGCAACTCCTCCAGTACACCCACGCCAATAGGTGGCACAGGGGATAGAATGTGTACTTGGGACAAGGGCAACCTGAGTTCAAAACCTGCCTCAGGCACTTGCTACCTGTGTCACCCTAGACAAGTCACTTAGCCCCTCTAAGCTTCGGTTTGGTCATCTCCAAATTGGGGATAATAATGTTACCAACCACACAGGACCAAATAAGATAATACACTTAAAGTGCTTTGCAAACCTACAAGCCCTATACAAATGCTAGAAAATACTCAAAGACCACTCTCTTATGCTAACCTTGTAAACTAAGAATCATAGAACACAAATTCAAAGAGGACTACCTGGCATGTCCTATAAGGAGATGGAGCTGAAGAGGCTTAGCCTGGAGAAGGAAAAATTTTGTTGGAGTGAAAATAGAGGTGAGTGGGGCACCAAGGGTCCGTGGTCAACCATGTGACCTTGGGAAAACATAATTTCCCTTCTGTAAACCTCAATTTCCTCATCTGAAAGATAATGAAATCATGCCCACCAAATCTACCTCCTGGGATTATGTTTAGAATCAAATGAAATCATGCCTGTGTGGTACTATGAGCCCACTGTCTTTATTTTTTTCTTTTCTTTATTTTATTAAATATTACATGGAAAAAACTTAACAATCATTTTTAAATTTTTGAATTCATTTTCTCCCTCCCTCCTGTTTCTCCCCCCTCCTTGACAAGGCAAGCAATTCGATATTGATTATATGTGAGAAGAGATGAAAAACATATTTCTATATTAGCCATGTTGCAAAAGAAAACACAGAAAAGAAAGAAAGTAGAAAAAACTATGCTTTGATCTGCACTCAGAGTTCGTCAGTTCTCTCTCTGAAGGTGAAGGGCATTTTTCATCATGGGTCCTTTGGATTCATCTTGGAGCATTGCCTTGATCAGAATAGCTAAGTCTTTCACAGCTGATCGTCATTATAATATTACTGTAATTGTACACAATTTTCTCCTGCTTCCATTCACTTCTCTTTGCCTCAGTTCATATAAGTCTTCCCAGGTTTTTCCAAAATCATTCCCCTCATTATTCATTATAGCACAATAGTATCCCATCACAATCATATACCACAATTTATTCAGCTATTCCCCAATTGATGGTCATCCCCTCCATTGCCAATTCTTTGACACCACAAGAAGAACTCCTATAAATATTTTTGTACAAACAGGACCTTTTCCCTTTGATCACTTTGGGATACAGACCTAGTAATGATATTGCTAGGTCAAAAGGTATGCACAGTTTTATAGCCCATACGGGAAAAGGTCCATTCTCCAGAATGCTTGAACTAGTTCACAACTCCAGCAACAATGCATTAATATCTCAATATTTTCACATTCCTTTTGACATTTGTCATTTCCCTTTTTGTCTTATTAGTCAATCTGATAGGTATGGGTGGTACTTCAGAGTTGTTTTAATTTGCATTTCTCTAATCAACAGTGATTTAGAACACTTTTTCATGTCACTATAGATAGCTTTGATTAATTGACGAATGACTCATATTCTTATCAGTTTGACTCAGTTCACTATACATTGGAGAAATGAAGCCTTTATCAGAGAAATTTGCTGTACAATTTTTTTTCGCCAGTTTCCTGCTTTCCTTCTAATCTTGGCTACATTGGTTGTGCAAAACCTTTTTAATTTAATGTAATTAAAATCCATTTTCCTTCCCACAAACCTCTCTTTTTTCTTGTTTGTCATAATTTCTTCCCTTATCCATAGATCTTCTATGCTCCTCTAATTTGCTTATGATATCACCCTTTATGTCTAAATCGTGTACCCTTTTTGACCTTGTTTTGGAATACAGTATGACATATTGGTCTCTACCTAGTTTCTGGCAAATTTCTTTCCAGTTTTCTCAGCAGTTTTTGTCTACCATCTTTGGGCTTATCAAACACTAGGTTACTATGATCATTTATTGTTATGTATTGTGTACCTAATCTATTCCACTGATCCACCATTCTATTTCTTAGTCAGCACCAGATTGTTATGATGTTTACTGCTTTATAATACAGTTTGAATCTGGTACTGCTAGGCTGCCTTCCTTCACATTTTTTTTTTAGCATTGATTGCCTTGATATTGCTGACCTTTTCTTCCAGGTAAATTTTGTTATGTTTTTTTTTTCCTAACTCTATGAAATAATTTTCTGTAGCTTTATTGGTATGGCATTGAATAAGTAAATTAATTTAGGTAGAATTTTTGTCTTTTTTATGTTGGCTTGGCCTAAGCATGAATAATTAATATTTCTCCAGTTGTTTAGATCTGACTTTATTTGTGTAAAAACTGTTTTGTCATTGTGTTCATATAGTTCATGGGTTTGTCTTGGAGGGTAGACTCCCATGCCTTTTATGTTGTCCACAATTATTTTAAATAGAATTTTTCTATCTCTTCCTCTTTTGTTTGGTAATATATAGAAATGCTGATAATTTATGTGGGTTTATTTTATCCTGCAACTTTGCTGAAGTTGTTCATTGTTTCAACTAGTTTTTTAGTTGATTCTCTTCTCAATGTCTTTATTTGTAATACTGGGATGTGAATATTTGCCCCACTGACTTCACAGGATCGTTGTGAAGATAAACAAAATATAGAGAGAACTTTGTGACTCTCAGGCTCACTCTGCTTCTTCATTAGTGGAGACAGGACTGAATTTGAAACCAAAAAGATCTGGATTCAAGTCTCATCTCTGACTAGCTGTGTGATGCTAGCCAAGTCATGTGTCCTCTCTGTGGCTGAGGTTCCTCATCTATAAAGAGGGCCAGTGGGCTTGAGGGCCTCTAAGGTCCCTTCTAGCTCCCAATCCATGATCTTCTAATCCGTCTTCTTTAATTGACAGATGAGGCCCATGAGTTGCAGACACATGAAATGACAGGTGGGAAGAGGCCATCAGAATTCAAAACCAGCTTCTCCCACCCCAAATCCAATGCTCTTCACACTCTGTATTTGAAAGTTAGTTCACACTGCCTTAATTCCCTTATCAATGTAACGAGAGATTTCTAGATAATCTCTAAGATCCATTAAAGCTTGAAATAACTATGCTCCATTCTACCCCCCCCCAAAACACCCTCCACTGTTCCCATCTCCAGTCAGGCCATTCCCAATTCCATCCTCTCCTATAGCATGGCCTCAAGGCTCCTCACCATCCTCATCCTCTGGGCATACTCCAGCTGATTCACATATATTCTTTCAAAAGGGTTTTAAATTCAAGCCTTCTAACTTTCACAGTACAACAGAAAGGACTCTAAGGGCAGCTAGGTGGTGCAGTGGGTAGAGCACGGTCCCTGGAATCAGGAGGAGCTGAGATCAAATGTGGCCTCAGACACTTACTAGCTGTGTGACCCTGGTAAACCCCATTGCCCCCCCCTCAAAAAAAGGACATTGCATTTAGAGTAGAAGGTTTTGAATTCATATTCTGGTTAAGCTATTTGCTACCTGTAAAATGGCAGCTTGGTGTCACAATGGATAGAGTGCCAGGCCTGGAATCAGGAAGATTCATCTTCCTTAGTTCAAATCTAGCCTCAGACACTTACTAGCTGTGTGACCTTGGACAAGTCACTAAACCCCATTTACCTCAGTTTCCTCATCTATGAAATGAGCTAGAGAAGGAAAGGGCAAACCACTCCAGTATCTCTGCCAAGAAAACCCCAAATGGGGTCACAAAGAAGCAGATACAGCTGAAAACAACTGAGCAAAAACAATACCACCTGTAAAACAGGGAAAGTTGCTAATAATAATAAACAGGTAGTGTGCCTATAGCACCTTCTGTGTGCCAGGCACTGTGGTGAGCACTTTAAAAAATATTATCTTATCAATCCTCACAACAACCTTGGGAGATAGTAGCTATCATTATCCACATTTTACAGTTGAGGAAACTGAGGCAAAGGGGATAAGGGATTTGCCCCAAGTTCCCCAGCCAAGAAGGCACCACCTAGCTGCCTAGATAGGGATAAGAATCAGTGCTGCCTTGAGCCAGTTACTTCTGCCTTCTGGGCCTCAACTCTTTCTCTGTACCATGAGGGGGGTTGTATTTGATGGCCTCTAAAGTCCTCTCCAGCTGTAGATCAAAGGCCTAATTGCCTTCTTGCCTGCAAACACTAGTTTGTTTTAAACATCCTCCCTGGCCTGAGCCCACCCCCCTCACCATCCTCGCTTCCCCCTTGCCCCCCACCCCCACCTGGGCTGTTAGGAGTCAACATTTCTGCCCAGAGACAAATAGTCGGTAATATTATCAAACACAGTAGACAGAAGTGGGATCCCGGCTGATAAGGCCCCATTGTCATCAGGGCATCCATTCATTCCTTGGGTCAGAGTGCACTCCCTTCTTGGCTCTACCCAGCAGGAAGAGCATGGAGCCCTCCCACCGGCACCCAGCAGTCAGATCACCTTGGAGGTAACTTCTCCATTGTCTTAGTCCCCAGCACAACTGGAAAAATGAGCCCTGTTTACTAAATTAGCCCACTGTATGCCTGGAGAATAACACCTATTGTATTTGTTTCCTCCTTAAAATCCCCCCCCCCACCAACCCTCCCAGACAAGGAGAAGAAAGCATCAAAGGGGCAAGCTGAGAATAGCAGAGGCAATGGAAAGAAGTGTGGGTATCATAAAAATGGTGGTGATGAAAGGGCTTCCATTGGGCATCACATCTAAAAAGCCTTATCTGTTTCTGAGTGGAGGGGCCTATGGACTTGAGGTCCAAAAACCTTGGTTCCAATCAAATCTCTGATGCTGGATAATTACGGGGCCTTGGGCGTGCAAGGTGAGTTCTCTGAGCCTTAGTTTGCCTATCTAGAAAATGGGAGTAACATATTTCTCTCCTTTGCCCAATGTTCCAGTCAAACCAGACTGGCAGCTGGTCCCCCACCCCGTCTCACATTTACCAGTCCACATCCAGCCTCTGAGAGCTTTGCCTTAATGGTCTGCCTACATCTAAAAGGCATTCCCTCTTCCCATCCACCTGCTGGAGTTTTTAGTCTCCTTGATGATACTGCTCAGGAACTCTCTTCATTCAGATGGCTTTCCTGATCTCCCTTCTCCCAGCTATTAATTCTTACTTCCCCTTGAAATTACTTTGTATTATTTTATTTACACCTTGTATCTATTCATCTGTATACATTTTGTTTTCCTCCAAGTAGCAATGTAACTTTCTGGAGGGAGGGACTGTTTTTGCTTTGCTTTTGTAACTTCAGCACTTGGCATGGTGCCTGACACTTGGCAATCTCTTAATAAATGTTTGTAGATTGACTTATTGAAGTCCTGAATGAATGAAGTGCTTCGTAAAAATAGAGAAAGGAGAGTTTTTGTTCTGATTCTGGATGACACATTTTAAGAATGACATTGATAAACTGAGGCTTGTACAAAAGGTGGAGACAAAGAATGTAGTGACCATCTCCTATAAAGATCTATTGATTAAATTGGAGATAGACTAGAGGAGACTTCAGGAGATGCGATGTGTATCTTCAGACATTCAAAGTGCTATCAAAGTGGCGAGGGTATCTCTCTGTTGTGGGTTGCCCTAAGAGGTAGAAAACCAATATGAAAGGGACAAGAAGACAGATTTGGGCTTTACAGGCAAGAATTTATTTATAGTTAGAGCTGTCCTACAAGAAATAGGTAACCTAAATGGTTAATGAGCCTCCATCGCTGAAAGCATTCAAGCAGAAGTTGGATTGTCCCCTTTCCAGGGATACTACAGATTCCTGCCCAGGTGGAGATTTGGAGGAGATGGCCTCTGAGGAGCCTCCTAAGTTTGGGATTATAGATCCTTTGATTCTGGGACTCTCCTGCCGACTCTTAGAATTGGCAGGTTCAAGGGGAAATAAAATAAAGATTCTTGGGGGAGGGGCCAACACAAGATAAAAAAGCCTACTGCTGACTTGCAATCCATAGCTGCCTTCCCATGAGTCAGTAGCTTTTATGGCATTGTTCAAAAAGACATCCAGCCTGGACCGCAAATTGACACCTTGAAGGTGGTGGGGCTTAGGATGCTTCTGGAGTTTCCTTTCATCTCTGGAATTTGCCTAGTATTTACAGAGGGCTGCTTGGATGGGAGTTGCAGGGGGAGGAGAAGAGAGGGGAGGGGCTTTCCAGCTGAACCCCTCACCTTGAGGCCCAGCTCAGGTTGGTGATAACCTTCCTTCTGGCCTGGAATGCTGCAGGGATTGAGGATAGACACTCATTCAGCCCATCAATCTCTTCCCCACAGAAGAGGCACTGGCTCACCTCGGGTTTATCTGATCTATGTTATCTCTGTCCATTAAGGAGTCTGGGCTCTTTGCTCTGCTTTATCTCTCTGTCAATCTGGGCCAGTCTGGTGCCCTTCATTCTCATGCCCATTATGTGGTGAAAAAAAATCCTTCATCCTAAATCTGCAATACTCCATCCATCACTCTGGGGATCAACCATATTCTGGGAGCAGATGGGAAAAGCATTCCGGGAGGACTTTGCTCAGGGTACTGTTACCCCCATCAAGGCTGCTTGGGGCCTATTTTATGCATGTCTGATTCCTTCCATCAAATCATTTGCATTTGTATATTCTTTGGCCTACTGAAAGTCAAACAATTTTTGAGCAGAGGAACCTTTAGAACACAAAATGTTAGAATAGAGAGAGATTTAGGACTCAAAGTGTTTAGAAAGACATATTGAATGTCAGAGCTGAAGGGGAACTTAGAAGACATGTTAGAGCTAGAAGGAACAGAGGAAAATCAAATGTCATGGGGAGAACCTCAAAAAATAAAATGTCAGAATGCAGAACACAGAGCTAAAAAGAAGCCAAACTATAGAATATTAGAAAAGGGTGGAAAGAAGGGACTTTGGAATTTAGATGTGATATTACAAAGGCCCTGAGAACACAGAATATTAGAACATACAATGTTACAGCAGGAATATTAGAACATTGAACATTAGAACTGAGAATGTCTGTACTGGAAAGGGCCTTAGAAAAAATAAAGGAGACAGTGGCAGAAATAGTAGGGTTATTAGAGGTCAACAGGTTCGACCCCTTTGCTCTACAGAAGATTAAGGTGGGGCATAAGGCCACACAGCAGGCTAGAGGCAGAGCCACAACTAGAAAATCTGCCTGCCCCAGCTTGATGCCTACCTTAATGACCTTCTAACTGATCCTGACCTTAATCATGGAGTGTTCAATGGCTGCATCTAGCACGCTTGTTTTTATTAAAGGGCAGAATCAGTGGCATTAGCCAGACTGGCTGCCAGAAGATATTTCATGTTTGAGTTTCAGACATCTCGTTGGCTGTGTCATAAGAAAGATATTATTCATTAAATAAAAAGAAAGGAAGGAAGGAAGGAAAAAGAGAGAGGGAGGGAGGAGGGAGGAAAAGAGGGAAGGGGAAAGGAAAGAGAGAAGAAAGGATAGAAGAAAGGAAGGAGGGAAGGAAGGAAGGAAGGATAAAAGGGAAGAATTTGAAGAAATGTGACAAGGAAGGAAAGAGGAGCATTTGAACAATAAATTCAGTTGTATACAGCGAAGAAAAAGAAATAGTCCAAAATGACTATCAAATCAATAGTTCAGAGTGTGTGTGTGTGTTGTTTTTCAAAGGCAATGTTTCTTGTCAAAAATTAGCTGATGTTTTTCCTGGAACTGGCTTTTGGAAAGACAAATGAGACTTGATTAAATATGAAGTGATTTGAAATCCAAAGACCTCACTGGATAATGTCATGTTTACTCGGCATTGAAAGGGACACTGCCAAGGACTGGTCTCATTCTTCATTATTTACTCTTCATTCTTTCAAAACCCCTTTTGGATGCTGTCAGAATGAACCCTCTCTCTGTTTGTTTTGTCCTTTTCACAGAATTAAATGTCCTAATTTGCCCTGAGGTGGGAGGAATGGGGGGCGGAGTGGAAAGGATGTTCAACCCCTCATGTCCTGCCCCAAAACCCCAGGACTTTTTTGTTTCTTTGACCTTGTAGAGGTCTGTCATCATCTCTTCCTGATTTGGAGTCCTGGGCCTGTCCCAATCTTGTGGGGTGGCCTTGGATAATGCCAAAGAATCAGAGTCTCTGAGCAGGAAGGGAATTTAGAGAGCCTCAAGTCACGTGCAAACCTGAATGAGGACCCAGAATGACCCCATATGACCCGATTTTCTTTGTATCTGTTTCAACAATCTGTTTAGCAGCTGTTGTGGGGGGTGAAAAACCAACACAAGCCCAACAACAAGCATGCTACCAGCATGCTGCAAAAGCCCAGGTTCTTTTGATCTGCTTTACTAAGGAAAGCAACATTAAGGGATTGACAAGTTTACTTTAATCCAGCATACAAATATCACTCACTTAGTTCAGGGGAAAAAGCCAGCACTCTGAACTTCAGAGCAAATACAAACAAATTAGAAACAGACCAAATACAATTTATAGTTACCAAGAAAACCAAGTCCCGATGTCCGGGCAAGCTGGAGGGCTCTTAAATCCAGCTGCCCGGAGTCTCCACGTCAGCATGCCACCAATCTAACACATTGCTCAGAGCCCTGAACAAATAGCTCTGTCCTCTCTTCTTATACTATTTCAGATGTCATCAACGGTCATCTGAATGATCAGAACTTAGGCTGCTATGATTGACTCTGGAGTTAACACCTCGCCTTAGGATCCTGGAAGCTTCACACCCACATAGGTTTAGCACCTAATAGGGGTTAGGGCCTGGGGCTTAGCACCTAGTAAGACTCAATGAAATACACTGAATTAATCAAAGGAGACAAAAGCCAAACTCTCCAAGGGCACTTGGCTGAACTGAGTGCTGAGCCCATTTTGTTTACCAACACAGTGTCCTAGCCTTTGGTGCAACACCTGACCCATAGCCAGTCCTTAATAAATGCTTTTGCGTTGATTTATTCATTCATCCCCAAGCCAGGACTGAGTCCAAGTTCTCCAATGCCAAATCTAGTTAGATTTCCAGTCTGTCACAATATCCACACTGTGTCTTCTCTTCTCTACATCAAACGTCTCCAGTTTCTTCAATCCGTCCGCCTGTGGCTCAGTGACAAAGCCTGTCATCACTGGGGTTGCCTGCCTCTGTTTACTTTGCAGCTTCTCGATGTTGGTCCTAAATGGTGGTGCCTAGAACGGAACGCTGTTCTCCAAATATAGTCTGACCAAGGAAGAAAATAGTGGGACCACAGCCTCTCTCATACTGGCCATCGTGATGATGATGATGATATCTGTATGATGCTTTAAGGTTTAAAAAGTGCTTTGCATACGCTCACTCATTTTGATCTGCACAGTAAGCCTGGGTGGTAGGTGTTTACTATTATGTCTATTTTACAGATGAGAAAACTGAGGTACAAAGGGGTTAAGGGACTTATCCTCAGTCTCCTAGTGGCTGAGACAGGGTTCCACCTTAGGTCCTCCTGCCTCCAAGTCTCCTGCTCTATTCACTGAGCTGCCTAGCTGCCCTCGGAGTTTACAGCAACTTTTTTTTAATTTGCCACATCACACTGATGACTCATAATAATCTCTTAGTCCATTAAAACCTCTGGAGCTTTTTCTCTTGCACTACCGCCCAGCCCTTGTTCTATTCAAGCGCCACTGATTTTTTGGAACCAAGTCTAAGGCTTCTATTTATATCTACTAAATCTGATCTCATTTAATGAATAGTTAAGTCGACTAACATTTGCTAAATGTCTACTATGTGGAAGACACCATATTAGATGCCGGGAATACACTGATAGAAATGATATAGTCCCGGTCCTTAAAGACTTTACATTCTAGTGGGATAAATGACATGTATATAAGGAAGCAGTCAGAGAAATCACACAATCTGCCAGATGGAAGGGACCTGGGCAGCCGTCCTCATCAAACTCACCACAACATTCCTCATAAGGTCCCATCTGCCCTCTTCTTGGAGACCTCCATTGTGGCAGAACCCACCACCACCTTGGTATATATACACACACTCATTTAAAGGTCAGTTAAAAAATGAAAAAATAAATAAAGTTCAGTTCAATGAATCAACAAGCAATTATCAGTCACCTGCTTTATGCCTATTATTGTGCTAAATGATGGGAATATAAATACAAAGAATGAAATAACTCATGTTTCCAAAGAGTCAACCTTCTAAGGGGGGGAGGGGCGCGGGGGAGGAAGAGGGAAGAAAGAATGTATGTGTGTATGTGTATATATATGCATGTATGTATATAAGCATACATACAAATATGTATGCATATATACGTATATAAGTATATGTGTTTATAGCATAAATGCAGAAGAGAATAAATAGAAATGAATACAAAGTTGGTCAAACCTAGTCATTTGTGGAAAAGAGTCCTATTAGCTCGAGCAGGAATGGGGAGTGGGCATCAGTTAGCAAAGGCTTCATGATGATGCCTGAACTCAGTCCTGAGGGAAACAAGAGATGTTAGGGAAACACAGATAAAAGGAGACACTGTGTGTTCTGACATCCTCTTTTCTAAAGTCTCTCCCAGCTCTGATAGCCTGTGTTCTAACATTCTATATTATAAAGTCTCTTTCAGGTTTAATAATCTATATTCTAACTTTTTGTGTTATTCTAACATCTTCCAGCTCCAATATCCAATGACTCTAGCCAGGTGAATGATTGGCAGGAACACTTCTTAATGTAGCCCCCTAGCCACTAGGCCACCGGGGATCCACAAGACCCACAGACCCTTCAGTCAGTTCTTACTTACCCAGCCAGGCTATTTTGAAGAGCTTATTCAGGTCCAGGTTGGATTTGGCCTCTCCCATCTCTTCCATCTCTGAAATTCTGGGATTCTGTGACTCAGATGAGATAAGGCAAGGACAGGAGCTTTGAAAACTCTGTGTGTGAATGTATCTGTGTGCATGTTTACATAAGTACTCTACAGATGCAAGGTATGATGGTGACTGGCTCTTAGGAACTACCTTTACACATAGGGGGATGCAACTGAGACCATGATTTGATCCCTCATTAGATTATAAATAATTACTAGCTTATAGCCAGGGTCTTTCGGTGACCCTATTACTATCTTAAAGAATATATTTGTGTATCTATTATAAAAAAACATATACGTTATATGTACACATATTGCATTTAAATGTATATTTTACATTTGTCCCTATATGCACATACATAAAGGTATAATTCCCTTGGATGTATCAAAATTTTGAAGGCAAGTCCCTTTCCCAGAGATGGCATGCATCAAGAAATACTCTGAAAGTTCCAAAGATAGCTGTGAGTAGGAGCCTCAAGTCCCAAGCAGAGGGAAAGCGGGCTGGCCTTGGCATTAGAAGGAAGTAAATTCCCAAATTAAAAGCCACAATGTTCAAGGTCACCCATTTGAGTTGTGCCCCCAATTACCCTATTAACAATAGAAAGCTACTTTTCCATTTTCTGATTATGCTGACTTGGATTCATTTTCTTCCCTGGCCTTCAAAACTATCCCAAAGTTATTAATTCTATTACATTTGTAGCAGAATAAGTATCGTATCAGCTAAATGACAAAGATTTCATTTCCCAGACCACTTTAAGCAGAATTTGTGCCCCGAAAGAGTGCAGCTGGGGAAGTTCTGGCTTCAAAGTCTGAAGATCTGGGTTTGACTCTTGGTTCTACCACTTACTAGTTGGGAGAATTTGGACAAGTAACTTCCACCTCTCTGTCTCAGTTTCTAAACCAGACATTCAAAGATCATACCCACCTTCCTAGGCAGTGAAGATGCTTAATTTTGTAATTCTTCCCTGGGACTGAGCTGTCTTAATAGAGGAGTGAGTGATTATAAACCTCCTTAGCCCCCTGTATTTACCCCAATCACGCTTCACATCCCATACATAACCATGAATGTCTGCCACCAGCCCTGTGGCACCCTCCTCCCAGTTTTCCATTTCTTGTTTTAGAAACAGTAATCAAATGACTACCATCATTGCTCGTGGGAAGCCTCTGGCCTTTGGCTTCACTCACCATCCCCATGACTTCATAGGACCAAACTCCTTCTCCAGGGACACCCCTAGCCTCGTCCAATGGAATTCAAAGCTTCTTCAGGGGAGAGACTGTCTCCTTTTTGTATTTTTGTCACTGATGGCTAGCTCAGTGCCTGGCACAAAGAAGGCACTTAATAAATGCTTCTAAATTCATTTATTCATTGGCAAATTCTCAATATTTTGTCATCATATTCCTTCAAGTTGATTGCTGAGTCTTATCAATTATACCTCCACAATGAAAATGATACCCAACATTTCTATAGCACACTAAGGTTTGCAAAACACTTTATATACATTAACTCAATCCTTATAATAATACTAAAAATTAGGTGCTATACTAATCCTTGTTTTACAGATTGGGAAACTGAGGCAAATAGAGGTTAAGTGACATGCCCAGGGTCACACAGCTAGAGAATTTTTGAAGTAGGATTCAGATTCAGGATATTCTGACACCAAGTCCAATGTTCTATCTACTGCTCCGCTCAGCTCCTGTTCACATCCATATCATCTTTCAAATCTGTCTCCTGATCTCTACTTACCTAACCACCACCCTGGTTCAGACCCCTATCACCTTTCATTTAGATTATTTCAATAATATCTTGACTGGTCTCCCTGCCTCAATTCTCCACCCCCCCCCCAGTCTAGTGTGTTTTTCTCACTGCTACTGAGTTGACTTACCTGAAGTGTACTTACAGGCCTATGTCACACAGACACTCCCCCAACTCCACCTTCTCACAAAGCTCCAAGGGTTCCTTCTTGCAAGCTACCTTGGGGAACTCTTAAAGCCTTTCATAATCAAGACTCAAGGCTGATTATAATTGTAATTGGATATATAGGTATTATATATGTATAAAAACATGCAAACACGTGTATAATATATGCCACAAAATGGATGTTATATATACACTTACACAGATATGTGGATATAAACATTCACACACAGGTCAATATTTCTCCAAGATCATTTTTCCTCTCTAGACTTCATTTTCCTGTTCTGTAAAATAAAAAGATTGGAGTAAATAATTTCATTCATTCATTTATTTATTTTTAGCATTTTTTTATTTTGAGTTTTGAATTCTTTCCCTTCCTCCCACCTCTCTGATACCCATTGAAAAGGCAAGAAATGTGATATCAATTATATATGTGAAATCAAGCAAAACATATTTCCATATTAACTATGTTTCAAAGAAAGGAAGGAAGGAAGGAAGGAAGGAAGGAAGGAAGGAAGGAAGAAAGAAAGAAAATCGTGCTTTAATCTGCATTCAGACTCCATCAGTTCGTTAACTGAAGATGGTTGCCACCATTTCCTTTTCTCTCACGATCTTCTTAACTATTCACAATATAACTTTCAAACTCATTATTCAAGTGAAACTGCTCTCTCCATGGAACTGCCCGTTCCAATGGCCATGAAGGCAGCTGAAGCAGGCACTGTGGAATGTTTAGAGCTTAGTCACATATTGAAGATGCCAAGGTCATTGATTGCATCCTGGACCATCGCCAGTTGTCTCAACTTTTGTCTCTCCACTGGACTTCAATGACTCTGGAAGAGACAGTGAGGCCGATGACTTTACGCAACTCTACCGCACAAATGCAATTCACACACAAGTCAAGACATCACCCTGTGATGTCACTGATCCTCTTTGAAAATGAAGGATGAAAAACTGCAATAGTATGCCACCAAAATCATATATCACAACTTGTTCGGCCATTCTCCAGTTGATAGTCTTGCCCTCAATTTCCAATTCTTTGCTACCGTAAAAAGAGCTACTCATATTTGTGTATATGTAGATCCTTTTACATTTTCTTTGATCTCTTTGGAATACAGACCTAGTAGTAGTATTGCTGGACAGCTAAGCCTAGAGTCAGAAAGATCTGAGTTCAAATCCAGCCTCAGACATTTACCAGATGTGTGACCCTGGCCAAGCCACTTCACCCTGTTTGCCTCAGTTTCTTCATCTGTAAAAATGAGCTAGAGAAGGGAATGGTAAACTGCTTCAGTATCTTTGCCAAGAATAGAACAAATGGGGTCACAAAGAGATGGACATGACTGAAAGGACTAAACAACAACAAAAGTGGTATTGTTGTGTCAAAGGAAATGCACATTTTTATTTCTCTTCAGGCTTAGATGCAAACTGCTCTCCAAAATGGTTAGATCAGTTCATAAACTCCACCAACAGTGCATTAGTGTTCTGGTTTTCCCACAACCCCTCCAACATTTGTCATTTTCCTTTTCTGTCATATTAGCTAATCTGATAGGTATGAAGTGGTACCTCAGAAAGTTTTTTTTAATTTTATTTAATTAATTAATTTTTAATTTTCAACATTCATTTTATTAACTTTTGAGTTCTAAATTTTCTTCCCTTCCTCCCCTGCCCCCTCCCCAAAACAGCATGCAATCTGATGTAGGCTATACACATACAATCATATTAAACATATTTCCACATTAGTCATATTATGAAAGAAGAATCAAAACAAAATGGAAAAACCATGAGAAAGAACAGAATCTGCATTCAGACTCCATAGTTCTTTCTCTGGATGTGAATGGCATCTTCCATCATGTTGGAATTGTCTTAGATCATTGCATTGCTGAGGAAAGCTGAGTCTATCAAAGTCGGTTATCACACAATGTTGCTGTACTGTGCAATGTTCTCCTGGTTCTGCTCATTTGACTCAACATAAGCTCATGCAGGTCTTTCCAGGGTTTTTCTAAAATCTGCCTGCTCATCGTTTCTTATGAACAATAATATTCCATTACATTCATATACCACAATTTGTTCAGCCATTCCCCAATTGATTGATGGGCATCCCCTCAAATACCAATTCTTTGGCACCACAAAAAGAGCTATTATAAATATTTTTGTATGTGGGTCCTTTTCCCCTTTTTTATGATCTCTTTGGGAAACAGACCTAGTAGTAGTATTGCTGGATCAAAGAGTAGGCCTAACTTTGGGCATAGTTCCAAATTGCTCTCCAGAATGGTTAGATCAATTCACAACTCCACCAACAATGCATTAGTGTTCCAATTTTCCCACATCTTCTCCAACATTTATCATTTTCCTGTTGTGTCTATTAGTCAATCTGATAGGTGTGATGTGGTACCTCAGTTGTTTTAATTTACATTTCTCTAATCAGTGGTAATTTAGAGCATTTTTTTCATAACTACAAATAGCTTTTATTTCTTCCCCTTAAAACTGCCTTTTCACGTCCTTTGACCATTTATCAACCAGGGAATGATTCATATGCTTAAAATTTGACTCAGTTCTCTATATATTTGAGAAATGAGGCCTTTATCAGAGAGACTTGCTGTGAAAGTTTTCTCCCAGTTTCCTGCTTTCTTTCTAATCTTGGTTTCATTGGTTTTGTTTGTGCAAAACCTTTTTAATTTAATTTAATGTAATCAAAATCCATTTTACTTCCTACAGACCTCTCTCTCTTGTTTGGTCATAAATTCTTCCCTTATCCATAGATCTGACCAGTAAAATTTTCCATGCTCCCCTAATTTGCTTAGAGTATCACCCTTTATGTCTAAATCATGTATTCATTTTGATTTTATCTTGGTATACCATGTGAGATGTTGGTCTATACCTAGTTTCTGCCAAACTGCTTTCCAGTGTTGCTGGCAATTTTTGTCAAATAGCGAGTTCTTGTCTCAAAAGTTGGGATCTTTGGGTTTCTCAAACATTAGGTTTCTTGTTCATTTACTACTATGTCTTGTGTTCTAATCTGTTCCACTGATCCACCATTCTCTGCCTTAGCCAGGACCAAATTGTTCTGATGATTACTACTTTGTAATATAGTTAGAGATCTACTACTGCAAGGGCATCTTCCTTCACATTTAAAAAAAAAATAGTTCTCTTGATATTCTTGATTTTTTTTTTCTTTCAGAAGGATTTTGTTATTTTTTTCTAGCTCTATAAAACATTTTTAGGAGTTTGATTGACATGGCACTGGATAAGAAAAGTAATTTAGGTAGAATTGTCATTTTATTATATTGGCTTAGCCTACTCATAGGATTTAATATTTCTCAAATTCTTTAGATTTCTCTCTATTTATGTGGAAAATGTTTTATAATTGTATTCATATAGTTCCTGAGTTTGTCTAGACAGGTAAACTCTCAAGTATTTTATATTGTCTGTAGCTATTTTACATGGAACTTCTTTTTCTATTTCTTCCTGTCGAATTTTGTTCATAATGTATAGAAATGCAGATGATTTATGTGGGTTTATTTTATATCCTGCGACTTTGCTGAAGTTGTTAATTGTTTCAATGCCTTTTTTAGCTGAATACGTAGGATGTTCAAAGTATAGCATCATATCATTTGCAAAGAGTAATAGGTTTTTTTTTTTCCTCATGGCCTATTCTAATTCCTTCCATTTATTTTTCTTGTCTTATTATTATTGGTAACACTTCTAATATAATACTTAATGATAGTGACAATAATGGGCATTCTCTCTTCACCCTTGATATTATTGGAAAAGCTTCTAACTCATCCTCATTAAAGATAATGCTTGCTGATGGTTTTAGAAAAATACTATTTATTATTTTAAAGAAAGCTCCATTTACTCCTATGCTTTCTCATGTTTTTAATAGGAATGAGTGATATTTTGTCCAAAACTTTCTTTGCATTTATTGAGATAATCATATGATGATAATTTTGTGATTTGTCTTTTTTTTTTTAAATTTTGAACCAGCCCTGCATTCCTGCTATAAATCCCACCTGGTCATAGTGCATAATCTTTGTGATATATTGCCATAATCTCATTACTACTGTTTTATCTGAACTTTTTACATCAACAATTGGCCTTTAGTTCTCTTTCTCTGTTTCTGCTTTTCCTGGTTTAGGGATCAGCACCATATTTGTGTCATAAAAGGAATTTGATAGGACTCCTTCTTTGCCTATTTTTCCAAATAGTTTATACTGTATTGGAATTAATTGTTCCTTAAATGTTTGGTAGAACTCACTTGTGAATCCATCTTGTTCTGGTGATTTTTTTCTTAGGGATCTCATTGATGGTTTGTTCAATTTCCTTTCCCAAGATAAGGTTATTTAACTATCCTATTTCCTCTTCTGTAATGTGGGCAATTTATATTTTTATAAATATGCATCCATTTCCCTTAGATTGTTAGATTTATTGGAATATAATTGGGCTCCTTTCTGGCTTGGAAGGGCCCCTGCTCTCCTGCAGCCACAAATGTATACACTTCTCTTTGCACTGGAATGGTGACCTAGAACTGCATATAGGCAATGCAATAGGGTCCTCCACCCAGTGCCAGCAAAGTGTCCCCTGTAATTTCTTTCTGACCAGACAATTTCTTGTCTGAACCTCCCCCTTCCCCTACCCCACCATGTCTGGGCTGAGAGCTCCTAAGGCTGCTGCTGCTGCAGCTGCTTCTAACACCAGTTACTGGTGTTACCATGGTGTGGGCTGGTCTAGCCAAATCCCACCCCCATGTCACAGACCCTCCTGCTGACCTCCTAAGTTGTCTTGGTCTGGAAAAATGTCTCTCTTTGACCTTTTGTTGGCTCTGCCACTCCAGAATTCTGTTTGAGGCATTATTTTAAAGTTGTTTGAAAGGGAATATTGGGAGAGTTCAGCTGAGTTGCTGCCTATACTCCACCATCTTGGAATAAGTAATTTCAGAAGTTTCTTCTGCCTCTATCAGTTCTATGTTCTATATGTTAAAGTCCTTCCTCAGACATGTATTCAAGGTAAGACACATCCACCTCATACATAGCACTGATCCTCCAAACCTTCTTGTCAAAAAAATGTAAATAAATTGGTTGGTAAACCCTCTATTTTTCTATATCTAAATCATGGTTGAAGCCAAAGAGTCACTGAAACTCATAAGGGTCTACCTTCCTACCCAGCTCAGAAGACCCATTAGCCAAATATTTGAAATCTAGTATCTTAGGCTGGGTTCCTAAATGAGATGTTGTTTTCTTTTTCAATTGAACCTTAAAGGATGAGAAGATTTCATCTCTTAGAGGTGGGAGAGGGGGCAGTGGTATTCTGGTAAATGTTTAACAGTTGGCTTTCCTCCCAAAAATATTAGGCTTAATCAAGTGATATTTTCTCTATTACTTTCTTAAGTCTAGACAATGAAGGAAAGAAAGAAAAAAGAAAGAAAGAAAAAAAGAAAGAAAGAAAGAAAGAAAGAAAGAAAGAAAGAAAGAAAGAAAGAAAGAAAGAAAGAAAGGAAGGAAAAAAGAAAGAAAGAAAGAAAGAAAGAAAGAGAAAGGAAGGAAGTGAAAGGAAGAGAAAGAAAGAAAAGAAAAGAAATCAAGCTTTAATTTGGAGTATTTGCCGATTTTCTGAATTGTCAATAGACACACTAAAATTTAACAATCAGCTCTCCTGAGCCTCTTTCAGCTGGCTGGTGTGTGTGTGTGGGGAAGTTCTCAGAGGTGTGTGGGAGGGGGGAGGCAGGGGAGGAATTCCAAGCACATGAAAAATTTAGCAGAAAAGGTACAAGTATAGCCATTTGAAAGAAATGATTGGGGTGAGTAGACTTAGAAACTAAAAAAAAAACCAAACAACAATTTATTCCTTGAATTCCTCACAATGTCTAGTCTAGGACTTTGTGTAGAGGATTCATTTAGAAGATGGAATGTCAGTGCTGGGAGGTAGCTTAGAAGAAAGAATGTCA
This sequence comes from Phalanger gymnotis, assembly GCA_028646595.1. Classification (NCBI taxonomy): domain Eukaryota; kingdom Metazoa; phylum Chordata; class Mammalia; order Diprotodontia; family Phalangeridae; genus Phalanger; species Phalanger gymnotis. The sequence continues at coordinate 317,268,630 of CM053626.1, forward strand.
GAGCTGTACAGAATGTTAGGAATGGAAGTAATCTTAGAACATAGGATGACAGAGCATAGAACAAAGAATGGTCTATCTGGAATAGGAGTTCTTCATCATTTTTTGTGTCCTGGACCTTTTGGGAAGTCTAGTGAAGCTTATAGACCTCTAAGTATATAGGACTACAAAAGAAACCAATTATGGTCAATTACAGCTCACAAGATTTTTTTAAAAAACAAGTTCATGGACGCAGACTAAGAAAACCTGATGTAAAAGGCACTTTAGAGCACAGAAACATAGTACACAAAAAGATAGAGCTGAAAAAAAGAAGATATTAGTGATCCCCTGGTCTAGCCCCATCATTTTATCGATCAACAGCTGAGGCCCAGATTGAGGATGTGACTTGGCCAGGATTGCACAGAATGTTGATCAATCAATGTGTTTTGAATGAAGAGATGAATGCTTGCTTTCTTCAGACTGGAGCAAAGCGTTCCTTGCTGAGGAGGATCATTTCCTCATGCTGAGTGATTTCTATCCGCAAGAATATTCTCTAGACCTTGGGAGCCTCAAAGTCTGTGACTCTTTCCCGTCATGTCCACCATTTCCTTCCTTGCCTTGGAGCCATCTTCAATCAAGTCTCAGCCACTGCCCTACCTATCCATCTTCCTTCCTTATCCTTGGATATTTCCTCTGCACCTCGTGACCCATCATAACCTCAGCAGTACTTTTCCTTCTGCTCCCTCCACACCCTTTGGTGTTCTAATCTGATTTATTTGGATCTGAAGCCTTATCAACCTATTTATGGCCCATTCACTCAGTCCTAAAACCCCTCCCTTAGGTTAGTTTCTCCCTAAGAAATATGTCTCTGGGATCTCATCCAACCCTGGAGATTCAAGTTTTAACTTCTTTTCTAGAAGGCCAAGTAGAAAAACAACCACAACTATATGTATGTAGTATGTATGCACAATTATATGATGTGTGCCTGTTTGCATATATATACATATATATATATACTAGTGTTTGTGTATATACAAATATGTGTGTATACTTGTGTGTGTTATTGTGTGTATTATGTATAAGCATATATACTATCCATGTATGTTATATAAATATGCATGTGGGTACATGTACACATATCTCATTCTGTGTCTGAAAAACATAACCAACTTCTTTTATCTATGACTGACTTCCAGCTCGTGTCCTCTACTGACCCCAGTAGCTCTGGACCAGCTTCCTTTGCAGATATTTAAAGACCATTTGGCATTTATCTGTTTCCTGGGCTGTTTATGTCCTACTACCTTCTTCTGCCTAACATAAGACTATATTTGGGGGCTGATGAAGCAAAAAAAAATATCTCTTTGAGATTAAAATGCCAAAGGAAGCCTTTAGGACCCCCTACCCATGATGGATGAGCTGTTTTTAGAGGGCTAAATTTGACCCATTGTTGAGTTGTGTGAGAAGGATGAGCTGGTGGCAAGACCTATTGGACAACATGGGTGTGTCATCTTGGGCAAGTAGGAAGGTGACAGTCCTGAAATACAGTCCATGAAACCCTGGGCTTTGATGCTGACGTATGAGGCAGCCACCAGAGTGCAACAGAATCATCACATCCCACAGTCATCCAAATGGGGAAATGGCTGTTCAAGTCTCTCCTTTCTTTCCCCTTGATGTGGCATCGGGTGAGTCTTCTTACCTCCCTACACTCCTTCTCCTTCTCTGTAAAACAAGGGCTGGAATGAAGAGCTTTTAGGACACCTTCCTGCCCTCAGTCCGTGACCCTGGCAATGTGAGCCCTCTCTCTGCCAGTTACTCCCAAAGGATGCTTCTGTTCTCTGGTCCTCTCATCATCCTGTCCAGCCTCTGCAGTGTTCACCTCCACTTCCCTCCAAGGTGACCTCCCATTTATCTGGTCTATATCACATATGGACATCACTGTTTGCATGTTGTCTTCCCCAGTAGACTACAAGTGCCTTGAGAGCAGGGACTTTTCTTGGATTCCCCAGCCCAGTGCCTAGCATATCACTAACCCGAAATCACTAATAATTGACTGACTGAGAAAAGGTGAGTGTTTGGCTAAGGTGAAGTTCACAGTGAAGGCCTGTGACCAGGAAAGAACAGCAAGTTAACTGGTCCTCACTTTGCACAGCTTCGGAGTTAGAGAGGTCCTTCAACACTTTGTGGGTTGACCCCACACAGACAAGGGAACTTGGGCCCTGAGCAGGAAAGGGACTGAGCTCAGGTGAAGCAGCTCTTTGGGTTAGTTTCTGGGAATGCAATTCTTCTTCACTTGAACCTAACAATCTTCAGGCTCAGCTCAGGTGCCATTCTCTACCTGAGTCCCCTTCCCCAAGTTGTTAATGTATCCCCCATACATCTACATGCATGCAAATCCCATGGTGAGGTGGAAAGAACACTGAAGCTCCAGTCAGAGGATCTGGGTTCAAGTCCTGCCTCTAGTTCTACGACCATTGTGACCTCTAGGGTGTCATTTCCTCATCTGTAAAGTGAGGGAGTTGGGTTAGATGGTCCCTTTTAGCTCTAGGTCCATGATGTTCCTATGTGAACATTTTGTATTTACTTATCTGGATCTTATTTTCCACCTCCTCCAGTAGAATGTAAGCTTCTTGAGGGGAGATACTTTTTCTTTTGTCTCTGTATCCCCAGCCCCAGCAAAGTACCTTGCTCATAGAAGGGGACTAATACTGTGTAATAATACAATAGCAATAATAGCTAATACTGTGCTTGGTGCATCGTAGGTTTTTAATTAACGCTCATAGAATCGATTTGAATAGAGGATAGCTGAGGTGACTTCCAAGTTTCCTTCTAATTCTGATGCTTAGTGAGACAAGCCCCAACAGAGTAAGAGATTTAAAGTTGAAAGGAATTATGTAGCTTAAGCCTGGCCTTTCACAAATAAAGAAACTGAGGCCCAAGAAAGTTGTGAGCTGTTCAAGATTATAGTTAATGTTAATAAAGTTGATGTAAATAGCAAAGACAGGATTCTACCAAAGTTCTCATCATTTTTTCTGCTATGCCACACACGGCCTTTCCAAGTGAATGAAAGATTTCAGAGGATGCTTGACCAAAGGGGAGCTCCAGAGAGTATCGGGGTCCGAGAAGTTCCAGGGCCCTAGCAGTGGGAAGGAAAGGGCCACAGAACAGCAAGCCTAGGAACCAAACCTCAACCTGACTGCGTTCTCAATGGCTATTTTCGAATGCAATGAACAGGGACACGGCTCCCTCCCCTCCCCACCCTCACCTACCACTCCCAATTTTCAGGCAACTTTTTCAACATAGCCCAGATATTGGTCTAAATGTGTTTTTTGTTTTTTGGCCTTTTTTTTTTTTTGCTGAATGCTGAGCACTGCTAAGGTACCTTTTCCTTTAAGACCAGACACTCTACTGGAGTTTTGATTTGGAAGGGGGATGGACAGGCTGATGATATATCCTCCCAACCACACCACCCCCCTCAAACACTCTCCTAATGGGAACCACATGGCCTGGCATTCAGGGAGGCCCTTCTCACTTTGGGGAGGGATAGTCTCCAACCAAGCTCACAAAACGATAGAGGACTCCGGTGAGGAAGTGGTGGAAAGCTAAAAGTGGGGCTTCAGGCTTTGTGTACCTTCCCCATCCCCCAAGATCCCCACTGATGAAAAGGGTCCTCTCTCTCCACTGACATTTGTTATGACTCCAATTTTGATTATTTACATGGCGTAATGAAATACCCTATTCCTGGTCTCTTTTGCTCTCCCCACATATGACTGTTACTGATTAAGGCGTGTGTTCAGAGGGAAGAGTTCCGCATCTCAGGCCCGGGATCCGAGTTGGAGACCTGCCTCTTCAATATGTTCCCTGTGTGACCCTGACAAGTCACTCTAGGCCTCAGTTTCCTAGATGGAACTGATGAGGTTTGGGGTTGAGGGGTGCTCAACACCCCAAAGTACTAACATGCCAGGTCTTGCCGAAAAAATTCAAGCCTCCAAGACTCAAGCCTTCTCAGCCAAGGAAAAAGACAAAATTTATTAATGATTAGCCATATCGGGTTGTCTTAAGAAATGCCACCCTTTGTGATGCTTGTTTTCACAAGAGGGCCAGATTCAATCTGAACTGAGCTAGATTGAATTTGAGCACCTTCATGGAGAGAGAATGAGACTTATATATGCAAAGATTACAGGAGGAACCTAGGGTGGTCCTGGGGTGATGAGAGGAGGGGTTTAGGGAGGGTCTTGAGGAGGAGTCCAAGGAGGAGCTTGGTGGGACTGGGATCAGGTCAGACTCCAGGAAGCAAGAGAATAGGATTAAGGGTGGGAAGTAGCTGAAGGCTACCAGGAGATAACAAGACAATGTAGGGCTAGGCTAGTTTAAGGGTAACAAATTTGGACAGACATTTTGACAAGATCAAGGGTGGAAACTAATGGAGGGGCTAGGCTAGTTTAAGGGTAACAGATTTGGGCTTTGACAAGATCAAGGGTGGAAACTAGCCAGACAATGGAGGGGCTAGGCTAGTTTAAGGGTAACAGATTTGGGCAGACACTTTGACAAGATCAAGGGTGGAAACTAGCCAGATCAAGTGGGAAGATTCAAGGAGAGTTCAAGGGGGTTCCCAGAGACTGTACCCTCATCAGAACCATGTCCAACATCCCTTCTGGCTCTGAATTCTGGGATTCTCAGCTAAGTGGAGAATCCTTGGGGGCTGCTAGCCCATACTCAGTGCCAGGTGCTAGGTTAAGTTCTGATGCAGATTAAGAAATAAAAACAACAGTTACAGCTCTCAAAGAATCTCCATTCTATCATGAGAAACAATAGGTATGCATATAAATACATGGAAAAGAAATATATATGTGTGCATGTGTGTGTGTGTGTGTGTGTGTGTGTGTGTGTGTGAATAAGTGAGTAAATGATTGAATGAAAAAAGCATTTGCTAAGCAACTCTACTATGTTCCGGAAGTCTGCTGAGCACTGCTTATACAAAGATCAAAGAAAAGAAAGAGTTCCTACCCTCAAGGAGCTTCCAATGAAACTGTAAGGGCCAACCTGGCTCGATGTAGATCTATTTCTGCACAATCTCAGTTAATGTAAATACATAGAGAAAGGTACCTGCCAGAAGTGGTGGTTCTGGCTGCCATGTCTCTCTTAGTGTAGCCCATTAGCTTTTGGGTTGCCATTATTGAACTGCTGAGTTTGCTGTCCACTAAGACTCCCAGGACTTTTTCAGATGAATTGCTTTCTAGCCAAACCACTTCCATCTCAATTTATGAAGTTAATTCTTTAACAGAAGTATAAGACTTCACAGTTATCCCACTTAGATTGCATCCTATTAAATTCAGTTGAATGTACTGGTCTATCTAGATAATTTTGGATGATTGGCATCCAATACGTTAATGTCATCCTGCAAATTTGATAAATATGTTATTTTTTTTATCTAAATCATTTATAAGAATAGTCAATAGCATAGAGGGACTACTGAGGCACTCCACTAACAATCTCTATGGTGACATCAAACCAATAATGGGTTCTTTAGAGCCAAATATCAAAAGCATTCCAAGCCTACCTAACTGTGCTATCATCTAGTCCATATTTCCCTGTCTTGTCCACAGATAGCGTGGGATCAAAGATTTACAGGTAAAAAGGACCCTAGAGATCATTGAGCCCAGTCACTTCATTTTACAGATGCAGCAAATGAATGAAGCCCAGAAAAGGAAAATAATTTGCCCAAGGTCACATAGGTAGGAAGTAGGAAACTCCAGATTTGAACCCAGATCCTTTGATTCTAAACTCGGCCATCTTTCCACTACATTATGAATGAGGAAATTTGTCCAATATTTTGATAAAATACAGTCAAATTGTATCTACAGTATCCCCCTTTATCTACCAATGTAAGCTGCCTGTCAAAAAGGAGATGAAGGTAGTTTGGCATGGTCTTTCCTTAATGAACCATTCTGGCTCATTGGATTTACCATTTCTTTTCATAGATATCCAATAAATGTCCATCCTTTTAATAATATGTTCTAAAATTTCATTAGGAACTAAAGTCCAATTCACTGGCCTATAGTTAGCACTCTTGCCTTTTTTTGAAAACTAGAACAACCCTTGCTCTTCTGTAATTGTAGAGTACCTCAACTGCCCTTCAAGTGTGATCTTTCCAAGATCATTGACACTGACTCATTCATTTCACTTGTCAGTTCTTTCAGGACCCAGAAATTCAATTCATCTATTCTTAGTGACCTAATCTCATCACAGGCTGCTTGGTTCTCTCTTGTTGTCTCTAGTCATACTGGATATTAATCCCTTATTCAGCATCTCCTCCCCATCCCATCTCTCCTTTCATAGCACAATCTTTTCATCCACTGCCAGTTAGGGAAACCTGGCTCTCACTGAGGGAAGATGTTTCATCCCCAACTACACTTTCCAATGTGAGAAGCTATTTCTCTCATGGCCCTAGACATACTGGACAATTCATTCATTCAGTAGATATACTCCTAGCTGTCCCCTGCATATTCTAGGCTCTTGCTCTGCTACCATCATTTAGTAGTAACTTCTCCTTCAAGGTTCCCTCCATTCAATCTGGACACTCTTTGTTGTAATCTACCAGCCTCTAAGTCACCTTCCCTTCTTCTTCAAGTACTGAGTGCGTGATTCACAGTTACATCCCTCCCTGTTCCTGCCCTCATGCTTGGGGACTTCAAAGCATATCTTAATGTTCTCTGGAACACCCTGTCCTCTTAGTTAACCAGCATCCTTAACTCCCATGGCCAACATCTTCATTCCATTTCAGCCACCACAGGGATGGTCAAACCTAAGATTTTTTTATTCCACATAAATTCTCTTTAAATCCGATTCTGATTTCCCTGTGCCTCAGTCCTACTAAACTTACTCTTTCTCCTTATGCTGACTTCACCACACCTCTCTGTTCTCCCAATCCATCATCCCTACTCTGGCTTTACTTTATGGCCTTCACAGTATTGACCCTTTAGTTGATCTGTTCAAATATACTCTGTCCTTCACCTTTGACCCAATTCTACCACCATCTAAATCCTGACAATCCTCAATCCCAGGTAACCCCTACCATCTGTCTTCTCTCCTCCTACTTCTGTGCTGCTGAATATGAGGAGGAATTCCAAAACCACAAAACCAAGTCAGCTGGGTTGGATACAGATTCATGTTATCTAATCGTAACTGGGTGCTCACAGCTGACATAAATCCTTTTGTTCTTATCTGATGGACTCTGGATCATTCTCCCTACCGGGGCATTTCCAAAATGACTTCTCTCTCCTTCAGGGCCTTATTGCACTCCCAATCTCATCTCTCAGGAGATAACCTCCCTAATTTCCGATGAAATCAAGGTCATCATTCCTAAACTCCCTTATCTCTACTCCAAACCTCAAGTGCTTATGCACCTTCACTCCTTTTTTTCAAGGTCGGGCCCTCTACTTGCAACTTGATCCTATCTTTTCTTCTGCAAATGTGCCCCAAAGACCAGGCATTCCCTCTTTTATCTCAGCTTTAATCCCTTTCTACTATTTTCTTCTTTGAGGGCTAAAAACCTACACTCATGTCTCCCAACCAAAAAAGAAACTCTTCACTTAACCCTAGCATCTCGTCAAGTTACTTTTCTCTAGCTCTCTTCCATTTCACAGCAATTATCTGCTTTCACTCCCTTCATTTCCCCATTATCCACTCTCTTTCCATCCCATGACAGTCAGATTCCTAATTCAATCAGGGAAAATTTATTAAATGAATACTATGTGCATTGGGCTTACAAAGTAGAGTTAATGGTTCTCTCCATGAGTAGGAGGGATCTCTCAATTTCTAAATCTAACAGCCTTTCTGAAATCTTCATCTTCCTTGAAAGTTTTCTGTGCCACTTTTGATGCTGTCAACCAAATTCCTCTCCTAAATCAATGATTCTTAAACTATGGTCTATAACTTCCCCAATGGGCCCATAGATAAATTTAGGGGTTCCATGAATTTGGATAAGAAAAAATGAAATCTTTATTTTTACTAACTCCTATCTGAAATTTAGTATTCCCTTCCAAAATGATTTTTTAAAATATTCTTCTGAAAAGAGACCCATAGGCTTTAACAGATGGCAAAAGGGGACCATGATACAAAAACAGGCTAAGAATACCAAATAATCCTGACTAGTCTCTCTTCCCTTGGCTTCCATGATGCTCCTTGCTCCTGGTTCTTCCGCCTTCCTGCCTACTTCATTTCAATCTTTTGTGGTTCACTTTCCATCTCTCAATACCTATGCATGAGCACATCTCAAGGTTCTCCCTTAGGCCTTCTGCTCTTTTCTCCACATCCTCCCTCTGGGTAAAATCATTAGTTCCCACGAGCTCCACTTCATCTCAACACAAATGAATCCCATCTCTATGTACGGAACCTAAAGTTTCTCCAGTGTCCAAGCCTCACCCACCACATCCTGAACACCTCCATCTGAATGTCCTTTAACAGCTCACATTCAAAATGTCCAAAGCAGAATTGGTCACCCCCCTCCGAAAACATCTTCTCCTCCTTGATTCTTATTTTTATTGAGGACATTGGTATCTTTCCAGACACACAGATCTGGGCATCTTAGTGAACTGCAAGGAGTTGGCATGCTATCATGGCAGCCACAAAAACCAAGGAGATCTTGGGCAACATTAGGAGGGACACAGCTTCCCAGAACAGAGAATGTTCTGCCCATGTCAGAATTAGCGGTGCTGTGGAAAGTGGATTGACCTCAAAGCCAGGAAGACCTCTGACACTTGCTGGATGGATGACCCTGGGTAAGTTACTTAACCCCTCGCTGCCCCCGGCAACTATCTGAGACTGTAACTTTCTGAAAAGATGCCAACTTGCATCAGCCGAGGAAAAGTGAGAGTTCTCAACTCCAATTAAACAGCAAGTCCGGTCCTCATCCCTACAGATATTAAGATATTGGATATTAGCTCTTGAGACTCCAAATCTGAGATCTGTGTCCAATGATCATTGAACTGCTTCTAGAGAAAAGGAAGAACATAAAGGTTTGCATAAACAAATTCAGAAAAGAAAAGGAAGTTTCTATTCAGTGGGAAGACACCTCAGAGATTCTTCTCCAAGGAACAAAGAAGTTGGTTTATTTATTGAGCCTCCAAAGGCAACCAAAGACATCATTTCATGGGATATTTGGTAACTCTGTACTGCTCTCAAGAAACATTTGGCAAGAGATCACCATGAGGGCAACTGCAGTTTCTGCACCATTTTGCAGTTCCTGAGACCGTTGAAACTAAATCGACCTATATAGAAATATTTGGTGGCTTCAATGAGCATAGGGCATGACTCTAAAAAGATAGTTTAGCAATAAAAATGTGAAAGAGGCAAAGGGTTTGTGGCCAATAAAGAAGCCTCATGGCTAGATAGCATTAATATTTCCTTCACGAAAATGAAATAGACTCAAATTGAATTGACACCTAATTACGTACATGGGACACATTTGTGAATCAGCTGAATGTGTGTAGACTTAGGAATCTGGCTTGTTAAAGCAAAGATTAAAATCAGTACCAAATTAGAAGGCAATAGAGGCTGAACCTGTGATTCCATTGGCATAAAGAACTCCCAGGGAAGGAAAGTCCTGCCACCAATGTAGGCTTGTCCCTGCTCTGAAACTGCTAAAGTTGGATATTTGCCTAGAGCACCAAGAAGGTAAATAGCTTGGCTGGCATCCCATCGCCAGCTTGTGTCAGAGACAAGACCTGAATCCAGGGCTTTCTGGCTTCTCTCCAAGATGCCACACTGCCTCAAAATGAAAAGATAAGACTTATAACAGAAATAGCTCCAATCTGACCTATTTAAATAAGTTACTGGTGCCAACAAAGTGAAAGTGAAAGAAAGAACAGATATCAACATAGAATATGCTCATTTCTTAAGGGACATTTACCAATGCAAATAACTTGCCTTGAGTCAGCCAGCAATCACTTGCTATCCTTCCCTAGGAGGAAGATATGGCAGCTGGAGGAAGGGGAAAGGAAGGGAAGGCAAGGCAAGGCAATGAGCATTTATAAATCGCCAACTCTGTGCCAGGCACTATGCTAAGTGTTTCACAAATATTATCTTTTTTTGGTCTTCATAACAACCAGGCTAGGTAGATGGTGTTATTGTACCTATTTTGCAACCAGTCTGAGCTTCTCGCTTGGTATAATTCTCATATATGTGCTGCTTCCAAGGACCCTCCAGAAAGGATCTGTCCAACATGCCGAGTGATTGCCACTAGGTCTCAACATTTCGCAGATCTGGTCTCAGCCCCATCTGTCATCCCTCCCTCCTACAACATAACTGACTTACCCCCGTTCAGATCCCCTCAGCAAATCTTCTTTATCGCTTCTCAGCCTGGCCCTTCAGAGGAGCAATGAACTGGCCTCTGAACAGGAGAAGGAAAGAGGACTGGGTCCTTTTTCAGGAAAAAGAAAAGAGTGTCAACTCTCCCAAGCAGCTGCTAGACACCAAAGTCCATCTTTCTCACCTGTTCTTCTCCCTATGATACTCTGAGAATCCCAGAGCACCACATTCTGAAGACTCAAATTCAAGAGTCCCCAGAGAGCCATCGAAAAATACATTTGCTCAGTTTCCTCAATGACAAAATCATGACAGCACCTGCCTCCCAGAGTGGTTGTGAAGATCACATGAGATATTTGTAAAGTGCTTAGCATGGTGCTCAGCGCACAGTAGGGGCTTAATAAATATTTATTTCCTTCCTCTCTGCCATCTGTCCTCTGCCACAGTGAGAGTCCTAAAGCAAAAGTCTGACCTCCTCTCTTCTCTCAGGATGCTCCAATGACACTTTCTCTGTTCTGAGCTAAAATGCAAACTCTTTGGTATTTTAAGCCCTTCAGAATCTGGCTGCAGTTACCATTTCCAGGCTTATGCCATATTCTTTCACAGCAACCTGCCTCTCAACTCCAAGCCTTTGTCCAGGATGCTCCCCATGCCTAGAATGCGGGTCCCACTTTGCCCCTGCCTCTTGGAATCCCTACCTTCCTTCAAGGCTTAGATCAAGTGTCATCTCTTACAGGATACTTCTTCTGACCCCCACCCCCAGTGGCTAGGGTCTGCCCTCTTTGTATTTTCTTTGCATATGTTTTTATTAACTTACCTCTTACCCCCAAATAATCACATATTAAGTACCTATGATGTGCCAAGCACTGCGGCAGGCACAGGGGTTATAAGGACAAAGAATAAAAGAATACCCACCTTAAAAGGTCTTCTAATCCACTGGGGGGGGGCATGTATAATATGTACTTATTTGATATAACTATAAACAGAATAAATGCAAAATAAGTACAAATGACATTAGGGAAGGAGGACACTAGCAACTGGGGGCATCAGAAAAGGCTTTCAGTAAAAGCTGGTGCTGGGGCTGTGTCCTGAAGGAAAAGAGAGATTATAAGAAGAGGAGTCGAAGGAGTACGTTCCCCGTATGGGGGACAGCCAGTGTGCAAAGGATGAGAGATGAGAGATGAGGATTGTGTGTAAAGGACAGGGAGAAGGTCAATTTAGCTGGATCATAGAGTGTGATAGGGAAAGTTCTCTCCAATGAGGCTAGAAAGATAGATGCGGGCCAACTTGGGAAGGGTTTTAAAAGCTAACCAGAAAACTTTATATTTTATTCTATAGGTAGAAGTCATTGGAGTTTATTGAGTATAGAGATACTATAAGGATAGTCAGATTTGTACCTCAGGAAACTCACATTAGCACCTGGGTGGAGGGTGGATTGGAGAAGGGAGGGACTGGAAGCAGGAAAACCAATGAGGCAACCATTGCATCAGTCCAGATGGGAGGGGGTGAGGACCTGAAACAAGGTGGGGCCGTGTGAGTAGAGAGAAAGGTTCCTGTGAGAATAGGAATAATGAGCCTTGGCAACTGGCTGGATGTGGCATGAGGAGGAGTGATAAATCCAGAAAAATACAGAGGTGACAAACGTGCAAACAGAAGAATGACGGTACTCTGGATAGAGGCAAGCTGGGTCAAGGAGAGAGTCTGAGGGCAGAGATAGTTTGAGCATTAGAACAGAAGCTCCTTGAGGTCAGGGGCTGTTTTTTTCCCCTTTTTATTTCTATATCCCCAGGACCTAACAAAGTGCCTGGAACAGAACAAGTGCTTAATAAATGATTGTTGAATTAAATTCAGTTGAATTAAATGTTGAATATTTCATTGTTTGTGTTTGTGTCTTATTCCCCTTGTTGTATTTGTCCTTTGTTTTCCAAGAGGACCATGACATCAGGAAAAATGATGACATGACTTGCAGTTGGCTTTGATTTGAGTAAGGTAGAGAGGCCTGTCCAAGGTCACCAGCCTCACTTTCTCCTCCAGGGCCATCTGGGTCCAGTGGCCTGATATTCATCAGGATGACTGGAAGTGGCCGAGGATGCAATGGGAGACCATGGCCCTTTTAGGCTAAGGCCTTTTTAGGTTCTCACTTTGAGTGAGGTAAGGCTCATTCAGTGAATCTTAAAGAAGTCAGTCAAGGGATGGCCCCTTTAATCAGAAGAAAAAAAAAATCAAACTGAGAGGAAAAGATGCTCAGGTTTGCTACTCAAAAGAGAAACATTACCATTGACATTCACTCTGAGCCAGTAGGGCCCAAAATATAGCCATTAAGTGGAGCTTGGGTAGGGACCTATTGTGGTCCAGTCTGTGAGCTTCAGAGTGAACTGGGTGAGAAAGAAAGAAGGAAAGAAAGAAAGAGGGAGAGAGAGAGACAGAGAGAGACAGAGACAGAGAGAAGAGAGAGACAGAGACAGAGAGAGAGAAAAGAAAGAAAGAAAGAAAGAAAGAAAGAAAGAAAGAAAGAAAGAAAGAAAGAAAGAAAGAAAGAAAGAAAGGAAGGAAGGAAGGAAGGAAGGAAGGAAGGAAGGAAGGAAGGAAGGAAGGAAGGAAGGAAGGAAGGAGCAAAGAAAAAAGAAAGAGAAGGAAGGAAGGAAGGAAGGAAGGAAGGAAGGAAGGAAGGAAGGAAGGAAGGAAGGAAGGAAGGAATCTAGCCAGTAAACCCCAAGTTAACTGTGGAGCTTCTGGCCATCAACATTTACTTTCCTTTGGAGAGAAGGAGAGGGAGTGGAGGAGCTGAGTTGTTGTTGTGTTTGTCCTTTGAAAGTCATATCATCATGGTAATAATCTTAACTGTTCCCTCAAAGGAACTAAGGATGTTTAAACTTGAGAAGAGGAGACTCAAGTAGAGAAGATAGGT
>CM053626.1:317289599-317310467 GCA_028646595.1 Phalanger gymnotis
ACCTCAGGGGTCTAAAAGTCCTCTGAATATAGCACGTAGAATGTCAGTGCCGGAAAGGACCCCAGAAAGATGTTAGCCCAGAGAACACGGGATGTCAGGCCTCAAAGAGCGCTCTGAATATGGAACACAGAATGCTGCCTTGTTGCACAGACATGAAGTGTTTGCACTTGAAGGGATCTTAGAACATAGGCTGCTAGTTCATAGAATCCAGAACGTTAGAGATGAGAGCCTACAACCTAGACTCCTGGTTACTTAGTACATAATAATTGGGCTGGAAGGAATCTTAGAAATCTTCTAGTCCGAACTACTCCTTCAACAGGAAAAAAGTGAAGTTTGGAGTAAGAGAAGTCACCTGTCCAAGCTCATATAGCAAAGTCAGGCCAATGGTCTGTGCCCCACTACCACCGCCACCCTTATTTCACAAAAGAAGTCACTAAGACTGTGAAGGGTTAAGAGCTTTTCCTGGGGTCACACAGCTAGCCAGCTTCTGAGACAGATGTTTGGATCAGGGGAAACAACGGAGAAGACCCCGAGGATGAAAGCTGCCCCAAAGTGGAGTGGGAGTCTCCTTTCAATAGAGGCGTTCCATCGGTCTGGATGGTCCCTCCTCAAGAATACTTGATGGGGCATTGCGTTCGGGTACGGGCTGGCCTACCTGATCTCTGAGAACTCTTACAGTTTGTGAGTTCTGGTCAGAATTCCCATTTGGAGGTCCTGGACTCATCTCGTCACCCCTCGACCCACTCCACCCCCAAGCCACTCCTGGGAAACCTTTGTCCCACACTCACTTCCCTTCCCTTGGGGTCGGACTTCCCCTCTGAGCAATCACCGAGTCTTATCTGGCTTCCCTGATTCAGCTATTAGCAGCTCTTGGGAGGGCACTTTTTTTCTGACCCCCCATCCCCTACAACAAAGGCTCTCGCTCCCTCTCTCTGTCTCTCTCGTGCGCACACAGACACACACACACACAGACACACACACACACACACACACACACACACACACACACACACACACACACACACGTACATTTTGTCTTCTGGCCTTGGAAGTCAGGCTGAGGCACAGGAAGGGTTGTAAGACAGAAAAACAGGCCCAGCACTCTCTCAAGGGTTTCTGAACTCTAATTCCTAAGGACAGAGCCTGACAAAGATGAAAGTGAATTACGAGTGAATATTAAGAGCAAGAACGGGAAAAGAGAAAAAGAATGAATGAAGGAGGCCTGGGGGAGGGGAGGATTCACATTGAGTGTCTAGGCAGGCACTTCACTAATAGCAAGGGTGATATAGCGCCTTTCCATCAATGACCTCATTCATGCCTCAACATCCCTGCAAGAGAGGGGCTGGGGGGTGCAGAGAGACAGAGAGAGAGAGAGAGAGACAGAGAGACAGAGAGAGACACAGAGAGAGAGAGACAGAGAGAGAGACAGAGAGACAGAGAGAGAGAGAGACAGAGAGAGACAGACAGAGAGACAGAGAGACAGAGAGAGAGAGACAGAGAGACAGAGAGAGAGAGAGAGACAGAGAGACAGACAGAGAGAGAGAGAGAGAGAGGAAGAAAGGGAGAGAAGGAGGATTTTGTTTTCTTTTGCACGGGTGGTTCTGACCACAGGGAGTTCTGGGTAAGGAAATGCCTTTTACCAAAGCAAACTGAGGAACCAAAAGTTGAGAAACTTGCCCAGGGGCACTCACATATATAGCACATGTCAAGGGTAGGGCTTCAATTTAAACTAGGCCTGCCAGAGGTGAGTAATTCTCTTTTCCAGATAAAGAGAATGAAGGTCAGAGAACCTCTAGAGCTCCTCTAAACTAGACCTTTATTTTACAGGTGAAGAAACTGATCCCTAGGCAGATGCAATGACTTACACTAAGTCACAAAACTAGAAGGCATCAGAGCCAGGATTTGAACCCAGGTCCACCACACCATACTGCCTCCTTCTCCAAAAGTAAGTAAGTCAGTGACAAGGCCATAGCTAAGGCTCTAGGTTGTAAGCAGAGAACGGGGCCCTTACCTTCCATCCAGGGGAATACATGCTTCTGGGAAAACAAGCATAAAAAATATGACTTTTGCTATGGTCAACCTCAGAAGGAAAATAAAAAAAGCCATAATTGTTAGATTGCCTAACTGACTCTTTCTTATTGACTTGACCTGTAGTCGGTGTCATAAAATATTGGAGCTGAGAGGAGCCTTAAAACATAAGATGTCAGAATATAGAAGTCAGGATCTTGGAGCCCTTAAAACCGAGAACACAAGAGATGAAAAAGATCTTAGAACACAGAATATTATTAGAACTAGAAGAAGTCTTGGAACAGAATGTGAGAGCTAGAAAGACCCTTAGAGACGAACTCTTTCTACCCACATATTTTACAGTGGCCCAGAGAAATAAAGGGACAACGTAGAGCATGAATCCACCTACCCATCCATCCATCCATCCATCCATCCGTCCACCCATCCACCCATCCACCCATCCATCCATCCATCCACCCATCCACCCATCCACCCGTCCACCCATCCATCCATCCACCCATCCATCCATCCATCCATCCATCCATCCATCCATCCATCCATCCATCCATCCACTCATCTGGAGGCTTGGTCTCCCTATCTTGCCCCAGCTGGAAGTGCTAGTCATTCATGGGCCAGGCCAACGCTTATTGGCATGGAATATTTGACTTTAGAATTCGGGGGCAGGGGGTGGGGTGGGGGTGGTTTCCAGCTTAGACATTTATTTGCTGGATGAACCAAAGCAAGCCACTTATCATCTCTGAACCTCAATTTCCTCATCTATAAAACGAGGGGCTTGGAGTGGATGGTTCCTATGGTATCTTCCAGTTCCGACATTTTGGAAAAGAATCTAACAGCTAACTTGGCTTGACGCAAAGATCAGGGACGTATCTGCATTTTTCTGTAGAGAGGGCAGGAAGAAGTCATTAGAATCCGGGTTGGAAGGGCTAAGTGTGGCTGTGCTTGGTGTAGAAGGTGGGAAGTCAAAAAGAGACTCAACTAGGCCCCACCTAAGACAAGCCTTTTTAGCCATTAGGGCTGCCCATGCTGTGCTAGGTCAACCCAGGAGGCAGTCTGAGGTTCTTGTCTTTGAAAGCCCCCTGCCAAACGCCGAATGACCACCCGTCCACAAAGCTGTAGGGAGAATTTCTCTCTAGGTACAGGCAGGGCTAGACAGTGTGGGATTCTTTTCCAGCTCTGAGATGATGAAGGGAAAATCTTCCCAAAAGACGGTACTGCCTTCTTAAAACCTGTTACACATAATTTAATATTTTAGGGCAACTGTAAGATGAGTGATTTAAAGTTAGATAATTCAGTCCAATCGTCTTATTTGAAAAATAGTAATAGCTGACATGCATATAGAACTTCAGGGTTTGTAAAACACATGTGCGCGCGCGCGCACACACACACACACACACACACACACACACGCCTCCATCTCATTTGATTCTCCCAATGACTGCTGTAAGACAAGGATGCTCCAGAGCACAGTCTTCCCAAGGTAACAAGAAGCAGAGCTAGGGGTCTAGATTCTGGTCCAGCACTGGTATTGTGATGTCCCATCTGCTTTCCCAATTGTGGCCTCCCTTGCCTGGCACCAGTCCTGGACGCAGTAGCCAGAATGGAAATAGCTTACCCTTGGACTCCTGACTGTATCACAGCTAAAGCTTTTGTATTCCATTAAATGGTTTGCAGAAGGATAGAACCTGGGTAGCAACCCCCTCCCTACCCTGTTTCCATCATGCTGGTGATGCACAGTTCCACAAAGAGTTCAGAATGAGCCCTTTGTCACTGATCCCATCTACCACTCTTCTTCCTCCAGAACACCCTGGCCTACAGACACCTCTCCACCCCCTGAATGCCTACAGAATGTCTCGTCTGGATCACTTCACAGACAATCCAGGCTGGCAGTGGAAGGGCAATGGGACACCCTTCATGGTGGGCTCAATGGACCCAATCACTGTTAGTCCTTCCCACCCTCCACACCACAATCCCTGATCTGGTGACTCATTGAGGTCTGAAGGTAACCTTGGCCTTTCAGAGTCTAAGCCAGCAAAGAGCAACAGCCAACTATGTCAGGCAAAGAGTAGATACTGGATCAATGTAAATTGACTGATTGGCTCGTTTACTTGCTCATTCATTCATCTCAAACATTTAGCAAACACTTCTCATTTGCTGACCCCATCTCTCAGAACTAGAGATTTGAGTATCTCTGTCTTTGAGAAACCCCAGCCACCCAAGATGGCGCACCGTGGACCTGGAAGGAACTTGAGAGGCCAACTAATCAGTGCCTTCATTTTACACATGAGAAATTCATGAGAAACTGAAGGGCCCCAAACGGCTCATCACCTGGTCAAGGTAACACAGGGAGTTAAGAGTAAAGCTAAGCTAGGTGGTGCAGTGAGTGGAGCACCGGCCCTGAAGTTGGGAGGACCTGAGTTCAGATTCGGCCTCAGACATTTCACACACTTAATAGCTATGTGACCTTGACTTAATCCCAATTGCCTTGCCTTCCCCCGCCCCCCACCATGGCAAAAAAAAAAAAAAAAAAGAATAAAGCTAGAAAATGACTAGAATGCCTGTTCTTGGTATAAAGATGTTATCTGAGAGTTCCAGTCAATGGACATGCACATCTCGTTCATAAAAATAAAGAGTTCATAGGCTGCATCACAGGATTATAAATGGACTTGGGAAGGCACTGAGTTCAAACCCTGCTCCTCAATTTTAAAGTCTAGGTCTTCCAGACTCCAAATTCAGGGCTCTTTTCTAAAAGGAAGGCTTAGAAGATAGAGCCATCAGGTACTTCCCTGCTTGAACTAGAGCTAAAAGAACTAATTCAAGAGAAGTAAAGCATTATGGGAGAGGCAGAAGAACAGAAGGCAGAAGAATAAAACCAGAATCTCAGATTAGAGACGACCCTGAGGGTCTGAATGACCTGAACCATAGGCCCTGCAAAGGTTACCTGGTCTTGGTTTGAAGACTCCCACTGCTGGGCTTCACTACCTCCCAGGGCAGCCCATTTTACATTGGAATTATAAGGAAGTTTTTGCTAACACTTAGCCTAAATATGCCTGCTTGCATTTCCGCCAATTGTTACCCATTCTGCCCTCTGGGGCAAAGCAGATTTTGGACTTTGTCTGCCTTAGTTTCTTCCTCTGGGAGTGAGAATGATATTTTTCCCCCAATGCGGGGAGTTGATGGTTCATTCAGACCAAAGGGAAGACACCAGATGCAGGCTGCATGTTATTCCACCCATATGGGGCAAATCCGCCATGACTAACATGAGCAAGCTTCGGGTTCTCAGAACTTGGTGGCTTCCCTGCTCTGGAGGCCTCTGTCAAACTCTGCAGTACATCTACAGCCCAGCTGACAGAAACATTTAGAAACAAGGGCAGGCAGAGGGAGGAGTGCACCAAGGGGGGCCCCTGATGTTTGATGCTCCTTGAGTGAGTGATGGGAGATAAAAAGACAAGGCCTAGTAGAAGGATGCATGGCCAGACAGAACACAGTTCTAAGGGACAGGCTGTGTGACTTTGGGCAAAACGCTTGCCCTCTCTGGGGCTTAAACTGGAATGAACTAGAGATCACCTCGTCCCATGTATTCTTTTTACAGATGAAATGAAGGCTCTTCGAGGTGATTTTGCACCCCCTTCATGAGGCTCATGCTCAGGCAGAAGCAGCCTCCCCACTCCCCTCCACCATGTAGAATCCCTGCAGCCCCTCAAAGCTTGGCTCTGATGCCATCTTCTGCAGGAGGCCTTCCAAGATCCCCATCTTTCTAGTGTCTTTTCCCCAGCCCTCGACCCCATTGGAAATGGGAGTATCCCAGAATCCCAGGGGCCTAGGTTTAGAGCTGCAAAGGACTATATAGAGGCCATATAGGCCCGACCCCTAATTTTGCAGGTAGGGAAACTGAGATGGGGGAAAGTCAAGTTCAGACAGGAACTAAGCAATATAAACAAGAATAAAAATAAATAAAATTTATTTTGCCTCTACGTTGGCCTGATTAATCTGTATATATTGCATCCTTCAAGTAGCAAGTAAGTTCCTGGAGGGGAGGGGCTGTCTTTTTTTCTGTCTTGTATCCCCAGCACAATGCATACAGTAGGTGCCTAATGAATGTTGTTGGATTGACTTACTCAAGATCACCCAGGTAAATCAGTAAGGAACCTTGGCCTTGACAAGGTCTTCTAACTCCTAGCCTGAACATCTACTTTCCACCATATTGGGCTGTCTCTCTTTGGTTACACCCTTCACACAGTAGGTCCTTAAAGGCTGCTGGTAGGAATCAATGGATTCCAGTTGCATACCTCTCCCACCAACCAGTCAAGACCTCACCAATAGAATGAGCCAGCCTTCTCCAAGGGAAGGAGCACAACCAGATCCAGCTGGAATGCTGCTGGCTGTGGGCAGCCCGAAGGTTAGCCAGGACAGATGGATGCTTGTGGGTAGGTTGTTATTTTTAATTAGCATTAACCTCCTCCAAAGCCTAACCTCATCCTTTTCTAATGCTCAAAGACAACTGGACGTTTGGGGCACAGCTGCCCCCCCTGCCCCCTGCTCCCCCGCCCTGGTCAAAACAACCCTTTTTGCAAATTATACTAATAGTGAAGGTCTCAAAAGGGGGTTGCCCCTTTTGCCAGTAAAGGGCCAGGGTAGGCCTGGAAGTCATGGCCCATGCCATCGAAGGCCCATCTCTTTCCTAAAAGGTGGGCTTCCCACAGATGGATTTGGGCAGAACTAGGTCTCTCATCTCACCTTAGATCCCAACTTGTGTGTTGTGTTACCTGCGGCAAGTCTAAGCCTCAGTTTCTTCATCTGTACGATGGGAATACATATAGTTCCTACCTTACAAGGTTGTGGTGAGGCTCAAATGAAGTAACACATAAAATGCTTCACAAGCATTAAAGCATCGGGTGAATGTGAACTATTCTCACTCCCCCTCAGACAACCAGGAGCAAGATGTGGGGGAGGGAAGGGCCTCAATGGCTTAATGAAATCATTCATTCAGAAACCTGCCCCACCCCCACTCTACGAAGAGCTCTGGCTGGAATCATGAAAGGCCAAAGGAAAAACATGGCAGTCGGCGCAATAAATTTGAAAAAGGGCCTTTCCCCTATGGGAACTTCTGGGACACCTCCCAGGAGGGGTTCTTCACTTGTTCCTGAAAGTAAGAGGGAAATATGGGGGCGAGGGGAGTCATTCAAGGTACTTTCCTTTCAGTGAAAGCTGGCGTGTCCTGAAAATAACTTCTGAGGGAACACTGGGCAGAGATGTATTTCTGAATAGGAGGGAGAGGGAGAGGGAAAGAGAGAGGGAGAGAGAAACAGAGACAGAGACAGAGACAGAAACAGAGAGACAGAGAGAGAGAACGAGAGGAGAAGAGGGAGGAGAGGAGGAAGGGAAAGAAAAGATCAAAAGTGGAGGGGGGAGGAAGAATAGGGAGAGACAAGGGAGAGGGAGAAAGAGAGCAAAAGAGAGAGAAAGAAAAGAAAGAAAAAAGAAAGGAGAGAAAGAAAGGAGTATGGCTCAAAAGTAAATAAAATCTGTGTTTCATGTCTTTCAAGTTGGGCTGGGCCCACCTCTCAGCTTCACATCCAAGATAGCAGGAAACTCAGGGGCCTCCCACCTTTGAAAGGACTGGAACAAAGTCAACCCCCTTCCATTCTTTTTCAAATCCCTAATAAAGTGGTTTTTTTTTTCCCAAACGAATCCAAAACAAATGTGCATTTTCCCAACAAGTTCCCCCTCCCACCTCTCTGTCTGACCTCCTCTGGCCCCTCTCAGCAAGGTCTATCCCAGGGCCAAGGGCAGGAAGTTCCTATGCACACCTGCCTCAGTTAGTGGGAGATGAAAGGAAGGGCAAAGCTAAAAGTCCATGACAAAGACAAACAGAAAGGCCCACACAGTTTGGGTTTGGCATCAGCCTCGGGAAGAGGGCCTGGTCACCGGCTTCTAGCCACTGACAGATGGAAATCAGAACTAAGGCCCAGTCACCAGCAAGCATCTGAAGGCCGGTAATCCTTTGTAGATGCATATGACTTTGTTTCCCCAAAGCTTTTCTTCATTTTACACATGGCAGCTGAGGACTAGACATGGGTCATGGCTTGTCCAAGGCCCAAAACAGCAGGGCCAGGACAGAACTTTGGAGTCCTAAGCCACCAAATCAGTGATCTCCTGAGATTCCACTTCCCTGACCAACACACACACACACTCTACCTTAATAGAAGGACCAAAGCAAGCCAGCAGAGCGCTTTGCCCTCTGTAGACAACTGACCCATGTTTGGTGACTTGAAGGTGGTGTGGCTGCTGGGTTCAGATTTTTAGCTGGAAAGGACCTTTGGGGATCTAATATAATCACTCATTTTGGAGAGTTACGTGAGGTTGACTCACCCAAGGTCACACAGCAAGGTAGGAGCATATCTGTAACAGGAACCTGGGGTTTCTGACTCCCCATCCATTTCAGATCCCAACCCTCCCTGTGGCTAACAGCACCGAAATGAGTCAAGCTAACAGGCAGCCGCGGGTACTCACCGCCAAGTAGAGCATAGTGAACATGGAGAAGGAGGCATGGCCAGAGAAGAAGGATTTCCTGCAAAAGAGAGAGGAGGGTGAAGGAAATGCAGCTGAATCAAGCCTTAGGCACCTGAGAGAGGACAGGTCAGTTTAGGCCTTCCTGAATCCCATGGGAGAGGGCTAATCTTTGCACTCAATCACCCAGTGCCTCCTTACATTGCTATACACCGGCATCACACTAAAGAGAAACTCACACCAACGTATTTCATACAATCTCCAGAGTTGGACGTGACCTCAATTCATCTAACCCACTTCCAAAATCCCCACGGTGACACCCCCAACTAGTGGTTGTACAGACTCTATCTGAAGACCACTAAAGTGAGGGAAACCACCCCCTCTGAGGCAACCCATCCCACCTGCTTATTAGATTAATATTTCAATTATTGTTAATTAATTTAATAATAATTGTCAGGCATGTTTGCCCTTCCATAGCTTCTAACCACTCACTTAATTGTGCTTTGGGCCAGGCAAACAAGTCCCATCTCTCCTCTGAGATAGCTTAGACAGTTGTAAACAACTCTCACATCCCTCTCCTCCCCTTGACCTGCAATTTTCTTTTCTCCAGGCTATATATCCTTAGTTCCTTCCACTGACCCTCAAGTTATGATAGAGTCAAAGAGACATGAGTTCCAATCCTGCCTCCGAGACACTTACTAGTTGCCTGGCTTTGTACAAGTCACTTAAATCACAGTGCGAAGTGCTGGGCAGGGGCAGAGGGGAGTCTTCGTCCTCAAGAAGGTTACTTCAAGGTTTACGAAGTGAACAACAAACCAATGAAGTAGGTGACAGGAATAACATTAGTTCCATTTCACAGATGGTGAAACTAAGGCTCAGAAATTAAATGACTTGCCCACAGTGCCAAAGTTAGTAAGTATCCGAAGTAGGCTTCTACCCAGGCATCTGTACTGCAGCCTAAGTTTTTTCTATGATAGCCATGAAGGTACCCCATTAATTTCTGATTTTATTTTCAGGGGAAAGACTACCCTATTCACCTCCTCCTCCTTTCCTGTATTAATCTGGCTGGCTTGTAGTTATCTGCACATTGTCTCCCTGTCCCATGGTGAGCCCCCTGTGGGCAGGGGGTCTTTTTCCTTTCTTTGTGGTCCCAACCTTTCACACACTGCCTGGTATACAGTAATTGCTAAATGAACGCTTATGCCTCTCACCTGGCTTCCTGGACCCTGCTGTCATCTCCCTGGCACTCATAGATCTGGACGTAGCCCACAGAGCAGTTGACTTTGCTGAAGTCGGGGTTGCAGACGGCCAGGAAGTGGGGCCGCAGGCGGCCAATGGACACCTTGGCGATGTCGGTGAAGGACTGGCTGATGGCACAGCCAAAGGCAAAGCACCCCACCTGCTTGTAGAGAGCGGCCACGTAGGGGTTCTGGATCACAGAGGGAGACTTCTCCTTCAGGTAATAGATTCGGTAGAACTCCCCGGTAATGATCTGAAGTGGGAAGAGGAGATCGGGCACAGGACCATTAGACAGGCTGAGAAAATTGAGGAGAGGAGAGGGGGGGACAGAGTACACAGCGAGGATGTGGGCACGGCACAGTGTCCGGAGGAGCTCAGAGGTCTGGGGCCAGGCAGGAGAGGGACACTGGCTAACGCACAGGAGGCGCTTATGGAAGATCTAGTCCAAGGTACCCATTTTACACATGGGGAAACTGAGACACGAAGAAGGGAAGCGATAACTTGTATCTAAGAACTGCCTAGGCCAGGAATACGAAGCATTCCTGAGAGCTGGCATTTAGAGCTCACGAGGCAGGAGGGCAGAGGCCAGTGTGGGGGACAGAAAAATGCACTTTCAAGTCTTGCCACTGACATTCTGACTGTGTGAAGGAAGAGGGAAAAATCACACAATCCCTTAGAACCTCAGGAAAATCCTGGCACCCAATTCACACCTGAGTGGCCTTGGGCAAGTCATGCCCCTAGTCTTAGGCCTCTGTGTCCTTCTCTGTAAAATGAGAGGTCTGGACTTAATGCCTTCTAAGGTTCCTTAAAGCTGAGATTCTGTGATAGAAGGATCTTTCCAACTCCGACATCCCCTGTTCTAAGGCCCTCCCAGCTCTGACATCCCCTGTTCTCAGGCCCCTCCCAGCTCTGACACTGACAGAAAAGGTAACGAGTGGAACACACCAAAAGTACACCCACTGGAGATGACATCTGATGAAACCCGTGCCGGTCTCTCGTCTTAGCTCCAAAGCACAACCCTGTATATTTCCTGATTTCAACCACAAGCCAGAAACAGCAGCATTCACCCGTCCACTCCCCACAAAGATCCCTTTTGTACTTCCTTTCCCTGTATTCGGACAGGCCTCCGCACCCTTTCTGGGTGACACAGCCAGGGAAGGCAGACAGTGCGTCCATAACCACAACGGAAATAATAGACGGGAATCCTGTGGACTTCCCTGTCAAGGGCAGCCAGGCAGAGTGAGACCCGGGGGCAGGAAGGCCCGAGTGGGAAGCCTTTCTCACACAAACACACACACACGAGGCAAGGACCCGGGAAAATAATTTAATCTTTCTAAGCCTCAGTTTCTTCACTTGAAAAATGAAGATATTATAATAATGACAACAGCATTTACCTCCTGGGGTTATTGTAACAATGACGAAACAGAGAGGAAGCTCCCACCCTCTCCCCTCCCTGCCCAACGTGTGTGTGTGTGTGTGTGTGTACGTGTGTGTGTACAATATAAACCTTAAACTGCTCTATAAATTCTAGCCATCCTCACCATCACCCTCACCCTCATCCTCATGCCTAGTCATGCAGCGGGGGGACATGAATGTCACCAAGCACCATCTGACCAAGCTCCTCTTGGATTCCAAAGGGGCCTAAGTCCAGTTGGCCGCCAGCTACCCTGTGGGGACAGGATGAGCCCACGCAGCACTCACCGCCCCACGACAGCAGGAGGTCACACTGTTTCCAAGGGGAAGGTGTAAGTCTTTGAACACATCCCCAAGGGACACAGGAGGCAGCTGGACGGAACAAGTTAAAAAACAGAGTTGATTTTTTGTATCTGTCACAAGCATTACTGTCTTCCTCTGCTTCCGTGATCTCAGTTGCCTCATCTACACGATGGGCACAAGCCCCATATTCACCACTTTGTTGTCAGGGAGGCCAAACCTTGTACACCTTACAAAGCCAAAGAAACAGATTTACAAAGAATTACAAACCAGGACCTAGGAATTCTAGTCCCAGTTCTGTGATTAATTAGGACTGAGCCTCAGTTTCATCATCTGCAAAATGAGAATAAAAAGACCTCACTCCTACTTCACAGGGTTCAGTCAGTCGATCAAGAAGCATCTATTGAGCTCCAATTAACTGAGCCGAGAGTCCAGGATACAAAGACAAAGCAGAAACAGCCCCCACCCTCAAGGAATTTACATGCAAACAGAGACACCACACACAAAAATGAGAATACACACAATACAGAAAAAAGGGCTTGGGGCTGCGGAGACCCAGAAAGGCCTCCTGGAGAAAAGGTCTCAAACCAGGGCATGGAGGACGAGCTCTTTGCCAAGAAGAAGGTGATACAAACATGCCGGTTATCGCCACTCTTCCGTCCTACATACTGAACGAGAGGGAACCATTCTCCGAGGCTGGCACCCTGTCCCCCACGCTGAACTCTTCATGACAAAGGCGCCCATTCCATAGGCTCCCATTTGCTATCATTCTTGCTGTGGTCAGGAAAACTATTTTCCTTCTGAAATTGCAGTTATCTGTGCCACAGCCCCCTGTGTGCCTAGGAGCCTACGGTGACCCTGCCCGACACTGTTTCTTCAGTGGGTCCTCCCTTTCGAGCCATTAATAAGCAACAAATTATTTGTTCTCTTGGTCCTATCCCAGAGGAGGCTCTTGGGAGTTGACAAGCCAGCTGTAAATCAATATTATGAACCAGCCTGGCCTGGCTCCTTGTAACCCTAACTCTTGAAAAGCCTCTTAGTGAAAACTGCCTGTGGGCAAATCTGTCCCAAAGTCTCACACCTCTGTCCAGGAGGGCAAGATTGCGACTGTCCGAGATGACATTATACACCTAGGCCTAGGAGGGCCCCCCACCCCAGAATGACAGCTTTAGGATCTGCTCCGTTAAAATCAACCTTTCTCCTCTATTCGATGGCTATTCTTTGAGGCTCCACCCCTTGTAATGGCCTCCTCCCTGTCTGCCTCCATTCCTGCTCTGGTCACCAAGGCCACCATCTCTATGTTCAACTGTCAGTAAAAACGCCTTCATGCTGATCCCTCTCTGAAAAAGCCGGCAATATAATCTGGGAGGGATGGCTGCCTGCCAAGAGCATGCCGAGGGGAAGTCTCCCCTACCTGCCCCTTAAATGCCTGGCACAACATTTGGAAACTAATAAACTGGGGAAATAGCACAATTAGGCCCCACCGAGACGAAGCTGGATCAGCCTGCCGCTCAAGGCTGCTCTCTGCCCCGGATAAGGAATGGGACCCAGACTCCAAAATGGCCCAGGGAGCTCTCAGAGAGGTGTTCAGGCCTTCTGGAGCCAAAGGTTACGGTGAGGTGAGCTCAGCGAGGCATAAGGAACTTGTTCATGAATACGTTTTTGCTTGTCTTCTCAACAGCGAGGGGAGAAGCTGGAGGGAGGGAGAGAATCGGGAAGATAAAATTTCAAAAATGAATGTTAACTAAATAAAGTATAATTAATAAATAAATACATTTGCTTTTTAGTGTACACTCATTGGCATGGGGTTTAAAAAAAAGGGAAGGGGGCCTTAGAGAGAAATCCTTCTGCAGTCTTGGCCAAGACATTCCCCTCCCTCCACCGGGTCTCAGGTTTCTCATCGAGTAAGAAAAGGTCTATGGTCTTTTCTAGATCCTAACATCATCTATTTAGAGCTGAAAGGGACACAACCTTCTGCCTGTCTGTCTCCTAGACCTAGACCTCGAATGCTGCCTCGGTTTCCCTGAATTCCTTCAAGACTCTGCTCAAATACCACCTTCTCCAGGAGGCGTTTCCAGTCCCACCCCCCTCCCCACAGCTGCAAATGCCTTCCCTTTTCAGATTCCCTTCATTTACTCTATATGTAACATTATCTACACATTACCTCCCCATGTGAGTATGAGCTTCCTGATGGCAGGGACAAGTTTTGCTTTGTTTGGCCTTTTTTGCATCCCCATCACTTGGCATAGTCATTGGCATGTAAGCATTTAATATGCACTTTTTGATAGAAGGGAAGGAAATAAGCATTTATTAAATGCCTACTATGTGCCAGGAACTGCGCTAAGTGCTTTTCAAATGTTATCTCATTTGAAGCTTATGACCACCTTTGGCAAACAGGTGCTACTCTTACTCTCATTTCACAGTCGAGGAAACAGAGGCACGAAGCAGTTAAGTGACTCGTCCAAGGTCATGCAGCCAGTAAGCTTCTCAGGGAGGATTCAAACTCAGGTCTTCCTGAGTCCAAGCCCAGTGCTCTGTCCACAGAATCAACTAGCTGCCTCTTGATCGACATTTTGTCCAACTCCCTCAGTTTACAAATGTGGAAACGGAGGCCCTGTTAGGGAAGTGATGTGCCCAGGGTCCCATAGCTAGTATTCCAAACCCAGGTGTCTTCATATCCCAGTCTGGCATCCTGTCCCCTTCCCAATGCTGACTGCTTCGGCCAATGTTGGACGAACGCTGACTGTCCTGTCGGTTGCCCTGCTTATCCGCATGATTTTCTCATCTTCCTTTTATAAAAACTGCTCTAATTTCTTAAACGCTTCTGCGTTTCTATCACCCTTCACCTTCAGTATCCCGACAATCTCCTTTTCAGAGACAGACAAGAATCTGTCTTCTTCCTTCCCCTTTTCCCTGCTGTGTTTAAAAGAAAGCCAATATCAACAAATTCCCAACCAAATACAAGGAAGTGTTTTATTTAAAGTTTTGGGTTCAGCAAGAAGAAGGGAGTGAAGGGGAGAGACGGGAAGGGACAGAACGGTTCCTCCATTTTGACATACTTTCTCTCCATTTAATGCCACGTAAGCCAAGGAACTTCCTAGACCAGTCTCTCTGCCGCCATCAGTTGAGATGTAGAGATGGAACGGACCACGAAGACACTGTGGCCAATCCATTCCTTTTCCGTGAAGAGAAACTAAGGCTAGGAGATGTAGGGGACTTGCCTAGGATATACAGCTAGTACGGGTCTGAAGGAGGATCAGAACTCAGGTTTGCCTGGCTTGAGCCCAGCGCACTGTCTGTCGTGTCTCTTGGGAAGCAGGGACTCCCTTTGAGATGCTGGAATGCTAGCATTCCGTCCACTAGCCAGCGGACTTCCGAGGGCGTTGTAGATTACTGGGTACCAAAGGGCTCTAGCCTTGCAGTCTGAAGTCAGGCAAACCTGAGTTCAAATCCTCCCTCATTCCCTTAATCAGCTGTGTTGATGCTAGGCAAGTCCCTGACATCTTCTGAACTCAGCTTCTCTCTATGTTAAAAGGTGGACTCAACCTCTAAGGTCCATTCCAACTCTAAATGTTTCATCTTAGAACTATTTTCACAGGATTTTAAATTTGGATCCTAGAGTTTTCCTAGTTTACTGGCTGTGTGACCCTGGGCAAGTCACTTAACCCTGTTTGCCTCAGTTTCCTCATCTGTAAAATGAGCTGGAGAAGGAAATGGCCAACCAGCCCAATATCTCTGGCAAGAAAACCCCAATTGAGGTCATGGAAAGTAGGGCACGACTGAAATGACTCAACACAAGGATACGTAGAGATCCCTGAAGTAAGGAGAGGCTGTGGGCCGTATTAAAGCAAGCTTCGCCATACACAATTAAGTTTTTGCAACAGAATTTCTGAGGTGGCTGAAGGCTAAGGGGACTTTGTCCAACACATGTCAGAAAAAAGTTCCCTCTACAGTATATATGGTCACTGAGCTTTTGTTTGAATTCCCCACGAGGGGAGGATTTCAGTTCCTTTAATAATATGAGGTTAAATTTAGTGTGCCAAACACAAGACTTAGAAGAGGTAACATGTACCAGATAGTGGAAGCCAGGGGTCAAGCCCTGCTCTCACTGCCCCAGGTAACATCTCAAAGGAGATGCTGGTCTATGCTCCAGAAAGGTGGGCCTTGCACCAGGAGATTCGCCAGTTTAACTGAACCAAAATCTATCTCAATAACCTTTAGCTACAAGCTCTGGGAGCTGCCATTGCTACTAACACAACAGGAGTCATGCAGATTAATAACGCAATAATAGTTAACATTTATATAGGCATTTTAATGTTCCAAAGCTCTTTCTAGAAACGATCTCATTTGACTAATTAAAGTATGATTCTCTCTTCCTCACGGGAGAATTCAGAATTCTGGAAGATAGTGATCACATCTCCCCCTCCCCCCAAATTCTGGACAGTGCTCACGTCTTCCCCTCCCCCAATCTCCTCCACATTAAGCATTCCCATTTCCTTCTTCTAGCTCTCCTATGGCCCTTTCTTTTCACCATCCTGGTCACCCATTTCAGGATTCACTCTAACTGGCCGCTCACTGTTCTAGAATTCAGCTGTCACGTTCTGGAAACTTTTTATTCCAGCCGATTAAACACTGTCATTGCACCTTGGCTCTTATTCCAGTGGCTCAAATCCTCCAATCTGCACCCCACCCCCATCTGTGATTTTCTTCAAACCTAGACACTTAACAGGTTTGGCAAGTCGCTTGGGAACGCCTATCTTAACACCCTGAGCCTAGGCCCGAGATTAACACTGCTCTCCTGACGTACAGATGTCTTGGCCTCTTTCTCCCTGGCTGTTATTCCTGGGTGCTGGGTGCCATTAATGCCCTATAAAGGCTGGAAGGCCCTCAGGTGTGGAGCCAGCAGGCACCCTGGGAGTAGAATGAATGAACCAAGGAATCAGTGGGTGACTCTGCATTTATTAAGTGCTCATTAGGTACCATGGTCTGTCTGAGGCACTGGAAACAAAGACAAGAAAGTCCCCGTC
The DNA here is from genome assembly GCA_028646595.1 of Phalanger gymnotis. Taxonomy (NCBI): domain Eukaryota; kingdom Metazoa; phylum Chordata; class Mammalia; order Diprotodontia; family Phalangeridae; genus Phalanger; species Phalanger gymnotis. The sequence continues at coordinate 317,306,114 of CM053626.1, forward strand.
CTCAAGGAATCGTATCTTTAAATAGCGAGAGACAACACACAGAAAGGACTGGTGGTCAGGAAATGGAATCTGGGGAGTCAGATGTTGAGCTGACCCAAAGGCAGTAACTATTATTCCCCTGCCAGAAGCAACAGTAATAATAACTTGACTCCCGTTCTTAGAGTAAGTGGAGGCCAAAGAGGGCAGTCCAAGAAGTCTAGGGGGGACGGCTGGAATGGGGAGGCTTTGTCCAGGGAGGGTGACATATGTGGTTTCGAGCATTTGTGCTCATCCACCCACCAAATGGGGTAGCTTGGCCCCAGGGAGCGCCAAAGCTGAGTGGATTGACTCCCCCTGGGATAGAAGGGGAGGCCTGGCCTCTGGAGGCCATGTTCAGAGAGTAGGATCTTGGGTGGGGAGGGAGGGTGCCACAGGAAGGCAGATGGCAAGTCACTCGGGGTGGGAGCTGGACTAGCTGGCCAGGATGTGAAGCACGAGACAATTGAGGAAGGGACACACAAAACGATGAACGCAACCCCAGAGCATACATATGGGAGAGGCGCAAATGGATGCCACCCTCCCCCCTTTCCCCAGCATGATGAGAGTATTAAGGACAGTCTCAGAAGAGTTTCAACCATTTGATCAGGGGACAACAAAGCAAGAAGATTAATTTGCTCCTTCTCGGTTGGTGGTCTTGGTAATTGCCCAGATGGAGTGGATTGTAAATTGGGGGATTGGGTCTCCTGCTGATATACCACTGGGTAGGCACAACTTCACTTCTTAAAAGAGCTGAAAACATGACCGGACTCTAATGAGGAGACCAACTCCGAGAGCCTTGTTTTGCTCGTGGTGCTGTCTCCGATAAAGGAAAACGGAGAAAAGTAATTCAGGCCAGATGTGTGGAGACTGAAGCCTGATCCTGAATAAACAAGTCTTCAAGATATTAAGATCTTCTTGTGTCTCCAAGAAGTCATTTGCATGCAGTGCAGAGAATGTTTCTCTGTGTGAATTGCTGGAAGTATTTAAGGAAGATATTTGAGAAGCAAATATTGGGCTTCTCTTCCCTCCCAAGTTCACGGACTCAGAGAATGTCAGAGCAGAGAAGACCCTTAGAATGCAGACCACTGGGATACAGAACACCCAAGATCAGAAATGAAAAGGGTGTTGGGACATAGAATATCATTATATCAGGGCTGAAAGGGGCCAAGAAGGCAGAATACCCTTAGAAGTCAGAATACCACATCAGAGCTGAGAGGGACCCCAAATGTGAAAAGTCAGAAAAGACTTTAGGACACACAGCACCAGAACACAAAAAAACTGGTATGTTAGAGATCATCTGATCCAATATCTTCACTGTACTAGAGGAGGTCCAAAGAGAGGTGACTTGCCCAAGGTCACACATCATTTATTTGATAGCAGAGTCAGGGATGGAGACTAGCCTCATTATTAAGACCAGGAATTTTTAATCTTTTCTTGTGTCCTGGGCCCCTTTGGCTGTCCTGTGAAATCTATAGGCTCCTTCTAGGAATCCTGTTTTAGAATGCGTAAAACAAAATACTCGGGATCACAAAAGAAATGTTATCAATAAAATAGTCAGTCAACAAACATTTATGAGATAAAGCAGATGCCCTGGGCGACATCAAGACTAAGGATGATCTGGGGAGGAAGGGGGATGCCGAGGCCCGTCGACTTTTCCAGCCTTCGATGACATTATTATTTTCCTTGGACTACCCAGAAAGCTTTCTGTCCACCTAAATAACCCTAGCACTCTCCCCTGATGGAAGGTAAGCCACCTGAGGGCAGGGACTGTTTCACTTCTGTCCTATGCTCAGGGCCTAGCACCAACCCTAACACATCGTAGGCACTGGATAAATGTTTGTTGGATTGGCAACGATCCCAATTTTGTGAATTCCCTCAGTGTGGGGAATCAAAGCTCTGTACACAGCAGGCGTTTAATAATTATTTTTTCAACAAACAAATGGGTGTCATTAGCTCTGGTTCTGAGAGGGAGATCATGTATTCAAAGCCTCTCATTTTACAGGAGACAAAAGGGCCCAGATAAGAAGGTGCATTTGAGTTGGGCTGGAAGCCTAAGAACAACTGTCTGCAGGTGGAAATGGAGGTGGGGGAGGAGGTTAGGTCAGAGTGTGTCAAAGCCAAGAGAAGTTGATTCTCAATGTTGGGGGATGGAGGCAGTGGGAAACAGGCTGGAATGGGAGTCAGGAGACCCAGATTCAGCCTCCCACACTCTCCCTCAATAGCTGGGGGCCTCTGAGCACGTTCCTCTTTGGGCCTCAACTTTCTCATCTGTAAAAGGGGTTGGATGACATCCCTTCCAGGTGAAAGAGTGAAACCTTCCGTGAAGGTCTGAGCGAGGGCTTCAGACTGAAAAAGGCTTTGCTTGCTGGCTCACTGCAGAGTCCAAAAAGAGAGAAGAGCAGGGAAGATAAAAGGGGTGGATGGTATTTTATTTCTCATCCCTAATCCCCAGTCTCCTGCTAGAGTCATTAAGCCCTGGTGAGGCGAATGCTGGGAGGGGAAAGAGAGGCCCAAGGCTTTGTGGATTTGGAAGGCACTTAGCTTCAGCTGTGATGATCTGGAGGCCTGGGGGCCATCTGGAAAAGAGGTCAGGAATGACAGGCTTTTTCCCTGTCTTTTGCCATCATGAGGGCCTGTTTCCTCAATCACTTTTGTCCTCTGTCTCTATCCCCTTAACTACACGGTGAGGGCCGGGAAGCCCCCAGCCAGAGCTCCGTTCAGCCCAGGGCCCCCAGTGAGTCCATCTTGTGCCTCGACAGCCCGAGGCTGCTTGCTGGTGCCATCTCTCCTGATTAGGAGCCCATGACAGGGTGCTTTTTACTTAGGAGGCTGACCATGATGTCACCAGACAAACTACAGCAGCAGCAGGCCCAGCTGGTCTCTGCTCATCTCTGACTCTCACCAGCCAGGGCCCACCTTGGGAGTCCGAACACAGTGGTTTCAGAAAGCAGGGGGCATTTAAGCCTGAACAAGAGAAGGCTCCTGAGAGAAGTGGCTGATTGCCGTGGCCAAGCACCTGAAGGCCTGTGGCTCTGAAGAGGGATCGGCCTTGTTTTGTGAACTCCCAGACAACAGACGGCAGGAAAGCAGATTGGTCTGAATGTCAGGAAAACCTACCAACCGGCAGAGCCGCCCCAAAGAGGACGGGGCTCCGGTCCGGAATGTCCCACACAAATCATTAGAGAAGACGATGCTTTGGGAGTGGGTTGGCCCAGCAGGCCTCAGAGCTCCCTGCCAACTCTGAAATTCCCTGATTCTGTAACTTGGGAGGGAGGTATTTCTAGTGTCTTCTCCCCTTCATATAAACAGGGTGCTAAGGTCACGTGCATCACTTAGGGTCAGATCCCTTGACGTCGTTCCTCTCCACTGCCTCTTCCAGCTCAGCGAGATGAGAAAATAGTAACTAACTAAAGGGCTATTTTTTTTAAAGCCCTTTGGACATATTATATCACTTAATCCTCATAATTCTGTGAGGAGCCATACGATCACTCCCATTTTACAGATGAGCAAACTTGGTCACAGGTGAAGGGTGTGTTAGGTGGTGTTTTCACCCAGCTCCTCCCAACAACAAGGCCTCTCTGCCTGCCTCTCAGTCATCTTAAGCTCTAGGTTTGGCCAGAAAGAAATGAGCTTTGAGAGGACTGTGGCAAGTTGGTTTGGTCTCCTGACATCCCCCAAGGGCTCCATGAAGGAGCCCCATGTTTGGGCAGGATTCAAAGCCCGGGACAAGCTGCAGGCACTCACCGCAAGGATGGCGATGACGATGCCCACGGCGCACAGGACGGCGTCATTGATGGTCTCCCCCGTCTTCAGAGGGTACCTAATGCTCTCGTCATTGCAATAGAAGCCTCGTCGGTAGGGTTTGATGGTGCTGGTCTCGATGATGATGAAGGGCAAGCCCGCTGTGGGGGAGGGGAAAGAGAAAGGAGGACAAGGTGAGCGCTGTGGTACCAAGCAGGAACAGCCCGCAGTGGGATGGAGGCAATCAAATTACTACGATCATTTGGTCCTTGTGTGCCCAGCACCCAACCTTGCGCACAGCACAAAGGATGGGGCCCAGGACCCGTCATCTCATTGACAGAGAAACAGAATTGGTTTAGAGGTCATGAAATCCAAACCCCTGGGGGGGGGGGGTCCTTCACTTCGAGAGAAATGAACTGGCTTACTTAGGATCACGCAGCTATCAAGTATCTAAGGCAGGATTTGAACCCAGATCTTCCAGCAAGATATCTACCTCACTATGCCAGCTCTCAGGAATTCCCATGTGAGGAAACTTCCCTCCTCCAGCGTAGGTGAGCACCTTACAAAGTCCCCTGGAGTGCTCAGAGGAGGTGAT
>CM053626.1:317310567-317338068 GCA_028646595.1 Phalanger gymnotis
CATGCTGTTAAGTCTAGAAATCAACAAGCATTCCCAAATCAGGGATCACATAACATCTATTAAGCACCAGTTCTTGTTGGTTCGTCCAGCCTGTCTAGGCCTCAGCCTTTTCATCTGTCAAATGAAGCGGTCGGACTCCGAGGACCACGAAGCTCCCACCACAGAGCGAGCTCTAAGGCTGAGATCTTGTATAGTCGAACCACCGTCTCCACACAGCTTGCTCCTCCTGATGCCTGTGACCTCTCCCCCAAATACCTCTATGTACTTCTCCCCGTTAGAATATAAGCTCCCTGATTGGGACTGCTTCTCCCCTCTGAATCCCAGCCTCTATAAATGCCTGTGCATTGATCGTGCCGGTGATTAGCACAGCCTTTGGGACCACAGGCTTACCTCCCGAGAGATGAAATGCCAGAGAGCAGATAAGCATCATTTATTAAGTGCCTACTGTATATCAGACAGTGGACTCAGACAACACCTAGGCCAGCCTACTCACTGTACAGATAAGGAAACTGAGACCTGGAGAGAAATAAATCGTCCAAGACCACACACGCAGGTCAAAGTAAGGAAGGGAACCCAGGCTTGTTCCTGGGGCCTGAGCCGTCTCCCATTAGCACAATCTAATTTTTATGACACATATTAAGACAGGCCTTATCTACCCTACTAGGTGATAAACTCTTCTAGAACAGAGGCTGTAGTTTATTCACCTCTTCTCTTATCCGTTCTGGAAGCTCAAGCCAACCCCTGGAATCCACATGCAAGAGGTATGGGTTGCCCCTGGCCCCTGCCTCTGATTGGACAGCTCCTCCCAGGCCCTCCCTTTAAGGGGAGTGTCCAGACCAGCCAGGTCTCATCTCTCTACAAGGCCGGCATTTAGCTCCAGGTGAAGCCCTTCAATGATGAAGAGCTCACTACCATTCTACTTTTCAATGACTTGGATTATTTTGGAAGGTTTTCCTGCTGTCAAGCCTACATTTGCCTCTCTTAGCTTCCTGGCTTATGGGGCAAAGCAGAAGAATAGCTAGCCAATACCTCCCATTTATCTAGGGCTTGTCATGTGCCAGGCACATGTCTAACCCCTTCTCATGACGGCCCTTTAAATACTTAAAGACAGTTCTCATGTCCCTCCTGAGCCTTCCCTCTTCCACCCAAGTCTCCCCTGATTGGGTGTCATGGGCACTGCCTTCGGGAACCCTGCCATGCCAAGAGCCAACTGAGCCAAAGGTCACCCAGTGAGTCCAGCCATGCTCGGAACGCAGCTTAGCGTCTCCACCATCAAAGGTCAGGGCCCAAGTATGTTGTCTTCAGCCAAGGGAGGCCTACTCAGCCCCTAAGTGATAAGTGAGAAGAGAAGCCAGGCTTGTCTCATCCCGAAGGATCCCACTCTTACGGAGACACAGGGGCACCGCCAATTTTCTGAGCTCTTCGAAGAGACTTCTGGGGGGCTGGAAGGAAGCTGGGGTGTTTTTCCTCTGGGTCACAATGTTGCTATTGTCGCAATGGGCTTCTGCAGCAGGATGTATTAAATATGCAACAGGCCACCAAGCAAGAGGCAGGCTGGATACTCAGGCCAAGAGAAAGAAGGATTCCTTGAGGGCTGGGCTGGAGCGCCTTCTAGCCCGAAAGGAGCAAATCTAGAATGGGACAATCACCTAACCATTACATTTCTTTCCCCCCCCCAATGAAATAGCCTCCAAATATATCCTCAACTTGGAAAAAAAAAGTTAATTAAAAAAAAACTCACTAGGAAAAAATATTTTAAAATAGAAATTGGAAGACTGCCCTCTTAGTCCAGGCTCTGACACTAACTTTGGCCCCTTCTCCTCTCTGGGCTCCAGGCTCTTCCTCTGTAAAATGAATCTCTCCATAAGACAGAGATGACACCTAAGATCTCATCCGATAAAAGGGATGGTAGCCAAGAACTAGGATTCCATAACTTGTAGCTGCAGCCCTAACAAATAAAATAATTATTATCATGGGATGGGGAGGATCCTGGCCTGAGTTCATCAGCTTTGGGGGGCTCCTTGTATGGAAACTCTCTCCACAGATACAGAACAGCAACTCCTCTGACACGTTGTAAAGGGCTGCCTTGGGACACAATGTGTTTTCAGGGACTTGCCCACGGGTTTCAATCAATTGACATTTACTAATCACCTACTATGTGCCAGCCACTGTGCTAAGTGCTGGGAATATAAAAAGAAACAAAAGGTAGTACTGGGCCTCAAAGAGTTTACAATCCAATGGCCACCATGGGGCAGATGCCAACTCCAGCCCACCATCTACTGCGTCAAAGTGTCTTTCACTTATTAAACCCCTACTGTGTGCTGGCCAGCTGGGCTCTGGATACCAGAGAACCAGCTACATCCTACTGGAATCCCAATCCATGAATCCAGTTCTTCCCATCCTTCAAGGCCCAGCTCAGGTGGCCTGTCCTCTCTGAAGTCTCTTCCCATTCTGGGAGCAGCAGAAATGAATGTTCCCTCTTAGGAGCATGGCTTTCACTACATCTTACCATCTATCTCATCTCTCATCCAGTCTTGTCATAATAACCAAATAACAACACCGAAAATAATAATAAAATTGAGAAAGCTAAGATGGTGTTTATTCACCAGACCACCAGACCTGAAAAGGACCAGGCCTAGAGAAGCCATTCAGCAGTGGCTTCTCCAAGTCACTCACATACAGGGTTAAGGCAGCACTGGAACCCAGGACCTGTGCCCAAACTGTAACTTCTTTCAATGACATGATGTTGCCTCCCAGAGCAAACTGCACGTAGTAGGATATCCACAAGCATATAGTGAATGAGTTAATCCAAATGCGAATTTAGTTGGCCAAGAATTCTCAGATAACCCATCTTGGTGTTAGAGCATAAAATTCACATTTGCATCTGGAATGACATTCTGAACAGAACCAGGTCCAAAACTGAGCTACAAGTCACATCACTTCCTTAGTCTTTGGCCTTTGGTTCTCTATCTCCAAAAATGAGGCTAATGGTGCCCCCTCCATTAGAATGCAAGCCCACTGAGGCCAGCACTGTTTCTTTGTATCCCCCATGAATTGCACAGGGTCTGGTATATAATCAGTGCTCGAAGGAGATTTGTGGATTGATCTTTGCACTTCTGGCCCAGTATAAACACTACAGAAAACAATTAAGCCTTCGAGAGCCAGAGAAATGAGTTGTTACAGAGGATGATTTTATTTTAACATATTTTTAAGCTACTCCAGTCCCTCTGCTCTTTGCCCAAGCCCCCATCTGAAAAATATCAGAGACAGCACAACTATGGTCAATTTCATTTGTTGCATAGCCCTTTCTGGAAAAAAGGGGGGTGGAGCGTGGGGTAGCGGTGGTATTTATATATTGTCACTGATATACAAAAGGATTTATTTGGCTTCATTCTTTGGATTTATTTAAATTCCATTGTTATTTACTTTTGTGACCCCTAACTGTTTCCTGTTAGAACAACAATTTACTTTATCAAATTTATATTGGCTCACGAAAGAAATAAAAGCACCGGGCCCCATTATTGTGCCTGACATTTTGAAAGTAAACAAGAGTGAGGTTATAAAATGCTATTACCTTCCAGCATCATATCATGCCAGTGAAGACCGAAAAGAGAAAACCAAGGGAGGAAGAGATGAAGGGAGGGAGGGAGGGAGGAAGGAAAGAAGGAAGGGAGAAAGGGAGAAAGGAAGGGAAAGAGAAAGGGAGGGGGGAAGGAAGGAAACAAGCATTTATTAAGTGCCTGCTACCAGCCAGTCACTGTGCTAAATGCTTTACAAATATTCATATTTGTATATATTTGTATAATTTATAGGCTGATTGATAGGTGGAGGGACTGAAGCTCACAGGTGAAGGGAGTGGCCTGGAGTCACAGAGCATTTATAGTGGGACTTTAGCCCAGGTTTTCCCAGGTCCAGTACTCTAGCTAATGAAGGTCACAGTAACCTTGTGAGGTTATCAGGGTGGAAAATATTATTTTTTTGTTTTACAGATGAAGAAATTAAGGGTCAGAAAGTCATGCAGCTCGTTAAAAAAAATTAAAATTAAAAAAAAGAAAAAAAAGGCTCATGTTTAAGCTGGCACAGGTAAGGTTTGCAAACAAGCTTTCCATACAGCAACCCTGTGGGGTAGGTGGGTGGGCAGTTTCCTTTGAGCACAGGGCCAGGATGGAAAGACGGCCTTAGAAATCCTCTAGTCCAACCGCATCCTTTTAGAGACAAGGACCTTGGGGTTCAGAAAAGTGAAAATGTTTGTCCTAGGTTTTCCCCCCTCCCCACAGTGGCAGTCAGGATTTGAACCTGGATTTCTAGCCCCTAGCCTCTTTCCATCACAGTGCCCTTCTCTGAGCAAGTGGGAAAGCTGAGACTGTCATCATCGCCCTGACTCCAGATCTAGAGCCCTGTGCATCAGTGAGGCTGCTGACCATTTGGAAGGAGTCCCCACAGCCAAGACCTTCATAGTGGGAGTTGGGGGATGGGGGAAAAAGCTTTCTAACCCGTCTTCGTTGAGCTACCTAAGCGTCTGAAACCTGGCCAAGCTGACTCTGAACAGCTCCGAGGCCAGAAACTGGATATTCATAGTCTGCTTTTAAAATCCTCACATCATAATGAAAAAACACAGAGGAGCCTGCCTCGGTCTCTCTCCAGGGCCTTGGGGCCGAAGCCATAGACCTGGGGGGAGTGGGGGAGTTGGGCCACAGCTCCTCACATACGTGGCTTACTGGCTTACGGCTGGGGAGTCAGCCCTTCTGCTTAGGTAATAGCTTTCACATGACAGGTCTGTAAAACACATGTTCCTAGAGACAATTAAACACGCCTAAAAGCTGAGCAAGCCAGGAGAGAAGAAATGTCTGGCCTGTCCCTTTGCCCTCTTGAAACCTAAGCAGGAGCTGTTATTTTTTCTGCCTATTTTCTTCATTTACCACCTCTTACCCCACCCTCACCGCCTCCAAACAGGACCAGAGTGTTTCTGAGCCTCCACTATATGCCCTGTAATGGGAAGCAGAAGAAAGCTTGGGCTTAAGGGCCTTCTGCTGTGTGATTGCTCTTGGCAGGCCCAGAAACCAGGGATTTCTCTTGGTTCTCTTCTCTCTGATTCTCTCTCTTTCCATCACTATTGTGGGTATTTATTCGCTTCTCTCTCTCTCTCTCTCTCTCTCGTCTCTCCTTCCCCCCTCCCTTCCTCTTCTCCCCCGTCTCTCATTAAGATTTGTGGTTTAAACACAGGGACTGCCAATCCAATCTTGACATCTCTCCAATTAAAGGGTAACCTCAGATCTCCTTCTTTGATAGGAGAGGGATAAGTATTGTCCTCCATGGCTGTGGGAAGATACCCCATGCTGGGCCTCTGGAGAGGTTGGAGGTAGAACCAACTCTTTTCAAGAGTGAAGTCTCAACCCCCAGCTTCCAAAGGGGTGTCCATCTCTGCCATTGATGAGCCAGGTGAAGACAATACTTCTGCCATCATAACTGAGAGACAGAGAGGGGGAGCTGAGCATTTGGGTCTCAGAGACTAATATTTCTTCATACCCTTGGCCTTTGGAACAGTGGCTAGTGGAGAGACTGTGGACAAAGGACCACCCAAATCCCATTTCCCCGAGTCATTTTTTCCTTTCTCCTCGCATAGCAGGACTTGGGAGTCTAAAAGAGTTTGGCTCAAATCCCTCCCCTGACACTTGTTTGACATGTGACCTCACTTGTTGGAGCCTCAAACTCTGCATCTATAAAATAATAATGCCGGCAGTACCTGCCTTACAGGACTATTGGGAGGAACAAAGGAGATGAGGCAGCATGGTGTGATAGAAGGGGCGCTGTATGAGAAGTAATGAAGATGCAGGTTCAAATTCTGACATAGGCACTTACCAGCTGCTTGATCCTGAGGAAATTACTTAAACCTTTCTAGGCTCAGTTAGCTGATTTGTAAAATGGGAGTAGTGACTGGATGTCCTCTGATGCCCTTCCAACCCTGAGATCCTATCATCTGGGGGTGTATCTAAGCTTTAAACACTGTGTTCATTACTGATATGTGTTCTCCCTCTATGGACAAACCCAACTCCTCGCTGGTGTCTAAACACACCCTTCCAATTTCTGGAATACACTAAGAGGTCCCCCCTTATGTGGAGATGAAGGTTTTCAAAGCCTCTGCCCTGCAAGGTCCCATGAGTGAGGCAGTATATACATTATTAATATTCCATGTGATAGATGAGAATGTTGGTGCCCAGAGATGGTGTGACTTGCTGTATCCATCTCCAGTGTTCTGCCCACATTCAGCCCCAATCCTGGACCATCCCTACTCCCCTACACACACACACACACACACACACACACACACACACACACACGTACATATACACACACACACACACACTGCAAGCCTTTCGTAAAGGCTTTATAGCTTGTCTATCCACTTGTCTGTGTGTACGTGTGTGTATGTCTGTATGTAGAGACATTGTCTGCCTGTCTATCTGTCTATCTATCTCTGAGACCAAGTTTCCTCCTTTGGTATTAGCAGATAGCAAAATTCAAACTCAGGATTGTTGGAAGGAAAATGGGGACAGCCATCATCTCCACAGCAGGGTCTATGGATACAAAGCCCCCTTCCCATAGCCTGGGGGATTCTCCCGACATTTTGGGGGAGAAGCAGGATCGGAGCTAGGAGAAACCTCAGAAATCATCCCGGTCAAATCTCTTTACTTGACAGATCGGGAAACTGAGGCCAACAGAGATGGCCTCTACCAAGGCCAAGCCTCCAAATCGAGTGCTCTCTCCCATGTGCTGAGATGCCTATCCCACCTCTCACAAGTCCCAGGGCCCCAGCCTTCCTATTGTCCAATCCTAGCTCTCTCCTCACATCGAGTTGGAGAGACAGCTGTAAAGAAAGCAAAAAGCGGGACTCTTTGGCAAACCCTGAACACACAGAAAATCAAAGGCCTCTGTGTCAGGTTCAGGGCTTTGAAACCCTAACACTTGTGCAGAGATGGGGGCGGGCTGTGAACAAACACAGGCTAAGGTTCACTGCCCACCCACTGATAAAGTCATATGGGAAGGGTTACCACTGGGGCCGGGCCCCTGACGCTGATCCCCCCCAGCCCAGGGTTCACCTCTGCACCAAATTCAACACAGGCCCCTCACTCTCTAAAATGTTTTTGGGAGTTTGTATGAAGGAAAATAAGGGGGTCAGAGGCAGGGTTCACATTCCCCACATTCAGACTCTGATTGGATATCCCGAGACCTAATTATAGCCTGGTATATCCAAGGGAGAACGCACCAGATTAGAGGGGCCAAGGCTTGGGCATGAACCTCCTCCACCAATAACCCACTGGGTAAGCACCTTCAGCAAATCACTTTACCTCTGTCTCAGGCTTGGCTTCTCCATCTAGGAACTGAAGGAGTGGGCACCCCTAAAATGTCCTGATAGTTTTCCTCCCAGCCCTGAAATCCCCCGTTCTAAACTCCCTCCCAGCTCTGACATGCCCTGTTCTAAGCTCTCTCCCAGCCCTGACATCCCCTGTTCTAAGCTCCCTCCCAGTTTTGACATTATCCAATGACTAGAGAAGACATTCTCCCAAGTCTTCAGTTTCTCCTTCCTCATAGGCTTACCCGGCCGCTTGACAAACCAAATCCTTCCTTCGAAGTTGCTAATGCAAATATTTAGGTAATATGCAAGTGACAGGCTTTCTATTTAAAGCAATTAAGAGCTGCTGGTCTTTGGAATGTGCAGCCCACCTTATTTGGTTTACAATATTTGTTCAGATTTTGAGCCTGGACACAATCCAGACTTCACCAAAGTGGGTCTACTATGTCGGTTTGTCCCTGACCTGGATAAGAGCAGCCATGACAAACACTGGCTTTTTACTGGTGTGAATGTAAAGTATTTTGAGTGTGGAGGCTGTTCTGGAGAAAGAATGACTAATTCTCTTGAATTGGGGTGGTTGGGCCTTTTTGACTCTGGGCAGGAGTCTCTGGAGACTTAACACAACCAGGGCCACAAGAAACCCAGGTTCAAACCCAAGCTCTACCACTTCCTATCTCTGGAGAGCTTGGATAAGACTTCTCATCTCTGAATCTCAGCCTCCTCATCTCGGAAATGGGAACATTTTGAACGACATTCCATTGCAGAGTTAGGGATAAGATCCCCTGAGCTACCATTTTCCAGAAATGCCCCACTCTGACGTCTCATCACAGTGTGAAGATGGTCCTGGTTTTTCTCAGGCTCAGACTATGGACCCCAAATTCCAGCCAGTTCTAGCAAGCTGGGCAGGCTTTAAGTATGGAGGCAACCACGGATAGGGTAACTATACTAGAAACCCTGACCAATTTAAGGAAGCAGGAGGCTGAACAACAGAAGGGTCATCATCAAGTAATGGATTCCTTCCACTCAGCAACCCATGAAGGTCTCTATGAAAACAAATAAGCATTGTGATCTATGTTGGCAAAAAGACTGGATACACCAGGGAGATAACGGAGCCCTGCCGTGCTGAACCTAGAATGACAATCCTAGTCACCTACCATCAACCCACAAGCACTCATTAAGCAGCTATTGTAATCTAGGCACTGTGGATACAAAGACAAAAAAAAAATGAAATTGCACCTGCCCTCGAGACGTTTCTATTCTATCTCAAGAGACAACTTAAGGCAAGAATTCAGTCTTCACCGCCTGTCCCCAACAAAGACATTGCAGAAACTCCATTGTTATTATGCTGTGAATCAGTCAGTTAATAGGTGCTTATGAAGCACCTACTATGTGCCAGGCATTATAGAATTTTTATTTCTCTCTCTCTCTCTCTCTCACCTCCTTGGGAATTTTTTGCCAACACCCACACAGTGACATCTAGCATCAAATCTCTTCTACAATCATTTATTTGAGGCTAGGTCCTTCTACCCACACAGAGGCTCATCCCTCAAACATTTCCATACAGTCACTCCAGGAAGCGGGATCCAGCATTCCATCCACAGGCATGGGTAACATATTCCCCCAGATTAATAAATTCATCCCATAAATAGGCCACTCAGACTGGGCTTGGGTTCTTTTCTCACTCTCACCTGCCCCCACCATGTGTTTGCTATGGCTATTAAAGACTATGGCAAACATTTCCCCAAACAGCCCATTTCCCATTTGGGAGGATGGGGAAAGGGGGAAACAGGTCGACCCAGGTCACTTGTATCACACCCACTCTGCCCTGGGCTTCCACAGGGCGGTGTTACAGGGGCCCACTTAATGGTCTTGGAGCCCATCGTCCTTCTGCATTCTCTATCCCTACTCTCCAAAACGATGCCTTTGCCCAGGCTCACACTTGGCACAGCATCTGCCTTGAGTCCACCCTCAGAACCACCTTTTACGTCTACCCTTGATGACTTCTGATGTCCTGCCAGCACATGGCTGAGTTTATTTTACCGCCCTGTGAACCTCCTGTTTTCAGCACACCTGGCTCACCCAGCTTGGATGGGGGCATTCATTCAGAGGAATGCATTTGGAACCATTTGAAATACAAAAACATTTGGGGGGCTTTCCTCCCCCCCACAATTATTATTATCACAATTACTGTTATTACAGGCTTGCCTTTTAGCCAGCATCATGGAATGGTTGGGGTGTGAATGACCGGGTCCACAACCTGAAATTTCCTTTCCTGGGGCGGTGGCTGATGTTCTGCTGACCACAGTAAAAACCTCAACTCCTTATGAAATCAGAAGCGGTCCTGGACAGCCTCCTGCCTCCTCCGACCAGCACAGCAACGCTTGGTGTGTGCTCTTGTGGGGGGCCTGGCTCGAGTCTGGAGTAGCTAATTAATGCTTTTCAGCTGGCCGCACCCAAAAATACTGATGCGGTTGTGTTTATTTGGCGAGGGGGGAGAGAGAATGGGGGCAATGCCAAGCAGATCCCCTTTCGGGCAGAGCTCTCCATTTCTCATTCTCACCAAAGCCGCAAACTGGACATGGGCCCTAATAGGAACCTGGTCTTGACTGGCCGCCAGCTTCATTAGCTGGATAATTATCATTGCACAAACCCAGCCTTGAGCAAGGAGGGCAGGGATGACTTTGAGGCAATGGACACAGAAGCTGGCCTCTACTGCTGACATTATAAACAATGATGATTAGTGCTAATATTAACAAATGAGCTGAATTAAGAATGGTGAGGAGGAGACAGGGCTGAAACACAGGAGACCAAGCTCTTCTCCCTGCCCCCCTCCCCTGGCTCACAATGTTCTCTGGGTGATGGATGCTACACGGCTAGGAATCATGAGAAGAAGAAGAAGAGGAGGAGGAAGGAGGAGGAAGAGGAAAAGGAGGAAGAGGAGGAGGAGGGAGAGAGGAAGAGGGAGAAGGAGCCAACTTGTCACACAGGTATTAAGTGGCAATGCCAAGATTTAAACCCAGGACCTCTAAATATGGAACTAGTGTTCATTCTATTGGTACATGATGACTCTCCCACCTTTCCATAGACTTCTCTGTAACAACCCACACTGGGCAGTAATCATTAAGCACCTATTACTTTCTAGGAACTGTTTTAGGTGCTATGAGTACAAATATAAAACTGCCCTTGCCCTCAGGATGCTGACCTTCTATCAATATTCTCTAACCAAGAGAGAATTACGAAGGGTGACAATAGAATTGAACTTAAGAGAGGGAGATTACAAATCCTATTACTTTTTTTTTAATCCCACACCTTGGTAGAGATGGGTTTCACAGTTTCTATAACATTGCTACATCCATTATCTCAAGTGATCCTCTCAATAACCATGTGACATATGTCGTACAAGTATTACTGTCCTCATTTTACAGATGAGGTAGCTGAGGACGAAAGTGACAGTCAACTGAGTAGCCAAGACCTGAATACAGGTTTCTTTAAGCCCAGTTCCAGTGTTTTGGTGGAATACTATCATGACTGAGCTACCCAGACAAGAAGCCACGCAGGGAACAGAGTGAAAGCAAAAGAACATTTGCTTTGGAGTCTAGAGGAGCTGGGTTCTACTTCCATCACTGACACTCACTACCCATGAAATGAGTCTTGAAGGACTCAGAGGATTTCCATGGGGCCGTGAGGAGTAGAGACAATGTGTACTATGGAAAAGGTGATGGCTCTCTGGAGTCCCAGAATCTGGGTTCAAATCCCACTTCTGATACTTACTACCTGGATGGCCTCATACAAGACCCCTACCTTTTCTGGGCTTCAATTTCCTCACCTGTAAAACAGGAAGGTTGCCCTGGATTGCCTCTATAGTCCCTTCCAGCTCTGGGCATATGATCTTAACGAGTGAAAGTTCCACGCCTCTTGAACCAGAAAAACCATTGTTAGTCCTATGGCCCAAAGAGATCAAAGAAAGAGAAAAGGAACTAATATTTCCAAAAATATTTATAACAGATTTTTTGTGGTGGCAAAGAACTAGAAACTAGAGAATGGCTGAACAATTGGTAGATGAATGAGATAAAATATGGTATTATTACATTCTAAAAAAGGACAGGGTAGGGGGAGGAGGCAGTTTCAAAGAAACCTGGAAAGACTTACATGAACGGATGCAAAGTGAAGTGAGTAGGATCAGAACAATTTATGTAACAACTTTGTAACAACAAACTTTGAAAGATTTAATAACTCTGTAATTCTAAAGGACTGATGGTGAAACCTCCTACCTGATGAGCTCATCTCCTGCTAAGACTTATGGTTCAGAATAAGAATATATTTGGAGAAATGGCCAAGACAGGAATTTGTATTGCTCAACTACATGTGTTATAATGGTCTTGTGTTTCCTTTCTTTTACAATTGCTAAAGAAAAACAGGACACCAGGAAGGAGAAAAGGTGGATTTT
This sequence comes from Phalanger gymnotis, assembly GCA_028646595.1. Taxonomy (NCBI): domain Eukaryota; kingdom Metazoa; phylum Chordata; class Mammalia; order Diprotodontia; family Phalangeridae; genus Phalanger; species Phalanger gymnotis. The sequence continues at coordinate 317,322,366 of CM053626.1, forward strand.
TGTTGGAAAAAAAGTTAAAAAAAGAGCAGAGAGACGGGGAGAGATGAGTAGGAGCTAAGACAGGAAGGCAGTAATTAGCATATGGTCTAGAAGTGAGAGCTAGCTTTGAGAACCAGTAACGAAAAGGCTAATGGATGTGGCCTGATTACAAAAAGACTCAAATTCTAGGCTGAAGAGCTGTAACATAATCTGATGGTCAGTACGAAGCCTCATGAATTTTTTTAAGCAAAGGAATGATACTTTATTCGATAAGTGGGCCACAGGGCTATGTCCGAAAGATATTAAAGCATGGATGGTCTACTTGAAAGTAAAATCTTGTCCTAAACTACACATGATTCCACCCACCACTTCAGATTGCAGTCATTCCGACGTCTCAAATCCACCTTCTTCAAAGGCCATACCTACGAAATTCCAAGTTATCTCTCAGAAAAACCAACACTTAAGTCAAGAACCCAGCTGTTCTATTTACATGGTGACTAACCACTGGTTTCCCTGCTTTGCTCAAGGAGGCCACCATGTTGGCCAAATGTGCTGTGACCTGTGGACTGAATTTGAGAGTTTGGGAACCAGGACTAGAGGGGGCAGGGAGGAATGAATGGGATGGAGAGGAGGGGTTACAGTGAAGCATGTTTCTGCTTATTAATTAAGAAGAGCTTATTAATAATTGTTGTTGGGAAAAAGTGGGAACAGTCTGCTTTGTGAGAGTTCCCCTGATGCTGGAGATTGTCAAGAGGACGACAAGTAGAAGACATGGCAGGCATGCAGATGAGGCAAGGAGTCAGCCTCTAAACATTACGATGGGAGCTAGTCTGGTCTAAAGGGAAAAAGATGACTGTAACTGATGTCAGAGGGCCAGGTCCAAAACTGTAACAAGAGAGGGTTAGATTAGATGGCCTCTTAACTCTATGACTTAGGGTGCTAGGTGCCTGCACTCAGCAAGACCTGAGTTCAAATCTGTCCTCAGATACTGGCTATGTGACCCTAAGCAAATTATTTTACCCTGTCTGCCTCAGTTTCCTCATTTGTAAAATGAGCTGGAGAAGGAAATAGCAAACCACTCCAATATCTTTACCAAGAAAACCCCAAATGGGGTCAAGAAGAGTCAGACACACCTGAAACTACTCAACAACAACAAAATTCTATGACCCTGTAACCTGTGTGACCTCTCAGGGCCTGTTTTCTCTTCTGTAAAGCAAAGAGGCTGGACTAGATGGCACCAAGGTCCTTTTCAGCTTTGGGGCAATGACCGTGATGGGAAGGTGCTGCCAAAAAGGACCCGAGGCAGCCTCATAGAGGGCAGGTTCTCCTTCATCCCTGGGAGCACAGCTAACAGGGGTGACCAGGGCTGCTCCCACCTCCCAAGCTCTGTCAATGTTCCTTTTCTTCCAATCTGACAGCCACCACCTGCACAAATAATCTCGGTGGGTAATTCTGTAACTGAATACATGCACTGAAAGCTGCAAAGTTTGAAGTCCCCCAAATCCCTTTGACCTCCTACTTAAAGGCTCACTAGTCACTTTCTAATTTAGAGTTGATTTCCTTTCTATAGGCCCGCCCTATAGGATTCTCTTGTTTTGAGTATCTAGGGGGGAAATGGATTACATTCACTCCCTTCATTAAAATGGAAGTCAAGCTTGGGCCAGTGATGTTCGAGGTCTGGCAGACTTGCCTGAGACCTCTCCAAAAGGTACAGGGAAGAGTGGGCGTGAAGGGGAAGAAAGCAGCTTTAGAAGTAACCTCTTGCTGAGAGAGGGCTGAAGCTGACCCTGCAAACATGAAATCCAACTCTTTCTTTCTCCACCCCCTCCCTCCTGCTTCAGAGTCTCTCCTCAAAGGCTTTGCCTCTTGGTGCCTATACTGCACTGGGTACCCAGCCAGCATCACCTCCTCACAGTACCCAAACAGGAAGGCCATCAGCCCACCATGTCTGATCCACACCAAGCATCAAGGTACAATAATGATCAGTTAAGCTCTAAACACAGTAGTCAGACTTACCCATCTTTGGGGAGAGAAACAAAGTTTCAGCTGGTAAATCCACAAGAGACAGGCAAAAACACTGTGACTGTCATTATTATTAGTGATACTGATAGTAATAAAAATAGCTCACACTTTTACAGTGTTGTAAGACTTGCACACACCTCACGTGACCCGTACAACAACGTTATGAGTCCAGAGACACGGCTCCTTCCCTTGTTCCCCCAAAGAGGTCTGATGTACCCGAGAGCCCAGAAGCGCACAGAGGAACCAACAAAGTGTAAGATTTCACAGGAGGGTTTTTATAGGAAGGGGCAGATCAAGGAGGGCTTCACAGAGGAGAAGGCATTGAAAGTGGCCTTCAAAACTGAAAAATTTGGAGGATTCCCATAAATAGAATAGAAATGCAGTCCCAAGTGTGCAAGGCATACTCATGCAAATGAGTTTTGGATTATTTTCTTGTTTTCTACTATCTGTGAGATCCTCCACGGCCAGGTGGTGACCCACTGCTATATGGAAACCTACTATATTTATGTGGCTGTCATCTGAAAGTGATTGGCGTTCTTAGGATTTCACAGAACCCAGGGCTAGGCTGGCTGAGCTCCCAAGGCTCCCCAAACTGCCACCCTGAGGATGGATGGGAGCTGAAGTTTGAGGAAGACCAGCCTACTCCAAAGTGCAGAGGCCAAGAAATGAGCAATAGGAAATTAGGGAAAAAATCTGGACTTTATCAAAGTCATCTAATTGGGGGAGGAAATGTCTTATCTGGGGCAGAGGTTAGAACCTGTGCAGGAAATCACCAGAGTTGGGTAAATGGACCTGGAAGGCAGGAGATGAGGGTCGGAGGCCCCTCTGGATCTGCTGACTGTGAGCTGGTGTGTTCTTGGTCAAGTCATTCCCACGAAGCCCCCTACCACCTTCTGGGCCCCAGACTCTTCATTAGTAAAAGGAGGTTACCATGCCAAACCCCAGAGGGCTGATGTAAAGATCCAGCGGGCCCAGAGATGTGAAAGCACTTTGCAATCATAAAACCACCTATAAACGTCAGCCATTAGCCATATTGTGATGAATTAGAACAAATTGGAGAACAAATGAACTCACTTTACTGTGATTTCCTTGTTAATGAGAGTTCTGTTAATGTGCTAGTGGCTAGCTTTCTATCTACAGATGTCACTGAAACCCAAGAGGAGAGGGAACAGGGAAGGTTATCTTAGCATAGTCACCTGTCGATTTATCTTATGTTCAAAAAAGAAAACTGACACTCAATGATGCCAGGTATCAGGAAAGGGAACTTCTACTTCCAAATGTTAGGCACTATGGACAGGATGCCGTATCTGGAGTCAGGAAAACTTGGGTTCAGATTCCACTTCTGCCCTTGGCTATTTGGGTGGCCACAGGGCACAGAGCGCCAGGCCTGGAGTCAGGAAGATTCCTCTTCCTGAATTCAAATCTGGCCTCAGACACTTATTAGCTGTGTGACCCTGGGCAAGTCACTTAACCCCATTTGTCTCAGTTTTTCCATCTGTAAAATGACCTGGAGAAGGAAATGGATGGCCAACCACTCCATTATCTCTTCCAAGAAAACCCCAAATGGGGTCAAGAAGAGTTGGATGCAACTGAAAAATGACAACATGTACTTGGCCATGGGCAAGTGACCCGTGGTCAAATCTAGGAGCCTCAATTTCCTCACCTGCAAATTGGGGATAATACCTGTCATAACTAATTCACAGGAATTGCTGAGAGGTCTAATTGAGCTCAGGGGAGAGAAGGAGAGAGGGAGAAGGAGAGAGAGGGGGAGAGAGAGAGAGAGAAAGAGAAAGAAAGAATTTACTCTGTGGCTGTTTGGTCTTTATCCCAGGAACTATTATCATTATAACATCTCACATATGCATATAATGCTTTACCAACAGGATCCCCTTTGATCCGCAGAATAATCCTGAGAGGTAAGTGTGATTATGCTATCATTTTACAGATGAGGGAACTGAGGCTAAGAGGCATCAAAGCACAGGGTCACAGGGATAGTAAAATGTCTAAGGCTGGATTTCACCTCAGGCCTTTTGGACCTTCTTTTCTTAGGTGTCTTCCCTCTGAAATTACCTTCCGTTTACTGCGTAAATAATCTAGTCAGTATCTAGTTATTTAAGAGCCCTCTCTTTCATTAGTATTTAAGCCGCTTGAAGCCAGGGCTGATTTTTGCCTTCCTTTCTATGCCCAAAGCTTATTAACAAAGTATCCAGAAGGAGTAAGTCCTTGATAAAAGCTTGCTATCTTATCTACTATCCTTCTATCCTTATTGCTCTTTGGTGTTTATGGCTGTGGCTCTCTCATCCAGGACCTAAGATCCCCTCAGTCTCCCACAGACCATGGTCCTAGAGAAAAAGGGCTGTGGCCCACTCCCAGACCACCAAGGCCGCTCCCCACCCTTCTGGTTAACTGAGAATTCAGGCAGTGGCTCACCCAGAAGGAGAGAATACATCTTAGTATTGAAGCAGCAATAAGCCCCTCTCTGCTCCAGAAGGTCTTAGTCTGCCAAAATTCTCCCAGAAGCCACTGCTGGCTGATGCCTTTTCCAGCTGTTCAGGTAAAGGGTGGCTCCAGGGGGCCCGGAGGGAGCTTTCTTCCTCAGCCTCTGAGGCCAGGCCCCTGTTTTGTTCTTCATACTCCCCACACAGGGGAGGCCACTCGGAGCCTGTCTCTTTGTCCCCAGAGAGGTCGGGACACAATGTCTAGAGTGTTCCTTTAAAAATAAAAGTGGATTGCTAGCAACTTCCCATTTCAGCCTGTCTCTGCAACAATGACCAGTCAGGCTGTCCAGCAATGTGTGAATAAATAGGGGGTGGGGGTGGGGGGGAGAAGGTTAAAGCAGCCAGAGGGAATTGAGAGTCTTCCCCTGATCCCACCTCCCACCAACCACCAAAGCTCCCCCCTCTATGGCAGTAAATGTCGACAAAGCCCCCAGTGTTCTCTCCCCCCCAACTCCACCACCCCCATTCAAAAAAGAGGGCGCCGTGCCAAGTAACGTTACTCACCCTCACCATGGTATTGCCATGAATGCGGGCTGGTATGTTTGCTGAAAAATCGCTGGTTTTCATGGAAATGCTGGTCCCACAACAACCCCCTTTTGTCAGATTGGTAGTGAAAAGAGGAGGAGGTCTCTGATGGGGACTGAACGGGAACAAAGGACCATGAGCTGGCCGGGCTAGTCAGGCTTCAAAGGCCCAGGTCCCCTTCCAGAACTGCTTCCCCCAACCTGGCTTTCCCTCCCATGTTCTCCCAGGATGGTCATCCCCCCAGCCAACAGTCCTTATGGATCCCTCCTGCACACACTGTCACAGGCTTTGGAGCCAGGGGGTTCTGGGTTGTGGGCTTAGGTCTGAGATTTATGACTCTGGGGCAGCCTTGGCCACTTTGGGCCCCAGTTTGTTCATCTGTGAAAGGAGGTAGTTGTACCCATCAAGGGGTAATGATGGAACAAACTGTAATATAGAGAGGAAATAGGAAAATATGGGGTAGTCAGGGGAATAACAAATATGAGGAATTTGGAGAACCCTGCAGAGTGAAGTAAGCAGAACCAGGATAACTGCAATCACGGAAAGGGGAAAAGAAAATCAAATGCAGCCAAGGCCTATATAATTGGAATGACCAACCCTGCCTCCCAAAACAAGGAGGATTTCCTTTGAGGGGGAAGAACAAGATGAAGAATCCAGAGGTAGGATGGGAGGTGGGATGGGGCTCTTTCTTCAGCTTCATTTTTTTTCTTTTTATGACAAGAGAAACCTAGGTCTGGGGGAGAGATCCAGAAACGGCTGATACGAAAACAAAAGACATCAATGAAAAAGTTTAAATTAAATAACATTTTAAATAAAAAATTGAAAAGAAAGGGGTATGCCAAAAAAACCTCTGAAGTTCCTTCTATATCTTAAACAGTGAGGTTAATTTCCAGTAGCTCTTTTAACACACACACATACACACACACACATATATATGTTACATATACATAAGTATATGTGTATATATGTATGTGGGCAGCTATGTGGCACAGTAGATAGAGGAATAGGCCCGGAGTCAGGAAGGCCTGACTTCAGATCTGGCCTAGACACTAGCAGTGTGACCCTGGGCAAGTTATTTAACCTTGTTTGCCTCAGTTTCCTCATCTGTAAAAAGGAAATAGCAAACCACTCTATCTCTGCCAAGAAAACCCCAAATGGGGTCACAAAGAGTAGGACGAGACTGAAACTGAACAACAAAGTGTGTGTGTGTGTGTGTGTATGTATGTATGTGCTTAGTCACTGAACAGCCAAGAGCTAGCTTTAGCATGGACTTTTAGCAAGGGAAGAAAGCAAGCTGGAGGGAAGGAAAGAGAGTTGGATAATGTCTTCTCCTTCCTTACCCCCAAATTGCATCTTTTTTTTTGTAGTGTCAGGAGAAAAAATAGCTTTCACTTACATAGTACAAATTACATTCATTATCTCATTAGAGCTTCACAGCAGTTATTCATTCTTCCAACAAGCATGGATTTTTTTTGAAGGGGGAGGTGAGGTAATCCAGGTTAAGTGACTTGTCCAAGGTCACATAGCTAGTAAGTATCAAGTATCTAAGGTCTGATTTGAACTCAAGGACTCCATCACCTAGGTGCCCCAGGCACTGATTTTTTTTAAGCCTCTAAGATGGGCCAGGACCCAGGGATTCAAAAGACAGAAATGAAACAAGGCCTGCCCTTAAGGAGTTTATACTCAAGTAGATAAGTAAATGCAAAACAGATGCAAAGTAATTTCTCGGGTTAGTATTCTAAGAGGGTGAAGGGTGAGGGCAGAAGAGGGAAGAACATTCTTGGCAGAAGGAACAGCCAGTTCAGAGGCCTAGAGATGGGAGGGAGAGTGCTGTGACAGAACAGCCGAGAGGGCTGACTCTTACCAATCACTGAGTCTAGAAAAGGAAGCAGACCAGGGTTGTGAAGGGAGTGAAAGGTGTAACAGGGAGCCATGGGCACTCCTGCAGCAGCGGAGTGGGCAAGTGGCTAAACTGTTCAATTCCACAGACATTTATGAAAATCTGCCTCTGTGCCAGGTACCTGCTGGGCAAGGCAAGCATTTACAGAATCACAAAATCAGGGGTTTTGCAGGATTCAAAGATGGGAAAACCAGGTCCAAGGAGGGACCTTGTCCAGAGTCACAGAGTGAGGACTATCATAGAGTTAGAGCTTGGAGGTCATCTATTTCAATCCCATTTTGCAAATGAGGAAGCCTAGACAGGTGAAATGATCTGAAGACCACATAAGTGGCAGGTTCAGGATTTGAACTCAGGTCCACTGCATCTAAACCAATACTCTTTCTCCTGCACCATAGCAGAGCAGGGACAAAGGCACCAAGCTCCTGCCTCTAAATTCCATGTTCTCTCCATCCTGGAGGCCAGACCCTGGGGGCCTGTGAACTGGGACAGGGCATGTGAGAAAGGGCGACTGGTCTCTCCTCCTCGGGGGCCAGTCACCCGAACTCAGGGCAAAGGGACCCCTGCTTGTCCATCAAGATGACAGAAGGAGACTTGGAGAGGATTAATTAATTATTCAGCAGGCCTGGCTTTTAGAAATTCCCTCAAAAGGATAGATTCCAGGCCTTTCTGCAGGCTGGCTCTCCCGAGGGCTGAAAGGCCCAGGCACTTCAAAGGCCACACAAAACCCCAGACTAGGCTTGGCAGGGGTTCACCAGCCACTGGGGCTTTCTGTGTGTGGCTTGTAATGACAAGCAGACACGATGCCAGCCAGTCCCTCCTCTGGGAAGGGAGTGCCAATTAGCTGCAGGTCCCAGGACTTTAGAGGGAGCCTAATGAGGTCTGCAGGGCACATGGCTCCCTGGCCTGGGAAATACACCCCACTTTCCAGAGGGGAGCTTTTTGGGCAGTGGAACTGCACAGATATCGAGACAATCACACAAGAAAGGAGAGAAGAAAAGAGATAGATGCACAAGGGAGTGGCAGATAACACACAAAGAGGAGAAAAAGATACAGAAGGAGGAAGAAGAGAAAAAACAGAATGTAGGGTAGAGGCAGAAAAGGGGGAAGGAAGCATTCATGACCCCCTCCCCACCACTTTATTCAGTCTAGGTGTCTAGCTTTTGGCTAATGCTGGTTTTCGTGGGTCTGGAGCTAGAAGCTGGAAGCCACTATAGCCACATCTAATTGGATCTCCTCATTTCACAAAGACACAGAAGCTCAGAGAAGTTACTCAGCTTGCCCACAGTCACACAGGTAATATGTATCTGAACTAGAAGGCCAGTCCAGGTCACCTGACTCCAAATCTGGGGCCCCTTGATGCCACACTACTGAGACCTCTCCCCTATCCCACCTTCACCTGCCACAAAAGGCAAAGCACCTTGCTCTGGGAAGTGAAGATGACTATCCGTCCTTAGCATTCCTACCTCAGATGAAGGCTGGCCAAACAGGTAGGATGGCAGACCCCCAAAAGTTCAGGACGGATGGAAACAAATGTCTCAGGGCACACAACAGGAGACTTCTAGCTAGGCGGACAATAGTCACATGAAAAAAGTCAGCTGTGTTACCTAACGCCTCATGCGTTTGGGCAGGTGGCTTCTCTCAAGAAGCTGGCTCTTCCCACCCCCAGCTGGAGGAGTATCTGTTAGGTAGATTCTAATTCAGGTATGGGTTGGACCAGAAAGAACTTCTGAACTTCCAACCACTGGATTTGACCATGAACAAAGGCATTCATTTAACCCTTCTGAGGTTTACCTGTCAGATGCAGGTAATATGAGGCTACTACCTCACTCTCAGAGGGTAATTCATGAAATAAACAGGCCAATGGATGGGAAGACAGAATGGAGAAATATGAACGGTGAGTTGCACAGGAAGGCACATTTCAACTACCATTTCTGTAGAGATGAATGGATTAAAAAAGACCCACAGGATCGTCTATTTTGAGCTAGCAGGGACCTAGGAAGCCATTGAGTCCAAGTTCCCCATGAGGACACTAAGGAGCCGAGAGGTTGTGTTACTTTCCCAGAGTCCCAGAGACAGCTAGTGTGTGTCTGAAGCAGGACTGGAACCTGTCTTGATTCCAGCCCAGTGGTCTATATGCTACCCCATGGAAAGGAAGTGATTCTCACCAGCTGCGACTTGTGAAATGCAGCAGTTTTCAGCCAATACTTCATACTGAGGCCCACTGACAACAGCAATGCTCTCACTGGAACCTAGGCCAGGCAGAGACCACACGCCAGGGTCCTACAACAACCCAAGGCCGCCACTGTCCTCCATGTGAGTTCTGCTCTTCCAGTCCTTTATCAGTAATGGGAAAGATCAGGAATGAGTTCTGATGGTGAATGGCAGGAGTAGTAGGTAGACAACCTGGGAAGCGCATGTTTTGGGATCCAGGAGAAGTGCAGAGGTGTCTCAAGACTTTGGCTTGAAAGGCCAAGAGCGATAAAGGAGACCAGTGAGGAGGCAGCTATGTTGGGGCTGGTTCCAACTCTGCCAATAAACCCTAGAAGAATTTTACCAGTTGTCTCTAAACCTCACTGTCCCCATCTGTAAATTCTGAGCTGGAGCTTAGGTGGGGGAGAAATGGAGGGGGCAGGAGGAGGGGATCTGTGAGAAGAAAAGGTAAAAAGTCTTCAGAGAAACTCCATTTACTCTCCTGGTTCAGCTACAGCAGTTCTTTTAGGGAGTCTAACTTTTTAGAGTCCTGGACCACTGGGGAAGCCCATGGAGCTCTTCTCAGAATTATGTGTTTAAATGCATAAAATAAAATATATAAAATTATAAAGGAAACCAACTCTCGGAAATATACATACATACATACATATTTGTGTATATGGGTATATTCATACATGTATATTTTAAAGTCCATCTTAAAATTTTAAGAACACTAAGTTAAAAATTCCTGTAGTAGAAATATCCTGGCACAGTGGGGATCTGGCCTCAGAATCAGGAAGCCCAATCTCACCTCTGACTCATATTGGCTGTGTGATGCTGGCCAAGTCATTTACTGCCTCCAGGCAGCTCTCTAAGATTATAAATTGCAGACAGGTGCAGACCTGCATGGGTAGAAAGAATTCCTCAACAGGGGACTCTTCAAAGGAATGAATCCCAGGTCTGGGGAGTAGGGGGGGGGGACCCACCCTGAAACATAAGTCACCCCCCAAAAAAATGAACACTCCCAAAGGATGGTCATCTCCAGTATTTATATAGCACTTTATCTTCTCACTTGACTCACAACATTCCTGTAAGGTAGGTACAAGAAGCATTACTATGACAACTGAAAGCTGGGGAAATTGAGGCAACCATGGCTCAGAACCTTCAATGGCTATTTTGTGTCAGAGGCAAGATTCAAACCTGAGGTTCTGTAAACTTCCAGTCACCCTCTCCTCCCATTGCATCGAGCTACTTCTTATAAATAGCCAAAAAAAAAAAAGAGTTATACATTAGGATACTTTTAGAAATTACTGTGAAGGATTTTTAAAAAATGTTTCCCTCAGTTCCCACAGTTCAGCAGATCTCTAGATAATCCCATCACCTTTCATGATGAGGGGGTTATGAGACAAGAGTAAAGGATGACCACTGGACCATTCTGTGAACCCCTGGTGGCCTTGTATTGTCAACTCAGAGAGAGAGGGAAGGCCCTGGCACATTGGGCAAGAGTAGCAGAGGACAGGAGGGTGAGCATGGGGTTCGACGTACATCTTAGTAGGGAACGTCCGTTTTAAGGACAGCCTGGATACACTGGAGGAGGAAGAAAGATGACGTTTACACAAGGACTTAAATTTGCAAAGCCCTCTTCTATCATTTCTCTCCCAGGAGTCTCACTATAACCCCCTGGGGTAGATGATCCTGATGGGGAACCCTCCCACCCAGAAGTTAAATTACTTGGCTCAGGCCATGTGACTACAAAGCATCAGAGAAAGATTCGAACCTAGGTCTTTCTGATCCCAAATACAATACTCATAATATCACAGGAACACAGGTTCAGGGCTGGAATGGACCTTAGAGGTCATCTAGTCTGACCTTCTCATTTTACAGATAAAGAAACTGAGTCCAGGTGGGAATGACTTACTCAACACCAGGATGGTGAGGGGCAGCAGAGGCTCCTGAAACATCAAATGGGCTTCATTTTATCACCAACAGACTCTTCTTATCTCCAACACTTGCATAACTGTTCTCTTACTAATCATGAGATTACAGGCCTCATTTAGTTTTTATATGAGCCAGGTTTTTTTTGTTTTTTTTGGGGGGGGAGGTGTGGAGACTGGGAGGAAGGGTGGAGTTGACCTTTATTCAGACCAACTCAGTGGACAGAATGGTCTTGGTTAATTAAAGGGTTAAACTCACTTCCTTTTTTTGTTTCCAATCTCACTGTTAAACATCTGTCTAGGATGTCCAAATCTACTTCCAGGCTTCCATGGGTAGGGAGGGAATGCTTTCTGAACATAACAATGCTTCTTTGAAGATGAAGGATCTAAAGAGCCCCCAGTCTCATCATTGGAAATATCCAAGCTTACTGGAGGGTGCCAGATAGAAGCTGGTGTAAGACAGCCCTGGAAGAAAGGCAGTATGGTCCAACAGGAAGGGCCTGGGATTGGCCCCAGATGACAGGGATTTACTCCTTGGTCACCCCTTTCTCTCCTGGTTCCTTCATCTGCAAAATGTGAGCGATGACACTTGGACCACCTACTCACAAGGATTATAATTTATAATAATCACAAGCTGATTATGTTTTGCATAAATAAAAAGGAGGAGGGGGCTATGTATCTATTTTGAATAGCATTTAATAAGAGCTAACATTTATATGTCACTTAAAATACATCAATCCATTTGATCCTCACAACAACCAAAGGCATTGTTATTATCTCTATTTTACAGACGAGGAAACTGAGACAAAGGTTCAGTGACTAGCCCAGGCGCTCTCAGCTCTCTTGTGTCCATGGCTTCCTAACTCTAAGACCCCATCTCCGCTATTTCATTCTGCTAATGTGACTTGGCCAAAGACACAGATGGCCACGTGGTGCAGCTGGGAGGACATCAGACTGGGAATCGGGGCCTTTCAATACTAGAAAAACAGACTGATTTATTAGCATGAGTCCATGGTTTGAATCATGGGTCTCTTTCCTTACTTGCCGAGTGACCTTGAGCAAGTAACTTAATCTAAGCCTCACTTTACACAGGTGTAAAATGACTAGGTGGTTTCTCATAGTTCTAACATTTTATGCCCTAAAGTTTCTTTGGGCTCTGATAGTCTCAGGCCTCAGCACTATTTTAGCATTCTATATTCTTGCTGAAATCCCACCAAACTTGAACACTCTTTGGTCTAACAATCCTTGTTCTAGTCCCTTCTGGCTCTCATCTTCCCTAAGTTTATGTTCTAAAGTTCCAACTCAAACAATCTATATTCAGTCTTCTAATTCTAAAGATCCCTTCAGGTTCCAGGTGACTTTTTATGATTGTAAGAAACAGGGTTCTTTATGTGTTGGAAACAATAGCTCACATCCAGGAGGAGATGAAGGAAGAGAGAGATTTTTCCCCACAGAGTTGATAAACAGAGAACCATGTAGAAAGAGAAGTTTTCCTCTTTCCCAGACTCTCTGTGCACCGTCCTAGCCAGAGAGATGAGTCTTCGCATGGCCTGGATGAGACCACGACAATCCCAAGCTCCCACGGAGGGCCATGCCATGACTGCTCCCTCTAGACACCTGGCTGGCCGGCCTTGCTGAGGTCAGCCCGCCTGCTGAGCAGCCCTGCTCTTTCCTTTTCTTCCCTTGTTTCCTCTTCTATAAATTGTTCAGCTCAGTTGACAGGATGTAGGTCCTGTCCTGCCATGAAAGTTTCTGCTTAACCCTGGAGTTTTTAATAAGCTGAAGTGAAAATAAAGAGAGAGAGACAGATAGGGATAGAGAGAGAGGCCAGAGTGGTTTGTTCTTTAAAAAAAATAATAATCATTTCCTTTTCCTTAACTAACAGTTAAATCTGATTTGCTCTTCTGCTCAAACCTCTCCGGCTATTAATCTCATCAATTCTCAATTTAACAAGGGCAGCATGGGAAATCTGGCTTCAGAGAAGACAAAGGTCAAAACCAAAACCAAAACCTGAAAGCACAGAACAGAGAACGTCAGAACTAGAAATGTTTTTAGAACAAAGAATGTCAGAGCTGGAGTGGACCTTAAAATAGGGAATATCAGAGTTGGAGTGGACCTTAGAACAGGGAATGTCAGAGCTGGGAGGGGCCTGAGAACAGAGATTGTCTATGTCAGAACTGAGAGGAAGCTCAGAACAGAGGTAAGGAGTCTTAGAACAGGGATGTCAGAGCTGGGAGGACTCTTAGAACAGAAAATGTCAGAGTTGGGAGGGGCCTGAGAAAAGTGAATATCAGAGCTGGGAAAGGCCTTAGAACAGGGGGTGTCAGGGGTGGGAGCGGCCTCAGAACAGGGTATGTCAGAGCTGGGAGGAAGCTTAGAACAGAAGTGAGAGGAGTCTTAGAAAAGGGGATGTCAGAGCTGGGAGGTGGCTCAAAATAAGGAAATGGTGCTGAAGAGACTTTAACAGATCACCTACACCAGTCTCCTCATTTTACAGATGACTAAACTAAGTCTCAGAGAAGGAAAGTGATTTCCCATGCCAGGGTCCCTTTTCACTCACCTGCCCAGACCCCGCAAATCAGCAGAGGACCTCCTTCATCATTAAGGGAAGTTTTCTCCTCTATCTGCCAATCCTAAAACCAGACCTATTTGAGCCATCAAAAGAGACCAGCTGTCTGCAGACAAGGCCCTAAGGTGGGAATGCCTCGGATCCCCAGACCATCTCCATTACATTTTCCTTCTTTTTTCCTCCCATCAAAGCCTTCCCAGATTCCCCCAGCACATGTACAGGTAAAGCAATTAAGTTCACAGTGGAGAGAGAGAAGCATTTGAAACACATGCAGGTTTACACACACACACACACGCGCGCGCGCGTGCACTTTTGAGGGTTTTAAAACAGAACCACATTGTGCAGAGAAATCTTATCGGTTTCCCCCATGGATCTGAGTCCCTACTACACTTCACCAAGTCCCAAGCGGATTTTCCAGGCCCTAGCTCCTCTCATAGGCAAGGTCCAGCCTCTCTTCTCAAAAGCCTCTTTGTTCAGCTGGCTCTCCAAGCCAGCGTATCATGAACTTGGCTCCCCTTGACCCCCCAACCCTCCAAAGCACAGATGGGGGCTGCCAGCAGTTTGGGGGGCCACGATTGATTTTCAAAACGTCCATTTGAGGACCTACCTGGTCTAAGGCTAAGAAATTTTCAAGTAGGAGAGAAAGGGGGGGATTTTTTAAAACGAATTTTTTAAGAGCTACAAAAATAGCTTCAAATTGACCCCTTTGTATTTAATTGGAAGAATAAGAAAATCTCGTTCCCTGATATTTGATGAGAATGAGAGCCTTAATAAGACGAACAGCAATACTAGTAATAGCTGGCACTTATCTATCACTGTTTAAGGTTTGTGCTTTACATAAAATGATCTCCTTTTATGCTTTAATCAATTTTAAATAGTATGAATCCATGTCTACAGTTCTTCCCACTATCTCCCTAGCCACATTTCTTTGTTACAAAAGAGAGTTCTAAAGGCAGTGGGGGTGGGAGGTGGGAGTGGGAGTCATTTGGAAGGGACAGGAATTTTTTTAAGGGCATTAATAATTTTTTTTTTAATTGGAACTAGCCCAAAGTAAATTGGGCTGCCTCAGGTGGTAGTGAGCTCCTCCTCACTGGAGGTATTCGAGCCAAGGCTGGATGGCTTATTATTTCATGTGCTGTGGAAGGGACTCTTGTTCAGGTCCAGACTGGACACAGTGGTGGCTGAGGGCCCTCCTTGCTCTGCCTTTCATTGGTTCAGTGACATGAAGAGAGAAAGGCACTATGAATAGGCAGGAAGGTCTAGATTTCAATCCCATTACCAACAGTTACTAGCTGGGTGACCCTGACCCTCAGTTTGCTCTGCTGTAAAATATAGACAATAATACTCGGAGCAGGGAAGTCCATGTGAAGATGATGTATGTAAAGCACTTTGCCAACCCTAAAATGCTACGTCAGTACCAACTCCTCGAGCCTGCGGATCAAATCATTTCACCACAACTTCCTTAACTGGAAAATGGGCTATCGGCTTGCATTAGCCATGCTGTGGGGTTCCTTTGTGGAAAGCACCATAGAAATGTGAGCTGTCATCATTGCCTCTCAATGGCAGCAAATGGAAATCTCTGCAATTCCAACAAAGGGCAGAAACAGCTGTTTTCCATCTGGAAGATGCCCATGGTAGCTGGGAGCTGTCCACAGCTGACTTACTACTCCCTTAGAGCGCATAGAGGTCAGGGCTGGCACTGCATGCCAAGGATGAAAGGGGTATAGGGACTCTTGCTGGGCAAATCCAGTTGCCTGGGTTACCTCTCTTTAAGCACAAGCCTGGGGATACCCATGGCTAATGGGATCCCTGATCTGACCTTGGATTCTGGCTTTTCTCATCTGCCCCTTGTGCCCCGCCCCCACCCCTGCCCCACTTTACTGCCCACCCACTATTCTCAATGCCAAAGTGTTTCCTGACTCTGGCTTGTTTGCTTTTGTAAAGAGTTTCATCGATGTAGACACGGAAAGGTCATCAGGGGCCATGCCACATTTTGCTAGATGAAGAAACTAAGATGAGAGAGGATGAGTTTGCCCAAGACCACACAGGTATTAAGTAAAAAGGCGGGAATTTGAACCTGGGGCCT
>CM053626.1:317338568-317348891 GCA_028646595.1 Phalanger gymnotis
GTCAGTTATTTACTTAACATCGAGTATCCCGGGAGTCCTTGGAGAGCTCCTAGTCTCTCTCACTTTTCAGATGGAGAAACTGAGATCTCAGAAGGGAAGACATGTCTCTGATAGGAGGCCAGCAGAAGAAGAGTCTTATCTCAGCTAAATTCTCGGTCATTTTAAGTTTTTAACTCAGTGTTTTATTTGTTACCAATTCCATTAGCTGACCAGGCTTGAAACCTCTCATGGAAGGAAATGACCGCTTCCATATTTTCTGTTCTTCTGCCTGTACAGGTGACAAGTCCTTGGGAACCCAGCAGCTTATGTCTGAGAGTCTGTGGCCAAAAAACTCACGGTGCAGACAACCTTGATAAGCATTAATAAACTAAGTTGGGGATAGCTGGGTGGCACAATGGTTAGAGTGAGCATTGAGCCTGGAGCCAGGAAGACTCATCTTCCCAAATTCAAATCCAGCCTCAGACACTTACTGGTTGTGTGAATTTGTGCAAAACACTTAATCTGCCTGCCTCGGTTTCCTCATCTGTAAAATGAGCTGGAGAAGGAAATGGCAAACCTGTCCAATGTCTTTGCCAAGAAAACCACAAATGGAGTCATGAAAAGTCAGATATGACTGAAACAACCGAACGAGAACAAAACTAAGCTAGGGGAGAAGTCAACAGCTTGGATATCGTCTGGTCCAGATGTGTTCAAACTCCAGCCACCAGAATAAAATGTAATTGAGAAATATTTAACAAGATAAATTAAAAAAAAAATAGTGCAACACAAATAATTTTCTTAAATTTAAATGGCCCCCATAAGGATCCATTTTGTTTCTAGTTGAGTTTGACACCACCAGTGAGGTCCAACTCATTAAGCTGATCCTACTGGTGAACTAGAAAGAGTGGGGGAATGGAAGAAGACAGAGCTTGCCACACTCTTGGGATAGCTGGACCAGGGCCTATTCCCAGCCACTGGTTCCCAGAAGATTTTTCATTAGGAGCATGACCAGTTTCCACAAAGCAATTGCTCCCAAGGCCTATTCGACCAGAGGCTCTGTGTCTGTCAAGAGTTTTGTGCCAATTCTACCAGAGAAATAAAGGCCCTGGAACTTGTCTTTTAAAGGGCTAGTGGGGAGGGGGAGGGAAGGACCCACTTTATATGCTGGCTCAAATGCTAATCCCTCCACTATTCAAAGCTCAGCTGAAGAGAAATCTTACAATGGGGGAGAAAATACACTGGACCCATTGGCCAGGCTGTGGAGGCCTCTACCCAGCATGCTGCCTGCTTCCTTAGGATTTAACTCCTTTAAGGAAGATCGATGAGAAGTGGGAAATACAGAATGCTTATGGCAATGTCTGGAATTCTAGGCAGGAGAGGGAGGGAGGAGGGGCACAAGACGGATGGGGAGGGGGTGAGAAGGAGAGGGGGAGAGAGACTTGCCTCAATTGACCAAAACCAGCTACTCTGGTCAGGTTTTTAGCAAAACCCACTCCATGTGAGAAGCAACTGGGCCACTTCCTCCTAGTGGTTACTCACTTCACGACCATGTCGGGTGGGGACCAATGGGGGAGGGAAGCTCTTGGCTGCAGTTAATGAGGGGGCTCCCTCCACAGCCACTAAACCATGAAACATGGTGTTTTCCGATTTAACCAACCAAGGGAGGGGACCCTGACCACTGCCAGGAAGAGGTTAAGAGCCCCAACAGCTTGTATAAAAATAGCTCACGTTTCCAGGCCCTATTGTGGCCACCCTGGGAGGCAAGGTCATAAAGCTGTTAGGGAGCCGCCAATGTACAGGAGAGGGACAAATGATACTGACTGGGCACAATCTCGTCTAATTCCCCCATTTGGCCACTCTGGGCTGGCTTCCTGGAGGAAGCGGCACCTGGGCTGAGCCTAGAGGGAAAAGAAGTGTTCTGAATGATGGAGAGGAAGAGGGAGTGCGTTCCAGGCATAGGGGATATCCTCTGGGAAAGCTTAGAGATGGCATGTCAAATTTGGGAATCAACTGGTGGCTCGAATCATGCTGCCTGCAATGTTTCTCCTGAGCAAAAGATTTAGGTAGTCTATGAAAGCTGTCAAGAACTGTAAGAGGGGAGTATGGTATGGGGGATGGAAGATTGGAGTTGAAGTCAGGAAGATCTGGGTTCAGATTCTGCCAGGGACACTTACCCACTATGTGATTCTGGGAAAGTCAGTCGAACTCTGTATCTGTTTCCTCATCTGTAAAATGGGGATGTTAGACTGGACGGCCTTAATGTTCCTTCCAGCTCTAAGCCTACGGTCCTTTGACCCTTGAAGGCTATCATGGGGACAAGGAACTGACCTTGTTTAGTCTGGCCCCAGAGGACAGAGCCTGGAGCAGATGGGGGGTGATACACAAACAGGCTAAACATTTAGGCTTGGTGTTAAGAAATGATTTTCACTAAGAGGTTGTCTTTGGAGTCACTAGATATGCTAAGATTTGGAGTCCAAGGGGCTGAGTTCAAATTCCAGTGTGTTAAACTGAAGTGGGCAGCTAAGAGGTGGGGTAGAAAGAGCATCAGGCCTGGTATCAGAAAGACTCATCTTCCTGAGTTCTAATCTGGCCTCAGATACTGACTAGCTGTATGTCCTTTACCCTGTTTGCCTCAGTTTCCTCATCTGTAAAATGGGTCAGAGAAGGAAATGGCAAACCCATCCAGTGTCTTTGCCAAGAAAACCCCAAATGGGGTCACAAAGAGTCAGATGTGACTGAAATAACTGAATAACCACAAAATGAAACCAAAATAAATCAAAGCTCAACGTAGAACCCAGGTATCCTGAAGCCTAGTATGGCACTATTTCCACATCATAGGCCAAGAGGCCATATTTATTAGCTATGTTAATCAAGAGATATTTTTGAAATGCAATCCTACATGGATAGATAATAAGCCCACTGCCCACCATCAGGAGGTGGGCAAAGGTTGGAGGGGGGCAGGAAATCGCTCTTTAAGCAACCCAGGAATCATAAGCACTGTAATTACACTTAAAAGACACAAGCAAATATAGACTTAAGTGGTATCTCTGGAAATGCTGTTGATTGATACTTCATGCTAATTCCTGGGTTCTGTGCAGGGAGGCCAGCAAGCAGTAGAGCTTCCCTGGGGTCTGGGCAATCATGGCCAGGCCCTGTTTGAGGATCTGTAAACAGGTACCTTCTAATGTCACTGATTTTTACCCCAATGCTTCACTCAGCCCCACTTCCTTGCTGAGTCTTGAGGGATATAATTTAGTTAATTGGTAACAAACCTCAAAATACACTCTCTCTCTCTCTCTCTCTCTGTGTCCATCTGTCTCTCTGTCTCTCTCTCACTGTCTCTCCTGGGCTTCAGAAAGGATCATTCGGCAGGCTGGCCAATCAGTACTCAGCACCTTCTATGTGCCATGCACTATACTAAGCCCTGATAATACAAATAAAGACAAAAACAGTTCAAAAGTTTCTTGCAAAGGTTTCTCCATGCAGAGCTTTTGGTTGAATGGTTTTGCCTTGAGTTTCAAGGGCTCACACTCACAACTGATGCTTGCCATAGTGAAAACAGTTGAAATAGACCAAGCTGCATCTGGACACCCCTTTTGAAACTTATGCTCAGTGTGGCCATGAGGAAGTCATTTAAGGGCTTGAGGTTACAGAAGGGAAGTCAGTGACCACAAGGGACAAAGGCTTTGCTCTAGCCCCAAAAACCTTCTTTGTGAGCCTCAGCTTCCTCACCTGTAAAGGAGGACTGGACTAGAAAGAGAAGTCACTAAGGTCAAGAGATGACAACACGGTGTAGCAGACACTAGACTTGGGAATTGGGAAGACCTGGATTCAAATCCTCCCCCTGACATTTAGGAGCCTGGTGACTTGGTAGCCCTGCTTCACATGTAAAATGAGAAATGCCTTCTAGAATGAAGTCCTTTTCGGCTCTAAATCTCTGATGCTGCCATGATCCTCTGATGTCCAAGGCTCCTCTCCCAGCTCTTAAGGACCTGGTATCCAAAGAAGTGGGTTTCATACCAGCTCTGTCATTTAGAAGTTACATGACCTTGGGCATGTTGCTTAATTAACGTCTCTGGTTCCTCACTCATAAACTGAGAATAAAACAGCTATCACTCCCCTATCTCACACAGTTTCAGGGAGGATCAAATTAGCTAATGCCTCTAACGCACTCCATAAATGGAAGCTATCATTACCGTCCTCAGCCCCAACCATCATTATCATCATCAGCATTATTATCACCATCATCATGATTTTGTGATTTCTCTCCGACCTCCAGGAACACTGGAGGTTTCTGTTACATAAGAACAGACTCCCAAACTCTCAGAATTTGAAGGCACCCCAGAAGGTAACCCAACTACGGGTCAGCCGATACCAGAAGAGGCCCATCCACAACGTCCCCAGGAAAGGTTCATGTGGCATCTGCTCAGAGACCTCCAATGAATGACAGGGAACTCATTCTTTCCTGAAGTAGCCCATTTCACTTTTGAAAGGTCCTCACTGTTGGGAGGAAGTTCTGCCTGGCATCAAGCCTAAATCTTCTCCTCTGCCACTTTCACCTAGTGTGTCCCGTTCTGCATATTGGGACAGAGCTGAATTCCTCTTCCCCAAGACAACCTTCAAATACTTGAAGACAATTCTTGTGTCCCCACTAAATCTAACCTCCTGCAGAGTAAACACCCTCAGTTCCTTCACAGAAGCTTAGATTCTTTCCTGGCTGCCACGTCCTGGTTTCTCAACATCCTTCCTAAAACATGGTACTCCAACCTAGCACAGCTCTCCAGATGTGGTCTAATCAAGGCAGAGTTCAACAGGACTGGATACTTTTCAATGATTAATGTAGCCTAGGGTCACCAATTCTCTGCTGGTGGAGCATGGGATTGGCCCAATCATTTTGGAAAACAATCCAGAATTGTGCAAGCAAAGTTACAAAATTGTTTGTACCTCTGACCCAGGAATTCTACTATCGGGTTTATACCCAAAGGAGGTCATTGACCTTGAGAGAAGATCTAATTATGCAAAAATATTCCCAGCAACAACATCTGTAATAGCAAAATGTTGAGAACACAACACATGCCCACTGACCAAGGAGTGGCCGGGTACTTTGTTATATGAACATAAAGGAACGCTATCGCATTTTAAGAAAAGACAGAGTTCAGACAAAAGTGGGAAGGACTGTATCAAGTGACACACAAAGAAGAATAAAGGAAAGGAGAATAGATACTGCAAGCGTATGAATGGAGGCTGTTTCAAAAGGCAACAGAACACAGACCAAAAACATTAGATGATGCCGACATTCACTTAAACAAACACATGTGCCATTTTTTTTTTTAAAATGGAAAACTTCTCAGGGATGAGGTTATAGATATTGTCAAATTCCTTACTTTTTTATGGTGTTTTCCTTAATTGTTAACGTGGTTGACATTGTACATGATGAGGGATTTAATTTTAAGTATCTACATAGGCCTTCTGTTAGCACACACCCTCTTTGCTCATTCTCTTGCTTCCAATTTTTTTTTTGGGGGGGGGGTCCTACTGTTAGGTCTTTGGTATTCACTAAAAGCTCCAGGTCATTAACACTCCCAACTTTCTTTCAAGACAGTGACTCTCTTTTAGCTTCAACCTTGGTTACCTCTCCTTGTGGCTACCATCTTGACATTTCCCCTAAACACGTTAGTCAGTGAATTGCTCATACGGCCATACCGGTCTCTTTATACAGCTCCTACCCCCAGCCCCAATTTCTTAATTTAAATCATCTCTGTTTGTGTCATCTGAATTTTGGACTATATTTGCCATTCTCCCATCCTTCCATGTAAGAACTTACACCTGAATTCCATCTCCGCTCCTTATTACCAATGGGACTTGGAAAAAGTCAATTTCCTCTCTGGGCCTCAGTTTCTTCATCTGTGAAATAAAGGACTTGAACTAGCTGATTTCTAAGGGCCCTTCCAGCTCTGAATCCTATGATTCATTCTCACCTCTGATACTACCAGGGCAACCACTGGAAATCACTTAACCTCCTCGGTGGCTTCCTTATCTGTGCGATGAGAGTTCTGGATAATACAGCCTTTGAGGTCCCTTCCAAAAGCCTATTTTCCTCTAGTCTTATGATCTCTAGAGACATTGACCATTGCAGAATTTTAGGCTACAGGTCCCATGTATAGGTGAAAACCCATCCATGCCCAGTTGTCTTCTCCAATACTACAGAGTCTAAGGTTTTCCTCATTTCCACTTGACCAACCAGCTGTTTGTTTTTTTTCCTGGTTGTATAAGCTTCCTCATTAGAATATATGCTCCTAGAAAGTAGGGACTTTTTCAGTCTTTGTACTTGCATGGAAGAAGTGCCTGGAACAAAGATCAGCTTGTTAGATACTTGTTAGCTGATGGAGTGAATGATGGCTCCTTCCAACGGGGACCTGACCTATCTCTGATGCAGTTTTCACTATACTGAAAAGTGGTGACACTGGAAGGAACCTTTGGACATCATCCAGAACCACCACTTCTTTTTGACCCATGAAGCTCATTAGTGAGGAAGTTGTCAAGGTTACCCAGTGAATTAATGACAGAATGGGGGTTTCAGTCAGTGTTACCCCCTGATTTTTTCCCACTATACCCAATTACTTGACAAATGGCATCAAGCACCAATGACCGTGTCAGGCTCAGGGCCGTCATCTCTAGAAGCAATTATGTCCCAGGCAGCTATTTTCAAGATAGCACCAGCTCAGAGATAAGTAATGTTGGTCACCTATGTAATGTGATGCTCCTCTCTGAGGCTTCAAGGCCTCCAGCCCTAACAATGTTGGGACTTGCTGGCATTAGCTCAAAGCTGCATCTGTTTGATTGCTTTTAACCTCAGTCATGGGAGTCGGGATGGAGGGTGGGGACATCTCCCTGGAAATAAATGTCAAAAGGAAATATCAAAATTCACATGGATATGAAAACAGAGTCAAGACAGACTGAGAAGTAACCAGGTGTAAGGGAAATAACCCCATATCAGAAGCCATACATGAGTGTGTGAGTCACTTATTTGCTGTGTGACCCTGTATGACCCATCTATGGTCAACAATTTCTTAATCTATCACAAACAAGGCATGTTTTACATTTATTTGTTAAAGTGAATGAACAAATATTTTTTTCTTAAATTGAACTGAATCCATAAAATGAAGGGGTTAGATGAGATTCTTAACCTAGAGTTCTTAGCCTTTTCTGGGTCACAGACCTCACCCCTTTAACAGTCTGGTAAAACCTATGGATCCCTTCTCAAGACAATGGTTTTAAATGCCAAAATAAAGAAATAGGATTAAAAGGAATCCACGTATACAGAAATGCAGAATATTGCAAAAATAAATTCACAGACCTCAGGTTAAGAACCCTGGCACTGGACAATCTCTACGTGTCCTTAGAGTTTCAACATTCTATGTTCAAAGGTCATTTCTAGCATGGACATCTAATGTTCTATGATCTCAAGTGGCTCCCAGCTCTAATCATCTTTGTTCTAAGCTCCCTCCACATTTTGGCATTCTGTGCCTGAGGACCCTCTCAGTTTGGAAAGTCTATGTTCTAAGGTCAGCGATCTAACACTACATGTTCTAAGGCTCCTTCTTGCATTTATATTTTATGACTGAGAACAAACAGGACAATGAAATAAGTTCCTTTTCCATGGAAAATGACCCAACTTCAAATCCAGAAACCTTGGGAAGATTCTATAAACATTCTTAGCCCTCAGTTTTCTCATCTGTAAGATGGGGGGAAGGACAAAGGGTGGCATCTTCACTCAAATCTAACCTCTAATGAAGGCTAGCTTCTTACAGAGGGCAGTAAGCACCCCTGCCCCACTCCTTCCAGTGAGGCATCCAAAGAGGATGGGAGAAGCTGAGCCATCTAGAACCACCAGGTCAAAAAAGTATGTACTTGTAGTAGAAGTGGAAGTGTTGGGGATGGGAACTGTGAGGGTAGAAGTGGAAGTGGGGGATGGGAACTGGGCTTCCACAGCTGTCTAAGAAAGTAAGAGGGGATTACCAGCTAACCTGCTGGTAAGAAAAAGGAAGTAGAGCTCTGAACCAACCATTCTATATCCAGAGGGCCAGCCGCCCACACCTTGCTAACGAGAATCTGTTTTTCACGTTTCAGTGGCTGGATTTCAAACACTTCATAGAACTTTGGTGTTAGAAAGGCCCTTAAAACATAGACTCTTGGAACATAGACTATTAGACATGGGAAAAAAACATTAGAATATTAGAACATGTGATATTACAGCTAAAAAGGAAAATGAAAATGTAAGAGCAGCCTAGAACACACAACCTCTGAATGGAGAGGTATCTTTAGGGCGCAGATATCAGACTAGACAAGGGCCTGAGAACAGAATGTCGGAGCTGGGAGGGGCCTTAAAATCTAAAATGCCAGAACTAAGAGGGGTATTAGGCAGCATCACGTTCAGCCTCTTCAGTTTAGATATGAGGAAAATGAGACTCAGAAAATGGAACCTGGCCCTCTTACCAGTCACACAACAAACCAGAGCCAGCGCCAACTAAAAGGCCCAACTGCTCGACCTACTCCCCGATCCTGGGCGTCTTCTCTCAAAATTATGCATGTCCTATCTCTAGAATGTTTTATTTGGAGTTGGCTGGCTTAAAAGTATTATCTATCACCTTCTATACACTGGAATGATGCCAGAAGGAAATTCATTACAGAAGTGATATCTCTGAAGCTGCCATCAGTGCTCCCTCCCAGCTTGGTTTAAAGGTAGGTGATTGTGGCTTGGAGCTCAGGGGAGCTAAGCTCTGTCATCATCACCTTTTGTGACACCACTCAACTGTTCAAATTCCTTCTATAGGCTTCGTTCGGTGCTCCCATTTATAAAGTGAGGAGATAGGAATTCATTATCTATCTCATAGGTTTTCTCCCAGTTTTGACCATTCTCCTGTAATAAGGTCCCTCTCAGCTCTGGCATCAAGATGGAAAACCTTCCTAGAGATTAATTTTCCAATAACAGAATGAGCCATTGGGAGAGATAGTGAGTTCTCGGTCAAAAGGGCTATTCGAGTGAATACAGATTGACCACTTGGTGGGGATGTCCAAGAAGAGATTCATACTTGAGGTATGTATTGCATTAGCTGATGTTGGGTTCCCTTCCAACTCAGAAATTATATTTTAATAGACTTTAAAATGTTCTCAGGAAGCATTCTCTTTCCTTTCTTCCATGGTTTTTCCTAATGATTTCTATCCACTAAGCAATCAACAAACATATCTATTTACCACTATGTGCCAGTATTAGAGATAGAAAACAAAAATGAAACATTCCCTGCCTTCAAGAGCTTATAGTCTGTTTCCAGATAAGAAAGACCCCAAATTCTCTCCCCACCTTCTCTTCAATCCAGAAACACAACAAAGAATAGTCTATCACACATGGAGTTGGGAAGTCTGTTCAGCTCAAGGAGCAGAACCCTAGATTAAACACCCAGGATGATCCAGGAACTGCTCTAGCACAGATTTCTTCCTTTGCTTGCACAAAACTAGGCTGTGGTGAAAGAGAAATCTCTTTTCTTCTTATGCTGCTCCTTAAAAAAATATACCTCATCTATTGAGTTAAGGAATGTACAGAGCAGCTCATGGAAGTCCAAAGTCCCATAGAATGTTGGTATTGGAAGGGACCTTTGTTATCCTGTAATGCAACTGCCTTGTATTAGAGGTGGACAAAGCTGGCACCCAGAGATGGTAAGGCACCTGGGTCAGGACTGCACAGTTAATTCGCGGCAGTCTATACCAGCAGATTCTGGTGAAATACCAAGGAAGGGAAAAGACCATAACCACTGGCGACAAAATTGGCAAGATTTCCCATAAGCATTCAGGCAGGAAGATGGGGCTAAATCAGGAATCAGGAGACTTGAGTTCTACTCTCAACTTTGGCAATGTGTGATTTTAAGCAAATCCCTCTTCCCCATTCTGAATCTCTTTTTTTCCTACTCTGTAAAATGAGAGAGTTAGACTGACTTCTAAAATCCCTCTAACATACAACTGACTATAGATCCTCACATTAGGGCAGCTAGGTGGTGCGGTGGCTAGAGTACCTGGCCTGGAGTCAGGAAGACCTGAGTTCAGATCTAACCTCAGACACTTCCTAGCTGTGTGACCCTGAGCAAGTCACTTCACCTTGTTTGCCTCAGTTTTCTCATTTGTAAAATGAGCTGGGGAAGGAAATGACAAACCACTCCAGTATCTTTGTCAAGAAAAATCTCAAATAACAGGGTCACAAAAAGTCAGATGTGACTGAAAAATGACTGAACAAATATTTTAACATTCTACACTCTTAAGGTCCCTCTGAGAGTTCATATTCTCTGTTCTGAG
>CM053626.1:317348991-317371305 GCA_028646595.1 Phalanger gymnotis
GCAGCACCAAATTCTAAAATTGTACATCTGGACACTAATTAAAAGAGAAAACTGATCCTGGGCAACTAATTCTTCTGTGCACTGTTGCAACTGAGTCAAGGAAATGTCAGAGGTTTTACAGCAACTGCCTGATCGCTGGGGTCAACCCGACATTACCAATCAGACGGAATTCAATACCTTTACCTAGCTGACCTTGTCCCTCCCTGCCTGCACATCAGCATAATAGACAACCTTGTTTAATTACAGTTCTGGCTGACAGGAAACAGAAGGCCATGATTTTCTGAGTCAACACCTGCTTCCTTGAATTTTCCCCATCCTTACCAACTGCTCGGTAAAGCATCAAACCCAATAGGACATCAAGCCTGTGAATGACCAAAAACAGTCTCACAGAACCAAATGATCTCTTCTGAAAAAAGAGAGGAGACTGTACTCAGAGACAAAAAGTACTAACTGGAAGTCAGATCTGAATAGGAATTCTGGCTCCACTGGGCAACCCCTGGGCAAATCGCCAATCTCTCTGAGCCTTTGTTTCCCCAGCTGTAAAACTGTGAAGGAAACAGGAACAAACATTTATTAAGTGCCTACTATGTTCATATTATCTCAGTTGATCCTCACAAAAAACCCTGGGAGGTAGGCTGCTTTTTATTATGCCTATTTGACAATTGAGGAAACTGAGGCATGCAGGCTTCTGAGATCTTTTTCATCTCTCAACCCACAATCTTAGGGATAGTTGATAAGCTTTACTCTATTTGTCTTAAACTGGTGCTTTTCACCTCATGCTCTATAGGAAACCAACACTTCTTTCCATTGTGCCACAGCAGTATAGCTCTGGGCAAGACACAGCTTTCTCATCCGAAAAATGGGTATAAGAATACTCCTGCTACTTCTATATCAACAGGGCTTTAGTGAAAATTAAAGGAGATAATGTCCAGAAATAGGACTGATTATATAGTATTATGCCAAAAAGGTGGCAGGGGTCCCCAGTCAAGAACTCAGGATATGGAGTCAGGGAACTAGGATCTGAATCCTGTCCAAGTATTTTCTGCCTGTGTGGCCTTGGGCAAGTCACTGTCTTTCCCTGGGTCTCAGTTTCCTCATCTGTAAAACAGGGGAGGAGCAGGGATTAGACCAGATGATCCTTAAGGTCCCTTCCAGCAGCTCTCAAGGAAGGCTCTTAAATCTCACTGACTCCCATTACCAGTTAGCTGTCTGATGAGAAGCCAAAACCTCCCTGAGAAGGCTATACTCCCAAACTCATTTGAAAGCATTTATTAGGCAAAGCTATAGCCCTTTTGTGGGCAATGATTAACTTTACCCTACCCAGAAATACACATGTCGCCTAATTCCTCTGTACCCTAAGCTAGAGTGAGCTTTTTGGGTTTTTTTCTTGTTTTTTTAATTTAACCAAGAACTTAACATTCCAAAAGGTAGATGAAAAAGTGAAACTGGCTGCATGGTTTCCATTTCTATAACTTTTATATAGCACGTCAGTTATTTTCCTTTTTCCAGATATGGGGAGGGATGCAGCTTCCTGGACTGGTATATATTCCTGTGGGAAAATCAACAGAAAACTATGTCTCTCTTCTTAATATATTAGTGCCCTGTAATCCAGACCATATGATCAATAGGCTACAAAAAAATTAAATCAAACTGACAGGCTTAAGCAAAATGCAGAGAAACATTCTCCCCCCTCCTACCCCACAAAAGACTGTGGCGTGTGGAATATTAAAATCACATGCTCTTGTGTTATTAATTTTTCTCTTGGAAGTCAAGTAAGAGCTTTCCTGCATGAATTTCTCAATTGGATGTTTACCCATCAAACCAAAGGCCTTTTGAAGGGGAATTTCATGCCAAAGCTGTCAGGGTAGACAGTAATCCTGTCATTTGTTGGGACTTTTGTATGCTTCTGAGTACCTGAGACAAGGAGTTTCAGGGTTAGAGAAAGACACTCTATTGTCCCAGTTTTCAAAGAAATCCCAACCCCTGAGGCTGGGCTCCAAAAAGGTAGGTGTGCTCTCTCATTAGCAAAAGCAGATCCCTTACACAATATAACAGGGTTGAGGAGGAAACCAGAAAGTTAAAAATAAACAAAGCCAGGTGTGGGAAGGGTGACTTTGGGATATAATAAAGTGGGATCACAAGAGTTAACCCAGAATGTAGAAAGGTAGACCACGGAACAGAGTATGTCAGAGCTGGGAGAGAGCACCCAAACACTGAGGGTTAGATGTTGGAATACAGAAAGTCAGAGGTGAGCCATTCCTTAAGATCAGCTGGACCAACCCCTTCATTTTACAGATGATGAAACTGAGGCTCAGACTTGCTGTAAGTCCCACAGGTAGTTATTTAGCAGAACTGTTCTAAGTCATTTCCATCTTATCACTGTCACACATAGCTTGTCCCCTACTTTCTATGGGAAACCTTTCCCGATTCCATGGCACTCCCACCCTGCCCATACCCCCCCCCCCATTTTACTTTGCATACATTTTTATATCAATTTAAGAGGCTTGTTTCGTTCCCTGAGAGTGTGAAATCTGAGGGCGGGAGCTGTCATTTTTGTCTCTGCATTCTTAGTGCCCAACTTAGTTATTTGTCACAATAATTCACAGGATCATAGATGGAGAGCTGGAAGACACCTCAGACACCATCGAGTCCAATGCCCTTCAATTTACAGACTAGGAAACTGAGGACCCAAGGCCACAAGGATAATTTTCTTCACTATTTCCTTCCCCCCATCCTCTTTCTTATTATTAATTTTTGTTTGTTGTTGTTATAAGAGATGGCTTATTATGGCGGGGAGGGAACACTATCTGAAAGTTAAGGTAACAAAAATAGACAATAAAAATACTGAAAAACTTCTAGTTATCTATTTCTGCCGTGCGACAATGGTTTTTCAAACTCGCTGCAGTCCTAGGGATATCAAAAAGGTAGGGTTTCCCCAAATCTAGTTTCCCCTCTAATAAAAATCCAGGGTCCCTGTAAAATGCTTCAGAAACCGAAGACCACGGACTAGAGGCAAAACAATGAATCTGACACAGAAACCTGTCAAGCTGCTGCTTTCCCAAATCACCAAGTTATCCCCAGGGACCGAATAGCAACAAAGTTACCATTTTGCCTCCTCTTCCCAGAGACCTTGCAAAGTACTTTGTTCACTCAGAGCAAGGATCCTCCTCCACATGAGATTCATTTGCTGGGAATGGGGGGAGCCTCCGAAGTTTTTCACCCCCAAAGCAAAACCAACACCCAGGTAAACACTAGGGCCCAGAACGCCCGCCCCAGCCCGAATGCAAGGACCTACTTTCCCAGGCTGGAGCCCACAGCTACAGGCAGACTTTTTCCGAAGTTAAGGTTTTAATTTAATTGCTAATCGGCGCTCAGTGCAAGATAATAAGAGGGGCCCAGGATTTGGCCCACCGAGGCAATTCCTTTACACAGCAGTTTAACTCCTAATCGCTATTTAGTAAGAGGGGACCGAGAGATGTTTGCCGACCTCCAGTGACCTCTCTTGACTCATTTGCATTATTTCACCTAGAGCTGTATGGTCTTAAAGGGGCCAGGCTCCTTTTACAACTCTTGCCCCCGCCCCCCATCTCCAACCACAGCAACACTGGCATCACGAGCTCTGGGTAGCTTAAGTGGTGGCTTCAGGGAGAAGGGAGCCCCGAGGCTGGATCTGGTGGCATCCCTAAGGGGTGCCCTGATTTGGGGGAGGTTGGATTGGGGAGGTAGAATTAGAGAGGGAAGCCTGAGCACATAGGGGATACCGAGGGAGCGCCATCCAATCTCCGACCTCACCCGTCCCTTCAAATCCTATACGCTGGAGGGACAAATCCCTTTCCAAGGAGACTGGGGTCCCAGGGCTTCGCAGGCCCTCAATCGGGAAGACAGATGTTACCCTTAGTGACGCTCCGCAGCTACAGAAGCTCTCGCTCTTGCCCTGCCCCGTCCCAACTTTTCCATATTTCCTACCGAGGCACCAGGCAGCAGCTAAAAAGTGAGGACCCCACCCGCAATCCAATCTGCTCAGGCCCTCCCCCGGTCCTAGTCTCCCCCCACGCCTTCTCTTCCTCAAAACCTGCAAGCCCAGGGCAGTTCCTCAGCTACGGCTCGCCTCAGATGAGGTTTTAAACACCACCCCCCCGCCCCCCAATGACAGGAGCCCAGCGGTCCCAGTGGTAAGCTGAGCTCCAGGTGAGATGGTGCGCCTGGCACACACTCGGGATGGGTGCAGAAAGCGTGCTTGGCTCTGCCAAGCGAGCAGGGTCAGGCCAGGGGTGTGTAGGAGAGGAGAGACGGCTGCTGTGTTTACCCCGGGCCCAGAGAGACGCAAGGTCATCCATTTTGCAGGTCCCGACCCCTCTTCCCCTGCCTCTGCTCCAGAGCATGGGGGGGGGGCAGCAGCCTGCTCCTTCCCCCCGGCAGTCACCCCCTTCCCCAGTTTCCCCGGACACGGAGCTAGCTCTTGCAAAACTCCTGTCCCAAGACTGCGGGGTGTCTGAGCTCCAGCCACGGGTACAGCTGGTGGAGTCGAGCCCCGAGCCCTTGCCTTGCAGCGTGTGGCAGCTACTGCACCCGGCACCCCCAGCCCGTCAAGCCTGCGGAGCAGGGGAGCCCTGTCTAGGCAGCGCGGAGCCCCGAGCTGGGCCGGGGCAGGGAGGAGGTAGGAGCCGGGGCGCGCAGAGTTGGCGGGGCAGGGACGGGGCTGTGGGCAGGGGCAGGGGCCGAGGGCCCGGTTTGGCTGCTCGCTCACCCATGAAAAGGCAGAAGAGGTCGAGGCAGATGAGCAGCACCCGCTTGCGGCCGCCTTTCCTGGGGTTGTTGTTCAGGGCCGGGCTGCCCCCGTTCTTGCTCTCGGGCGGAATCGCCTTGTCGTACTTGTAGTTCTGCATGGTGTTTGGGACACGCTCCGGGGCTCCGAGTCTAGCACCCGCCGCCAGTCAGAGCCCGTGAGCCGGGAGGCAGGCACCCGAGTCTGGGGCTCGGCTCCCCGCCGCCGCCGCTCAGAGGCGAGGAAGCTCCTCCCCGGCCCGCCGAAGGCGAGAGGCAGTGGGGCCGGCAGGGATCTGGGGTCCGCGGTTAGCTCCTCCTGGCTGTCTCCTTTCGTTCTCCCCAGCCCTGAAAAGTCCACAGCTGGGAGGAGGCTGCGGGGAGCGAGAAAAAAAAAGGGGGGAAAAGCAACTTAACCAACAAACTTTTCGCAAAACTACGGCTCGTCCCAATCCTGGAGCTGTGCGTGTGCGTGCGAGTGCGCGGTGTGTTTGTGTGTGCGTGTGTGCGCGCGTGTACCGCGCTCCCGGCAGCTGTTTCCTTAATGAATGGAAGCCCAGGGCGAGCAAAAGTGATCGCGGAGGTCGCGGTCCGTGAGTCTGTCGGTCCCAGAGGGGCTGCGCCCGCGGCTGAGGCTGCCTCGGATACACTGAGATCTCCTCGGTGGTTTTCGGCACTTTTATTTCACCGTCGCCTTCTCCAGCGCCCCCCTTCTCTCCCTCTCTCCCTCTCTCTCTCTTTTTTTAAAGAGAGACCTCCTCACTTGGCTCGGATGGGATTTCGAAAGCACAACCCCTTCCTTAAGCTGCCTAAGACGTAGGATAATTAAGGCCACATTTCCCCCCCCACCCCCTTTCCTAAAAATAAATAAATAAATAAATAAGAGGCTCCGAAAAGGAAAAGTTTTCTCAAGTTGGGATCCGGGAGCCCCTAGTGTTCAGAATGGCGAAAGCTACTCAGAGATTAGAAGGTCGGGGGGCGGGGCGGGGAAAGACACAAACAGAACTCTGGCGGGCGTGGGGTGGGCATGAAATCGGGGGTATCCTTTTAAAACCTTCAGGTGACGCCATTTGGGGCTTCCCGGAGAACCCCCCCCAAGACCCTGGGGTAGGCAGCTCGCTGGACTTAAGGCCGCCCAACTCAGCCCTGGCTGCGGGTCAGATTTGCCTCTGCAGCCCGGCGCGGCACTGTATGTGGCACGGGGCGGGGGAACAACTTCCAGTAGTATTTTTTTTCCCACCGTGGGAGGTGCGGGGCTAGAAGAGCAATGTGTAGGTCAGCGGGTTGTGCGGGAAGGGGACGCCGGTGGTGGGGGCTGTATTGTTTCCACTCGCATCGCGGCGCGAATTAGAATGAAACCTCCCAAGTGTTCAAGGTTTGGAGGAGTTCAAAGGCAGGAGAGAAAGTCAGGGAAAGCTGCGTGGAGGAGGCGGGACTTTAGAGGGTTTCTGGATACAATGTAGCACTCCTGGGACAGCCCCGTTGGCGGCTGGTTGTTTCGTGGAA
The DNA here is from genome assembly GCA_028646595.1 of Phalanger gymnotis. Classification (NCBI taxonomy): domain Eukaryota; kingdom Metazoa; phylum Chordata; class Mammalia; order Diprotodontia; family Phalangeridae; genus Phalanger; species Phalanger gymnotis. Next base: position 317,355,262 of record CM053626.1, read on the forward strand.
TCTCTAGTTGAAAGAGCCGGGTGAGGATCCTGTGCGGTGTCATTTTCTGAAATCTGTAGACTGGCTTGGGGTGTTTTGTCAATCCACAAGCATCCATGAGGCCCCACGATGTGCCACGCATTGTACCATCAGCTGGGGGGATAAAAAGTTAAAAAACAAACCAGCCCTTACCACCAAAGAGTTTACATTCTATAGAGAAACATGTACACACAGGAGTAAAGGGAAAATAGCCTAAGTAAATACAACGTTATTGGGAAAAGGCAAGACGGGTCAGAATTGGCTTGGTAACAAGGCCTTGTACATCTTTGAATTTTGGAAAGCAGAACTGTAATTTCTTTGCGGTAAGCAACTGGGGAGAGGGGATTCCCTCGAGCAATGCAGCTGGGTACCTGCTCTGCAGCTTTACAGAGACTTTGTTAGGTGCCCAGCCAGTTTGGATCAGAATCAGGAAGAGAACTCAGGTCTTCCTGACACTTAGGCTAACTGTGAATCCATATTTATTCCGTCTTCAATGTTTCAGGCACTTTCAGGGTCACAAGTCACTGCTAGAAATGAATTTACATTCTAAGGCCCCTCAGGTAACCTCTTAATGTTTGTTGCCTTGACCTATCTTGTCTTGCCCCTCACTTTGTGGAGAAGAAAAGAGGCAACCCAGCCAGTACAGAGAAATAGAATTTGAACCCAGAACTTTGGACTTCCCTAGACAAAAACCACGTGTCAACCTCCTCCTTTCCTCAACTTGTTCGGCATCATGTTCGAGTCCTGGCTCTGCCATTTGACTAGCTACCCTCAACTGGTTTCAGTTCCTTACATTTAAAATAAAAGGCTTAGATTAGAGGGCAACTAAGGCCCTTCCCAGCTCCAAATCTATGATCCTATGACCCCACCCCACCCCATTTGAATATTCAATTGAGTTGATCATCATTTATAGGTGCCAGCCCTAGAGTGTGGAAAGAACTTAGGAGAAAAACCGAACTACTTACCTCGGCATTCTATGCTCTTCACATTTTAACTCCCAGCTACCTTTCCAGACTAATTTCATTTCATCCCCTTTCAAAACCACTAGGTTTTGGTCACGCTGGTTTTGTAGACATTCTTCCCAAACATCTCTCTATGTCCTCCCTGCCTAGAGTGAGCTCGCTTCTCACCTCAGACTCTAGAATTGTTTAAGGTTCTAATAAGTTGTCACAGAGCTTCTCCCGATTCCATCCCTTAACTTCAGCCAAGGATTAGTGCTTTTTTTCCCCTCAAACTGTACTTTAAACTATAACCTAGACAGTTAGATGGCTCATTTGATAGAATTCTAGACCTGCAATCAGGAAGACTGATATTTAAATCCAGCCTCAGATACTTATTAGCTCTTCAACCCTAGGCAAGTCACTTAATGTCTGTTTGCCTCAGTTTCCTCAACTGTAAAATGGGGCTAATAATAGCACCTGCCTCCCAAGGTGGTTGTGATCATCAAATGAGATATTTGTATGTAAATACTAGTTATTTTTATTATTAATCATAGGATCATAGAATTAAAGCTGTAAGGGACCTCAGAGGTGAGGTCCAAACCCCTTATTTTACAGATCAGGCACTTAAGGCCCACATAATTGAAGTGACTTGCTCAAGGTCACATGGGTACAAAGTGTCAGAGACAGAATTTAAATCCAGATTCTCTGACTGAAGAGGCAACGAAGGATACAAAGTCTTTGAGGGAAGGCAGAATATCATATCTGTCTTCTGTCTTTAGCTCCTGGAATATAATACGTGTTATCATCAGGTGTTTTGGTTGTTGAATTGAATTCATAGGCTTTAAGTGTGCTGTGTTTGGTACCTTAAAGTTTCAACATTCATGAAACTCAGGATGAGAGCAGGGCATCGCAACTTTAAAGATAAAAGGTCATACCTTCCAATCTCCTTATTTTTACAAATGAAGAAACAGGCAAAAGGAGATGAGTTGGATGTCTAAGGTCACTCGACATTAAATATCATAACCAGCATTTGAATCTAGGTCTTTAGAAGTCAAATCCACTCTCCCATCCTCCCAAACACTAGCTCCTATGAGGAGGGATTTGAACTCAGGTCTCTCCTGATTCCTGGCCCAATACCTTTTCTCCAACATCATGCTGCCTCCTTTGTTATTAGCAGAAGTATAAGAAGCTGCCTTGGCCAGGACACAGGGACTCAATGGCCACAGCTCAGATGCTATTTTGAAGGAATGGTCTCATATAGCCAGGCTCAGATTAATCTTCTCTGCAGCAGCAGGCCCTGTCAGTAATCACATTGACCATTTTTCTCTATTAGCCATCACTTAACCCTGTTTGCCTCAGTTTCCTCAACTGCAAAATGAGCTGGCGAGAAAATGGCAAACCTCTCCAGTATCTTTGCCAAGAAAACCTCAAATGGGGTCACAAAGAGTCAGACACAACTGAAACACCCCAAAATAATATTGATTATCTGCCACTCGCTGGACCTTAATCATTATTTGCTGGTGCTTGAGTTATTACATTTTCAGTGCATACGTCTCATCTCACAAACAAGATTGCACGCTCCTTGAGGTCAGAGACCACGGTAAAGAATCATAGATCTACAGCTGGAAGGAACCTCTAAGGATGGACATAGGTTCTAGCCCTTTCATTTCACAATTGAAGAAACCAGGGCCAAGAAGTTTAAGTGACTTGACCAAGGTCACAGAGCATAAGAGTCAGAGGCACGATTTGAACCCAGGTCCTCTTAAAGTCAGTGCTTTTCCCACTACACCTTGCTGTGTCCCCTAAATCACATTTTCAGGCTAATACGAACCCTACTAATAATAGCTTGCATTTATATAGTATTGAAAGTTTGCTAATGAAATCTGCAATTGACCAGGCAATAGCAACAGCAACAAAAACAACAAAACCTTTCAAACCTCTGGGACCCTCGGTTTCCCTTTCTATAAAATTAGATTTTTCTCTTGGTCTCTTCCATCTCTGACATTCTATGATTTGGAATTCAAACTGTGAGCACACAGTCTTCCTCTTTGGCCACCTTTCACAGGAATTCCTCATAGTTCATAAGCTGCTGTTAACAGAAGCTGATCTGTTCTCAGACCAAATGGGCCATTTGGCACTGTGTGTGTGTGTGTGTGTGTGTGTGTGTGTGTAGGTACATGTGAGGGTATGTGCTAAGAGGAGAGGAAAATAGACACATGTTCATTGAATGAAAATCAATTAAGTAAAGGTTTATTTATGTATTTTTAAAGAAAAGGTAGCCTGGTATTCTTCAGGTGGCGAGCAAATCTGTAATAATGAAATTGGTTTCTCATTATAATACAATCTACATAATTCCATATAATAACAATTTGTCCTAACCTTCTACCCAAGAAGTTTTAGAGATTGGAAATATCAGAAACTGAGCTGCAACTAGGGTAGGCAACTGGGGCTTTTCCCAGGTCACTTCACTTTAAGAGGGGCATGATAGTTTATACTCTAGCAAATGAGGAACAACTGAGCTTAGTACCTAGTTAGTAAAACTTATTAGTTAGAATAGGAAGTTGCCAGATGTTTTGATCCCTGATAACTGTAACTCAGGTGAACTCCTGGATCATCCTTGCTCACTGCCCTCATGGGATCCCTAGCAATGACCTAGAGTTGTCCCAGGATCTCTGGCCATCAGTTTTTGTGTTCTGTGGTCTGTCCCCAACTCCTAGATGAATTCTTATGTAAAAATTTGGTTTGAGAATATATTTTCTGCTGTCTACCAGGAATATATTTGGTGGAGTTTGTATTCCACATCAAAATTTCTGGCTACAACTCTCACCGTGGAGGCAGCGTGTTATAGTGGATAGAGAGATTGTTTTGGAATCAGTAAGACCTAGGTTCGGATTCCAGCTCTGATATTATCTACCTATAACAAGTCACTTAATTTCTCTGGGCCTCTATTTTCTCATCTATAAAATGGGGGTAATAATTCATGTAGCTCCTACTTTCTGTGGTTGTTGTAAGACTTTTAAGCAAGAAAATGTATGTAATATAGAACTTTAAATTTTAAAATAGGCATTAAAAATGAAAATATCGCCTTACCTAGGTAAATGCTTCTTCTGTAACTCCTCAAATCCCTTGCTGAGCCTTTTAGAGGGTCATTGTATAAAGACGGTTGATTTCAGCCTTCTGTTATCCAGTGTTTGGGCTCCATAGGTTCTATTCAGTTCCCCATTAAAAGGGGAGGAAAATCTGTTATTGCAGCAACAAATAAAAGGGAAGTTGATGGGTGTTTAATTTCAAGTTTTCTATTTCTCTTTACAAGACTCTGTAGGCTATAAACTTTTACATGTTCATAACAAAGCTGCTCACAGCATTAAATAGACACATGCAACTGCATACAAATGTGTTACATTTGGATACCGTTTCTAGGATAAGGAACACTGGAGATACCTATTAAAAAGAATTCCAACAAGCCATCGGCGTAGTGTCAACTTTACTTTTAGTGAGCATGGGAAAAAATGGAGGCATCAGAGTAGAAGAAGGAGATCTAAGTTTGAATCTCTGCTGATAAGCTTACTGGCTTACTAGGCATCTCCATGTCTTGCCTCTTGCCCTCCAGATTGGTGCATCTTCCCCATTGCCCACTGGGCATCTCCATATCCTGCAGCCTGCCCTTTGGATCAGTCCATCATCCCCATTCCCCTCCCATTGGGACCTTGGACTCTGCCCATAGGAATCCAGGCTCTTACAGGTGGGCACTCAAAGGATGAGCATTCAAAGAAGGATTGCCCGCATGGCACTTTGCCAACTTCATACACTTTAAAGAAACCAACAACTGCTTTCTCTTCTTCCTCTCTCTAACATCTGCAGCAAAAAACTTTCTGTTTGGGACTTCCTACAAGAGGGAGGGCTCTTTTCCTCCCTCCCCAGCACCTATGGTAACGAGAACATGTTGAGTCAGCCTAATTCCAAATCAAGACCCGACTGTTACTCCTACTCTCTACATTTGTCCCTGAGCAGAGGTGACCAAGCAGCAATCTTGAGATGGACTTTTCCAGCAATTTTGCATGTTGGAGAGATCTCAGAGATGTCCATGGACAGAAAGATGAGCCACGGAATGGGAGCCTTGAGAGAATTAATATGACAGAGCTGTGGTGAGGGCAAAATGCCCCATTCAATAAAATGTCCTACTAAATGTTTCTTGTTTTAACTTTTTAAATATCAAACTCCCAAGGGAGCATAATAAAAGTTATAGGTTACTGTATCATGTTTTAAGTCTTTGTCAATGCAAGCTTATGAAGCTTTTATAGCTTTAAGCATTTCTTATGTTTGGAGGAAATAGATTATTGTCCTAGAAGACCAACCTGATCTACATTTTACATTGTAGGTTCTTTTCTAGTCCTCTTTGGGGAGAACCAGGACGTGAGCCAAACCTGAGCTTTAAATGGTCTTCCCCAGGGCTCCAGGATGGGTGTATAATGAGCCAAAACAGAGAAAAAAAGCCAGACCAGGATTCCCCAGTTCAGGACTGAAACTAGGTAACAAAGATGCAATTCAACAGGCTAGGTGTGTTGTTTTTTTAATATATATTTTTAGCAGTAAGTGATTTATTCTTAATTACTAATAATAATTGATAATTTAATTAGTATTAATTACTAATAATTGATGTTTGAGGAATAAAAAGGAAAAGGACTGCCATACTTCAAAGGATTCCTGGTTTTACCTGGGTGTAGGTGGTTGGGGGAGTGGAATCTACTTAAACTTACAGAAATTACTTTATATCTCTAATAGGTAAATCATGGATCTAGAGTTAGAAGGGCCTTGGAGGTCATCTAAAGCAACCTCCTCATTTTACAGATGAGGAAACTGAGGCAAACAGTGTAAAGTGACTTGTCCAGGGTCACACAGCTAGTAAGTGTCTGAGGCCAGATTTGAACTCAGGAAGATGAATCTTCTTGATTCTAGGCCCTTTAGTCTATCAACTGTCCACCTAGCTGCCTATACATATACACATACGTATATTATGTATATATATATATAGATAGATAGATACATGTGTGTATTTGCATGTATACACACAGATATAATTATAACTGTATTTGTGAGTGTATATGTACGTGTGTGTGTGTGTGTGTATGTATATATCAGCAGCTAGGTTATACAATGGATAGAATGCTGGACCTGGAGTCAGGAAGACTCATCTTACTGAGTTCAAATCTAGTTTCAGACACTTCCTAGTTGTGTGGCCCTGGGCAAGTCACTTTATCCTGTTTCCCTCAGTTTCAACATCAGTAAATGAGATGGAGAAGGAAATGGCAAACCACTCCAGTACCTCTGCCAAGAAAACCCCATATGCGGTCATGAAGAGTTGGACATAATTGAAAATGGCTGAACAACAAAACAACTTATCTATGTGTGTGTGTGTGTATGCATTATATATACACATATATATCTCTATATGGATGTATACACACACATACATATACACATATCTCATAGCAAGAACATTTAAGGAAGGCAGGGATAAATAACCTTTTGAGATTAATTTATTACCAGCCAACAATAGCACATCATTCTTAAACAGCTAACACCTCTAGGGAGACTTAAATAGGCCCTATTTCAAAGATCTCTTGTTACCTTATAATTCTTTTTTTTTTTTGAGCCCCAGGAATTTTAAGCATGAATCATTTCAGTTTCTCAAAGGTGTGAATTGTCTCTGAAAGTGTTTAAGGGAAGAAGAACTGAGGCCCTGAGTCTAATCCAAGGAGGCCTGGGTGCTGACCTTCACCTTCTCTCCAGACTAAAAGGAACCACTCTTTGCTGGGAAAGCCTCATTCCAACTCCTTAGAAACTATTCCGGATGACCTCTGGCCTTGGCTGAGTCCAGGCTGCCAACTGGTCGCTGCCTCTGTTTGGATTTTGGAACATGAATGCCCACCAAGGACTTTGCTGGGGCCACCTAAGCACCGCTTCCCAGGAGTAGAAAGTTTTCTAATATTAATCATTTTAATAGCTGTCGTCTCCCCTGAGGACACCAAAATATTAAGCACATTCATCCAAGAAGCATTGGAGGAGGGTGTATGGTGACTAGTCCTGAGAAGAGCAAAGGTCATGGATGTCAAACTGTCAGGGATCCCAGAGACCCTCTAGGCCAACCCGCTCATTTTACAGATGAGGACACTAAGGCTGGGGAGGTTGGGCACCTTGCCCAAGGTTACACAGGTGGCGAAGGTCAGGTTAGATCATAAGGACTTCGAGGGCCCCTCTGCCATTTGATCTACCATCCCATGATCTTGTTGGACCTGTAGTCTCATTTAGGGCAGTTGTCTGGGAGCATTTCAAAGCAGAGCTTTTGTTTAATAAATAATACCACAGATTGATGGAGGGATTTTGTCATTTTGAAGCAATATCCACACCTCTTTTTTTTTTTTAATTTTGTCTTCATGATTCTGGGAGGTAGTTTTTGTTGTTGTTCAGTTGCTTTCAGTCACTTCTGACTCTTTGTGGCCCCACTTGGGGTTTTCTTGGCAAAGATACTGGAGGGGTTTGTCATTTCTTTCTCCAACTCATTTTGCAAATGAGGAAACTGAGGCATACAGGCTTAAGTGACTTGACAGGGTCACACAGCTAGGAAGTGTCTGAGGCCAGATTTGAACTCTGGAAGATGAGTTGTCTTGACTCCAAGCCCAGTGCTCTGTCCACTGCACCACCTCTCCAGTTGGGTCAAATAGTACCATTTCCATTTTCCATATTCAAAAGCTGAGTGACAAGGAGAAATGGAAAGAGGCCCAAGGTAGGTGGGGGTCAGGAGACCCGGCTCTGTCCTGACTAAGCTATGTGACCTCTGGTAAATCACTCAATCTCAGTGGGCCTCAATTCCTCCCCCTGTAAAAATGAAAGGGCTGAACCAACACAGAAGAAGCCCCAGGGGCCAGTACAAAGGGTGAAGATGGATGACTGACGTTTGTGTCAAGGCCGTGAGTTCAAATCCTAGCTCTGCTTCTTGTGACCTGGATGACTTTAGACAATCAATCCGCATACATTCATTACGCACCTATTCTGTGCCAGGTACTGGGCAGAGCACTGAGGATGCACTCCGATAGGTCCCTTCCTAGGCCTCGATTTCCTCACCTATAAAATGAGGAGGGGTCAGTGACCTCTTGGATCTTTTCTAGCTCTTAATCTGTGATTTTAGGTCATTTTAAAGGTCTCTTCCTATGCTCACATTCTGCGATTCAGGAAATCTAGAATTATTAGTGCCTAGAGTTGGAAGACCCTCATGGAGCACTTCAGGCCATGACAGGAGAGGCCCTGTGTTATAGTGGAAAGAACTGGACATTGAATCCTGCTGATGACCTTGGGCACATCACTGTACCTCTCTGCACTTCAGTTTTCTTCCCTGTGAAATGAGAGAGTTGGGCTCTAAAGGACCTTTGAGGACTTTTCCAGCTTTAGATACTGAGTCACTTTTACAGAATCCTAGCCAAATATAACTGCCTGTACTTAGCCAGATTTAAAAACAGTTAACTATAGTTCTTCATTAGAAAGGTAGAGTTATCAGAGTTGACCCAATACATTCCTTCTAGAGAAAGGTAAACAGAGGAGAGGAGGCTAGCTCAAGATTGTGGTGACTGAACATGGATTAGAATCTAGGCCCTCTGGATCCCATTCAACCCAGAAGGTCTGACTTTTCCCTGACAAAGAAAGATGTGTCCCCAAGAAATATACACAGAAAATTCCCATTCCTTTGCAGAAAGCCCCTAAGTTTCATAGGGGTCAGTGAGTCTGGCTGATGGAAACTTCTGCCAGCACCGGTGAACCCTGTCTGTTAAAAGGAGGAAGCTGGCCATCAGCTACTCAGTGCAGACTGTTCACGAACCCTGCACCAAAGACCAGAGACTGAACACTGAGCATGAGGCAGAAATGGCAAGTTCTTTGGACAGATCATGGGTTAGTGGGCAGGGCATTGGATTCCCAGGAATGTCTGGGCTCCAAGCTCTGACCTCTTCTACCTGTGTGATCTTGGGAAAGTCTCTTCTCCTGACTTAGTCTCAATTTTGTCATTTCTAAAATGGGGATGCCTTTACTGTCAGGACCTAATTCAGAAGCTGACTGGGACAGAAATGCTCTAAAAAGCCTCAGTTTCCATAGAAGTGAGAGGGCCTTGGCTATTATTTAGGCAGAACCATGGGCAAGTGAGATTTGGATTGATAATGGGCTAGATGATTAGATGAGAATATTTGGACAGCACTTTGTGAACATTAAATCTCTATAAATGCCAGCTTTTTATTGTTTTTAGTTCTCTTACTCACTTCAATATAGAACAGCACGCGGATAGAATGAATTGTGGTTGAATTCGGTTTTTCCCAAATGGGAACAGAGCCCTGTCCCTGTCTTGTTGGATTGGATCTTTAGGACCAGGGAGAGGCTGGAGGACCTCTCGCCAGGGTCACTGTAGACCGGATTCACGCACTGAGCTTGGGGTTTGATCAGTTGTATGGCCCTAATGATCCTCCCTGCTTGGAGCTGGCAATTTTATGGAACAAATATCTTTGGTACTGCACGGTCATTCTGGGTCCCTTGGGCAGATGCATTGATTGTGGAAACAGAGACACCTTCCAGTTCTGTCTCTGACACTTGCTAGGAAAAAAGTCATCCCCGGGGCCTCAGTCACCTTTTTGGTAAAATGAAGAATTTGGAATAGATGGCTTCTGAGATCCCATCCAGACCTAGAACTATGATCCATGCTAAGATCAGATAATAATTAGGCTGCACTGGGCTCCCACAGTCAGCCCTAGGACTTGAAGGAGCCTCAAAAGCTGTCTAGTTCACCCCCTCCCCTTTTTTTTTTTATAAAGATGTGGAATCCAAGGCCTGGATTGGTTAAGTCACAAGGTCACACAAGGGGCAGAGTCAGGATTCAAACTCGGGTCCTCTGTTCTCTTCTCATTCCCCTGTGCTAAGCTGCCCACTGGCTGTGTCCCTGAGACCCTCAGTTTCTTCCTTCGTGGAAATAAGGAAAACCATACCTGTCGGTAGCTCCCTCACAGGATTGCTACGAGGATTAAATGAGCTAATGTGAGTATAGCACTTTGTAAACCTTAAAGCTCTATATAAATGTCAGCGATTATGAGGATGGATGGTTAGAAGCTGGACCATAAACTTGATTTTAACTGATAAGTGAAAAGGAGACATCTGCTGCCCCCTAGTGTCATCCTGAGGATTTGCTGAAACTCAACTTGCCCTTGTCAAAGGAGTCTGGGTGTGCAGAGAGAGTGACAGTAAGGGAATTGAGGGTGACATTCAGGATGTGTCTAGTATCTGGAAGCAAGCAGATGCCAGAGTTTGTTTGTTTCTTTCATTCATTCAAAAGATGGAGGGTTTTCCTCCTCTGATGAAGCTCCCAGACTGTAGAAGCCTTGGCAAATAGTCTTCATTAGCTGCAGTCACTGGAGGAATCAGCCCTCGACCACTGAGCAGTTGGTCAACAAGCACTGCTTATGTAGGCTGGAGAAACAGTTCCTGCCCTCAAGGAGCTCATACTTCATTAGAGGAGACGACCTAGACATAAATACATATGTTTATATACAATAAATATGCTGTAATTCTTCCAAATCCAGCAGGAGCAGCTGGAGGGATCAGGGCAGGCTTCTTGGAGGAGGCTGTATTTGAACTGAGCCTCAAAAGACACTAGGGATTCAAAGAGAGAGAAGTGAGGAGTGATACTTACCAGGTTGGGGAGGTAGCCTACAGGCTCACACTAATCCATTCCTTGAGGGCCACTCTCAGATATTTTTACCTTGACCAGATTTGCCAGCACTAGTGACAAGTAGCTAGGACGGGCTTGGCTTTTGAATGTACAACATCCACTCCTTAACACAGCGAGACCTCATGGGAAGATCTTAGTTGGGGGTCAAGGTTCCTTTTAAAAAGAAATGTGGGCTATTTGAGGGTGCTACTCCAAAATTTAGATATTTGGAGGTTGCCAAAGGTCTGTGGTCTCAATGATGCTCCCAGCCATCTCCACACATACCATGATTCCTGTGTCCTCTCCACCAGAACATTGGACACCCCCTCCCTCATTCCCAGCTCTGAAAAGTGACTTTTCACCTTCTATTGCCCAGAACCAGGCCTCTGCTACTTCCCAATTATTTCCAAATCCTAATGATAATAACAACCATAATAACTATCATTTATGTAGTATTCTAAGGTATGCAAAGTACTTCGCAAATTTTATCTCATCTTATTTTCGTAACAGCCTTAGGAGGGTAGTGTCATTTAGTATCCTTATTTACAGATGAGTAGAGTAAGGGAGGCCCTTCCTTATCTGGCCAGTTGTAACTATTCTACGCGCCCCCCCCCCCCCATTAATTTGGATTGACTTTGCACATATTTTGTAATCTCTTACGTGCATGTGTGTACTTGCTTCTGGCTTACTTGCTTTGCTTAAGATTTGAAGCCTGGCTCATAAGGATATAAACCATTTCACTAAAGGCTGTGTGGCCTCCCCTCCTGGTTTGAGGCCTGACACATAATCACAAACAACTTGGGGTCAAGAGACAGGAGGCAAAGGAGCGGGCCTAACTCCTCTAGGGACATTGGCCAAAGGAGCTCACCATTGGGGGAAATCAGGGAAAACCCAGAGGTGGAAAACCCATCTACCTGGAGCTACAAAGCATCTCAGAGGGCCTTTGGTCTAACCCTGTTGTCTTATGCAGGAGAAAACTGAAGTCCAGAGAGGGAAATGAAATGCCCAGTGTCACACAGGTAGAAAATATTAGAGGCAGAATCTTAACCCATTCTTCTGATTCCAAACACAGTGTTCTTTCTACGCATTCCAAACACAATGTTCTAGGCTATTCTTTAGAGGGAATGGAGCTGAGCCTTGAAGGGAGAAGGGAGAAAAGGATTTCAAAAGAAGAGGAGGGAGTATATTCCAGACTTGGGGGGGGTGCCCTTGAACAGAGGCTAGAGGGGACAGGACGAGATCAGAGAATAATTATCCGTCCAGCCACTTTGGCTGGATCACAGGTTGTGTAGAAGGGAGTAACATGAAGGAAGGCTGAGAAGGACAGTCTAAGCTGATGGCAAAGGGCTTTGATTGTTAGGCTAAGGTGGTCATATTTTCTCCTAGCAGTAATAGGGAGCTGGTGAAGGTTTTTGGAGTAAGTGAAGGACACACTCAGACCTGTGCTTTAGAGATCTTGTCTTGTCAGATGGCTCAGAGAGGAGAGAAGATGAGGTAAGAATGAGAGTCCAGAAACTGTAAACGCAGGGGAAAGAGGGGAGAAGAAGGATAAAGTTAGGAGGCTAGAGACGCAGCCGATGCAGGATGCTGAGCGAGGGTGGCAGCAGTGGGAGTGGGAAGGAGGGCCCGTGTGGGAGACATGAGGAATCTAGTATAACCCGTTCCCTTGCTATGCCCTCCTGGCTATTTGAACGATGTTGTTGTTTAGTATTTTTTCAGGCATATGTGACTCTTGGTGACCCCATTTGGGGTTTTCTTGGCAGAGACACTGGACTGGTTTGCCATTTCCTTCTCCAGCTCGTTTTACAGATGAGGAAACTGAGGCAAACAGGGTGAAGTGATTTACCCAGCATCACACGGCGAGTAAGTGTCTGCGGCCAGCTTTGAACTCAGGAAGATGAGTCTTCCAGCCTCCAGGCCCGGCGCTCTGTCCATCGTGTTCCCCCACCCCCAGCTGTCATATCTGAACAGTAGCATCACTATTATTTTCCTCTTTGACCCAAAGGTAGTAATGATGATGATTTGAAGTGAGGAAATGGAAACAAAGATTCTGAAGATCGCCTCCTACCAGATGTGCTGAAGAAAGAGAAACATGGCGGTGGAATGCTGGGGGAGGGGCAGAAGCTGGGTGCCACCATACAGGTTCCTAAGGGCCTCCATTCCCTCTGTCCTTGGATGAGACTTCCTGGCAGACGTTCCTTTTTGGCCCACAGAACAGAGGACACTGGGTGTTTTGCCCTCGAAACTGAGAATTTCTAGGAGGAAGATCTTGTAGTCGGTCAGTGAGTCAGCCTTTATTAAGCTCCTACTGTATGCCAACCAATTCGATAAGTGCTGAAGGCTTCCATAATAGCTATCATAATAGGTCAGTATTTACAGACCACTTGACAATTTGCAAATTGCTTTACATGTTATCTCAGACCCCCGAGAAGCAGGTGCTATTATTACTGCCATTTTCTAGATAAAGAATTCAAGCTGCCAGAGGTTAAATGGCCACATGGCTATTAAGTGCATGAGGCTAGATTGGAAACCTGCCTGTTCTTAACCCCAGGACTGGTCCCCTCTTCACTGCTCTATCTACCATATGTAATCCGTTGCCAGATCCTATCAATTGCACCTTCTCAGTACCTCTCACATCTTTCCCTCCTCTCCACTTGTATCCAGCCACCCTTAGTCCAGGCCTTCATCACCTCTCACCCAGAAGATCATAAGACCCTCCTAAGTGACCCAGACTCCACGCAAGAGCTTAAAGTAACAAGAGCAAGCCTGACTGCCTCGCTCCTCAGCTGAAGAAGCTGCAGTGGCTCTTAATTGCTTTTTGGATTCAAGCTAAAGTCACCTGTTTAGTTTTAAAGTCCTTCATCATGTGCCTCTAGCCTCCCTTTCCAGGCTAATGACGTATTATCGTTCCTTCCAGACACCGGATGGTCCGGTCAAACCGGTCTTTGTCTGTTTCCTCAGGCTTGGAACGTTCTTCCTCATCCCCGCACCCCCCCATTGATAAACCAGAGAAGAGCGACTAAGGTAGAAACCAGGGCCGGTGGAAGTAATAGGGATGTCTGATCTAAAGAGAGCATGGAGGGAGTCGGGAGGGGAAGGTCTCCGTCTTCAAGCATCTTCAAGGTCATCTACACATGGAAGAGTGGTTGCATTTGTTCTGCTTGACCCCAGGGGGCAGAGCAAAGTGCTTGAGGTGGAAGGTGCAGACTCAGATGGCAATGGCTGTAGAAGTAGCAGTCATACTAGTAGGAGTAATAGTAGGAGAGGGAGGAGTAGGAAAGGTAGTAGTTGTGGTAGTAGTGATAGCAGTAGTAGTTACTAATAGTAGAGACACATTTATAAAGTAGGAGGAGGAGAAGGAGGAAGAATGGCGGTAGTAGTAATTGTGGTAGTTGTAGTAGTAGTAGATAAATGTTTATAAAGCACCTACTATGCCCCAGGTACTATGCTATGCATTGGATAGATGATTAATAGATGGATGGATAGACAAACAGATGATAGATAGACAGTGAAAAAAGGAAAAACTTGCAAACAATTAAAGCATTCCCAAAGTCCAATGAGCAGCCTCGGGCTGTGGTGGGCTCGCCCTGACTGGAAGTCTTTGAGCAGAGGCTGGTATTTTGTGCCTGGGATTACTGCTCAGGTGGAGGTTGGAAAAGCATCACACCTCTGAACTTGGAGAATGGGGTCCTGGGTTCAAACTCTTGCTCTGATAAGTACCGGTGTGACTCCCAGCAACTCATCTCCTCTTTCTGGGTCTCGGTTTGCTCATCTGCAACAGAAGGAGGTTGGATCAGCTAGTTTCTGAGGTCCCTTCTAGGACTGGATCTATGCCTGGGTGGACACGGACTGATGAGGCCAAAGTTTGAAGCTCTGAGTCCGAATCCTGCCTCAGAACTGCGACCTTGGACAAATCAGCTGACTTATCTTAGTCTCTCTTCATCTATCCAATTCTCATCTTAATAGTACCTACCTCAGAGGTTACTATAAGAATATAATGGTAACAAAAACATCGCTACCACCACCACCAATAATATTAATAATAACATTTATATAGCCGTTTAGGAATTGAAAAGTATTTTACATGTTATCTCGTTTGATTAAATGATATGATATAAAATGCAAATATGTTTTGATCAAAGGAGATAATATGTGCAAAGTGATTTGTAAACCTTAAAACTAATATTTCTGTAAACCATTCTGTAGTTATTATTTCACTGTTATCATCCATGCATTATAATTTAATTGTTTTATTTAGCTATCATTATTGCCATTCTGTGATTACTTCTTCATTATGATTCTCCTGTTAATATTTCATGATTATTTTATTATTCTGTGATTTTAGTAAATGACAACAGGAAAATGGGTTATGTTGAACATTGAGTTGACAGCGCTAAGATAGTTCGGATCGGTTTCCCGGCTCTTCCATTTGCTTTCGGTTCTGGGGGTCTGGGGTAAGGAAATGGGAAGGTGTCTTATCTGGGGAGACCTGTTCTGTAAGCACAGCCTGAAGAGAATATCCTTGTCTCACACCTCATAATCCTGACACATTCCTGAAGCTGAAATAGGCTACTACTTGAATAAGAGACCTGAAAAAGTATGGCTTAAGGTACGGGAAGCATCTTAGACTCCTCTGCCCCACGGCTGTTGGAATTCACCTTCCGAGCCAGCCAGCCGTCCCTCTGGCCTAGGTCTGCCAAATGATCCTTCTTCTGATAAGATGCTTAGCTGTAAGATCTTTCCACCTCCAACAAAAACTACCCTACTCAGATTTGGGGTGAGCATGATGGGAAGAGGCCTCATTTTCAGTTTAATTTATCTCCTAAGTCTCAGTTTCTGTTTCTGTAAAATAGGGAGAATGATGTTTGCTTTACTTAACTCTCAGCCTTACTATGAGGAAAGTAAGCCACAGTCGATCGGCAAGACAAATGCAAGCTTGAGGACCGGTGCAGAAGCCATAAGAGATTCTTAAGGAATAAAGACCCTGGGACCATCTTCCACACAGCCAACAAGGTGATTTTGTTAAAATGCACTACCTTGCTTAAGAACTTCATCAGCTCCCCATTACCAAATTCTATCTGGCCTTGAAAGTCCTTTGCAACCTGCCTCATCCTACCTTTCCAGGCTCCGTACCCATTGCTCTCCATCATATATTCAGTAGTCCAGGCAAACTGTCCTTCTCGCTCCCTCCCAAATAATACCCCATCCCCGCTCCTTGGTGCCTCAATATTCCCCAAGCCTGGAATGTGCTCCCTCTCCACCTTCTCTTCTTAGAATCCACAGAGCGCTGGGCCTAGAGTCAGGACATCCTGAGTTTGAATCTGGCCTCAGATGCTTACTAGCTAC
>CM053626.1:317371805-317414782 GCA_028646595.1 Phalanger gymnotis
TCCTATATATTTGGTTCAGTTCCCTGTATATTTGGGAAATGAGGCCTGTATCAGTGACACTAGTTGTAAAGATTTTCTCCCAATTTTCTGCCTCCCGTCTAATCTTTGTTGCATTGGCTTTTTTTTGTACAAAAACATTTCAATTGAACATAATCAAAATTATCCATTTTGCATTTTGTAATGCTCTCTATCTCTTGTTGGGTCATGAATTCTTTTCTTTTCCATAAATCTAAAAGGTAAACTATTCCTTGCTCTCCCAAATTGCTTATAGTTTCAGCCTTTATTCCTAAATCATGAACCCATTTTGACTTTATTTTGGTATATGGTGTAAGATATTGCTATGCCCAGTTTCTGCCCTACCGTTTTCCAATTTTCCCAGCAGTTTTTGTGAAATAGTGAATTCTTAGCCCAGAAGCTGGCCTCTTTGGGTTTATCAAAGAGTAGATTGCTATAGTCATTGACTTCTCCATCTTGTGTACCTATCCTTTTCCACTGATCCACAACTCTGTTTCTTAGCCAGTACCAGGTAGTTTTGATGACTGCTGCTCTATAGTACAGTTTAATATCTGGTATGGCTAGGCCACCTTCTCTAGCATTTCTTTTCATTAATACCCTAGATATTCTAGACCTCTTGTTCTTCCAGATGAATTTTGTAAAACAAAGGGGTTGGGCAGATTCTCTTTATGGTTTATTCTAACTCTATTATGCCATGACCTAGGTTCCTAATGTCTAAATCATCTGGGCAAAAGTGGTTTGTTTGAAGAATAAATGAATAATTGAAAAAAAATTTGTTAAGCACTCACCATGTGCCTGGTCATTTGGGCAAAAGTGATTTGTTTGAACTGAAGGATAAATGAATAATTGGAAAAATAATATTAGGCATACACTATATGCCTGGCCCAGTGCCAAATGCTAGGATATGAATCCAAAGAGCAAGATGGCCCCTGCCTTCCATGAGCTCATATTAACATGGGGGGAGGCAGTACACATAGGGGACTGGCCTCCTTAAGGGAGTGTTTGGGTCAGGGAAGTCACAAGTCAGGTGGGTGGAGTTTGGGGCAATTGACAGATAAGTCCTTTTCTGGAATGGTCTTGTTCCCAGAACCAGACGTGGCACTGACTCCAGCTAGCTAGGACCATGGCTTACCAATCAGAAGCCTGAGGGTCAGGGGAGGGAGGTAGAGTACAAAGGAGAAGGGCACAAGGATGGGTCAGGCTGGTTGGGGAGCACAGCAGATGAGTCCTTTCTTTCCCCATTCCACTTGTCATGTCGAACATGGCTCTTCTGTCAACTGAAGCTGGCGGCCTGAGAGCCCCAAAGACAAGTCAGTTGTGGCTAATCCGTTACCAGGATCACCAAAGGAAATTGCTCACTGGCAATGATACATCCATCAGAGATTTGAGAAAGTACGCTGAGTTAGATTAAATATTTGCTTTGGCCCGATGGACACAGGAAATAATAAAACATTATTCCTTTTAACCCCAAACAACATGGAATTTTATGAATTGGAGAGTTCTCATTTGTGCTACTCAATGGACAAATTCTAATTGTCGGCCACTCCTGCCATCTAGTGTTTGCTGATGAATTTACATAGCAATTTGCAGCCGATCCCTCAGAGATCCAGATTCAGGAAGATAAGACTTCAGAAGAAATCACGAGAAAAAATGACAACTCCCATTTGCATGATGCTTTAATGTATACGGAGTGCTTTTTAGTGCATCCTCTGTGTGACTAGCTGACATTTGTATAGCGCTCTATGGGCTTAGGATGATAAAGAGTCATGGGACTGCATGTGCTATCTATTCCAACACTTTCAAACTACAGACAAGGAAATGGGCCCAGTGAAATGAATTGATTTGGCCAAGGCCACACAGCCAGGAATTGTGGGATCTAGAGGGACCTCAGAGGCCATCATTCCACCTCCGTTATTTTATAGACAAGGAAACTAGAGAGCAGAAAATTTAAGGTGACTTGACCAAGACCACGTAGGTAATGTCAGAGGTAATGTCAAAGTCTCCTGACTCCAAGCATTTGCTGTTACCATTGGGCCACATTAGAAACCGCTTTGCTCATACTGAGCTCAACAGAGCACAGATGATCAGAAGATGTAGATTCAAATCCTGAATTTTCTACTTACTTCCTGTACAATCTTGGGTAAATTAACTAATTTTCCTTGAATCTTAAACTTTCCATGTCAAAACCAAACCATTATCTTTATCCCCAAACATTCTCTTCTACCAAAATTTCCTATTATTGTTGAGGGCACCACAATCCTTCCAGTGGCCCAGGCTTACAGCCTCAAGGTCACTTTCCACCCTGCTCTCCCACTTGTCCCACATAGTTAATCTGTTGTCAAAATTTCTCATTTCTACCTTCACTGTTTCTCACATATATCCCTTTCCATTCATGAGACCACTATTACCCTCCAAGAGGCCCAGGCTTCTGCAATAGCTTTCTAGCTAGGCTCATTTTCTCGAGTGAGGTGTATTGTTGTTTTAAAATAATATTTAATTTTCCCCTAATTACATGCAAAAACAATATTTTACATTCATAGGTTTTTTATTTGTTTAAATTCCAAATTCTATCCCTCCTTCCTCTTTCCCCTCCCTGAGATAGAGATCTTGAGAAAGCCATTGTCTCAGTGCTTTCACTTCCTTTCTTCTCATTCTTTTTCCAAACTCACTATAATTTGGCTTCCATTCTCATCATCAACGGAAATTGTTATCCTCAATATTACTAATGATCTCTTAATTGTCAAATCTCCTGTCTTTTTCTCAATCCACATCCTGATATAGTTTATACATTTTCAATGATGTAAAACAATTCCATATTAGTCATTTTATACAAGAAGACTTGAACAAAAAAAGAATGAAAGAAAAGCAGGAAGGAAGGAAAAGGAAAGAAAGAAAGAAAGGAGAAAAGAAATAAAGAAAAAAGGAAGGAAGGAAGGAAGGAAGGAAGAAGGGAAGGAAAGAAGAAAAGAAGGAAAGAAGGAAGAAAAAGAAAGGAAGAGAGAAACAAAAGAAAGGAAGAAAGAAAGAAAGGAAGGAAGAAGAAAATAGTATGCTTCAGTCTGTATTCAGACATCGGTTCTTTCTCTGGAGGTAGATAGCATTTTTCATCATGAGTTGGGAAGGTCTGTTTTGATAGATTGGAAAGCATGGGAGCGAGAGAAGCATCCAATGAGGCTGCAAGGATAGATTAGGGACAGGCTGGGAAGGGCTTCAAAAGCCAAACTGAGTTTGCCAATAGGGAACCGCCAAGGTTAATTGAACAGGGAACCAGGCTCAGACCTGGGCTTGCTTGAGGAAAATCACTAACAACGATACGTAGGATGAATTTGAAGTGGGGAGAGACTTGAGGCAGGTAAACCAAAGGGGAGGCAGTTGTAATAATTTAGGAGAGAAGGGATGAGAGACTGAATTAGGCAGCAAAGCGAGTGGAGACAAGGGGTCACACATGAGAGACACTGTAGAGGTAAGAAAGGTAAAATTTGTCAACTAACTGGATGTGCTGCCTCCCTCATCAGCAAGTGTGCTCCTTATGAGTATGCTCCTTCTGGCATTCTTTGTCCCTGCCTCTCCAGTGCCTAGCAGTGTTGGTATATAGTAACCATCCTACAAATATTTGTTGATTGATATGTAGGGTTCATTCACTCTACAAGCACTTATTAAAGGCTGAGTATGTGCCTGATGCTGTGCTAAGCATGGGGCAGGGGGAGGGGACAGCGCAGGAACAAAGAATGAAACGCTTCCTGTCCTCACAAAATTTACATTCTGGGGGAGGGGGAAGAGGCAGAAATAAGGGGATGCATTTTTCCATAAGGAAGCTAGGGGGCACCATAGTGCATAGAGTGCCAGGCCTGGAGTCAGGAAGCTGAGTTTAATTCCACCTTCAGACACTTATTAGCTGTGTGACCCTGGGCAAGTCACTTCACCCTGTTTACCTCAGTTTTCTCATCTGTAAAATGAGCTGGAGAAGGAAATGGCAAACCACTCCAGTGTCTTTGCCAAGAAAACCCCAAACGGGGTCATAAAGAGCCAGACAGGATTGAAAATGACTAAACAATAGCATATGCCATGTACAAACGTCCCAAGCAATCTATTTAGTCAGTCAACAAGCATTTTAAAAGTATTCACTATATGTCAAGCTCTGTGCTAAGTATTGAGAATACAAAGAAAGGTATGTTGAGAGGATATAAAGTGTAGAAGACTGGAAATGTAGAAAGGGAACCAGTTATGAAGAGCTTTACGTGCCAAACAAAAAACTTTCACTCGATTCTGGAGATAATAGGGAGCCCCTAGAGATCGTTGGGGAGGACAGTGATGTGATCAGACCTGTGCTTTAGGAAAGTCACTTTGGCTGATGGATTAGGTGGAGAGAGGCTTGGTGACCAGTTAGAAAGCTTTTGGGACATTCTGGGTAAGAGGTGATTAAAGCCTCTAATGTGTTAGGAGCAGCATGATTAGAAATAACGGGACACATTAAAGAGATGTGAATGTAGAAATGACAAGATTTGACAATAAATTGTTCATATGTGGTGAGTGAAAGTGAGGAGACAGAAATGGCACTGTAGTTCTGAGCCTGGGTTATTGGGTGGTAGCCTCAACAGTAAGAGAAGACTTCAGAAAAGGAGAAATTCTGGTGGGAAAATGTAATTAATTCTGTTTTAGGCATGTTGAGGCTTCCAATTCAAGATGTCCAAAAGGTGACATGGTGTTTCAACAATCCGGCTAGCAGCTTCTGTTTGGGTATAAGATCCACCCACAGCCAGCACACAGAAAGCTGCCAACAGCACAGGTTCTTTTGATCTGCTTAACTAAGGAAAGCAAGGTGAAGGGGTTGGCAAACTTAACTTTAATTCAGCACACAAATATCATTCACTTAGTTCAGGGGAAAAAGCCAGCACACTGAACAACATCTAGGTTCAGCCCGGGAGCTCAGAACAAGGGCTGGCCCAGAGTCATGTGCCACCACTGCTGCGGCAAAGAGCTCCAAGGAAGAGGAGGCCAACCCCTGGTTTTTATATCTTTGTCAGCGTCAGGGGTGAATTACACATGCGACTCACTCACGTGACCTAAAATCGTCACAAAGAGGCGACTTAAACCCACATGGTCTAGGAGCCTCTGCTGTCCCAGACATGTAAACTAGGCCCTGCCTGGAGTTAGCCCCACCTTGGGCCCCTAGTTGCCAATCCACACCCACATAGGTTTTACACCGAATAGGGGTTTGGGCCTGGGGCTTAGCTCTTAGTAAGACTCAATGAAATACACTGAATTACTCAAAGCAAACAAAAGTCAAACTCTTCAAGGGCACTTGTTGAACTAAGTGCTAAGGAGCCCATTTTGCTTACCAACACACGTGGGACCGTAGTTCAGGAGAGAGAGTGGGGCTGGCTGATAGATCTGGGAATCGTATGCAGAGAGATGCTCATTGAGCCCATGGAAACAACTGAAATCAGAAAGTGAAACAGCATGGAGTGAAAAAGAAAAGACGACTTGAGACAGAACCTTGGGGGACATTGATGGTTAATGGGCATGACACAGATGAAGAATCAGCAAAAGAAATTGAGAACAAGTTATCAGATAGACAGGAGAACCAGGAGAGAGCAGTATCATAAAAGACCAGAGAAGGAGGAGGAGAATCAGGAGGAGAATTAGGAGGAGAAAGGAATCAACAGTGTTAAGTGTTGTAGAGAGTTCTAGAAGGATGAGGATTGAGAAAAAGACAGTAGATTTGACAATTAAGAGATCATTAGTTATCTTGGGGAGAACAATTTCAGTTGATGATGAGAATGGAAGCCAAATTACAGTGAGTTTGACAAAGAATGAGAGGAAAGAAAGTGAAAACAATGAGAAGATGGCTTTCTCAAGGAATTTAGCCATGAATGGGAGGAGAGATAGAGGGAAATAGCTAGCAGGGATGATAGAATCAAATGAAGGGTTTTTTTTTTAAATGCAGAGGACCTAGGCATTTTTGCAGGCGTCAAGGAAGGAGTCAGTAGACAAAGAGATATTGAAGAACATAAGAGAATTGGGATGACAGTAAAAGCAAGTTTCTAGGACCAAGGGTGAATGTAGAGTGATTATTCTTGGCAAGGAGAATGGCCACCTCTTCATCCAAGACAGGAATGAAGGAGGACATAGGATGGGAAGATGTCTGAATGACCTGCGATGAAGAGGAGGGATGAAGGGAGAATTTTTCAGGAATGATCAGTGAAGTGAGATCCTCAACTGAGTGAGGGTTGTGGGGTGGGTGCTGTGGGAAAGTTTTGGAATAGCCACTGTAAAGAGTGGGATATCACATTATTTAAGAAGTAGAATGATTGTCTCATTGCAATAAAGGCCTGGTTGAGATTAGACATCATAAATTTGTAGTGAATCTAAATAACACAATTTCATGACTTCTGTTGGTTTATTCAAGAGAAGATTAATAAGAACAAAAGAGGCAGACAGTGAGAGAAATTCAGGGCTGGGATTTGGCAAGGTATGATCGGCAATAGGAAAAGGGAACAAGGTACTCAGGGTTGAATTGAGTTGGTTCAACAAGGAGTCAAGATAGACAAGGGAGTAGAATGTGTGTCCAATGCATAGTCTGAGGAAGAACTGTGGGGTAGAGGGAATGGAGGTCATGGTGAGAATAAAGAATGACAAAGCAACTCTGCGGTACCACCTCCCACCTATCAGAATGACTAATATGACAGAAAGGGAAAATGATAAATGTTGGAGAAGATGTGGGAAAATTGGGACACTAATGCATTATTGGTGGAGTTGTGAACTGATCTAACCATTCTGGAGAGCAATTTGGAACTACGCTCAAAGGGCAACTAATTTGTGCATCCCCTTTGATCCAGCAATATCACTATTAAATCTGTATCCAAAAGAGATAACAAAAAAAGGAAAAGGACACCCATGTACAAAAATATTTATAGCAGCTCCTTTGTGGTGGCAAAGAATTGGAAATAATTGAGGAGATGCCCATCAATTGAGGAATGGCTGAACAGGTTATGGTACATGAATGTGACGGAACACTATTGTGTTATGAGAAATGATGAGCAGGTGGATTTCAGAAAAACCTGGAAAGACTTACATGAACAGATGCTGAGTGAAATGAGCAGAACCAGGAGAACATTGTATGCAGCAACAGCAACATTGTGGGATGATTAATGATAGACTTAGCTCTCCTTAGCAATACAATGATCCAGGACAACTCCAAAAGACTTGTGATGGAAAATGCTAACCACAACCAGAGAAAGAACTGTGGGGTCTGAATGCAGATTGGAGCATACTATTTTCCCTTTTTTTTCTTTTTTCTCTCTCATGGTTTTTCCCTTTTGGTCAGATTCTTCTTTTACAACATGACTAATATAGAAATGTGTTCAACATGATTGTACATGTATACCCTATATCAGATTGCTTGCTGTCTTGGGGAGAGGGATAGAAGGGAGTGAAGGGAGGGAGTGAGAAAAATTTGGAGCTCAAAATCTTAGAAAAATGAATGTTAAAATCTTTCTTTCCATGTAATTGGGGAAAAAGTACTATTAAATGAGAATGAAGAATGACCTTAGGGATTCTAGGGTCTAAAGAAAGATGGAGTAATAAAGGATATTATAAGCTATACATTCTATATGATATTAAAATACATAAGTTTAAGTTAAAATATATTAGATATAAATTAGATAAAGGAATTTTGGAGTCTGTGAACATGGGAATGGAATACTGCATAATGACAAAATTGCAAGGCTGATCATTTCTTTGTGTAGCTGAGAAGGAGCTTGTGGGAACTAAGTAGCTAATTGGGAAGTTAGGGTACTTGAGAGAATATCATTTGGAGCCCTCTGGTATGAGTGCAGGGGATTGGGAGGAGAGAGATGTTCTGAGCCATGCAGTGAACTTATCTAGGAAGGAAAGACAATGTCCTAGAGGTTTATATATAATGGCCATTACTATCTGGAGTGGGTGATAAATTTGAACAGCATGAACCTCAAAGGAAGAGAGAGTTCTGAGTGGTGGCAGTAGAGAGTCTGAAAATGACAAAAGATGAAAGAAAATTCGTTCATTATGGAGTAGGCATTCCAAAGGGATGGTGTGGGCAGATATGGATGGGGACATCTGAGGGGAGGTAAGATTAAGATGTGTCGGAGTGAAAGAGAGGGAAGTCAGAGAGAGGGAGAGAATTGTACATTGTTAGTAGGTCAGGGCAAGGTTCAGAATCACCGGGATAGGAAAGGCATGGGGGTGGGCGGGAATGGGTCATGTTAACCATTAAAGAGTGAGTCCAAGCAGAACATCCATGAGTGGTCATTAGAGAGGGCTCCACGGAGGGAAGAACATGATTCTCTCTCAAAGTGTCACATGATGTGCCAGGAGGCAGGAACAGAAGGCGTCTTAGGTGCCAGGCCTACACTGAGATGGCCCTGGGGTGGATCCAGAGTAATAGTCTATGCAGGAAGGCCAGGGATGGAAATAGCCCTGGGGAAGAGCCTATGAAAGCTAGGTGGTAAGGTCTGGGTGGAGGGCTCAATATACCGGGTGGTGGGGCTCTTAGTTCTTCGACAATCCCAAAACTAAAAGTCTTTTGTGAGGGCCCAAACTCACCAAAGATATTGGTCCTGGAGTTTATATTTACACTTGTTGCAACAATCTGGCTAGCAGCTGCTGTGGGGGTGAAAGACCAACACGAGCCCAACAACAAGCACGCTGCCAAAGCCCAGGGATCTTTTGATCTGTTTCACTAAGGAAAGCAACGTTAAGGGGTTAACAAGCTTATTTTAATCCAGCATACAAATATCACTCACTTAGTTCAGGGGAAAAAGCCAGCACCCTGAACTTCAGAGCAAATATAAACAAATTAGAGAAAGACCATGTATAATTCATAGTTACCAAAATCTAGGTTCAGCCCAGGAGCTCATAACAAGGGCTGGCCCAGAGTCATGTGAGCCACCACGGCTGTGGGTAAGGGCTCCGAAAAAGAGAAAGCCAACCCCTGGTTTTATATCTTTTTCAGGGTCCTAGAGTCCGCATGACCTACAATTGTCACGAAGAGGCCGCTTGAACCCACGTGGTCTAAAAGCCTCTGATGTCCCAAACATGTCACTCAAACTCATGTGTAAACTAGGCTCTCCCCTGAGGCAAGGAGGTCACCAAGGACTCCCAAATCTAATCAAGGAAACAGAGGCCAAACTCTTCAAGGGCACTTGGTTGAACTGAGTGCAAAGAGCCCATTTTGTTTACCAACACAACACCCAAAAAATAAAGTTACAAATTTAAAGTTATAACTTCAACAAGCAAACAACATGTTAGAAAGTTCTTACAGGTTTCCATTTGCCTGGTGCTTGTAAGGGCCTGTCCTAACCCAAAACAACTAGGAAAAAAATGAAAAGAAAAGCAACAACAAACAAAAGTGAAAAAAAGGAAAGGAAGGAGGCGAAAGTCTTTTGTGAGGGGAAGTTTAGTCTCAGATGACCTCTAAGAGTATATGAGTCTGTCTACCAACAAATATTAGAGATTTAGGGTTGATTGGAAGTCACCCCTTTCATTCTTAAGTGAGAAACCAAATAAGTCTGGGCAAAAATTCCTCTCATAGGTCTCTCCAGCACATGGGACAACCCATATATGTCTCCACTAGATCTCCACTGAAGCAGATGAAGGTCTAAGCAAAATCCATCCAGGGGTCCTTACTAAGGTAGTAAGCATTTCTATTTTCCTCCAGTGCATCCTTATAAAACCATAAAGCATTCCCAATGCAGGAACAAGCTCATCTGATGATACTATAAGCAGCCTATATCAAGAGAAATCAATCTCAGATAAGCATTTTGTCGAGAAGAAGCTCCTTAAAAAGATTAAGCACCAGGGGATGAATGAAATCCTCCCCTCAGATGCCAGAAGATGCCCCCCAAGATGTCATCTGTGATAGGGAGTCAGGGAGAGGGGCTGGAAGCAGTGGCTCTCTCTCTCCCATGCATCCCTGGCTCGGGGCTCAATCAAACTCAGATTCAGGCCTGGGGAACTTCTCACTCCTAATAGAAAAGGTCATGCCTTTTGTCACACTCTCTGGCTCATCATTCCTTGGATCTTCTCCAGGAAAATCTCCCAATATAGCTTTGGTATGGCTCATATCTAGGGTCTATACTAAAAGAGGATTAATAGGGTCTTTTCTGGGAAGGTACTCTCTGTACAAAGCAGTAGATATCAGACGTAGGAGCTAGCCAGTCAATAAGCAGTTATTAATTGCCTACTATGTGTCAGGCACTATGGGGGTTTAAGGAGAGGCAAAAATAGGGCCTGTCTTTAAGGAACTGACAGTCCAATGAAGGAGACAACATGTGAATAACTTTGTACATACAAGGAAGGAGAGAGAGAAAGACCAAGGAAGGCTTTTTAGAAGGTGGGATTTGAACTGTCTTGAGGGAAGCTAGAGAAGCCAGTAGGTAGAGGGAAGGAAGGAGGGGGTTCATACAGACAAAGCTCAGAATAAGAAAATCATTACCAGTCAGAAGCATCAGCAGGGCCTTCCCATAAAAGGTGACATCTGATTTTGCTTCAAAGCACAGATAGGAGTTCAACAGACAAAGAGGGGAGGGAAGAGACCATTCCAGTGAGGGAATGATGCATCATCCTTAGAAAAAGGAGGTCTGGAATGGCCTTTCTTGGACTTGCAGACTGAAGGAGAGGAATAGACGATCCCATAAGATCACTCTGGCTTTAAGATTCTGTCATTTCATGATTCATGAGAAATACTCTAGTCACAGCAGCAGAATCTTGAAGGAGGTCAAGGAAACCATAGGGCAGAGGTGAAGTGAGATAGAGATAAAAGATAGATCGAAGGATATGAGCAGGCATTTTTCAAAAGGAGAAGCGCAAACTCTCGACAGCAGTATTTTAAAATGCTTCAGATCACTAATAAGAAAAACACGAATCAAAACAACTCAGAGGTGCCATTGCACAGCCATCAGATTGTCAAAGATGGCAAACAGGCAGAATGACAATTGTTGGAGGGGCTGTGGGAAGACAGCCATTGGTGTACTGTTAGTGCCGGTGGGATTTGGTCCAGTCATTTTAGAGAGCAATTTGGAACTATACCCAAAAAGTCATTCAACTATGTATACCCTTTGGCCCAGGGATACCATTGCCAGGTATACACCCCAAAGAAGTCAAATACTTCAGAAGGAAAGGACTAATGTGAACTAAAGTATTATGGTGGCCCTTTTTTGTTACAGCAAAGAACTGGAAACTCAGGGTGTGTCATTACTTGGGGAATAGTTGAATAGATTATTCTAGAAAAACATAATTGAATATTATTGTTATGTCATAAAAATGATGAAAGAGATGGATTGAGAGAGGCATGGGAAGACTCGCATGAACTGATGCAGAATGAAATAAGCAGAATCAGAACAATTTCTACACTGACTGTAATAATGTAATAATGAAAATGACTTTGAAAAACTTGGGCACTCTGGTGCAATGACCAATCCAAGAAAGGCACTATTAGTAAGACCCATGGCCTCCAGTGTTTATATAGAAATGCCTCAATATGAGGCAACAAACGAGAAGAACTAGAATTCTCTACTAAAGAGGTAAAACTTGCCCTATGAGTGATACAAAGTTTGGTGGGATAAACCCATAATTAGATTAAGGCTCTGGATATGTTTACCTCATTCAAAAGAAAGAGGATGAGTAGAAGGGGCTATAGGGGTTGGAAGTGACTGGTAGTGTATATCAGGAAGGTATACTCATATGAAGAAATCTAGGAGACAGAGAGGGAAAGCATGATAGGGGTATGTGACTGAAAGTCAACAGAAGGAGAAACAGACATGATTTTTGTCACTGGAATATGCTATACACCACTTGGCCAGGAAGAAGAAATAGATGAGTAGTTTAGGAAAGAGATAGGAACTTGGCACAGAGTATGATATAGTAGGAAGGGGGGATTTCAGTTATCCAAGTATCTGCTGGAGTCCTCTCGTTCCAAGTATATCAGTTAATAACTTTTTGACTTGCCTTAGCAACAATTTAATCCTCTGAAAGGTGGAAGACCCAACAAAAGGAAATTTAGTTCTGGATCTGATTCTCACCAACAGGGAGAAACTAGTAATTTGATAGAAATGATAGGAACCCTGGCAGGGAAAATTACCACTCTTTCCTAGAGTTTGTGATAGAGGGGAAAAAATCCAGGCTTAGCTTGATGTGCAGTGTAGACATTGAGAAGGCAGGTTTCAAAGGGGTGAGAAGAAAGATAAATAGGGTCCCGTGAACTAAAATTCTACAAGGGGACATTATCCCAGGATGGCTGGGAGATATTCAAGAATGAAAATTTGAAGACAGAAGGGGAAAGAATTTCAGAGAAGAGGAACAAGGTGGAGGAGATCAAACTGGATGCACAAGGAATTCACCAAGAAATTTAGATTTTCAAGAAGAATTCTACAGGTGACAGAAGCAAGGCCAGATAACAAAAGATAAATTTAAGAAAAAGCCAGGGTCTGGACAAAATAATGTGAAGAATGCTGAAGCTTAGAATGACCTGAGGCTGAGGCTGGAAATTAAAGACTAAAAATGGTGAGGGAAGAGTTTGGGTAGAGGAAGGATTAAGCTATATTGGGAGAAAAGGAGGACCAAGGAAGATGGAGGACCTCTGTCTTGGGGTGAATAAGGCGATAAAAACTGAAAAGAGAGGAAAGACAGAGATGCTCAATTATTTGCTTCTGTTTTCTCTGTTAAGAATAAGGACTTTTGCATTGGAAATAGCAAAGCAAAAATGGTTAAAATGGAGCTGATAACCAAGATAAGTAATACTACAGTCGGTGGATGCCAGCTGTACTTGATGAATTCAAGGCACTTGGCCCAGGTGAGTTACATCCTTGGGTACCAAAAGTCCCTGTAGATGGGAATGCTAAGCCACTGATGTATTCAGGAAATATTTTCTTTTTAAATACATCTTTACTGAGTTCTCTTATCTGTTTTCTCCTGTCACCATATTGCCCCTATTAAAAGAAAACACACACAAAAAAACTATAGGATCTACAAACTACAGGCTGGTGAGCTTGACTTTTGTGCCTTAGTAAAAGGGGGTGGTCAGCAAATATTGAGAAAGGAAAGCCCTGATTATATAGGGACAGGCTGACTTCATCAAGAACAGGCCGTGGCAGACTTTCCTCATTTCCTTTTGTGACAGGATAACCAAGATAGCAGATATGGGGAGTGCTGAGGATATGGTCTGCCTGGATTTTAGCAAAATTTCAATAGATGATTTATGGAGAAGATGGAGAAGCAGCGATTTGATAAGGCCATTAGATGAACTCAGAGCTGGTTGGATGGCCAGATTCCAGAAGCACACAGACACGCACAGACACACAGGCGCACATCATCTACTATACGCCAGGCACTTTGCTAAGTATTTTTGTTTTTTAACAAATATCTCATTTGCCCCTCATAACAACCATGGAAAGTAGGTGCTATTATTATTCCCTTTTTACAGTTGGGGAAACTGAGTCAAACAGAATTTAAGACACTTTCCCAAGGTTACACAGCTAGTAAGTGTCCAAGGCCAGATTTGAATTCAGGTCTTCCTGAGGCCCAATGCTCTAACCATTGTGCCCCCACTAACACAATGAATAAGTATCCAAAAAAGATCTTGATGGCCTATAGCATTGGCTGAGTCTAATAAGACAAAGTCCAATGGTGATAAATACAAAGTCTTACACTTGGGTTCAAAAAGTCAACCTCATGAGTATGGAATGTAGGAGGCATGCATGGACAGGAGTTATTCTGAAAAAGATCCAGGGGGGTTTAGCTTGCCACCACAAGCTCCATATAAGTCAGTAGCGCAATATGGCAGACAAAAACTTCAATATGATTGTGAGAACTGGGTCAGGGAATTTTCTCCACCAAGAGGAAAGGAACCTCTTGGGAAAGGCCTGACTATTTGCAGGGATCTGGTGACTTTAGGTTAAAGAGAGGAAACCAAAGTCAAAGCAGTTTCTTAGCATATTAAAAATTGCTGTTCTCATCAAAGACTTATATAACCTTTTTATAACCTTTTTATAACCTTTTAGGATAGATAGGCAAAGCATTTCATAAGAGAGGGAGGTAAAGAAAGAGGGGGATCAGCCAAGGGAGAAAAGGGGAGAATTTGGAATGCAGGTGGCAGGATTTATGATAAGAAAACATTCCCCACTCAAGGGGAAGTGACCAGATACAAGGTCTCTTGTCCAAGGACAACAAGTAGTGATTATAGCAGGTGATGAGGCCATCCCCTTTACTGCGTCACTGCATTATTTGTTGTATTTTATTTCTCTGGTTGAAGACTTTCTAATATTAGGCCACTAGGTAGTTGGGGCATCAGTTCATCAACAGTTGAGAAATAATAGTGCTTTCTATTTTTCCCCCCACAGCTACATTAAGAGGGGCAGAGCTTTCAGGATGAGGGAGGTCACAATCCCACTGTACTCTGCCCTTGTCAGCTGTCAGCTGGACTGTTCTCTTCAGTTCTGGGCACCTTGGTATAAGAAGGACATTGATAAACTGTCAAGTTTCCAACAGAGACAATCAGGATGGTGAAGGACCTTGAATCTTTCTCATATAAAGACCAGTTCAAGTAATTGGGTAAATTTAGCCTAGAGCAGAGAAGATTCGGCAAAGACAGGGTGGCTGTCTTCAAACATTAAGTGAATGGCCATGTAAAAAAGGGGTTATCTTTGTTTTGTCTAGCCCCAAAGGGCCGTGGAAGAGAGAAGGGGGGAAGCTGAAAAGAAGCCAAATTTAGGAAAAGCTTCCTTAAAGATGAAAGCCACCCCCAAATAGTATGGGCTGTCTTGAGAGATGGTGGCTTTCCCCTCCTATTTACAGAGAGGTGATGACCTAGAGAAAAAAGAAAGTCTAAAACAAATTTTCAGACATGGCTAATGTATAAATTTATTTTGTTTGATTATTCTCGTTTGTCGTGAAGATGGGCTTTAATTTTTCCTGGGTCAAGAGTTGGAGGAGGGGAAGGAGAATAATGATGACATTTACAAAGGAAAACAAGGAGAAAAAACTGTCAGAGAAACATTTATATATGGAAAACAAATAGGTATAGGAAGGAGTCATTTTTAAACCTTCTTAAAGTATGCAGAATAGAGCTGGGAGAGTTCAGCAGTGGACACAGATGAGCAAGTCACCCACCCCTGGTACTAATCTGTTACATTTAATAGACATTTTAAAAAGCAAGTCTGTACAACAGGGATTCACAGTTTCAGAAACAATCCATTTTTTCAGTTTCTCTTTGTATATTGAAATGCTCATGTTTTATTCATGTTTGTTGCCAATATGTGTAAAGCACTCCACATACCTTAATATAAATATAAATGTTAGCTGCTGCAATTAAGTCCATAATAAAAAAAAATTAAAAACAAACAAAAAAGAAATACTTTCCTCTAATAGCTAGAGAAAGGAAGAAGTCATTCATTCCTTATTTGTTCCCAGTGCCACATTGGACCAACTGGCAAATAATCACCTGTGATGAATTAGCTGGGATGGATATATTTCCAGCTGTGTAACCAACAGCTGCATTTGTTTGCTTCTCCGGTTCATTCAGAGGGGTTAAGGGAATTCAAATAAATCCATGCCATGTATCCCAAATATCCCCTTCCTACTGACTCAGCAAACTTTGTGAAAACACTTCCAGCCTCTATCAAAGGAAGACTGGAAAAGGCTTAGTGACTCCAGTTAAGGATGGTGTTCTGAGAGTGCTCTGGTGCTAATGACCGAAGCTTCATCTGATTCAAACTGGCTTCCAATTTTCCCAGGGGGTGAATATAATATGCTATGATCTTAACAGAGAAAGGAATTGTTTATAATAATAGGTCAACTTTACCAACAGGATGGAGGGAGACACATATGTGAATTGGCAAAGGACGATGGAAAACCAATGAGCAGATTAGCTGCAAAAATAGTTGCCATTTACATGACAAATACCAGATAGTTCTGGAAGCAGCCAGTGTGAGTGTAAAGGAACATTTGGCTCCCACTGAAGCTTAGAGAGGATTTTTCACTTTATAAACACACACACTCAGTCATATACTCACACACACACACACACACACACATTTGCCTTCACACATACTGTATCTTAGCCTGGATACAGTGTCTAGCATAATCCAAAATCCTGAATGCTTTCTCTCTTCTCCACCCCTGGCTTTTTTTCAAATCTCAGCTGAAATCTCCCCTTCTAAAGGAAGCTTTTCCCAATCCTACTTAATGCTAGTATATCCCCTCCTTTAATTATTTCTTATTTATTCTAGTTGTTAACAAACAGCTGTTCACATGTTGTCTCCCCCATCAGATTGGGAGCTCCTCGAGGCCAGGGACTGTCTTTTGCTTTCTTTCCTCCCCAGTGCTTAAAACAATGCCTGGCACACAGTCAGCACTTAATAAATACTGACTGGCTGAATGTTAGTCGAATGAAACTTGTGAATTGTCATGTGCCTGGTCCACCTACATCTACAAGATTTTAAACTCTATTCTAATAGGATATAAGATCTTTGAGAGCAGTGACTCTCATTTTTGTCTTTAAATCCTAAGTACTTAGCACTCACTGTATACAACACACAGCTGCTTAAGAAATGCTCCTTAGTTGGTTGACGTTGTCCCTGAGAAATGACTTTGATTAAAACCTAGTAATCACAGTACTTGTCTTGCAGAATAGAGGAAAAGGGGTGGGGGGAGTCTTAGAGGCAAGTAGATGGACTCACCAGGTGACCGAGAGAAAGCCACATATCTTTCTATGGTAGGTGAATTTCATCTCATCTGCAAATTTGGATGAGTAATAACACCTGGCCCCTTCTGGATCACTGCCTTGTCATGGCAGAGGGGCTTGTGTAGCTCAGTGAAACTATGAGCTATGCTGTGCAGAGTTCTAACAAAAGGCAAACCACCAAGCAAACCTGGAATGTATGATCTACAAACCAAAGAAAGCTGGACATGGTCAAATAGGAGATGGAAAGATAAACATTGACATCTTGGGTGTCAGTGAACTTAAATGGATAGGAATGGGTGAATTTAATTCTGATGATCACTACATATGCTACTGTGACCAAGATTCCCTTAGAAGAAATGGAATAGTCCTCATCGTCAATAAAAGCATAAGAAAATCAGTACTGGGGTGGAATCTCAAAAATGACAAAATGACATTTGAAGCTAACCATTCAACATCACAGTAATATGTCTATGTTCCAAACTGAAGACCTGTAACACCTTCTAGAAATAATACCAAAAAAAGATGTCACATTCATCATGGAGGATTGGAATGCTAAAGTCAGCAATCAAAAACTAACTGGAATAACAGGAAAGTTTGGTCATGGAGTACAAAACAAAGCAAGGCAGAGACTAATAGAGGGGTTGTTTTTTTGTGAGGCAATTGGGGTTAAATGACTTGCCCAGGGTCACATAGCTAGTAAGTGTCAAGTGTCTGGGGCTGGATTTGATCTCAGGTCCTCCTGACTCGAAGGCTGGGGCTTAAATCCAATTCACTCCCAAGTCAAGACATCACCTGTGATGTTATTGGTCCTCTTCGAAAACAAAAGACAAGCAACAATGTCCTGTCACATTATGAGACTTGCAGAAATGTGCACAAGGTTCTTAAATAAATTCATTAAACAAATATTTATTGAGCCCTCGTTGTGTGTAGGTACAAAGTCAGGAACTACAATTTGAATAACACCATTGTAAGTAGCAACAGCTGACACTTTGGTGACAATCTGGTTTGCAAAGTGGGCTTTAGGTTATCTCAATATTTTGCAAACAGCTCCATGGACTCCAGGTTTCTGGGAAATAGGTCAAGGATACTGGGAAGAATAAACTATCATAGTTGTGCACAAGTATGCACAGCACACTCATCCACTTTGCTTTCTGTGTTGGTCATGTACAGTATGTGTATCTAAAGATTTTTCAAAATCGATTCCATGACTAAAGAGTTGATGTCCCATTGGTCTGAAATCAGCGCATAACTAGGGATGTGTCATTGGGGTTTTCCTACAGGGCACTGAAATTTAGAGACTGAAAGATCTATACAACTTCAGCAGCATGGAAAGACTGAGCTTTGCAACTAGCTAGTGAAAGGGTAGGGATCCATGGGGTCAATCAATCAATGATCCAGTCTCTCATATCTCAGTTAAAATAACTGACACGCTCTCCCTTGATATCTTTGTCAGTGAGAATACCTAATAAAGGCAGTCAATCACCAAGAAGTGTGAATTAGGTATGAACAAGACTTAGACATACTATTGAATTAATCAAAGGCTTTAATTAAGCATGAAAAGTCCTTACTCAAGTAAAAAAAATCCTTAAAAGCCAATGGAAGAAATTGAGTTATGTTATTGTATGGGGGTTTGGTATAAAAGAACACACAGATTCAGAATCCAAGAATTAGAATATCTGGCAGCATGAAGGGAAGCTGTCCCGGCTAAGGATTTCTTACCTCTGAAATAGTAAGAATTACGCCTGGTCCATCCACCTTTCAGGAATATTGTAGAGATCAAAGAATTTGATTATAGTTACATGACACTTCAATATCGGTAAAATGCCTTCCGTGTATAATGCGACTCTGAGAGGTAGGTGCTATGATCCCGATTTTATAGAAGTCCAGCTTCCAAGCTGATGGCCAGAGAGGGTAAGTGTCCAAGGAGGGATTTGAACATGTCTTCCTGACTCCAAGACCAGCAATTTAAACTCCAGGCCAGGCTGCCTCTCCAAATAGCGTCTATGAAAGCATTTTGTAAACTAGGTCACTATGCAAACCAACGAGTCCCTTCTTGCTCTAGTCCTTCCTCCACTCAGCTCTCAAATTGTTCTTCCTAACGGGCATGTCCGTCCTCCCTAGCACCGTGCCCAGAATACAGTGGGCATTTAATAAATGCTTGCCGACTAGCCGTAACTGTGGCTATGCATGGGCCTTGGAAACAGAGCGAAGGCATTAGGGAGCCTTGAGTTTCAGCCTGACTGTGTCCCAAGTGATCTTCCGTCAACCTTTTCTGTTCCTGCAAACTGGAATTCATTAGCATTAAACACGTAAAATCTACCTTTTGACACGCCTCATACGGTAGGACGGCATTTTCACATAAAGATGTAGGACCTGCCTATGGAGATTTTATAACCCAAAGAGAATACAAGAAAGATGAATACCTGTTAATCAATATGATTATATGTTCGTAACTATGCATGTAAAATGGACGAGGAAATACGATCTATACCCATTACACAAACATCTCATGGAGAGTGTTGGTAGAGTTAATGATCAACTACGTATGGTGTAAGTTTCTGCTTCTGTGCAACTTGGGGAGCTACTGCTCTCCTCCGAGGTTTCCTCGGTTTTCTTATCCCCTCAAAATTAAGATAAACGTGCTTGTACTACCTTTGTACCAGAGGCATTGTCAGGAAAAGCTTTGAGAACCTTATTGCAGTGTATAATTGTGAACAAAAGTCACCATGTTCTCAGAGACTGAGACTCCCCAAAGATGAAATAGCCGAATTGGAGATATTCCTTGGGCATCCCCTAGAGCATGAGTTTCAGTGACTTGGGCTGCTGCCAGGTTCATCTAATTGGCTTAGACTTTTTACAGGAGAGAGCTGGGAAAGCTTCGCTTCTGTGGTAGCCTATAAAAAGAATGCTGATAGACCACTGCAGGGGCTTTTCCCTCCTTTCTCTGTCCAGAGGACAAACAAAAATTTTTACAGAAGCACTTGGCAAAGTAAGACATTTGTTTATCCACATGACCTGAAAGGAGAATTCACAGATGATGTTTTAACACTTCTGCATAGGAAGGGGGACTTGGATTTCCCAAGCAGAATGATCCCAAAGCTTACCTTCTAGCCAGCAAAGAGACCTTTCTTGGACGGGGCTGACATTGGGGGGTTGACTTGAGAAATCTGAAATTTGAAAATTCAGGGACCTGGCCCTCTAAAGAGAAAAAGAGGTTTCTCTGAGCATTGTTGGTAACAGAAATAGACTCTCATCCCCTCACCCTACTCTTCCTGTAATGGCACCATGTGCTAGTGGCAAACCTGTACTTTGCTCCCTGCTGTTACTACAAGGGATTTGGACTGTGCTGGCAAGAAAGGAACTAGTTACCTGCCTATCAGACTTGACATATATTTGCTTTCCAGAGGAAATATAAACCAGAGGGTGGCACTCTGAGTCTTGGGGTGTAGGGATTACGTAGAATCTTCTGAAAGAGAGGTTTCATTGAAATGTCAGCATATTTCTATAAACCCCAAATTCAGTCTCCCTATTGAAAGGAATTACTGTGAATGTTTTACACATTTTCTGTATCTGTTTACAGACCGCTATGATTCCTTTGTGCCTTTCATTTTCTGTGTGGTGAAATAAAATTTGATTGCTACTAGGCAAGGATCACCTTGAGTGTTTTTGTGGAAGCTGAAGAATATGTTAGTAACATTTGTGGAAAATAAGATGTGAGTCTATTTGGAGGGTCTCTGAATAAAGTCTGGTTGAGGGCAATAAAGAACCCAAATGTACTTTTGGTTCATTTCCCAAGATTGGACCCAGTTCACATGTGTCCAGAGCCAGAGGGTCCTAGGCTCTGGATTACATGCCTTCTAAAATTACCTGCCTTTTACTTTGTATTGTATGTTTCTATCATGTATGTCTCTCCAATTAGAATGGAAGCTCTCTGAGGCCAAGGACTCTGGTTTTTTGTAGCCCTAGCACTTAGCACTGTGCTTCCTACTGCCTGTTGATTGATAAAGGTGTCAGGAGCCAAGAGGAGACACAGATGAAGTGGGCTGAGGACATCTGAGCAGGGAGTTATCTGTTTCAGCCTTTGGGAATCAGGGAAGACTTCATGGATGGCGAGGCACCTAAGCCAAGCTTTCAAAGGAAGGGAAGCATTTCAACGCTGGAGCACATTCCAGACATGAGCCATGGCCCGCATCCCGGAAAGACCTTTTTTTCCCTTGCTCTGGGTGTCAAATTATGCACAGCAAAGAAATTCCGAGGAGAATACAGGCATCTGGTCTGTGATCCCAGGGACATGGCACTCCAAGGGGCTCTTCAACAGTGACCAGGAGAATGTCCTTCTGCCCCATAAAAGGACTCCAAGGCTTCCTTCCTTCTTCCTTTTATCTAAGCCTCCTTATTTTCTCACTCCTGCTTCTGCTGTAAATACTCACTTTCCCCTTTCATCAATGGTGAGATTTTAGTTCATTTAACAAACATTAAGTATCTATTATGTACCACTTCTGAGATCTGAGGGGAGCCAGAGCCTTGGAGTCAGGAATCTCTGAATTCAAATTTGACCTCAGACTAGCTGTGTGACCCTGGACAAGTCACTCGACCTCTGGCTGCCTCAGTTTTCTCAGATATAAAATGGTGATTGAATAGCATCTACCTCCCAGGGCTGTTGTGAGTATAAAAGGAGATAATATATGGCAAAGTGCTTTACAAATCTTAAAATGCTATAAAAATGCTAGCTATCATTTTATTATGCTGGAGTAAGTAAGGCTCTTGAACAGTGTGAGCTAGTGGAAAGACTATTGAATCTGGAGTCAGAAGACCTGGGTTTGAATCCTGGCTCTCCATTTTTGTGGCATTGAGCAAGTCACAACCTCTCTGGACCTGTTCCCTTCTGTGGAATAGCAACTACCTATAGGGGGAGTGTCTCACAGCCAGGGATGTGCAAGAGCCAGCTGTTTAGCATGAGAATATACACCATGAGAACTGGCAAGTGATACAGTTCAGGGTTTGCTTTCTTGTTTTGATGGTAGACTTAAGAAAGTAATAGAATTAACAATGAAGATTAAATTTAAATGTGTGTCTTTTGTACAATGTTTATGGAGAATTGGTTGTTAAACATTTGCCAGCATGACGCTGCTCACATTTCTTTTTTTTTTTCATTATGTTTTTCCCCCAATTACATGTTAAAACAATTTTTGAACATTAAAAAAAGTTTTGGGTTCCAAATTCTATCCCTCCCTTCTTCTTTCCCTCCTCTTCCCCCTTCCTGAGATGGTAAGCAATCTGATAGAGTCTATATATGTGCAATCATATAAAACATTTCCATATTAGTCATTTTGTACAAGAAGACTTAAATTTAAAAAAAAAGAGAGAAAGTGATAAAGAAAGGAAGGAAGTGAAAAATAGCATCCTTCAGCCTGATTCATATAATATCAGTTCTTTATCTGGAGGCATATAGTATGCTTCATCATTAGTCCTTTGGGATTGTCTTGGATCATTGTATAGCTGAGAATAGCTAAGTTATTTACAATTCTTCATTGTAAAATATTGCTCCTACTTCGGTTCCTTTCACTTTGTATCAGTTCATGTGAATCTTTTCAGTTTTTTTGAAATTATTCTGCTTGTCATTTTTTATAGCACAATAATATTTCCTCACAAGCATATACCACAGCTTGGTTATCCATACCTCAATTGATTGGCATCTCCTCAATTTCCAATTCTTGGCCACCACAAAAAGAGCTGCTATAAATATTTTTGTATAAAGGGGTTCTTCTCTCCACCTTTTGTGTGTGTGTGTGTGTGTGTGTGTGTGTGTGTGTGTGTGATGTCTTTGGGATATAGACCCTAATAATATATTGCTGGATCAGAGTATGCGCAGTTTTATAGCCCTTTGGGCATCGTTCCAAATTGCCCACCAGAATGGTTGGAACAGTTCAAACTCCACTAAGAGTGCATTAGTGTCTCAGTTTTCCCACATCTCCTCCAACATTAATGATTTTCCTTTCTTGTCATATTAGCCAATCTGATAGGTGTCAGGTGGTACCTCAGAATTGTTTTAATTTGCTTTTCTCTAATCAACAGTAATTTAATGCATTTTTTCATATGACTCTAGATACCTTTGATTTTTTGTCTGAAAATTGCCTCTTCATATCTTTTGACCATTTATCAATTCAGGAATGACTTGTATTTTTATAAATTTGACTCAGTTCTCTATATATTTGAGAAATGAAGTCTTTATCAGAGATACTTGTAACAAAAATTTACCCCCAGTTTTCTGCTTTCCTTTTTAATTTTGTTTGCATTGGTTTTGTTTGTGAAAAACTTAAATTTTGTATAGTTAAATTTATCTATCATACATTTTGCAATGTTCTCTGTATTTTCTTTGGTCCTAAGTTCTTCCTTTATCCATAGACCTGACAAATAAACTATTCCTTGCTCTCTTAATTTAATTATGGTATCAACCTTTATGTGTAAATATTGTACCCATTTTGACCTTATCTTGGTATATGTTGTGAAATGTTGGCCTATACCTAGTTTCTGCCATAGTTTTCCAGTTTTCCCAGCAGTTTTTGTTCTAAAATTGGATCTTTTAGTTTATCATATACTAAATTACCATGGTCTTTTACTATAATTTAATGGGTACCTAATCTATTCCACTTATCTACCACTCTTGGCTAGTACCAGATTGTTTTTGATAATTACCACTTTATAAGACAGTTTGAGGTTTGGTATGGTCAGATCACCTTCCATCACATTTTTTTTTTCATTGATTCTCTTGACCTTTTGTTCTTTCAGATGAATTTTGTTATTTTTTCTAGCCTTAAAAATAATTTTTGGTAGTTTGATTGGTATGGCACTGAATAAATAGAATAATTTAGATAGAATTGTCATTTTTATTATATTGGCTCAGCCTATCCATGAACAATTAATATTTTTCCCAATTGTTTAGATCTGACTTTACTTCTGTCAAATTGTTTTGTAATTGTGTTCATATGGTTTCCAGGTTCACATTTATTGCATGGGCATGTGGATATCACTCATTCTCTGTGCTGGCTTAGTCACTCCACTAAGTTCCCAGAGAAGTACTATCTCCACAGTTACACTCAGAGTTTCTCAAGGTCACTGGGGGGACCTGTTAAGGGGGAAATACATACCTTCTATTCACCACTCTAGCATCTGAGCCCCCACTGATATCCTTCTATTTATACAACTGACTTGTCACAATAATGAAAATATTAGGTGCCAAACATAACCATTTGCTTAAACAACAAAAGTAAATATAATAATAATCATGTCATCACAGGTGCTTGCAAACATGAGTAGCAAATATATCACATTCTGTATATAAACCTGGTCACACTCTCCATCAATGCACTCATTATCTGTATGGGTAAGTATGCACAAACTTAGACAGTCTTGACATGAAATATATGAATGAAGAAAACTCACATGCTCATGGCAACTCACAAGTCTCACACTACAAACTTCTGTGCATTCTTTTTATCTCGTGAACTGTTCATAAATGTTCCTCACTCAATATAACTCCTGAGTTTATAAGATACTTCCTCTGCTAGGCTGGATTGATCTATACTGTACTTGGCTAATATCTCACTGGGCATGACATCTTAGCCAAACTAATTGATACGTCGAGAACTTAAAGAGGTGGCAAGGTGACAGGGTAGGTCAAGCACTGAACCTGGAGTTAGGAAGGCCAGAGTTGAGATCTAGCCTCTCTGTCTCTTTAAGCTTAACCAAAACAATTTTAAAATCTATCCTTTCCCTTCTCTCCTGTAAAATTTTTGGGTTCAGACTATGGGTCTTCTCTGTGAATAATCCTATTTTAGTTTATGACTAGTGATCAAATTCTCACATTTTGCTTTTGATCACACAAATGATGTTTTGTCCCCAAATCATACAACTGACATGATATCCAGAGCTCTCTAGGTTCTGCAGATTCTTACATTCTAAAAAGCTACAACTGTCTCAGAACTCTTAGTCAGTTAGCATTTATTAGGCACCTACTGTGTGCCAGATACTGTGCTAAGCAGTGGGGATAAAGAAAGTCAAAAGACAATCCCTGAACTTGAGAACCCCACAATCTAAAGGGGGGGACAAGAAGCAAACAAGTATGACACACGAATAAGACATATAGAGGATAAATGGAGTTACTTGAGAAAGAAGGCACTACGACCAAGGAGGAATTTTAGTGAAGACATGAAGGGAGCCAGGGAACTGTTTCCTAGAAACAGTTTTCCCTAGACCTGAAAGTAGCTTAACTCAGCAACAAATCTTAAAGGGACAGAATATTACATAGACAAGTGAAGGAACTAGACCTGTCCGGTCTCTCCCAGCTCTAAAGCTATGATGCACAGAACATGGGTTTATACATATATGCATATATGTATGCATTTACATATATATGTACACACATATATGTGTATATATATGCATATACACACAATGCAATGTATGTATATGTATATATGCATATATAAATATATTTTATATAGAAATGCATTTCTATATATTACGTATTTCCATGTAAATATATAAAATATATTTAAACTATTTAAAATATTACTATTACATAACATTTTATTTATATTATATTTTATATATTACTATTATATTATACTACTATTATAATAATATTTTAGGTGAATATATTTTTATTATATATATTTAGGATATACTGTTGCCCTCCTCAGTATTCATCTACCATACTATACTGTTCATGAAAATCCCTTCCTGAGTCCTTGTCTTTCTGCTTCTATCCCTTTAGTTATTTGCTTGCTTTAGCAGCCTCCAGAGAATCCCGCTCTGCTGTCAGGGGCCTCTCCAGAGGACAGTAAGCACATGATGGTGCTTTGGGAGACTTCGCATGGCTCTCACACAGGTACACAGTATATATTCTCAGTACAACAGCAGATCCCAGAGCTAATCCATAGAGAGACCCAAGAATGATTTAAACAAAGAAAATGGGAACAATTTGACATAAACTAGTGTCTACTACAATTCCACATGTATAATGAAACTGTCAGTTTAAAGAATGAGAAAAGAAGATAGCGAATACACTTAGCTCAGCTGTGTGTTTTTCAGATTTCACCCTGAACTCATTGGCTCATGTAGGTGATTGAGGTTCATATAGAAGAATGGGGAATAGAGACTTCTTTATATAGAGTATTTTAGACTGGAGAGCTGCATATTTGTGAGGGCTCGGGAGACATTACATAGTTTTGTTTCCCCATTTAAATACCGTACCTGGTTTGGTGTGACATCAATATAATTCCTCCCTTACAATGGAGCTCTTAAAGTAGACCCTGGAGAACCACTTGATGGGCAAATGTTAGGTGGCTTTGGTGTTTCAGGGAGGGAATTCACAGGATCATAGGAATCATACTCTTAGAGTTGGAAGGGACCACAAAGGCCATTTATCCAGCTTGTACCTGAATAAGGATCTCCTCTACTTTATATCCAACACGTGGTCATTCACATTTGACTTAAAGACCTCCAATGCAAAGGAACTCACTCCCCTTCTAAGGTGGGCCATTCCACCTGAAGATAGTTTTAATCATCAGGAGGGGTAGCCAGGTGGTGCCATAGTGCATAGACTGCTGGGCTCAGAGTCAGGAAGACTCATATTCCTGAGTTCAAATCTGACCTTAGACACTTATTAGCTGTGTGACCCTGGGTGAGTCACTTCACCCTACTTGCCTCAGTTTCCTCATCTGTCTAATGAACTAGAGAAGGAAATGGCAAACCACTCCAGTATCTTTGCCAAGAAAACCTCAAATGGGGTCATGAAGATTCAGACATGACTGAAAAACTGCTGAATTGTCAGGAATCTTCTTACATGAAATCTAAATTTGTCTCCACAACTTCCAGTCATGTCCAATGCCATAGCTGGAGGGAGCTTTTACCCAGATACCCAGATCTGAGGGTTCTAATAGCTTGTGCTGTCCTCCAGCAGCATAGGAACAATTGAGCTCAGCTCTTACTTAGCATGGTTAAATAAGAAACCACCAGATGGCCATGCACCAGATGCGCTCTTCCCCAGGCTCACTTTGTCTCTTTACTGTCCTTGGTCTTCATCCTGCTAACCCCAGTGAATGTCTCAAGACACCTATTTAAAGACGCTTGTCTTGCCAGTTACTTGGGATGTGGGTTGGGTACTCACTTGCCCCAGATGAATATTTCTACTTAGGACTCTGCCTCCTGCTACTGGTTCTGTCCTCTAGGACCAAGCAGAATGAGGCTAATCCCTCTCCCATATGCTAGCCCTTCGAATGCCTGAAGACGGCGATCATGTGCCCTCTAACTGTTCTTTTTTTTCCAGGCTAAATGTGCCCAGTTCCTTCACCTAGTCCATAGAGGGTATGACCTAGCTTGTCCTTGGTCTTCCCAGTTGCCTTCCTCTGGACATTTCCTAGCTTATTAATGTCCTTCTTAAATTGTGCCTGCTCATGCTTTGAAATGCATTTTTAAACCCCATAAATGATAGATTATTTATGTACAGTGGATGCAAATAGGACATTATGTTTTATTGATGATGACTTGTGTACACAAAGAAAAAGTCATAATATCCAGAGAAGGGAAAAGACTTAGATATCATCAAGTCCAATCCATCTTCTTTAAAAAAGAAATATGACTACTTTTTAATGAACAAAAATCTATTCTCTTTTCTTTCTACCTACCCCTCCACTGAGAAAAGAAAAAAAAAAAAGAAAAACTAAATCCTTATAATAGTTATGCATCATTAAGCAACATAAAAAAGTCTCAAATTGCATCTATCTCTCAGAAGATGGGTAGCACGTTTTGATTTAGGTCCCTTTGGAGTTGTAATTGGTTTATCTTTACAATATCTTTCTTATTGTATAAATTTTTCTCCTGGTTCTGCTCACTTCTCTCTGTATTAATTCATATAATTCTTCTTAGGTTTCTCTGAAACTGTCCTTTTTAATAATTTCTTACAATACATTATTATCTAGTTATATAGTATAATTTGCAGGACAACTAGGTGGTGCAGTGAAGAGAGTGCAGGGACTTAAGTCAGAAAGAC
The DNA here is from genome assembly GCA_028646595.1 of Phalanger gymnotis. Lineage (NCBI taxonomy): Eukaryota > Metazoa > Chordata > Mammalia > Diprotodontia > Phalangeridae > Phalanger > Phalanger gymnotis. The sequence continues at coordinate 317,399,591 of CM053626.1, forward strand.
TTTTCTTTGTGAGTTCAAATCTGGCCTCAGATACTTACTAGCTGTAGTGATCCCGAGCAAGTCACTTAACCATGTTTGCCTCAGTTTCATCATTTGTAAAATGATCTGAAGAAGGAAAGGGCAAACCATTCCAGTATCTTTGCTAAGAAAACCCCTAACGGGATCATAACATGTCAGACGCGACTGAACAGCAATGGCAATTTGTTGGGCCATTCCCCAATTGAATGGACATTCCCTTAATTTCCTATTCTTTGCCACCTCAAAAAGAGCCATGCTATAAATATTTTTGCACATATGGATCTTCTCCCTTTTTCTTTGATTTCTTTGGGAATATAGGCCTAGTAAGGTATATCTGGGTCAAAGGATATGCACAATTTGGGGGCATAGTTCCAAATTACTTTCTTAAACAGCCGTACCAAATTTGCAATTCCACCAACAGGGCGTTAGTGCACCTATTTCCTGGAGGCATATCCAACATTCATCACTTTCCCTTTTTTGTCAGAGGTGAAACCTTCTGAGGCTTCTTTAATTTAAACCTTCTGAGGTTGCTTTAATTTGCATTCTTCTAATTCTTTATGATCAGAGATTTTTTTTCATACGGCTATAGATAGTATGGATTTCTTCCTTTAAAAACCACCTATTCATATCCCGTGACCATTTGTCAATTGGGCAATGGTTCTTTTTCTAATAAATTAGTATTAGTTCCTTATGTATCTCAGAAATGAGATTCTCATCAGAGAAAATTTCTGTAAATATTCTCAGTTGTTTCCTTTTAATTTTAGCTATATTGATTTTCTTTTTATGAAAATGTTCATATTTTATATAATCAAAATCATCCATTTTATCTTCTGCAATTCTCTCTGTCTATTATTTTGTAATGCATTATTTCTTTATCCATTGATATGAGAGGTAGTTGCTAAGGGGTTTTTTTTTTGTTACCTTTTATGTATGTCATTGTAACAACAATGTTGCTAGTAGCTACTTGGAGGTGAAAGACCAACAACACCAGCACACAGGAGGGCTACTAGCACAGGATCTTTGATCTGCTTTTCTAAGGAAAGTAACTTTAAGGGGTTTACAATCTCACTTTAATTAAACATCTATCTCTATATATATATACATGTATAGCCAGCACCCTGAACTTCAGAGAGCATACAAATAGAAATTATAAGCACATATTATATAAACAGAGCAAATAAACAGAAACCACTAGACAGGCTTCTAACTGTCTAACCATAGTAATACATACAGTTACCAGAGAGAGAAGCATCAGCATCCGGGTTTTCAAAGCCAGGGGGCTCCGTGATGGCTACCCAGAGTCTCGTCTGGTCCAATCACATGACACTCTTCCAGTGAGTGAGAGCCCCAAAACAAAATACCAACATCAGATCATATATAGCCTTCTCAGGGTCAGAAGGCATCACAACCATGCGACTCAAACCCATGTGACCTAGGATTTCTTGTGACTTAAGCAGGTCATCAAAGACTCTTGATTCAATCAAAGACTCCCCATTGAAACAAAGGCAAGACTCATATCAAAGGCACTGGTTACCTCAGTGCTGAGAAGCATTCAAATAAAACACAGCAAAAAGTCCCACTTTCCTTGCCATGACATTTGAAAGGTAGGACTCATCAAAGGCACTTGATTAACTCAGCATTCCAAAAGAGAAAACAATAAAAAAGTCCCACCGTGACTACCATGACAATCATGTATCCATCTGCTTGGAGTTTATCTTGGTATATGACATGAGATGTTGATCTGTAACTAGTTTCCATCAGAATGCTTTCCAGTTTTCCCAACATCTTTGGTCAAAGGTTGAGTTGTTCCCAGCAGCTCATTCTTAGGGTTTGCCAAACACTATTGTCTGTCTGATCTGTTCTCCTGATTGACCTCTACATTTCTTAGTCTCAAATCATTTTGATGATTACTGTTTTGTAGTATAGCTTGAGGTCTGGTATTGCTACATCCCCTTTATTCTTCCTTTCTCTTCATTATTTCTCTTGAGATTCTTGACCTTCTCTTCCTCTGTATGAATTTTGTTTCTATTTTTTCTAGTTCTATAAAGTAGTCTTTTGGTAGTTAGACTGGTATGATGTTGAATAATTAAATTAATTTGGGGAGTATTGTAACTTTCTTACATGTAGTTGACCTAGCCATGAAAAAACTCGATGCTTCTCCAATTATTTGATCTACATTTGTGGAAAGAGTGTTTTGTAGTTTCCTTCGTGGATAGAATGTCAAGGATTTTATGTATTTTATAGATGTTTTAAATGGAATTTCTCTTTTTACCTCTTCCAGCTGGGTTTTGTTGGTACAGAAATGTTGATAGACTATTTTATGTCCTGTAACTTTGCTTAAGTTATTGTTTCAATTAATTTTTACTTGACTCTTTAGGGCTTTGTAAAACACCAAATCATCTGCAAAAAGCATTCCTTTTTTTTTTTTTGCTTTACTTTTGTTTGGTTCCTTGATTTCTTTTCTTATTTTATTGTTTTATCTAGCATTACTAGCATCACATGAAATAGTAGTGGTGATAATGGACATCCTTGCTTTATCCCTGATCTTATCAGAATTTCCCTGATCTTATCAGAATATCAGAAGATCTTACTAATCTCTATTATGTAGACACCTGGTTCTTGGGTTTACATTTATACTACTTATCATTATGGGCAGCCAGGTGGTGCAGTGGCCAGGCCCAGAGTCAGGAAGGCTTGTCTTTCTGAATTCAAATATGGCCTCAGACATGTACTAGCTCTGTGGTCTTGGCAAGTCACTTAACCCTCTTTGTCTCACTTTCCACATCTGTAATAGGAAATAGAGGTTGATTATTCAATGCTCCAAGACTTTGAGAGAGCTAGAGAGAAGTAATCCATAGAGCATTTGTTAATCACTTGCTATGTGCCAGGCACTGTACTAAGTGCTAGAAATACACATATACAAGCCAAAAAGCCAGCCCCTACCCGCAAGGAGTTCACATTCCAATAGTCTAAGACACCACATAAAAGGCACCTAGAAAGAGGGATATGAGGGGGGAGAGTATGCTGCTGAGTAAGAGGCAGAAAAGCTTGGAGAGTCAGGAATGGATGTAATAGAGAAGTGAGCCCGGATGACCAGGGCACTCCAGAATTGGTGGTCCCAGTCAGGGATTCCAACTAGAAGAAAGAGCTAGAAGGGCAGAGACTAATACTGTTTCACTATATATAAACCATTAAGAAGTTTTATGTTTTTTCAATGAACAAAAATCTATTTTCTTTCTCTCCCATCCCCCATTTAAAAACAAAAGAAAACAAAAACAAAACCTTTGTAACAAAACAAATTTCCACATTGGTCTTGTTCAAAAATTCTATCTCATTCTGCATTAAGTTCATCACCTTTCTATCTGGAGGTATGGGTAGCATGCTTGCTTCAGCATCAGTCTCATGGAATCATGGTATGTCATAGTGTCAATCAAAGTCCTTAAGGCTTCCAAAGTTGTTTGTAAACCACTCATTTGTTCAAAAATGTTAAAAAATTCTGTCTCATTCTGCATTAAGTTCAACACCTCTCTATCTGGGGGTGTGGGTAGCATGCTTGCTTCATCATCAGTCTCAAGGAATCATGGTACGTCATAGTGTCAATCAAAGTCCTTAAAGCTTTTGAAGTTGTTTGTAAAGCACTCATTTCAAAAAAGAGCTAAATGCTTAATATGTGCAAATCATTGTGCTAGCCAGGAATTCCAGAGGGTTCTCTCCATAGCATTTAACTTTTGAGAAGTTATCGCAAAAAAATACACAAAAGTGACAATGTAACCACAAATGCATTATTAAAGCACAAAATTACAGCAAGTCACTTATATGATACAGTCCAAAAGAAACTCAGAGATGGAGCACAGAGGCACTAATTCTGAATTCCAATGTCTAAATGTATATAGGTTTAAGTAATAGGCTCTGAATTCAGAGAATAAACCAAAGTTACACAAACATATGTTCCAATTATTTGCCCAGTAAGAAGTTATCTATAAAGGTATTTTATGTGATAGCAATATTTTTGAGAGTTTCTGTAAGTTATTTGTGCATGAACAACAGTAATGTTAAAACTAAATCACTTTCAATTTTGGATTTTCTAAAGGCTTAAAATGGTTCTCATTATTTTGTATTTTTTGCAGTTATTCTGAAGCTGCTCTTATCTCCCAAATAATACGAGCAAAACGTAACAAAGTGATACTTAGAGTATAATTTAAGGAGACATCTGATCTGGCTTCCAGCTTCAAGAGAGAAGACATGTAGTTCCAGATTCCCTTAAAGAAGTGGTCACTGAAAAGAGAGGAAGACTCTGGGAAAGAAGCTGACATGTAGAGAAGCCAGTACTTCAACCACATCCCTATCACCAGCTTACTACACTAGAGACTTTAGGGAAATTGCCTTCTGGTGAGATTTGGTGCTCTCTCTTTGGTGAGCTGAGATATCTCACTGCCAGCGGGAGGGTTCATTCATTCTGTATCATCTGTTATATTATCATCTTTATAGATTCTATGATTTCTGTTTGCCATTGGCTTGGATAAGTGGGTATATTTGTAATTTACCATGTGGTTTTCATACACTGGTGGTAAGGGAGTTAAGCCTTAGATATATAGCTTAAAGCATTCCTGTTAAGGAATAGTGATAAAGATTGCAGTTTATTTCCCCTAGATTAATAATATTTAGGGAGAAACATTGACATAATTCTATCTCAGTACCTTTCTCTGAGAAAAGTAGAATGATCAGTCTCTGGCACTAATTTCCTGCTTCCTCTTCTGATAGGGAAAAAAAATATTCCTTGGAGAAAGGTGGGCAGAAAAGACTCTGGAGACATCTAGTCACGTTTCTCTGTGAGGCACATCTCGACAGATCTATGTGGACACATATAACCTACACGGGCAACACACACACACGCACGCAAGAAAGGTCCATTTATTACTATGTTTTCTAGTTTAATTTAAAATTAGAAATGGGTGCTTTATCTTGTCAAAACCTTTTCCGTGTTTGTTGATATGGTTATATCATTTTTGTTCTTGTATTATGTCTGTTATGTTGACAGTTTTCTTGATATTGAAACAACCCTGCCTTCCTAGTATAAGTCCAACCTGGTATTTCACTTAAAATTTTTGCATAATGTAACTGCTGTCTTTTACTGACGAATCTGAGGCTTAGAGAGATTGACCGCCTCGATGCCACAGAAGGACCAGGTGTCAGAGGTATAATCCCATCCACATGAGTGTCTTACAGCCATGATTTCATTTCACCTTCACAAAATCCTTCTGGCACAGTTGTACTAGGTGGTGTAGTTGATAGAATGCTGGGTCTGGAGTCAGGAAGGCTTATCTTCCTAAGTTCAAATCTGCCCTTGGACACTTACTAGCTGTGTGACCCTAGGCAAGTCACTTAACCCTGTTGGCCTCAGTTTCCTCATCTATAAAATGAGCTGGAAAAGGAAATGGCAAACCACTCCAGTATCTCTGCCAACAAAACCCCAAATGGGGTCGTTGAGAGTCGGACATGATTGAAAACATCTCAATAACAATAACCTGGCACATAGCAGGCACTTAATATTTACTGATTGATTGGTTGAGAGCAGGGATTATTAACCTCACTTTTTGAATGAAGACCTTCAGGTACTTTAGGTGACTTTGCTGTAGAGTGGAAAAAGCCCTGGCTGTGGAGTCAGAGAACCTGGCCTCAAATCCTTTCTCTGATACACATTACTTGTGTCACACTGCATAAATCATTTAGCTGGTCCTAAGATTCATTCTCTCTAAAATAAAACCTTGGATTTGATGGCCTCTGAAACGTCTTCAGGTTCCAGGGTTATGACACTATGATGCTAACATCACAAGATAATTTAATTGGAGCTAAAACCTAGGTATCCTAACCCCCAGGCCGATATTCCATGCACTTTGCTGCTTGGTCTTCCTGTATGGTAGAATGCATTGGGTGGGGGTGGGAGGAGGGAGGAGGAATTGGGGATGGGACAGGGAAACCTTCTTGTATGAATGAAATACGATTGTTTTATGTTTTGGTTTTTTTTGTTTTTTTGCAGGGGGCGCTGCAGGGCAATTGGGGTTAAGTGACTTGCCCAAGGTCACACAGCTAGTAAATGTGTCAAGTGTCTGAGGCCGGATTTGAACTCAGGTACTCCTGACTCCAGGGCCGGTGCTCTACTCAATGCGCCACCTAACTGTCCCGAAATATGATTGTTTTAATAATAATTCTCACTTGGTCAAAAAGCCTTTCTCCACAAGGACCCAGTGAAACAGGTATTGTTATCACAGGTACTCCATGAGGCTAAAAGTACAAATGGGATCCACCTCATTTCATAGATGAGTCAACAGGCTAGGAGAATGTAAGTAGCTTGTCCACTCTAAGATCTCATAGACAGTGAGTGTCAAGACCAGGATTTGAACCCAGTTCTCCAAAGCTTGTGTCCTTTGCTTTCTTTGTTATATCAATTTCTCTGTTAAATCAATATTTATTGCAATTTCCTAAACTACTCCCATCAAATTCTACCCAATGACTGACTGTTATTGACAACGAGCTCATTTGAAAATCATCCAGATGGAAGAACAGTAGCATACATGGATGACTAGTTTAAATCAGAAAACAGTCCTAATACTGCAATGAGAGGCAACGTGAGGTTGGCTTCTTTAGGATGTCTGGAATGATCCGTTAGCTTGTGATGCACATGCTCAACAATGATGGGTTTTTTTTTCCAAATAACCTGACATTTGCATCGCAAGAATACAAATGTTCATAACATCTTGATCATGTGATTAAACAGCTGGCAAGGCTGGATCACAAGATAACAGGAGGGAATGAAGGATCTGCTCTGGTGCAGGATACAGAACACAAGTGAGTGTGTGCATGTGACTGACCAACCGTTGAGAATCCTTCAGTTTGTGTCCAGACATCCAACCCTTATAGCAATTTGGAAACAATTTGATGACAGGTTGAGAAACCGCAAGCACATGTTGCACTTAATCAGAAGCAGAATTTGATGGAATTGCTACACAAACACCAAAACTGTTGTGAGCATGATCATAACACTTTGAATTGCTGCAGAAACAAACCTATAATGTTTCAGACTTACGTATGCTTATTGTCATGGCAGAAAAAAAATTTGGAGCTTAACTAGACAATTATTATTATCTTTTGGGTTTTTTTTTGGAGGGGAGAAAGCAAGGTAATTGGGTTTAAATGACTTTCCCAAGGTCACACAGATAATAAATGTGTCAAGTGTCTGAGGCTGGATTTGAACTCAGGTCCTCCTGACTCCAGGGCCAGTGCTCTATTCACTGCACCATCTAGATGCCCTTTAACTAGATAATTATTAATAGTTCAAGGTGCCACTGGAGAACTTTTAGTATCAACCCCTTGAATGATTATTGTGAACCATTAAATGGGAGCCAAAAAGCCAAGGCATGGAGATAGGTCTGATATGTCTTTTTAATTTTTTTTTCTAATCAACAAGTGTTTATTTTCCCTCACTCCCAATTCACCCCCACTGGAAGAAATAAACCAAACCAATGTCCTGTGACAAATATGCATAATCAAGCAAAGCAAATTCCTACATTGGCCATGGCTGTGACCTTGGAGGGAATGACCACAGTGAACAAAGCAACGACTTTTTGAAACGAAATACCGATTCAATTCATAAGCACGATACATTTCTTGTAGAGTCGTACCACTTTAAGATAGGAGGTACCTCAGAGACCATCTAGTGTACCCTCCTTAATTTTTCACATGACGAAATGGAGTCCCCAGGGAATATGAGTGACACATCCAAAATCACATACTGGTACATGATATCAAGTCCCCTGACTCCAAGTCAAGCGGCCCTTCCATTGAATCACAAATTTTTCATTTCTGTATTTTTTATATACTTATGGTATCACCAGAGTAAAGAGCTCCCAGAGTGGACCTTCAATGCTGAATAACCTTTGCTCTGCAATTTAGAGTCTAAGGGAGTTGCCTGAGACTGAGGAGTTCAGTGCATCGACCAGGAACATACGGTATGTGTCTAAGGAGGGACTTGAACCAACGTCTTCCTGACTGTGAGGGCAGTTCTCTCTCTACTCGGCCCAGCTGCCTCAATCTCATGCCATGTGCGCAGACTGTTTATATCTGATGAAGGGTATTTGAAGGGTATCATTAGACACAAACTCAACTAAGTCTCAGAATATAAAGCCACAATAGAAAGCCTCCTCTCCCCCCACAGCAAATCTATGGAACACAAGAAATTCTAGCAGGGATTTATTTTAATTGATATTTCAAAAATATCCCTAACAGATGGAAGGAAATAAGGGGCCATTCATAAAATCTTTGGCTTGCTTCCACTGAAATGTTGCCTTGATTGAATTGAGAGGAAAAAACAAGTGTAGAATGTTCTTTTATCCACATCAGGAATTCATTTCTCCAATTAATAAAACCTATCCTTTCCCTTCAGTCCCAGTCCAAACATTTCTCCATCATATTACCCAAAGGATTTGACTCTTAACTTTGAACCCAGGCATGTTCTTTCCTTTCCAACCTCAAGGAGCTGTGATCATTTCTGGAAGGGGGGTAGGTACCTCCTCTGCTGGTGCAGCCAGGTGACATTGTGAATAGAGCATTAGACTTGGGGTCAGAAGACTGAAATTGGAATCCTGCTTCAGAACTTTATTAGCTGTGTGACCCTGGGTAAGCCATTTAGTCTCTGCCTTAGTTTCCTCATCTGTAAAGGGGACTAACAATGGCACCTACTTCACAGGGTTGTTTTGGGGATTGAATGAAATAATGTGTGTGAAACACTTGGCAAGCCTTAAGAGTGCTATCTAAATGTTGGTCGTTATTAAAGCCTCCCATGAGCTGCTGTGGTCAAAAGTGTTTATCAACTGGTGGTCCGCCTTCTGGTGGTGAACGTCTTTGTCCTTAGCTGGAAGTTAGCCATGCAGATTAACAATAGTCCTGAACTTGAAGTCTTTCTAGCTTGGAAAGCCCACTGCTGTCATAGCTTTGGGAAACCCAGGGTCACCTCCAAATCCTAATGAAGCACACAGGGTGGGGCTGTCTTGGGGAGTGAGGGTGAGGAATATGATATCCCCTGGAGCTTTCAGGGAATGCCTTGGTCATGTTGCACATATATGCCACTTAGTAAATATTGGAGTTTTTTTTTTACCTCCTAAGCCTTATGGTAGCCTGGCACAGGAGGTGTGGGCATTGCAGGAACATTCTCATGATGGCGCTCTCAGAATCATGGACTATTTTAGTAGTGGGTAGGACTTTAGAGGTCATCTAGTCCCAGATTCTCATTTTATAAATGGGTAAAAGGAGACTGAAAGCAATTAAGTGAGTTGCCCAAGGTCACACAGCTAGTGTCAGGGACAGGACTACTGAAGCCAGTACCTAGCCTTGGAATCTAGGCCAGTGCCTTTTCCTTGGGTTGCCTAGGTCATTCTTTCTCTTGTGTATTTAGATGCAGCCAGGAAGGGGGAAGGGGAAAGGGGGATAAGGGCAGGAGTGGGAGACAAGAGGAATAATTCCCTCTTCTAGACTAAACAGATGCCTCCTAAGTGTTTGTTTCACAGTTTGTTTATACCGTTGAGAAGGAAGTAAGAGAGGGAAAAGCAGGTCAGCTTCTCACTTCTTTACTGAATATCGACAGAGGGTGGGAGGCAAAGGCGTAACTAGCAATTTTTGTGTCTGATTTATGTGTTGCTGGGGATGTGTGTGTGGTCCAAGGGTAGGGTGGAGATGGGGAGAGGATGCCCTCCCTGGGACCCAGGGAGGTTCTATGCTGTGGATTGGGCAAGAAACAATAGATCAGCAGGGTGGAGCAAGGGTGGAGATGCCCACTAGAGCAGGAGACTACCACCAGTCAGGTGGGAGGGGGAGGAAGAATACCCAGGGAAGGTGATGTTCAGTTCTCTGCCTTGGGGAATAAAACTCCCATCCCCTCATCCTAGATGTGACTCTAATGGAGAAGCTAACCTTCCCAAGTGATTGAAGGAAGAATCTATATATTGAAGATAAGACAGTTTAATCCAATGGAGAAAATGTTGAACAAACGGGTTTGTTATTTCACTTAGCTAGTAAGGTCTTAACTCACTGAGTGTAAGCTCTTTGAAGATTATGATCCTTCAAAATTCAACAAATTGTTTTAAGAACCAGCATATTTATTTTGTATCCTCTAGGACACTTGACCCTCAAAATATTCTTAGGGCATTGAATTGAACTTAAATTTTTGAAAAAAAAAAAATTTCAAAAAGAAAATATAATGTTTAAATAGTATTTGGGGACCCGCATGTAACCCTATCTTTCAAACTTCCTATTACTAAAAGTAATAAATACAACCGAAAGAAAAATAAAATATAGCCAGTGAATATTAGAAAATAGGAAAGAATGATCTCCAGGTTGATGCTATCTTCTTTTATGGCTAGTCAGAGCAGAGTAATAGAGCCTCCACAGCTGGTGGATTTAGCCACAAGGTCAGGAGGACCTGAGTTCCAATCCTGCCTCAGACCTTTAAAAACTGTGTGACTCTAGGTAAGCCATTTAACCTCTCTGAACCTCAGTATCTCTCCATTATTATAATAATACCATCTCCCTAACGGTTATTGTAAAGACCAAACCAGATAATATGCATCTTTTCAAACCTTAAGGCACTATGCAAATTCTAGTTTTTACTATTATTCTGTGTTTCTGGACCCACCAAACAAGAGAAAAATCAAATGAGATCTTTAAGAAGGCATTTAGGAGTAAGGCAATGCTTCAGTGCCTTTCATGGCTTCTCAGTAGAATTTTTAAAGAGCAACTGATGTGAATACAGAAGAAGATAATGCTGACATCTGGCAGAAAACAAAAACAAAAAACCCTCCAGAGGAATGTTGTAACAAGTTTTGCCTTAGACATGACCATTTTCATCAGTTTACAAAGCTGACATCTTGAGACATGTATGCTTACAGCCTCAGCTTACTCAGCAGAGTGATTTGCCTATAATATCCAAAGCATTAAAAATACTGCAAAAGTACTGTGTGTTTGAGCCAAAAGGAAAAAAAAAACAATCCCACAACTGTTATGCTCTTTGCATATCAATTTACACGAGATATGAAATTTATTTCCTCTTCCTCCATCCTTACTGAGCCTTTCAGTTTTCTGGTTTCCACACCACACCTTGGTTTTAGGCAACCTTGAAAGGTCCAAGGTGGCCAGACTCCCCTTGGCCTAGTGGAAAGAGCATTGATCTTAGAGTCAATAGCTTTGATTCTAGTCCCAGATCTTTAATTAAGTGTGACTTTGGGCAAGTTATTTAATGTTTTTTCACCTGTTATAAAAAAAAATTGGGGGAGGGATAGTGGTGGCAATGGGTGCAGGACAGCCCAACGTGGGGTGTAGTTAAATAAGAAGAACCAATCCTCCCCAGAGAACTTGGCCCATGATCCTTTAGTGGTTGGGGAAAATTCAGGCTCCAGGATTGGGTGTCAGAGAAATGGAACCCTGAAGCTGTTGGCCCAGGGCCCCAAAGAGGGAATGTGGTTGGATCAGGCAGCAAAGGCAAGCAGAAGATTGAGTCTCTTGGCAAAGTGAATGGCATTCTCTAGTTTACTGCAAGGAAGAAGGCAAGCTGGTTGCTTCTAGATATCAAATTTAGTTCCCACATCTCATTTCACAGACAAAGAGATTGAGCAATTTAGTCAAGGTCACATAGCTAGTGGCAGGTCATGTCTCTTTCTTAAAAGTTATATATTATATAGTTTTAAAAAAGTTTTCAAAGGAAATGCATCTTAATTGAAAGGTACTTCATTTTTAAAAGAATGATTTTCCAAAATATTGGTTAATAAGACATCTTTACACACTTCCAATGACCTCAGGAATTTGGAGTCCATTGTGTGTATCTCATCTATATCTATCTATCTATCTGTCTGTCTGTCTGTCTGTCTGTCTGTCTATCTATCAACCTACTTATCTACCTATCCATCCATCCATCTATCCATCCCTCCTCCCCTCTCTATCTCTCTATCTCTTTATCTATCTCTTACACTGAGGTATTGATATAGAACCCACAGAGGCTGGGGGACAGAAACAACTTCCTGTTCTCATCCAGCCATCAAGTTTGCACTGGATTCACTCCTGGAGAGCCTGGCCTTGAATGAGAAGGGGCTGGGCTCCTTGTACTCCTACTCTAGCTCATTAAATCACAACTCTTGCATCCTGAAGACAAGCTTGCTTATAGGTTTAGGTTATGGTTCACTTCTAGGGTTTTCACCCCTAAAAGAAAAAAAAGAAGAAGAGGGAAAAATGGTTTAAGGATGCAACGGGCAATTTATTACTACATACAAAAGATAGAGAATACATTTAACAGAAAAACTTAAACAAGATTCGGTAACTTAACATAGAACTTCTGGCACAATGTGCTGGGTGACTAGTACTTGATGGTCAGTAGAACATAAAGCAGTTTGCCAAACTTCTAACTGGCATTTTACACTTCACCTCAACTCTGTACTATCCAAACATATCCTAGTATATGTCTTCTAGTCAAAGAGCCAAGTTGGGATCAATCTTCTTGTTTGTGGCTATTTTCCCTAAGAAAAGTAGAGTGGCTGCTGAGGTTAGCTTCCTCTCTGATCCAGTGGGACCTCCAGACCTCTTAAACTCAGAAGATTACACCCAAGCCTGGACATGGCCATTTGGAGAGAGGTACTGTCAAAGGAAAAAAATGTGAATATTAATGTACTCTCTGAAGGCAGCTAGGTGGTGTAACATATAGAATGCTGGGCCTGGAATCAGGAAGACCTGACTTCAAACCTGGCCTCAGACACTTACTAGCTGTATGACCCTAGGCAGGTCACTTATCCCTGTTTGCCTCAGTTTTCTCATCTGGAAAATGAGCTGGAGAAGGAAATGGCAAAGCACTTCATTGTTTTTGCCAAGAAAACTCTAAAGGAGATCGTGAAGAGTCAGACATGAGTGAAACAACTAAAAAATGACAATAAATAATGTACTCTATAATGTAGGCTCAAGTCTGCTGGAAACAATTTTATTTAACATTAATTGCTATCCAAGTCCAGGGGTGGGGAACCTGTGGCTTCTAAGACACATGTGGCCCTCTAAGTCCTGAAGTGTGGCTCTTTGACTGAATCTAAACTTCACAGAACGAATCCTTTTATTAAGGGGATCCAAGAGTGGCAACTCTGAGCATGCTCCATGGAATGGCTCCTGTAGGTCAAATTCAGTATAGCCACAAGGGCAGAGACAGTTTTCCCTTTTGTCACTTTACCTCATGGCTTAATATAGTGCCTAGGACATAGTAAACACTTAATAAATGCTTGTCGAGTCATTGATTGATTGAATTGACGGACCCAGCTATGCTGTAAGCAATAGGGCCTTTTAAGGGAAGGTCACGTGGTTTACCTGGGACCCTATAGGAGTACAGAGGGAATGAAGGGAACAGGGAGGATGTGAAGAAGGAAGGAAAGAAAGAAAGAAAGAAAGAGAGAAAGAAAGAAAGAAAAAAAGAAAGAAAGAAAGAAAGAAAGAAAGAAAGAAAGAAAGAAAGAAAGAAGGGAGGGAGGAAGGAAGGATGGAAGGAAACAAGCATTTATTAAGTGCCTACTTTGGGCCAAGCCCTATGCCAAATGCTTTACAAATATTATCTTCTTTTTTCCGTGGTAGCAGAAGGGAGTCCAAGATGTCCTCTTCAGAAGTTATCCTCAGAACAAGATCTTGGTGGGATTCTTGGATCTATGGTTTTCTTTAATCTTTATATAAGCACAATTCAGTTGTTTTATAGGATGGGGTGAGAATCTATAAAGGGAGGTCTGAGTGGTCTCCTACTTCTGATGTAACAGGTAAAGAGTTAGCAATCATCAAGGAAATAGGGAGTTTATACCCTGAAAGTTTCTGGGCATATTATAGTCTAGACTGGGGGCAGGGATTTGAGGGGTTTTAAAAAGAGGCAGGAAAGAGTCAGCAACCTAGCTGAATTCTCCCAACATTCCCCTCTAAATAACTTTAAAATAACTCCTTAAATCAAATTTTGGAGCAGCAGAACCACCAAAAGATCAGAGTAAGACATTTTTTCCAGCCTAAGACAATGTAGGAGGTTGACAGGAGAGGTCAGTGACATCAGGTTGGGAATCAGCCCAGAGTGTGACACGAGAGCCAGCAGTGGGCCTTGAAGGGTGCTGTGACTTCTTAAAAAAAACAAATGGAAAAGGAGGTACAAAAATTTACTGAATAAAGTAATTACTTAAAATCAGAATTGGGCAAATGGAAGTTAATGAATCCATGAGACGTCAAGATACAAGGAAATAAATTCAAAAGAATGAGGAAATAGAAGAAAATGTGAAATATCTCAGAAAAATAAGTGACCTGGAAAATAGATTGAGAAGAGATAATTTAAGAATAATTGGACTACCTTAAATCCATGATTTAATAAAGAGCCTAGACATTATATATTAAAGGAAAATTGCCCTAAGATCCTAGAACCCGAGGGTAAAACAGAAATGGAAAGAATCCACTAATTACCTCCTGAAAGAGATCCCAACATGAAAATGAATATTATAGCTAAATTCTAGAGCTCCCCAGGTCAAGGACAAAACCACAGTCGGTATCACACAATATTTAGTGGCTCCATGTTAAAAGAGAGAAGGCCGGGGGGCGGAGCCAAGATGGCCGCATGAAAACAGCGTCTTGCTGGAGCTCTCTCACAAGTTCTGTTGGATTCCTATAAAAAAGTGAATCTGAGCAGATTTGAGAGAGTTAGAAATTGCGAGCAGTCTGAGTGGGGCAAATTTCCCAGCTGGGAGAATCTGAAAGGCTGAAGGAACAACTCTGTAGGCTAGGAGAGCGCTCAGCGTGCGGAGCTGCCCCAGATGGGACCAAAGCAGAAGCAGCTGGCCGGAAAACCCATGTGGGAGACAGGCTGGGAGAAAGCCGGGCGCCTGAAACTAGCACAGATCTCCAGGCCTCCCAACACAGGACAGCACTCTGTGGAAGCGACAAGAGGCAGCGCAACGCCACCAACTGTGAGATACCAGCTCCTGAGGCTTGCAGCCCAAAGGTTTCAAATGCTTCTTGAGCTTCCAGGAGACATAATGGCCAGGTAAATGGCTCTAATCCCTCCCCCCCCCACCAGAGAATTCCTCGGGGGAAAAAAAAAAAAGAGAACGCTGGAACAGAGGAGACAGAAGTGGGGCTTCA
>CM053626.1:317415282-317471786 GCA_028646595.1 Phalanger gymnotis
ATATATATATGATCCTTTTTGAGATCATAAATTCAGCCTTCCTACTACAGCCTCTTCCCCAGGTTCCTGTGCCTTCCTGCAGACTTACTACGGGCATTCCCCCAAATTCCCCTCCTAGGCCCCTGCTTCCTCTACACCCATCCTCTGGCGATCTCATTAATTGTCAGGGGTTCTACTATCACCTTCGTGCAAATGGCTTTTTGTAGAACAAGGCTATTGTAGCCACCATCACAAGGTTCTAAAACAAAGACAAAAACAAAACCCTAGTGCTATCTTTCGCACATGACTGGTTTTGTTTGAAAATTGTCTCTGTCTGGAGAATGATTTTCAATCCCTTCTCTTAGTTTTAGCTTGTTTGGATTTAAAGTCATTTGTTATTATTTCTGCCCAGAGATGTTATGGGCCATATTCAGAATTGCTCAGAAAATCACTGGCTTTGATATTTTAAAGCTGCTGGCTCCAGGACCAGGGCTTAATCCATTCAGCCACATTACCTCTTTTTGTTTCAGGCAGGAATTTTAATAAGAGAAAAGACTCCCACAGTGAACATAGGAACAAGCCTGCTGTGAGCGTCTGATCATTTTCACAGTTTCTGAGAGGGAGACCAATTCTTGGAGGAGTTTGTTTGGTTTTGTATAGCATTGCCCTCACTGCTTAGGGTGGTTTCCATGTACAGAATGATCCTCTATAATTAGCAGGAAAGATCTGAACCTCAAACACTAGCAAAGGATAACATGCCCTTTGTAGCTTCTCTAGAGAAGTGACTTGTAGAAATCCTCTGAGCACAGACCTAAAGGGAATCACAAACAGAAAGAAACCATGGCATTTAAGAGGAAAAGGGGGGTGGGTCTGGTCATAGGTTTTTAGCCAAGAGAGTGTGACAATCACGGTGTTTGGAGAAGGACTGGCTGTAGGCTGTGAGATGGATAGAAGAGGGAAGACACCTGGAGGGAAGGAGGCCAGTTAGGAGGCTGGTTGCAGTGGCCTGGTTGTGAGATAACAAGGCCTGAGCTAGGAGAGCAGTGTGGGAAACACAGGCAAAGCCACTTTTTTCACAGATGTTTCACAGGAAGAATCACCAATACTTTGTGGCTGAAAGGAGATGCTGGAGAAGTGAGGAGTCAAAGGTATTTTAAAAATTGGATGATTTGGAGAAATGTCAAGGAATCACAGAATTTAAAACTTATAAAAAGATCTCCATTACAGTCCAGTCCAAGTAGCATCAGGGCCAAACTCAGGAAGGAACTGTCAAGAGGAGAACAGTAAACTTTGTTCCGGACATTTTGTGAATGATGTCAGAAAAAATGTCAAGGTAGAAATGTCTAATAAACCACTGGATATTTAAGACTGAAGCTTTGTGAGAGAGATCAGGGTTGGAGACATGGATTTGGGAGGCATACACATTAGAGGGAGGAGGCAGAGGAGAAAGGGGAGGGAGGACCAAGAGGGAAGGAGGAACCACAGGCAGACATTCTTGCTACAGGAACGCCTAATTCAAATGGGGAGAAAGAGAAATTCCCAAGAGAAAAAGATACTTCTCAAGAAAGGAAGGTCATATAATTAAATAAAATAAATTTTTAAAAACCCTTCCAAAATCTCAGAATTGTAAAGGAATTCAGAGCCTGTCTAGTTCAACTCATGCCTGTGTAGGGAATCCTTCCACAACATCCTCCAAAAATTAAATTTAATTAAAAATCACTGGTGAGCAGGAGCCTAGAATATCCCAAAGCAGGCCATCAAATTCCAGAGAGCTGTGATTGTTAAGAATCCTCAGCCCGCCCCACCGGGACCTCCATCCCTGATTGGAGACATCTTTCCTGAACTGTCCAGTTGCTCTTGTCCTCCTGTGGTATTCCATTTACTTCTCTGTGTAAATGTTGGGTTTCCCCAAGGAGGCCCTAAGGTTCTTGAAAGATGGGTCTGTTTGCGGTCTGTATTCCTAGTGCTGTGCCCATGGAGGGATCTCCATGTATGTTTGCCGAATGTCATTAAATTTCTTCTTCCACATGAATGCTGATCAGCTTCCTGAAAGGTGGCTGTCATGTCCCTGGTCCCAAGTATTCTCTTTTCCAGGCTCAATACTTCTGATTCCTTCAACTAGTACTCATCTGGAATGGTGCAAAGGCTTAGTCCAGACCCATCCCAATCTTCTGTACTCTCTAACAGTTTGTTAATGAGGACCTTGAGGTGAATTCAAGTCTCCAATTATTAAAAAAAATCTTTATTTTTACTATACTCTGTAAGATATAATTTGAACTCAAGATTTTACAAAGAATTTCTAAAAAAACTGAGGAAAAGAGAAAACCCAATTAAAGTATTCCATAACAATAACAAAGTCACCATGAAGAATGCTTTTTTTGCCAGCTATAGAAATATTTAAATATTACTCATGTAGTTATCTGTATCGAATAATTTTAACATTTTTCTGTGATGGTCTACAGCTTGAGGAAAAGTGGTGGTCGTAGTAGCAGTAGCAATAGCAGCAGCAGTGTTAACAGCAGCAGCAGCATTTAACATCTCATCTCATTTTATCTTTACAACAAGCTGGTAGGTAAGCACACTTGCTGTCCCCATTTTACAGGTGCTTGGAGGCGACCCAGTGCTGGTGCTGTAGCCTCTTTTCTCATTGCCCCTGGACTTCTGGCTGACTTTTTGTTTAGTTCTGAGGTGGAGGAATTTACTGGCTCTAGTTTTATATCGGATCTTTTGATCATTACTCGGTCTCAACCTGAGAAGCCTGCCTCCCATTCAGACATCTTGGTGTGAAGTTGGGCCAGTTGCCTTTCTAACTCATTTCCCACAGGCCCTCAGACCTCATTCTGTGATCCCTCCATCAGAGGACTTCACCTCGTACTTCAGTGAGAAAACAGTTGCCATTGTCTGTGAACTTCCTGTTCTTCCCTTCTCCACTTTGTCAAGACAGCTTGTGATCATCTTCCATTCCATCTTCCTTTACACCAGTTTCTGGTGAGGAGATGACCGTTCTTGCCGAGCCGAACCACGCCCCCCCCCCATTTCTACTGCTGTCTCCAGTGAGCTGCCTCCACAATCATTCCATTACTCGAATGTTCAGTTTTTGTCTGTCTCCTCGATCCTTCCTATCTGCCTACAAACATTCTCGAGATGAAAAATTAAAAAAAAAAGCTTGCAAGGAGATAGCAACAACGTATGCAGAAAATCATTTATTCTGACCAAGGATTCTTCCTAGGAATATAAGGGTTGTTTAACATCAGGAAAACAGTTTATTCAATTGCATTAACAAGAAAGATAACAAAACTACATGATCAATTGTATGGTTACAGAACAAAGCCTTTGACAAAAGACAACACTCATTTATATTAAAAATTCCCCAAGGGAAAAGCATAGAAGGACTCTTCTTTAATATTATTAAAAGCATATATTTAGAACCCAAAGTTATTATTTGCAATGAAGGAATATTAAAAGCACGCCTATTACAAACCAGACTGGAGCAGTGCTGCTCCTCTCTGCCCCGAGCCCCCCCACCATTGTTTGATATGATTCCAGAAATGCTAGGTAGAACAATATGCTGAGAGAATAAAATAGGGGCAGCTGTGTGACCTTAGGCAAGTCACTTAACCCCAATTGCCTTGCCTTCTCACCTCCAAAAAAGGAAAAAAAAATAGAGAATATAATGAAAGGTCTAGACCAGGGGTAGGGAACCTGTAGCCTCAAGGCCACATTGACCTTGTAGGTCCTCAGGCATGGCCCTTTGAATCCATACTTGTTCTGTGAAGTTTGGATTCAGTCAAAGGGCTGCACTTGAGGACCTAGAGGGCCAATGTAGCCCCGAGGCTGCAAGTTCCCCACCCCTGGCCTAAACATTTTAAAATTGCAAATAAAATTATCCATATGTGCAGCTGAAAAGATAGTATGCTCAGAACCCCAGAGAATCATCAAAGAAACTAACTGGGTTGATTGCTAGCTTCAGTAAGGTAGTAGGATGCTACTACCTTCTGTTGTTCAATCATTTCAGCGATGTCTGATTCTTCATAAGCACATTTGGGTTTTCTTGGCAAAGATACTAGAACAGTTTGATATTTCCTCCTCCAGCTCATTTTACAGATGAGGAAATGAGGCAAACAGGGTTAAGTGACTTGCCAAGGGTCACATAGCTATTAAGTGTCTGAGGCTGGATTTGAACTTGGGAAGATGAGTCTTCTTGACTCCAGGCCCGGCACTCTCTGCACTATGGTGCCACCTAGTTGCCCTTAGTAGGATACTATAATCCATAAAAATCATCAGCTCTTTAAAGAATGCTAACCAAAGCCAAGAAAGAAAAAGAGGCATACCATCCCAAATAATTACAAAATGTACAAAATATCCAGAAGGTAACCTACAAATACATATGTAAGATTTGTAAAAAAATACAATTATAGAACATCGTTTATAGAAGTAAAAGGAAACATAAGTAATGAGAGATATTTACTGTTCATGGTCGAGTCATACCAACATTTGAAAAATGATATTACCCATATCAGTTTACAGGTTTAAAGCTTACTGAAGGGGGTGGTAGAGAGGGAAATGCCTTTTAGAAGTAGACATGATGGTGAAATTCATTGGGAAGAATAAAAACCCTAGAATCCCAAAGGCGATAATGAAAAGTAGGCATGGAGGTGTGACGCTGTAAAGCATTGCCAGACTTCCAGCTGCATTGTCAAGCAGGAGTCTCTAAAACTCTTAATTGGTTAGAAGAACAGAAAAACGGAGCCATGGGATGTCCTGGTGAATTAAGAGTTGGGAGTGGCTGAAAAGGGGAGCCTCTTGTTGGATAAACCTGAGACTCTATGTGACTCTGCAGGGACGAGACATGTTTTTTTTTGATGGGGGACATCTCAGGTGACAAAACATGGGCCATCACAGCAGACAGGCTCCTCTGTGACTTAATAGCTATAGACTCACTGAAAGAACTGAAATTTTAACTGACTCACCCAGGGTCCCACCATCAGAATGTGTGGGAAGAACACAGGCCTTCCTGGCTTTGAGGCAGATACCTATCCTCTATACCATATTGCCCCTCTTTGGGGGAAAAAAAAACTTCTTGGAAAAACTGGAAAACAATTTGGGAGAAATTAATTTATGTCCAATTCTGGTGATCTCACACCATAAACTCAAAATAGAAATGTACACAGACTAAATAGAAAGGGGCACAATGTATGAAAGAATTAGATGAATGTGAGTTCAGGTTCCTACCTAAATAAGGGATGGAAAAGATCATAAAAGTGAAAGTAGACAATTCTGACTATAAAATTACAAAGGTTTTTGTATGATTAAGATGAAGGGAGATACGACGCAAATGGTAGAATAGGAAACTACTTCTAATAGCTTTGGAAAAAGTTTGAAATCTAGAACGTACAGAGATTATTATATGATGATGGCTTTAGACCTGGAAATGACCTTAGAAGCCATTGAGGCTGTGTATGCCCTTTATGCTCTAGCTGAGGAAACTGAGGCAAAGGAAGGTTAAAGAATGTTTTATCCTCCCCATTTCAGAAGCATTTATTTAAGTTCTTCTATGTACAATGTGTTTACTAATGGAATAGTCTCACATAAATTGCAGAATGGGGCATTTTCGATATTGTACCTCAATGCTTTATGTACTTTGATGTATTTCTGTATTGAATCTATATGGGGAAATTTCATGTTTTGAGGTGAAGGGTCATGTGTGCGCGTGTGTACTTTGTTATCTTCCTGACCAGTTTTTATGGCATTCTTTCTATCAATCCTATCTCAACTTTAATTGAAGTAAATAATTTAGTGCAAACTAGATACCCCACCAGAATCAATTATACCAGATCATAGTAACCCATTTACCAATGAGGAAATAATAGGAATAATGGCTGGCATTGTAAACTAGTGCTTTCCAGTGTTTCAAGCACTTTCATCATTTGATCCTCACAGCTGCCCTGTGGGGTGAGAAGTAGTTTTTATTTTACAGAAGATGAAACTGAGGCACATAGCAGTTAAGTGAATGAAAGTGCCAAGATTTTAACTCTGGTCTTCTGAATCTAGATCTGTTTTTTCTTTTCCCCCCACAAGACCATAGCCACTTGATCTGAAGATACTGACTTGGCTTTAAAAAGTGTAGGTGCAAATACAAACATTCATCACTATCAGTGATTCAGAATGCCTTTATAATTTACCTGCCCATCCCTAAGGTCTGGAAGTGATGAGCTCTGAGCTAGGATAAGAGGCAGCTGCGCAGCCATGAGAATCCAGAATGAGCCCTGTGCACTGACCTTCTTTCCTTTTTTGAGGGGTGCGCAGTGGGATGGGCAGTGTGCTTTCATTTCCAGAAGGTCTTTGACACAGTCTCTTCTTCTGTCCCTATGAACAAGCAGGAAGGTGTGAGCTGGATGTCAGATGTCTATTTCACTGGATTTGGAATGAGTTCAGTGATTCTACCATTCCTAGGACAATGATGGAAGGATCAGGGTGGCCATGCTCCCTGTCTCTACTTGGGCAGTATAGTCTGTCCTTGACCCTGTGCTCATCAAGCCTTTTGATTGTGCCTTGGAGATGTCACAGTATATGGAGTTTATTTTTTCAGAAGACAGGGAACTTGATGTTGGAGGAGGTTTGAGTCAGAATTTTGTTAGGCTAGAATTAATGTCTATATTACTATCTAAAAGGATGGAATTAGAAAGGGGTAAGTATAAAATCTACATTGGAATGAAAAAAAACCTAGTTGTATTGGTATAGGATTGGCTGATGCGGTTCAATGTGAGAGATGCTAGATTTGAGGTGGTACTGTGGCCAGAGTGCTGGAAATTGAGTTCAAATCTTGCCTCAGACGCTTAACTATATCCATTAACTCGATAACCTCTGTAGTCCCTTTTAACTCTGAGATTCTGTGCTTCAGGCCTGAGGGAGGGTGGAGATGTCAAAGGTTGGATACCTTTTATGTCAAAATGAGGCTAGAGTTGATAGCTATGAAGATGAGGACACTGGAGAGCATTCCATATGAGAATTAATTGAAATAACTGAGCATATTTAGTTGTTGAACTTGGAAGCAAATTACCCCTTTAAAGTATCTTCAGAGCTGTGATAAGGAAGAGGAGCCAGTATTCTGAGAGCAGTACTTCCACTAGACATTGAACAAAGTACATGTCAGCTCTATATACAGAGCTATCCAACAGTTTGCATTGGTATGGGATGATATGATGTGCTTTGGGGAAAGATGGTCGGTCCCACATCACTGGAAGTCTGGGGATGGGGATTTTTCATAGACATTATTTGTACTAGATGACTTCTGAGCTCTCTTCCAACTTTGAAATTATTTGAAAGAAAGGAATATGTGCCATTCTCTTTTTTTTTTTCAGTGAGGGACAAAGTGGCATTGTGTAAAGTTTGCCATACTTAAAGCCAGAAGACGTGAGTTTTTGTCCCAAGTCTTGGATTAAGCAGTCCAGCCCTACCTAGGCAAAGCAATCTCAGCACTCTACCAAAAAGAAATAATAGTAATATATGTTTATGTGTGTATGTGTGTGTGTGTATGTATTCCCTCTCTTGCATCACTGGTGTGAGGAAAGTACTTTGTGAACCATAGAACACAGACATGGGAGCTGTGGGTTAAGAAAGGCTGGAGTAACAGTGCTGTCTTTTAAGAGAAAGTCATTTTGTTTTGTGAAATAATTCAAAGGCTCATAGGATTTTTTAAAGAAACTCATTAAAAGATAAATTGTTTTGGGAGGGTTCTGGTGGGGTCAGTAGAAGGCATAACCTAAGATAGAATTACTATATTTGTGATTGTATCTTAAAATATTAGAGTTTCTTATAATATTAGGAAAGGCTGTTGATGTTTAAAGCCATTTTTCTGTAAACTAAAATTTTCTAAATTCTTTCCGTTTTTCTCTAAAAGCTACCAAGTCATCAGCACCCCAACTGATTTTTTTATGGTAATGGAATATGTGTCTGGCGGTGAATTATTTGACTACATCTGTAAACATGGACGGGTGAGTGAAATGATATTTAGTAATTAGGCCAAAGAAGACAAGGGGGTTGGTTGATAGTTTCGTGTGTGTGTTTTTTAAAGGATTCTTGTAATATTATGGGATTTGATCCCATGTTTGATCCCATCTGGAAGACCTCAAATATCTTTAAAAAATTACCACCTATCGATGTTCTTTTCCTGTATGATACTTGCAGAATTGGGGTTGCCTCAATAGTTGTCCCTATGTGAACATGCTGAATTTTAGATAAACAAGAGCTGTTCCTTAGAAAGGTCCTTTTTTTTTTTGCAAAGTTTTCAAGATTCACATGATTTATGAAACAATGCAGAGATTCTGTTGTGATTTTTAGGAAGGGAATTCCATATCATAACACACACTACAGAATGTCCTTTTTGGTATCCACAATTGGGCACAGAGGCCTAGGTGAGTGTATGTTTTCAGAGGAGGCCCTTTCATCTAGTTCCCAGCCTTCTCCAGGCAACCAGGAAATGAAAATGACCTCTGTATCAGGATATACTAGTGAATTTTCATGTTTTTCTAATAGAAAGGGCTTTTTTTGTTTGTTTCTTGTCTTTTTTTTTTAACAGCAGGATTCTGATAAATTCCATTTAATGTAAGATACGTTCTAGAGTCACTGTTCTCTTGGCGAGTGAGTGAATATTCAATATATCTTAATGTTGTTTCTTTTGTGCCTGGCAGGTTGAAGAGACAGAGGCTAGAAGACTCTTTCAGCAGATTCTTTCTGCTGTGGATTATTGTCACAGACACATGGTTGTTCACCGAGACCTGAAACCCGAGAATGTGCTGCTAGATGCCCACATGAATGCCAAGATTGCCGACTTTGGTATGTGACTCCCACAGAACGCCAGAAATAAGAAAGCGGCTGCTGATGTTCGGAGGAATGGGCCAATGTAGTGACAATTCCCCCTCCACCAAGGACTGGCAAGCTCTGTGGGCCTATAGTGTGGAGGGGGCTTTGTTCACCAGAATCTTCAGAAATATGTATCTTGTCCTCCTGATACACGAGATTAGTTAAGTCCCATCTAGGGAACATAAAATAACTGACCACAATGGAGTAAAAATTACATTGAAAATAAGACCACTTAAAAAAACTGTATTAAAAATCATCTGGAGCATGAAGAACTCAATCTCTCAGAATTGATGGGTCAAAAAATAAATCCCAGATCAATAGTTTCCCTAAAGATAATGGCAATAACAAGGCAATATAGCACATTTTTAGGGATACAGACAAAGTAGTTCTTATGGGCAAATTTATATCTCTAAATGCTTTTATTTGAGAGAGAGAGAGAGAGAGAGAGAGAGAACAGACCAATGAATTGGGAATGCAATTAAAAATATTGGAAAACCAACCAATGCAACCCTCCCCTGTCCCAGTAAACACCAAATTATAACTCCTAAAAATAAAAAAGAGATTAACAAAATATAGAAAAATATTGAATTAAATAAAACTAAGAGTTTTTTAAAAAAGCTAATTTGATTAAGAAGAAAATGAAAACCAAATTACCAGTATCAAAAGTGAAAAAAAGAGAATTCATAATAAATGAAGAAGAAATAAAGGATATTATTAGAAAATATTTTGCCCAACTACATTCCCATAAGACTGACAAAAATAAATATTTAAAAATACAAAATGCCTAAATTAACAAAACAAGAAATAGAGAATTTAAATAACTCATTTTCATAGATACAAATTAAAGAAGCCGTAAATGAATTTCCAAAGGGGAAACTATAGGACCAGATAAATTCAAAGTGAATTCTATCAAACATTCAAAGAGCAATTCTATTATTACAAAAACTGTTTGCAAAAAATACCAAAAGAAGGGATCCTAACAAGTTTCTTCTTTAACACTGCCGTGTTAATTCTAAACCAGGGAGAGTTAAAGCAGAAAAAGAAAACTATTCACTAATATCCCTAATAAACATTAATGCAAACATTTAAAATAAAATATTAGCAAAGAGGTTAGAGAAACATATCACAAAGATTATATTCTATGAACAGGTTGGATTTATACCAGAAATTCAGGGTTGGTTTAATATTTGGAAAACTATAAACTTAACGATATATGTTAGTCACAAAATTAATAAAAATCATGCGTTTATATCAATAGATACAGAAAAAGTCTGTTGACAAAATACAATATTTGTCTTCTTAAAAACAACAGAAAACCTAGGAATAAATGATCCTTTCCTCAAAAAGATAAATAGTTCATATCTAAAACTAAGAATTTCCATTCTAACAAATTAACTAGAATGCCTTCCAATAAAATCAGACATCAGTGAAGGATTTGCATTGGAATTACTTCTATTTGATGTAGTGCTGGGAGTGGAGGGTATAGTGATAAGAAAAGAAAAAAAAAACTTAAGTAGAGGTAAAGGAAAGCAAAACGATCACTTTTTTTTTAAACAGATGCTGAGATGTTGTACTTAAGGAATTCTATAGAATGAACCAAAAAAGGGGTACAATTATTAGCTTCAGTAAATTTACAAGACACAAAATAAATCCATATGAATCATCAGCATTTTTATATAACACCAATAAAACCCAACTCAGAGTATTAAAACTAAGTACAGAATGTATAAAATACTTGAGAATCTATCAAAATACATCTAAAAGCTGTATAAATAAATAGCAAACCACTATTTACAAAAATAGAAACAGGCTTAAGGAATTGAAAAAAATATTTAATGCTCCTGGATGAGATAAGGCAATAGAATGAAACTAGCAATACTAACACAATTTACTTATTCGAAGCCACGGCAATCAAGCCTACCAAAGGCTTATTTTAGAGAACTAGAAAAAATAACAGCATTCAAACGGTGGCAGAAAAGGTCCAGAATCTCACAGGAAATAATGAAAAGAAGTGAGAAGGAAGGGGACTTTTCAGTGCCAGGTCTCACACTAGGCTCAGAACAATTTAATTCTTTTTAAAAACCAGAGAGATTGGTCATTGGAATGAGTTTGGTAGACAGCATACAAGAACAAATGTGTCTGGTACTCTAGTATGTGCGAAACACAAACACCCTAACTCCTGGGATAAAGATTTACTACATGAAAAAAAATGCTGGGAAAACTGGGAGAAATATGGAAGAAATTAGATGTAGACCAGCACCTCGCATCTTCTACCTAAGTAAGCTCCACGTGGATATGGGACCTAAATATACAAGGTCACAAAAATATGAATAAATTAGTGCCAGGCATTGGCTAGGTGCTTTACAAGTGTTATCTCATTTAGTCAACACAATATTATTACCCAGGGAGGTAGATGCTTTCATTATTCCCATTTTATAATTGTGGAAACTGAGGCATATGGAAGTTGTGACTTGCCTTGGGTCACACAGCTAGTAAGTATCCGAGTCCAGATTTGAACTCGGGTCTTTCTGACTTCAGATCCTGCACTCTCTCCACTGTACCACCTAGCTGTAGTTTTTGGGGGCCAAAAAATTGAACCTAAGGAGATGACCATCAATTGAGAAATGGTTGAATAAGTTGAGGCATGTGAATGTGAGCGAAGACTAATGTGCTCTTAGAAATGTGGAAATAGATGATTTCAGAGACGCGAGAAGATTTGTCTGAACTGATGTGGAGGGAAGCGGGTAGAGCCAGCTCAGTCTATACCATAGCATCCGTGTTAGAAAAATGAACAATTCCAAGGCCTTCTAGAAACTGATGAAGGATCAGATGAGGAGATTCAGAACAATTTCTATACTAGCAACAATATTGTAAAGACAAAGAGATTTGAAAGCTGTAGGAGCTACGGTCACTACAATGACTCTCCACGATTCCGAGGGACCAATGAGGAGATATGACACCTGCCTCCTTTCAGAGAGGTGAGAGTTTAGGGGGCAGAATGAGGCATATATTTTTGCATACAGCTAATGAGAGAATTTGTTTTGCTTGACTTTGCGTAGTTATTACAAAGAATTTATTTTTTTCCAATGGGGTGGGAGGTGGGAGAGTGAGAAAATAGATTTCTGTTAATTAAAAAAAATTAAAACTACTGAAGTGGGAAGGATGTTACAGTAGTGGAATGTTGCATGTACTTTCAAATGAAGTCAATGTATCGTTAGTTTTACTTAATTGCTTTACTTTGTTATAACACTTCTTAAGGACTGGGAGTAATCCATGCATATTTGTAATGTAAAAAGAAAACACACCAATAAAACTTTAATTAAAAAAAACATATTAGAGCTGAGACAGATCTTAGAGATCATCCAGTCCAGCTTCCTCTTTTTGCAAACGGTAAAACTGAGGCCCAGAGGTGGGAAGTGACTTTTCTAGAAGTCTATGCAGTGGCAGAGCCAGGATCTTTTAAAAGGATTCTTATTTTGTTTTTTAAGTCAGTCAGTGGACTGCATTTTCCTCTTTTAAACTGCCAAAATAAGTCAACTCCCAGGCTGCAGGGTTCGCTTAAAACATAACTTATGATATTTGGTAAATAATTTATTTGAAATCACTTTATTGTGAAAAATAGACCAGCATTTCAAAGTTCCATAGTCTTTGACATTTCATTTGTCTTTTGATGAGATT
This sequence comes from Phalanger gymnotis, assembly GCA_028646595.1. Taxonomy (NCBI): domain Eukaryota; kingdom Metazoa; phylum Chordata; class Mammalia; order Diprotodontia; family Phalangeridae; genus Phalanger; species Phalanger gymnotis. The sequence goes on from CM053626.1 coordinate 317,427,802, forward strand.
TTGTTTTTCTTACCTCCATCTCTTAAAATGCAATATTAATAAATGACCTCTTTTGGCTTGAAAATGCCCATAACCATTTACTTTTCACATAGTTCCTTATAATATTTTTTAAAATAGGATGAATGACATGTGAAAAGGCAATATATTTCCTGACAGATCTACAGCTGCTGTTGATGGTGATATTTAAGCATTAAAAATATTTGGCACTAGGTAAACTATATTTTTCTTCTCAGGTTTATCAAATATGATGTCAGATGGGGAATTTCTGAGAACAAGCTGTGGGTCTCCAAATTATGCAGCACCTGAGGTCATCTCAGGCAGGTAATGTACCAGTGAAGGGTCTGGTTTCCAAAGATTCTCTCTTCCTTTAGACATCTCAGCACACAATTGAGTGATTCCACACAGAGCTGTGTAGAGACATTTCTGACAGGCCACATTGGGCTCCAACATTAAGTACTGACAAGAGTGTCCTGGGTTGCCTTAGGGCCTCCCACTGGACCATGGCTGACCAGTTCTTAAAGCTGTGGTCAAGGGACTTCTTATCAGATATCCTTTCTGAGATTCTGTGAACTTCTGTGAATGTGGTTTCATTTTTTGCTCATCACTTCCCAATATCCACTTAGGATAACTTGTTTTCAGGAGAGGAAGCTCCTCGAGAGTTCACTGGAGTCATTTTTTTTTTCTGGCAAAGAATAAATGGGAGGTACTACACGTTTTTAGGGACTCTGGGCTCTCTTTAGAGTTTATCATAAACATGTGGCTAAACTCTTTTGCAAATTCCTTTGGCTTCTGCACAGTGCAGTCAGAGCAAGCATTTGGAGGGTCAAGGCTCTTCCTCCCCATCTAGATTATCTACTGTCTCTACTATGTTTATCTTGAATGCTTTGATTTATACATGTTGCCTGCTGTATTAAACCAGACAGTCACTGGGCATGACGATGCACACCTGTGATCCCAGCTGCTGGGCAGGCTGAAGCTGGCCCATCTCTCGAGCTTGGAAGTCCTGAGCTGCAATGGGTCCAAGAGTCAGCATGAACATGGGGATCCCCCACCATCTGGGGGTTCCCAGGCTACCCAAGGTGGTCAAAGCTCCTGTGCTGATCGGGTAGGGGGTTTCCGACTATGAGGAGCCCCTGCCTTCCAGCTTGAGCAAGATAGGATACTTAGTTGGTTTTTTTGGGGGGGGGGGGAGGGAAGGAAATGTATGCTTCCTGAGGGGAGGGACTGTTTTTGCTTTATTATTTGTCCTCAGTGCTCAGCATCATATATGGCACATAGTAACCTCTTAAAAATGTTGGTTGATCAGAGATAAAGTACTTAATAGTAGTGGACATTTTTTAAATGAACTGCATGTAGAACAAAATCTTGTCTCCCTGCTTATTTAACCAATCCATTGACATTTTATTAAGTGCCTACAATGTGCCAGGCACTGGCAGGTCAGTGGGTAGCTTTCATTGTAAAAAGAGCTTGGCGAAATTCATGCACTTAGACAACTTTTTTTTTTCAAATTCTGATTTTAACCGACATGAGCACTTTGACACACTCAGTAGAGCCGACAGAGTTGTAAAAAACTCTGACTCTGCCATGCACAGCTGGCTTTCCTTTTAAAGAATATAACAAATGCCACCTCTTGGTTTCATCTTGCTGCTTACCAAACTTCTTTGTGGCATCGATCTTTAGTCTGTGTTAGTATTAATGTGGCTTTTATTGTCTAAGTGAGACTCTCTTCAAGCAAAAAGCAAAGTTCTATTGAATGTGGAAAGAAATCATTTGAGCAAAGAAAATAGCAGCTACCCATTGGTGCAGGCAGCAGGGCTGGTAATTTGGACAAGACACGTCCTAAACTACTGCAGTTTTGCTAGTTAGAGTCATTTGTTGGAATTGTAGGTCCATACTAAATAACCAGAGACTCTTGTATGCCTCTCGTGTTCAAGGCATTGGTCATCTGGTGTGTGTGTGTGTGTGTGTGTGTGTGTGTGTGTGTGTGTGTGTGAGAGAGAGAGAGAGAGAGAGAGAGAGAGAGAGAATGAGAATAAAAAAGAATTGTAATATTGCAAATGTAAAAGATCCAACCACCAAATGTCACACACACACACACACACACACACACACACACACACACACATTTAAATCTAAAGCCTGAGAACAATGAATAATAGTAAGGTGTATTCAGGATGAAGTGAGCTAAGTCATTTCTATAACAAAACCATAGATTGTTAGAGATGGACAAAAGCCAAAGCTGTCATTTTGTGGTTTTTAACATTTTGATCAAGATTTATTTTCTCTCTCTCCTACCCCTCTCAAGAAAAAAATCAAAAAGAGCCCATTGTAACAAATACGGATAGTTAAGTAAAACAAATTCCCACATTAGCCATGTCCACTAGTCTGTCCTATCCTGCATCTTGAGTCCTTCACTTCTCTGCTAGTTGCGGTGTGTGCAGCATGGTTTACCATCAGATTCTGGCAGTTGTGATTGGTCATTGTGTGAATTAGACTTCTTAAGCCTTTCAAAGCTAATCATCTTTACAATGTTGTTATGGTATATATTATTCTCCTGGTCTTGCTCTTCAGGTCACTTCCTTTTGCATCATTTCATACAGCTCTTCTCAAGTTTCTCTGAAACCATCCCTTTCACTATTTCTTACAAAACAATAACACCCACTATATCCATATGGCATAATTTGTTCAACCACCCTCAATTGATGGGTACCCATTCCTTTTGCCACCATCAAAAAGAGCAGCTGTAAAATATGTGTATATGCTTGTATCGTTTTCCTCTTCTTTTGAGACATCTCTTTGAGGCATAGGTTTCGTAGTACCGTGGCTAAGTCAAAGGGCATGCAGTATTCAGTCTCATTTTATTGTTGAAATAAGCCCAGGGAGGCAAAGTGAACTTGAAGTATTTAAGAATGGTGCTTTTCAGTCTCCTCTCCTGACCATCAGAAGCTGGAACAGTGAACCCCAAAGGACTGTCTAGACACTTCCACCTATTGGAATTTTGTTGTATCAACTTTTCTTTGAAACATGCCATGGCTTGGGAGTTGTTTTGTCACACAACTCTTTTTACTGTAGCATTGTTTGTGATTAGATTAGATGAGCTCTTCTTGGTGGAAGAAAATGTTGACCAGGAGGATGGTGGCCAAAGAGTTCAGAACGTTGGAGTCGACTACTCCATTTGGTGCTGTTTGTTTTGGGTTGTTGTTGAGTAGATGCCACCTGCCATGCCCCTCTCAGCGTCCCCCTCCCTCATCTCTCACTCAGGTTGTACGCGGGGCCTGAGGTCGACATTTGGAGCTGTGGTGTGATTCTGTATGCCCTCCTCTGTGGTACACTGCCCTTTGATGATGAGCACGTCCCAACGTTATTTAAGAAAATTCGGGGAGGTGTTTTTTACATCCCAGAGTATCTAAACCGTTCTATTGCTACTCTCCTCATGCACATGTTGCAAGTGGATCCTCTGAAACGAGCAACCATCAAAGATATAAGGTAATTATTGTTGGTTTTTACGTGCTCCTTTCAATTCAGTAACCATTGTTAAGAGGATTTTGTGTTTCTCGTTACTGCCATCTCAGCAAGGTAGATGGGGATAAATTTCCAGATTTTAGCTTTATTTAAAGAAATTAAAACACAAAGATATTTGCTGAGTTTAAACCCTTTAAATAGCTGCTAGTGGGCTTGCTGTGAAAGGCTGACATGGGAGAGGCTTTGGAAAGTGCAGTTGCTGGCTTGGCACCCGATGGGGACAAGCTTTTTATAGTGCCCACATGCCAGGGCGAGGCATTCCCCACTGCAGGCATCTCATCATGTCAGAGCTCTCAGAGGTTTCTGGTTCCTGCCTAACATTTCAGCAGGTGTTGGTTTACAAACAGATTATTTAAACATACTTCTAGATCCTCATCCTTGCCCTACAGAAACTAGAAAGCCTATTTTAGGACACCTGACCCATGGAGGATGTAAGTGGCAGCTGTAGTATTTGTTTACTGTGTTTACAGTCAGCCTGCCTTCACAGCGCAATGTGTACTCAATTCAATAAATATTTATTAAGCACCTACTGTGTGCTAGGCATTGGATATACAAAGAGCACAACCACATAGCCCCTTCTCTTAGCACAAGTCCTTGTGCTAAGGTGCTCATGTAGGTGTTTAATATATGCCTGTTGACTTGACTCTAGGAGACTGCAATCTAATGAGAGAACAATGTCACAAACATTCACAGTGTGACGCAAGGTGGGATGTGACGGGAATAATGGAGAAATCTGAGGAAGACCACTCGGGGGGTGGGGTGGTGGTGAGGAGGGAAACTTTGTGGATGAGACAGCGCCGGCGCGGGGGCCTGAAGACAAGGAATATAAATGTAGCAGACGGACGAGGCAGCGGGCAGGGCAGAGGCAGAGATGGGAAGGGAATCAGCATTTAGAGAGTGCCTGCTAGGTGCCATGCACCATGCCGGGCTCTTTAGAATTAATCTCATTTGATCCTCACAACAACCCTAGGAAGCAGGTGTTATTATATTCTCATTTTACAGTTGAAAGAATTGAGGTACCAGGTTAAGTGACTTGCCCAGGGTCACATAGCTAGTGTCTGAGGCTGAATTTCTACTTAGGGCTTCCTTGACTCTAGAAAGGGAGGAAAAAGTATCAGAGGATCACAGACTCTGGGCCTAGCGCTCTCTCCGCTAAGTCACCTAGCTGCCAAAATGCGGTTGAGGATTAGTGCCTAGAGCTCAGAGGCAATAGGAGGGTTTTAAGTACAGGCTGGGGAGTATTGGGAATAGAGGTAATTATCGAAATCATGCAAGTGGGCTAGGTCTGCAAGGGACATGTAAAGTAAGGTAAGAAATAGGCCAAAGACAAAGCCTTGGGGAAAGAGACTCCTCCTGTGTGTCTGTCTCCGTCTGTCTCCCTCCCTCTTCCCCTCTGTCCCCCCCTTCCTCCTCCTCCTCCTCCTTCTCCTCTTCCTCCTCTCTCTCTTTTTCTCTCTACCCGCTCCCAACGTTTGGTAGTCATGGATCATGAGGAGATTTGAGATGGTGCCTGACATGGCCCAGTTCAAGGGGGAAAATGGTTGTTTGGCCGGAAGAAGTAAAGCTTTAGTAGGGGAATGATACCTGCTTTTAAGTATGTGCAGGGCTCTTATGGAGAAGTGCATGTGATGTGTTCTCTCAGTCCCAGCAGACAGAACTAGGAGCGTTTGGGGGGTTTTATTGAAGCAAACTGTGGCTCGACATGATGACAAGCCTCGTAATTGGAGCCATCCCAAAGCAGGCCGGGCCAGCTTGGAAAGCACTTCCTGGTTCGTCCCTGGAAGTCTTCCTTTGAAGACGGGAAGATGGCTTGTCATGGCTGCTGCTGAGTTTTCATCAGGGCTAGACTGGGCCAGATGCTCTTTAGACTGGCCTCTGACTTGGGCTTCTGCCCTCCCCATTGTCAGGATCATACTTGTGGCCTGCAGAGTTGGTCAGTCAGGAGTCAGATGGATAAGGAAGTGAAAGCGCCATATGTAGATGAAGCTTTTTAGAAATTTATCCGCAGAGTGGAAGAAAGCCACAGGATGAAAGCTGGAGCAAGTGCAGGGCCAAGAGAAGAATCTTTAAATGGGCCTTTAAGCACAGACCCAACTGCCCCTGCAGACTCCAGCCTTCCTCTAAAGCTTGGTGGTATCCTCCTTCCTCCCCTCCCCACCAGGTTCATGATCTAAATACAGAGAAAAACAAAGAGGTTCGTGTCGTAAGAGTTAGTTCTGGAAAGAAACACATCAGAAAGGACCTTTTGAAGGTATGATATCTGCAGAGGAAGGAGCTTACTTTGTGAGACTCATGCATCTGTACTTACTGCTGTACAAACTGAGACATCTGGAAGCAGGAGTTGTCTTTTTTCAAACGATTTATACATTATAATTCCATTAACTTGCATAAAGCTCTAAAATGATGAATAATTTTAGTATTAGGGAAGAGAAGAAAAATATGGTAAAATAAAAGTTATGAAATACATAGTATAAAAGTAACACATATTTCATTCTTCAGTAATATTAACTTCATAAAGTGACTTGATGTCAGGAGTTTAATTTGAGTTATTTCCAAATTTTTGTAACTTTGGAACCTAAGTTGACAATTTTAGGAAGTTTTAAAGGTTGAATTTATAGCTTTCAGGTACATAATGTTTTAAAATTTTGTGAAGAAACTCTTGATTTGGCAAGACATGACAATGGACCTATGTCCACTCTCTTTGTTGTAAATTTTATTTGTTTATTAATTCATTTGGCCTAGATTGGTGGTACAGAGTATAGAGCGTTGGGCTTGGAGTCAAGAAGACCCATCTTTGGGAGTTCAAATCTGGCCTCAGACACTTACTAGCTGTGTGACCCTGAGCAAGTCACTTAATCCTTTTGTAAAAAGAACTGGAGAGAGAAATGACAAACCACTCCAATCTCTTTGCCAAGAAAACCCCAAATGGGGTCATGACCAGTCAGACATGACTAAATGACTGAAGAACAACATGGCCTAGATTGAGTTTTACAAATTGCCTGTGGTGCAGGGGCAGAGATTTCTCAGTTTTGAGAGGTGGTTTATGTAACCTTTCTAGGCTGGATTTCTCATTTTATATAAAAACCAGTGAGAGTTAGTGAGAGAAAGTCATTTTTCATGATGGTTGTTTAATAGTGTACACAAAGCAAACTGATTTGGGGTTTCCAGGTAAGCCGTCATCACAGCCATCTCATATCATAGGTTCTGTCCCATAAACCTGGTATCTACAAAAACAATCTCCATCATGTTTATTCTCATAGACTTGTCAGATTTGAAGGATCATGCGCAAGAGAGGCTGGACTGGTTTGGGTTGGCCCCTGAGAGCAGAACAAGGAGCATGGGGTGGGGTATGTGAAGAGGCAGAAAGGCAGACTGGGATTTGAGTTGGAAATAAAAGAAAATAAAACTTAATACTGATAAGGAAATATCCAGAAATTAAATGGTAGTCATAGAATGTTGAGAAAGGAGAAATGAGAACAGAGGCTCTGACCTTAGTGATTGGCTGGGAAGAGGAGAAGGAGGCATCAAAAGAGTCATGAGGCTTGGCTAGAGAGGTGGGAGACACCAGCGGAGTGTGATGCCTCAGAAAGCGGTGGAGGAGAAAGTACAACCAGATCATAGATCCAGAGTGGGAAGGGACCTTCGAGGCCATCGAGGCTGACCTCTCCTCATTTTTCAGAAGAGAAACTGAGGCCCCCCAGAGAAGACGAGCGACTCGTCAGCTTTCTGCAGCTAGTGTCAGGGGCAGGATTTTGAACCCAAGTCTTCCTGATTCTGGTTCCAGCATCCTCTCTGCTGCACAGTGCTGTCTCCAGGGCAGCAGAGTCAAGTGCTACCAATGTCAAGGAGGATGGCTGAAAAGAAGGCCTTAGACCTGAGAGCAGTTAGAGGGGTCATTGGTGACATTTGAGAGGAGAGGTTCAGCGTGTGAATGACAGTGTGTGAAGGTCTGATTGGGAAGGAATAAAAGCAAATGGAAGCAGGTTTTGGAGAAAAGGAAGTAGCGCATTTGGAGTTGCCGATAGGGGTGGATGATAAGGAAGTGGAGATGTCAGCTGCAGGTGGCTTCTTCAAGAAGCTTGGCCTGGAAACGCCAGAGAGAAGTCGGCTGGTACCTAGCTAGTGTGGGAGCCTATTGCAACAATCCGGCTAGCAGCTGCTGCGGGGTGAAAGACCAACACAAGCCCAACAACAAGCACGCCGCCAGCACAGGGTCTTTTGATCCGCTTTACTAAGGAAAGTAACGTTAGGAGTTAACAATCTTATTTTAATCCATCATACAAACATCATTCACTTAGTTCAGGGGGAAAAGCCAGCACCCTGAACTTCAGAGCAAATACAAACAAAGTACAAACATACATTATAAACAGACCAAATACAATTCATAGTTACCAAGAAGGCATCAACATCTGGGTTCACGAGCTGGAGGGCTCTTTACTACAGCTGCCCAGAGTCTCCACATCAACATTCCTTCAAGAGTGAGAGCCCCCAGCAAATAGCTCTGTTCTCTCTTTTTATACAGTTTTTGGACATCATCAAACAGTCATCTGAGCAACCAGAACTTAGGTGCCTACTATTGGCTCTGGTCTTAGCAACTCCCTTTAGGACCCTGAGGGCTTCATGCCCACATAGGCTTAGCACCTAGTATTTAGGGGTTTGAGCCTGGGGCTTTGCACCTAGTTGTAAAAGGGTGTGGGTTTGGGGTTTAGCACCTAGTAAGACTCAATCAAAGAGTCTTAATTAATTTATCATTCTGCAACAGTAAGAAAGTCCCGTCTTAGTTACCAACGCAGAGCCTGCAGAGAGCACATCGGGGCTGGGGAGCCTTGAGAAAGTGCATGAAAGTACGGAAAGAAAGAGCATCCCAGAGTGGAAGAGACTGAAGGTGCGTGAGAGGCAAGTGATGCTTGTTGGAGCAGGATCCTAGAGAGGAGAGAAGGGGTGGGTCCAAGGGCACAGGCAGAGGCATTAGCTAGATGAGAAGTAGGGAAGGAGAGAAAGAAGAGGCGGAAACAAAAGGAGAAGTACAGTTGATGAAGCATGGAGCATATGGCCTCAGCCTTCTCAGTGATGTAGAAGACCAAGTCATGATTTTGTGTGTGTGTGTGTGTGTGTGTGTGTGTGTGTGTGTGGTGAACGTGATGGGGGAACAGCATGGATTTAAGCATTGGGGTTTTAAGGGAAGGAAGAAGCATGGGATAACTGTAGGGAAAGATTCAATTCAGTCATTTTTCAGTTATGCCTGACTCTTTGTGACTCCATTTGTGGGGTTTTTTTTTTGGCAGACACCAGAGTGGTTTGCCATTTCCTTCTCCATCTCATTTTACAAATGAGGAAACTGAGGCAAACAAGGTGAAGTGACTTGCCCAGGGTCACACATCTAAGAAGTGTCTGAGACCGGATTTGAACTTAGGAAGATGAGTCTGCCTGACTCGAAGCCTGGCATTCTATCAATTGCACTATCTAGGTTCGGCCTAGGGGAAGAAATGATAGAGAGTCATTCATTAAAAGGAGAGATGAGGGATTACTGAGCAGCAGAGAGTCCAGCGGAGGTGGGGAACCATAACAGTGTAGTGGGTTTCACCTTTAAAACATACCATTCTTAGTCATAAATGAGTGTGATTTAGTGCCTGCTATCACTGTGAAATAGTAAATGTTGAGGTGCTAATGGGTTTGTTCTTACCTTTTGGTTCAAAAATTCCTTTGATGTTTAAATTACTAGACGCCTTAAATAGTCTTGTCAGTCTAATTAGTTTTCAATAATTGCAGTTTATGTTAATGAGCCTATATTATTGAATTAGACCAGGATCTCCCAAGCACAGCTTAGTTGTTGTTACCTCCCAGATTAGGGAACCCTCTAAACCGATGCAAGCCAGCAGCTGCTTTTCCATTCATAGCCTTAGACAGGTTCCTGGGGTGTGGAGACATTAAGTGACTTCCCCAGAGCCACAAAACCGGGATGAACCAGGGGACAGACTCGAGCCCACGTATTCTTAACTCCGAGCCCTGTTCACCATTTGCTCCATGAAACCACTTTTCCTCTTCTCGTTGTCTTTTGTTTTTCTTAGAGAGCATGAGTGGTTTAAACAAGACTTACCCAGTTATTTGTTTCCTGAAGACCCTTCCTATGATGCAAATGTCATTGATGACGAAGCTATAAAGGAAGTGTGTGAAAAGTTCGAGTGCACAGAATCAGAAGTGATGAACAGTTTATGCAGTGGGGACCCTCAAGACCAGCTCGCAGTGGCTTATCACCTCGTCATCGACAACCGGAGAATTATGAACCAAGCCAGCGAGTTCTACCTCGCCTCTAGCCCGCCTACTGGCTCTTTCATGGACGACAGCACCATGCACATTCCCACTGGGCTGAAGCCACACCCTGAACGGATGCCACCTCTACTATCCGACAGCCCCAAAGCCAAATGCCCTCTGGATGCTCTGAATACCACCAAGCCCAAATCTCTAGCTGTGAAAAAAGCCAAGTGGCACCTGGGGATTCGCAGTCAGAGCAAACCCTACGATATTATGAATGAAGTCTACCGGGCTATGAAACAGCTGGATTATGAATGGAAGGTAGGACCCACTAGTTATTAGTCACCCTTTTTCATGAATTATTTCCCTGTATGGTGTGTCAGTCTGAGATGATGAACTGAGTCATGAGGTCAGTGAAGAGCAACGCGTTGAGTGGCATCTTAACTGTTTCTAATTCAGATGTACTTAAAATGATCTTAATAGTTTTGGCTAATAAGCCCCATTCTTATTAATGAATGCCATATGCTTCTTCTTCTTCTTTTTTATAATCCTTTCTTTTTGTCAGGATGGAAAGACAAACATTTCTCTTTACAGAACTGGGCGATGCTGGAAAACTGCCCATATTTCTAATTCTAGTGGAGAATTCCCTGCCAAGTATGTTTCAACTTGAAAACACCTGAGAAAATAGCTCACCTTTTTCATCCTGAGCTCCAGCAATCGCATGTCCTGAGACTCCACAGATAGTATGTTTTTCTTTTTTCTTTCTTTAAAGGATTCACTTGATAGGAGGCTATGGCAGTGAGTGTGTGGACAGCACACCTTTTACTTCCCAGGCCACTGGTTTTGCCTTCAGGGGATGGATGCTTTTCTCTAGGTTGAGAACATCTGACCAATTTTCAGGTGCTTATGATTTTCTGAAGAATTAGTTCCTGGAAATGGATGTTTTCAGCATGTATTTTGCCACCAAAAGTATAAAAAATCTTGATTGATTCAAATTCCATTCAAATACTTATCAAATACTTTTTTACCATTGTAGAAAGCCATTTTCCATTTCCCTGTGGAAATTACCTTAATAATGATGATTTTCTTTATTTCTTTCAATAAAAAAATGAAAAGGAAGAAACAATTTGAGATTTGCCATATCCTTAATTGATGTGTTTGAAGAAAAAGTACTATTTGTTTCAATATCCATACACTTATATATATGGATCAGTAATTTTTTGAAACTATTTCAAAGCTCTCTCATAAATTCTCTCCCCATCTCTTTTCTGAGTAGAATGAGAAAGATGATAGGTAGAGAGTTCTTTCCTTATTGTTTCATCTAAAAAGGAATACTACCCTTGTAAAAATTCCTTTCTAAAAATGAGTCTACTTTCCCTATTTCATTTGATAATTCTCTTTATTTTTCTTGACTTCATTTATTCATATGGTATATGCTTCATGTTGTGTAATAGACACAGTACTTTGGTGGGTGATGATGTTTTGAAAAATGAGGTATATTCTAATAATGATGATAGTAATAAACAGTGAAAGCCAGCATCTATATGGCGCTTTAAAGGTTTACAAAGTGTTTTTACAAATATTTATCTGTTTTGATCTTCACTAGGTGAGATGCTATTATTTCCCCCCATTTTATAGATCAGGAAACTGAGACAGACAGAGGTTGAGTGGCTTGCCCAACATCTGAAAGCTAGTGAGTGTTTGAGGCTGGATTTGAACTCAGGTCTTCCTGACTCCAGACCAAACATTCTATCTTGCATCAACACACAACATTATTCCATGATCCTATAATTTAATTCATATTCCGTATGAGTTGGACCTTAAGGCCTTTTCTCATTTCATGTCAAGAGTAGCAGTTGGGGGGACTCTGAGAATAGCCCAAGAAAATACCCTGCAAAACTAAAAGGTTACTTAGGAACTTTTTTTCTTATTGACAATGCATTCTAAAAATTTCTCATAGATTAAAGGGGAAGCATTGCCTTTTTCTATACTCTTCCTTTACCTAAAAGAAGATTCCGTGTTGTAGGTGGTGAATGCGTATCATCTTAGAGTGAGAAGGAAGAACCCCGTGACTGGCAATTATGTGAAAATGAGCCTTCAGCTATACCAGGTGGACAATCGAAGTTACCTTTTGGACTTCAAAAGTATTGATGGTAAGGAGTCTATGCTGGTTTGGGATCTGAAGCCTGCTCAGGCACCCCATGGAAGTGACAGTTTGGCAGCAGCCCAGTCTGTTAAAATCACAAACCTTATAGGTTTGCTGGCTTAGAAAGTGGAAGGAGAAGTCCACTCGGAGTCAAGGGACCTGGGTTCAGACCCCAACTGCTTTTGCTTAGGTTTTTTGGTCTATAGTTTCTTCATCCATAGCATAAAGTGGTTGGATTAGATGACTTTCAAGGTCCCTTACAGCTCTAAGTCTGTGATCCCAGGTGAAGTTGGCAGCTCTGAGAATGGCATCTGCCATCTGTGATTGTGTGATATCTAACCAACTAAAAATAGAATGAAAGGAAGGTTTAAGGAAATGAAATCACCTTTCAGATCTGAAAAATGACACCTTTTGCAAAAATTCTGAATAGGCGTAAAATCAGATGGGAACTGCATTGGTATATGCACAACAGTATGAGAGAGTGGCCCACAAAGATTTCATCTTCATTTCTCTTCCCAAGACATTCACACGGTGAAGGTGGGCATAGGGGGATCCAGGGGTCGTGCAGGCTTTGGATGGGATGACCTCCAGGGCTCCTTTCAGCTCTGAAATCATTTCACCAGCATGCCTACTCTACTCTGCCGTTAATCTGCTTTTCCCTTCTCATTAAAAGCCCCTCTCTGCAGTTCTGGGCCAGAATTCCTTTTATAGTCAATATCCTTGCTGACCACTGCTCACCAAGCATGTGTGCCCTTCAGCGATGACATGACTCCTCCCTCCTGAGGCAGCCGCTTCTCCTTTGGCGTCTGCTCTCGGCTCGTTAGGAAGTTTTTCCTTATGACTTCTATCGCTCAGTGAAAAGTGTCCTCTCCAGGACTAAGCGGAGTAACTCAGAATCTTTTCCATATGAGAGACCTGCAGATACTTGAAGACAATCTTCACGCGACTCCTTAAGTCTTCCATTCTCTAGGATAAACATCCACGTTTCATTCAGTGGATGCCAATTTTTGGGTGGGTGGGTGAGTGATTCAGGTCCCGTCACCAGATCCTGGCCAATCTCTGTTTGTGCGCCATCTTGTCAATGATATTTAGAAAATGCAATACCCAGCCTTGACTAGAGGACCCTAGAGAGGCTGAGTACATACATCCCTTTGTGATGCTGTACTTCTGTTAATACACCCTAAAGTTACATAGGCCTTTTGTGGTTTCCGCATTGCACTATGGACTCAGAGCGAGCTTGCTATTCACTAAAATCCTCATTTATGCTTCATAAGTTGTTGTCTAATCATACCTCCTTTTTGCTATACTTGGGCATTTAGTTTTCTAAACCCAGGTTTTTCCTTTATATTTATCATTACTTAATATTTAGATTAATTGCATAGTTCTTGGCCTTCCTGAATCTTGATACTGTCAACTAACATATTACCTAGCCCCTTCAGCTCCACGTTACACACAGATTGGTTAAGCATGCTCTCTTCATCCAAGTTCTTTATTAAGATATTGACCACAACAGAACCAAGGATTCCAGAGGCCTTCTTCCATGTTGGCATGGACTACTAAACTCTCGTTGATCTAGCCATTCAACCCAGACACTCCTGTCTTGGTCACTAGAGTGTCTAGCGCTTCACTGAAGGTCAGGGGTAAGCTCTCCATAACATTCTCCTCCTCTACCACTACTCTGACCCAATCAGAAAAGAAAATAACATTGCTTTGTCATAAATCCTTGCTAGTTTATTGCAGTCCTTGATTTCGTTTCTAGCTACTCACACTCTAATGCTCGATCTCAAATTTCTCCAGGAATCAAATTCAAATTCCTCAGCCTATGGCTGAAGAATCTGCCCTCTTCCCCTTTTCAGCATTAGCGTGCTAGCCTGTGCCACTTGGTGCTTTCTTCATGATTTTTCCAAGATCATTTGCAGAAACTCAGCAATCATAGCTTCAAGTTCTTTTGGTACCAAGGAATATGGTTTGTCCACACCTATTGAGTCAACATCATTGAGGGAAATAAAGGTGGTATTGTCTTACCATGTCCTCATATCCTTACTTATCTTGGGTTCTAGAGCCCTGTTGGCCATCCTCCCCCCCCCCCACTTCTCCTCCCCATCTACCGGTGTTCAGATCATTTTCTTTGGTAGAAAAGCAGAAGCCAAATTAAAGTTGAATAGATCTTCTTTCTAGCTTGACCATTAGCATCATCCCATCCACACAGAATAATTGTCCTAGTCCCTCTTTGATCTTCTGCTACAAAGAATCCTTTTGATTTTGGGCATTTCTCATACCACTCAGCTCATTCTGAGCTTAGGGCTTTTGGAATTCTGCATTTGACCCTAGGGCCACTGGCGCTGACTGACCAGAGAAGGGACGTGAACAGACCAGCGTTTGAGGACGATCAGTCTGACAGCCAAGTAAAGGAGGCTTGGGAGCAGAGGAATCAAGCGCTTGGGGATCTCAATAGTCCAGGCATGAGGTGCTTGTGGAATTCTGATAGGATCCTGCTCCTCTCAATTCCCTACCCTTTCTTCAATCTTTTGTGCATGCCTTTTAAAAACCTGCTTGGTCCATGTGTTTTCAGTACATTCATACCAGAATCTTTAGACAACTAATACTTTTCTTACTTAGGGGAAGAATTTATATTGGTCAGTGGAATTTCATTCTTGAATGCATCCCCTTTGAGCCAATTTACTCTGTAGAATCTGAGTCATTCCCAAATGTAGGCACATTATCAGGATCTGTTCAGCTTTCTCCTCTGCATACTTCCTAGACACAGGCCTGGAACTCTCTCCTCGCTCTGCTCAAATCCCAAGAAACCTTTCTCGGTCCTCATTGCTAGTGGCTCTGTTCTGCTGATTATCTCTAGTTTGTCTTGTCTGTATCTTGCTTGTGCTTGGTGGCTACGTGTGGTCTCTCTCCCTTAGACTAGGAGTTCTGAGAGCAGAGATTGTCTTTTTGATTTTCTTTGTTTCTCCAGCCTTTGTGGTGCCTGGCACAAAAGGTGGTGCTTACTAAATGCTTCTTGACTGACTGACAGGATAAAGCATTTATTGAGCTCTTACTAAGTGCCAGGCACTGTTCTAAGTGTGAGGAATACAGATACAATCAAAAGAGGGAAAGTTCCTGTCCTCAGAAATTTATATTTTATTGGGAGAAGACATGGCCAGACTGGGCCTTGAAGGGATGTGGCCAGCCAGGGCCACCGTTCAGATGGAGGTTTCAGAGGAGCTCATGACTCAGATGGTGGGGCAGACTGGAGAGGGCAGTCTTCCAGGGATAGGAGGCCAAGAGGCACCACGGAGGGCTCCATAGACCACATATGCACACCCTCCCATCATTTCCAGAGCAGGTACTGGTTACTTCTCATTGGCCAAAATTAGGCGTGGAATCACAGTTTTCCTCCTGGTTCCTGCTCTTTCATCTTTCTAACTTAAAAAATAAATGTTTTATTTGAAACTTTATTGCATTTCAGTTTGAATTAAAGGTGGTTAGTAAATATTCACAATTTAATGAACTTCTTTATATAAAGTATTGTAGGGATAGCTAGGTGGTGCAGTGGCTAGAACACTGGGCCCAAAGTCAAGAAGACCTGAATTCAAATCTGGCTTCAGACACTTAACTAGCTGTGTGACCCTGGGCAGGTCATTTAATTCCTATTTGCCACCGTTTCTTTTAGTATAAAAAATGGGGACAATATTTAGCACTTACCTCCAAGGGTTATTGTGAGGATCGAATGAGGTAATGATTATACAGCACTGCCCACAGAATCTGGCATGCAGTAAATGCCATATAAAAGCTGGCTCTTGTTATTATTCTTATAGCATTTTATTCCTTTAAAATCTATGTTGAGATTCTTTAACCATTTCGTTGACTTTTCCTTTTATGCTTGTAATGATAAATTGTAATTTATGATGGAACGTAATATTTTGGTTTTCTTGGTTCTGCTTTCCCCCCACTTTATAGTATTTCCTAGAGTTTTTTCTGTAGGTTTTTTTGGAGGGGTCACCTTACATACTTATTGGTCTTAATTGAATGATAGTATCCATTGTGTTAATGTACCACAACTTACTGAACTTTCCTTACGTCATTGGGTGTTGGGATAACTTCTAGCTCTATTGCAATCAGGTACAATGATGTGATGTACATTTGTGACTCCCAAGCTCTCTTTTTGTTCTTGGTAAGTCTTTCTGTTTTCCCAGCAGTGGAATTATTGAGTCAAAGGGTATGATTATTTCCGGTACTCTTCCTACATACTCACATGCAGCGAAAGATTGTATGTTTGAAATTCCACATAGTAGGTGTTGAATAAATGTTTGTGGAGCAACTAACGAGCAATGAAGGAGTGTACCAATTTTCCTAACTGCCTACTAGCATGGAATTTCCTTGATTTTAGTTATTTTTTGCCATTCCAAAGGGTAATAATTCAAACATGCTTTAGTTTAGTTCTCTTTTGTTATTAGGGAGGTTATACATTTTTCTCAATTATTATTTACAGTTTATGTTTCTTAACTTTTAAAAATATTAACTTAAAATGTTTATCTTTTTGATGAACAAAACATTCTCATTGAGTTGTCATTTAAAAAAAGGTAATATATTTTAGATATTAAAATACTTATTTTTCTTTTTAGTTTTAATTATATTGCTGTATATATATCTTTTAACATATTCAAACACACCCTGTCTTGTTCCCCATAATTCCTTTTGTTTTTTGGCATGAAAAAAACAGAACTTCCCCCTGTAGTTGAGATAAATGGTCATTCTATTTTCTTCCATTTTTTCTAGAGTGCATTCACCTTCCAATTACTGTCAAGGGCATCTCCATTCTCCCACTTACCTGGGTTCTCAGCATAGATGTTGTTGTCTAATTTGTCCTCTTTTTCAGCCCCAGTAGCCAATCCGTCCGTGAATCCCATTGTTTCTACCTTTGTAATAGCTCTCCCAAGTGCTGCCTTCTCTTCTCTGACATTCTGGTGCAGCGCTTGGCACCTCATGCCTGGACTATTGAGATCCCCAAGCGCTTGATTCCTCTGCTCCCAAGCCTCCTTTACTTGGCTGTCAGACTGATCGTCCTCAAACGCTGGTCTGATCACGTCCCTTCTCTGGTCAGTCAGCGCCAGTGGCTCTAGGGTCAAATGCAGAATCTTTGGTTTGGTTTCTGGAGCCTTTCGTCAGCTGACCCCTTCCTACCTTTTCAGTTTTTTATGCCTCCCTTCCCTCTTCCCCTATGCCCTGTGATCCAGCTTCCTCATTGGGTTTCAAGACGCTCCATCTCCATCCTGGGAGTTTTTTTAGTATCTCTCCCACACTCGCAACTCTCTCCCTCCTGGCTTCCTTAAGTCTCAGCCCAAGTTCTACCTTTGCCAGAAGCCTTTCTGGGCCCTTCTTAATTTTCGTGCATTCCCTCTGAAGTTACCACTTATTCATCCAGTACCTAGCTTGTCTTTACATGGTTGCTTGTATGTTGTCTCACTCATTATACTGTGAACTCTTTGAGAGCAAGGACTGCTTGTTGTTTTTATCTGTATCCTTAATGCTTAGCATAATGCCTGGCACATAGTAGGTGCTTAATGCTTGCTTACTTAGCTTCTATAGATAATGTACAATTTGAGCCCCTGTCCCTTTGGAGGCATGCAGTAGGCAGAGTGGAAAAGATGGCAGACTTAGAACAGAGGCTCTGAGTTTGAACCCCAGCTCTGCTGCCAGACCTAGGCCAAATCATTTACCTTCAATTCCACATCTGCAAAGTGACGGCAGGGCCGAGATAATGTAGACTATCCCTTTCAGCTCTAAATTTTCTTATGACCTCACTGGCCGTTTTTGCTAAATTGCCTACATTTCTTTAACGATGGGTCCTTTTTCCAGTTTTCATTTTCTAAGAGTTTGTCAAACACTAATCTTTTGTTGTTGTTATTGTTGTATATTGGGATGACATCTGTGCATTCCATTCTATTAATTACTTGATTTCATTGTCCAGTTCCAGTTAATTTTGCTTATACCACTTTGTGATATGTTTTACAGTTTGGGAACAGACTAGCCAGGGGTGGGGAACCTGGGGCCTTGAGGCCACATGTGGCCTTCTAGGTCCTTGGGTGCGGTCTTTTGACAGAGTCCAAGTTTTACAGAACCAATAATTTTATTAAAGGGATTTGTTTTGGGAAGTTTGAATTCAATCAAAGGGCCGCACTTAACGACCTAGAGGCCAGAGGTTCCCCGTTCCTGGTAGACATTAGACTCTGTTTCATCAGCTTTTGCATTCATTGTGTTCCTTAATATTCCTACCAACTTGTTTTATCATAAAAATGTCATTACGGTTTTATCTAGGTCTATAAAGAAATCTCTTGATATTTGGTTGACGTTATATTAAATTAAATTAACAATATATTAAAGAGACATTGCTTTGGGGAGTACTGTGGTTCTTACTATATAAAACAGAACTACCTTGGGCAGCTAATGACCTTTCACTTAAAGGTCATTCAAGTTTTATGCTTTTACTTCTATGGATCCTTTGTGTTCCTAGCCAGGCTCAATCTCAAACAGTGGATGACTTTTCTTATTGTAAATGGGTCTTTTTATGGTTCTTTTTTGTTTTTTTTTTACCTTTATCATTATGGTTTTTTTTACCTTTACCATTAGAAAATAAGATGACGTTTGTGAGTTCAGTTTGTATTCTGTGGCTTTGCCCAGTTTATCACCTTTCCCACTAAGCACAGCTCTCTTCCACCCTTCCCTATTTTGGTCAAAGGTAGTAGGATCATCCTTCTCATCTCCCAGATTTGCATCCTCAGCATTGACTGCTCACATATCTGATTCTTTGCCCAATCTTGCCACATCCACCTCCACAACATCTCTTTTATCTGTTCCCGTCTCACTACTCAAACAGACCCTCATCACCTTTGACCTGGATCATTGCAATGCCCTGAATGGTAAGAGATTTCAAATCATCACCATCATTGTCCTAGCTGGTCTTTTTTTCCCTATGAACATTGACTCACAGTAGTACTATATTACAGTCTCTTTTCATGTGAGGAATCCTAACTTTAGAGAAGTTAAGTGGTTTGCTGATAATAACAACCATTACTAATTGTGGGAGTGGGATTTGAGCTCTCCTAACTCCAAGGCCAGAGCTGTTCCAAGTCAAAGTAGTGCACATTTATTAAGCACCTACTGAGGATACAAAGAAAGGCAAAACCCCAACACAATCCCAGTCCCTGCTCTCAAGGATCTCATAGTCTAATGGAGAAGACAACATGTAAACAACTTTGTACAAACAAGATATATGCACAATAAATTGGGTAAGTCTTGGGGGAAGAAATTAAGATTAAGGAGGACTTGGAAAGATTTCTTGTAGATGGTGAGACTTTAGCTGAGATTTAAAGGAAGCCAGGAGGCACGGAGGTGGAGGGAGAACATTGAGGCAGGAGGGAAAATGCTTGGAGTCAAGAGATATTTTGTATTTGAGGAGCAGCAGGGAGACAGGATTGCAGAGTACGTGGTGGTGAGCAACATGTGACGAGATCAGAAAGGTAGGAAGGGGCCATGTTGTGCAAAGCTTTAAAGTCAAGTGGAGGATGGTACATTTGATCATTGAGGAAATAGGGAGCCACCAGAGTTACTGAATGGGAGTGGTGTGATGTGGTCAAACCTATGCTTAAGGAGATCAGTTTGAGACTGAATGAAGCATGGATTGGAGTATGGAGAGGCATGACGTGGGGGAGACCAACCTGCAGGGAGTTTGAGGGCCTGCACCAGCATGGTGGCTAGGTCAGAGAAGAGAGGGGGGTCATATTAAAAGAGTTTTATGAAGACAGAAACAATGGGGTTTGACCACTGATTGGGTATGGGAGATGAGAGGAGAAGAAATGGAGGATGACACTGAGGTTACAACCAGACAGCCAAGGGACTGTCTGGATGGTGACATGTACCCTTTACAGTAATGGGGAAGCTAGCAAGATGGAATGCTTTAGAGGGAAAGATGAGTTCAGTCTGGGCATTTTGAGTTTAAGATGTCTATGGGACATCTAGTTTGTGATATCTAACAAGCAGTTGGAGATCCTAGTCTGGAGGTCAACAGAGAGGATTTGACTGGACAAACAGATTTAAGAGTTTTCAGCACCTAGATGGTAATTGAAACCATGAGAGCTGATGACATCACCCGAGTAAAATAGTAGAGAGTGAGAAGAGGACTCAAGACAGAGCTTTGGGCTACCCCCACTGTTAGCTGGAATGGCCTGAATGAAGAGCCAGCAGAGGAGACTAAGAAGGAGTGGTCAGACACGTAGGAGGAAAACCTAGAGAGACTAGTGCCACAAGATTCTAGGGAGAAGAGCGTATCAAGGAAAAGAAAGGCATCAAAGTATCAAAGGCCGCAGAGAGGTCAAGGAGGAGGAAAATGGAGAAATGCGATGTGGCAAGTAAGGGATTATTAGTCGTTCTGGAAAGAGCGATTCCAAGTGAATGATAAGGTCAGAAGCCAGACTTTAAAGAGCTAAGACGAGAGCGAGAGGAAAAAGGAGAGGCACCTATCATAGTTGACCTTCTCAAGGAGTTTAGCCACAAAGAACAGGAGAGAGAGGGAATGAGCCCCAGCGGAAGCGAATGGATCATGTTTCTGTTTAATGTGCCCCTTCCACACACATATTTGTGAATTCTCATAATGTATAGAAATTCCAACAATTTAGAGTGGCATCTTTTCTGATGAATTTATTCACTTACTGTCTTGATTTTTCTTCTTCTCAGGAAAGAACCCTAAGAATGACGTGTCTCATGATGATTTCTGTTTATTTGTACATTTCAGATGATGTCACGGAGCAGAAGTCTGGTTCTTCAACGCCTCAACGTTCATGTTCTACTGCTGGCTTCCACAGACCGAGGCTGAGTTTCGATTCCACCACAGCGGACTGTCATTCTCTCAGCGGATCCCTGACCGGCTCCTGGACAGGGAGCGTGCCTTCCGTAACTCCACGCCTGGGCAGCCACACCATGGATTTTTTTGAAATGTGCGCCAGTCTGATTACCACATTAGCCCGTTGATGATGATTCTTCCCCAGTCTCTGTCCTTGTGTTATTGCACTGTGAGAATCGAATTTGTCTCTTTAAATTACTATCTGCTATTCTGGATAGCTTGTACACCACAATACAAACTGGACGTTGTAGCCCCTAGGCACACCCATTCCCACATCGATCATTGAGTAGGCTGTCATTTTAGCTATTTTGCTCATGGTAAATTCACATAGGGGACATATTTGATAGGTAAATAGGAATGAAAGAGATTGTGGTTTTAAAGTAGTGAATTCACGTGTAAGTGGATTGATAACATCCTTCTGAAGATGGAGCCTCCTTTGTGGGGATTTCGCAGCGTCATTTCATTGTAGTCTTTGACATGGGTACATCAGGGTGACTGCACAACTCTCGCTAGGTGGTGAGGTGTTTTGAGCCCTCCTACTTATCTTCAGTTTACTGTAATAAGTTCTTATCGAGCACCTACTGTATGTAAAGATATATGCCGAGTCCAACAAGGCTTTGTTTTTATAATTTATCCAGCAGTCGTTAGTCTGGTGTCGAGACTTTGAAAGGAGAGAGCTAGCCAAAGAATTTCAGGGTCAAGATTCTCCTGATCTAGACAAATCTCCTGCCTGGCAGCATGGCAGGTTTATGGTTCTGCAGCAGGTTACTGCTTTTCCAGGGAAGTCACTGTATTTGAAGAGGTCCTTTGATCACCTTTGCACGCCCACCTCAGGGTTGTTAATGTCTAACTTTCCAGAGCAGGGATTTCATCTTGGAAACTTTTATTTTAAATTTTCGAGGACTGTAGGGAATGCTTAGAATTATCGCCATTTTGCCTTTTAGGCCTTTCTTCCAAGTTTCACAGCATGATTTTGAAACCTCATTCACCTTCCTCTGTACAAGTTGGTGTTTGCTTTATTTCTTCTTTTACCATTCTTTAATAATGGTGAAATAGACCCTTAAATGAAAGAGCACACCCACCTTAAAAGAGAATGCTCCCCTCTGGTCACACGTTGGGCCGCATTAGGGAACCTCTGAATTCCTTTGAGTCAGCCCTTCCTTTGAAGCTGGATTTCTTTCTCTTCCTCCCCCTTCCTCCCCACCGTACTTTTGCTCATTATTTCATCTCTCCTCGATGCTGGACTGAGCTTTCAAATCTTTGTGAAGATCTTAATTTGTTCTGTATCTTGGTTACTATCCTTTCAATTTGAAAAAAATTATTCCCACCTTATGGAATTGAGGACTTCCAAAGCTTGATGGGCTGGGACCTTCACTGTGGACTTGATAGGGAAGGGAGACTTTCACTGCGTTTTGTCCTATCATTACAGCTCTCTATCCCTATCTGACGTAGATATATGTACACACACATATGTGTCTATATGTATTTCATTGGGGTTTTCACTTTCCCTTTCTAAGAAAACAATTTTCATTTCTTTCTCTAGTTCACACAGGTATCTATTTTTAATTTCTTTTTCTTTGGCGCTTCCCTCTAAATACCGACTTTGTCATCTTTCACGTGACTCATCCAAGATACAATTCTATAAAGCATCCTGCAGCGAAATGAAATGTGGCCTTGCTTTTAGGGATGATGTTTGTCCAACATCTTGCCTCGTCTGCCAAGAACCAAATGAGAGTTTGCTATCATTTTCCCATTACAAGAATGGTGCGTATATGTATCCTGAAGCATTAGCCAAATCAGGGATTGTTATGGGTTAACAATACAGCATGTTGTTTTGTAGGACTTTCAAAAAATGCTTTAAATATTTTGTAAATGGTTTGATTTTTAGATTTCAAAATTTTTTTTAATGCAAAAGTGAACAATATTGTTATTACTACTGTTTTTATAATTATTTTGGTAGAGAGCTACTGGAAAGATTGCCATCTAGTGGCAACTTAGTATAATTTTTTTTCCACTCCAAGCATTCAATGGCTGCTGGGCATGATTCAGGCTTTACTTGCCAGAGGGGGCTCTTTCCTGCCCCTACACATTTCAAATTCTAAATGGACAACTTTGCTTTTAGGAGGAAAAGTTGCCATATTTCCAACTTATTGCTGCAGGGATGAGCCTGGTGGCTGTAAAATACTAGAATGAGAAGGTAACCCAACTAAAAGTCAAAGCCTGCAGGAGTTCTGAATGTGGAAACCTACAAAAGTAGAGTGAATCAGCCCCCAGTGAGCAGGCTTTTAGTGAACCATGTCAGGAGCCAGCCTCTGAGGCACTGGCGATCCAGGGAGAACCCAACAGCAGGAGCTCACCCTGGAAAGTAGCCTGTGCACATATAAGGGAAGACAAAATCTATACCAAGTAAGTGCCAGGTATTGCGGTGGCCGTGACAGGAGGCCGTGGCAGATGGGACTGGGATGTCAGGAAAGGGCTGAGCTAGGAGATGGACTGGGAGGAAGTTGGGACGAAAATGAGAGATCTGAAGAGGTGGAGGTGAGGAGGAGATGTGTTCCAGTCATGAGAGACATTACTACAATCATATTAGGAGTACAGTGTACTTGTTAATCCAGATTTTGACCAAATTCATTCACATAAAATTGACTTTAAAAATGAGTATTAATGTTGTTTTTAGCACTTTCTGAATATTTATGAACATCTCATTTTTTTCTCTCATATACCTAATCATGAAAGATCTACTGTTTTAAGGTACTCCAAGCACTAGGAACAGCACTGGGTTTCAAGAACTGAGGTCTAAATCCCAGATCCTCAACTTACTCCTTGCACGATCTTCTCAGGCAAAGCCCCGAACCTCAAAGGGATTTGCTTACTAAGGGCCCTTCTGGGTTTAATTCCTTTACCCTACAAATCTTGGGGCAATTGTTCTAAGTCTTATGGACATTTAAGATGAGACCATACAATGGGAAGCCTAGTGAATATAGTAATCTCACTGGTAGGAATAATATCTTGGAGTTGTCAGTCATAGTAGGATTCATGGAAGTCGTTCTGTTGCCCACATTGTAGGGAAGAGGGAGAGCCATAGGTCACCAGCCTCACCTACTTACTTCTGTGGGGAATATGATTCTTTTTTACCCATATGATTCTTTAGTCCTTCTCATAGCTGCTTTTTGTGACAGTCTGGGGCAGGAGCAGTCAATCTGAGGCATCCCAATTCTGATTCCTGATGGCTACTAGACTAGAGTTTAATAGCAGATGCTATATATCCAGCAGTCTAAGCCTTCACCTCATTGTTAAAATGCCAATATGACTGGCACTCTAAGACCATTGCTGTCCCAGATGATAACAATAAGACTTTTGGAGTAGCAAAGATTGAATTAAAGCTTAGTCCAGTCTTGGTTTCCCTTTTTCGTCAGAGGTGATCCTCTCCTAAATCACGTTCAACTGATTTTATCACAGAATCTTAGTATCATAGACCAATGTTTGTCTTGAGCAATTGCTGGACTAAAGAATTAATACGGTGTCACAGTTACTGGAATTTTATCCGTCTGTGGAACTGCTGACTTCCTCGTGACCTGCGAGTTCTTCAAGGCGAAGGCAGCTAGCTGCGTACTCACTCGGGATGCTGTAGAGGAGACTCATGCTCGAGGTGAAGATTGGACCAGGGGACTTCTGAAGTCTCTTTTGTCTCAAAGAGTTTATGACACTTCATCTTTTAACCAAAGAGAATATTGTTCAGGTGTGGAATTGAATCATCCCTTATCTTGATCAATAACCAACAAGTGATTGCTTGTGTCCAAGCAGGCATCCCCAATTGTTTTCCTTCTTAAGTAGTTTGTGATTCCTATGTAATCAGTCAAACTTTATCCATGATTTAGGAGTTGGAAGTTCATGAGGATGTGTCCCTCAGAACTTACTGAGTGTTTATATCTGGAATACTCTATTGGCCTAAATCCTAACATCCTGGTTCAGGAATAAGGAGATTCTCAGCTGGGAGATACAATGAGGAAGAGCGCCAGTTCCGTTCGGCCGGCTAAAAGGAGATAGTTCAGTGACTTAAGCGTACTACAAATAGCAGTCCTTTTGTATCAGGGTATTGGTTGTGAGAAACACAATTCTCCAATGATGATGGAAGAGGAATGACATTTCTGTAATGCTTTGGGAGGCAGCATGAGCTAGGGGATTGCCAGCCTTGGAATCAGGAAGGCCTGGGTTCGGGTCCTGCCCCTGACTCATATTGACTGGGCAATGCTAGACCAATCTCTTAAGGTCTCAGTCACCCAGGTTACTCTGAGACTAATAAACCACAAAACAGATGTTAATTTGCCTTGGTAGAGGGAGTTTCCTCACTGGGCACTGTCTTTACAAATGAAATCACAGACCTGGTCCAAAAACCACAAACACACACCTATGTAAATGCCGTACTTGATGACTTACAATAGGCCGTCAAATGCTGTCATAACTCATCAATGTGTAAATTGACCATGGGATACATGTAATCCTTGCGACTGTTTTGTACAGCCAGACTTTACTCAGGAAATGCAAGCTACTTTAAATATTAGCCTAGGCATGGCATATCTGGGAAAGCAAATCTGATTTATATAATAGGAAATGATCATTAGGCATTCCATTGCTGTAAATGATTTTGGATCAGCCGCTCTTAGAGTTAATCTGTATTTTCCATTAGTGTAGATAACCAAAATGAGCTGAATCTCATGTTTGGGTGTCACTTTTTGCCCTTGAATTTGATTCCCCGCCCCCCCAACTATGACTTACATTCATCCTTTAAAACTACCTGGCTCCCATAGAAATTACATCTTTATTCACTAGCTAATACTGCATGCCTTGTTAGAAAAGAAGATAGAGGTTTTTATTGGTGGGTTTTCCTTTACAAAATTACTTCCTGTCTAAGAGCAAGGATTTAGGACCTAAGACCTACCCACTCTGGTCTGTCATTTCTTTTCCTATGAGTCCCATGACAATCTCTTGCCATGGTGAAATTAACTTCCTTCAGCAGTTTTCCTTAGGGTAGGGCTGTGTACTTCGCTGAATAAACTGATGAAGGGTGGGTGCTGGCTTCCTTCATCTGTAAAAATTAAAGGGGAGAAACAGGACCAGATCATCCCTAACGTTCCTTCCTGCTTGAAAACTGTGTCTTCCTAGTAGTGACCGCTAGAGCTCTGACAAACATGAAGATGTATAGCACGGTACAGATAATGTTAGGACCTGTATATAAAATGTATACTTGAATCTTGTATAAATAAAATCGTCCTCTAGAATGCCAATGGCAGAACCATCTCAGTGAGCCAGACTTGCCCAAAAGCACCATCTACTCGATTGCTGCCATAGGAAACCAACCCTCCTGAATTTGGATGAAAGGACGGGGAAGGCTGGTCAGAGGTAGGAAGGAGCAACAGCTCCCTTGGTCAAGCACTTAAAGTTTTGAAAGCACTTTTTGTGTCGGAATTGTTTACTGGAGAAAGAAGACACGCTTTGATCCTTTCAATAGCACATAGCAGAAGGCCAACAGTGGTGTCGGGTTTAGTTCCTTGGGGAGAACATTAACAGTTTAATAAGAATAATTTATAATTGAATCATCATGAATAAGAATGATCGATCTTTTCAAAAACCAAGCGTTCATAAATATGCAGAGTTGAAATCTTGTTTGTGGAACAGGAATCTTGAGCCCTTGGCTATTGGCCATCTAGGCTCCAAGCTTAGGCCGTGCAGTCTTTTGTCCAGTTTATTCCATAATCGGATTAACAAGGGGTGTGCATGGTTGTGTGTATGTAGAGAAACAGAGATTTAGAAGGCAGTAATACCACTAGAGGAGCACCGTAAATTAGAAACAAGCATCAATTTCAGTTTGAGATCACCTTTGTAAAATCCATGTTTTCCTTTGATCTTATGGGCTCATCGTCTTGGCAAAACCTTGTATTGATAGGGCAAAGGCAAACTCACTCATCTCCGGTCTAAGTGATAACGAGCTCCGAGCTGGTATGAGTGAATAAGGGTTAGCTGTATTTTGTACGACGAATTAAAATATTCTCAATTCTATGCACCGTATGTGCCTAAGACCAACGTGACTTCTATTACCTAAAACCTATGTTGCCATGCACAAGACTCCACTCAACTTGGATCACCACATTTAGCTCATTCTTGTTGGATGTTCTTGTAATCCGTCCACCGAAAAAAAAGTTTCTAACACAATGGACACCCTTTCTCCCATGTTGAGTTACTGTACATTTGCTATTGCTGAGCACAGAAGCATGAAGTAATTGGTATCAGACCCATCCCCAAAGGTGAATTGGAGTTTTAATTAAAGTTCTTTCTCGGCCACAGCCTGATGTAATAAATCTGGGCTGGTTGTGATCATTCTGAGAGCCTTCGTTTGCCTTGTGGATGCTTTCGCTACAGGGTGAGTCCATGGTGTGTGTGTGTGTGTAAGTTCTGTTTACGACTGAAGAGAGATTATTTTGAGAAGTTCACATTATTTGGATAACCAGGGTAGGTACATTTCCTATAAATTTGAAGTACAATTTTATCTAGACAATGTCTCTAGACAATGTTCCCTCCATGAGAATCATCAGTTAAGCACATCATAGCATCCAAACTTAGGTGCATGCAGAGATTTCAAAAGGCAGGTGCCCAGTGATAGAAGGTTGATATAGCGTCATATCCTTGGAGCTGGGCGAGTTTGCACTGGTTAAACAGAGGAGGGAGAAGAATATTTTTAGTAAGGGGAATAGAAAACACACTGAAGAAAAGTTTTACAGTTGGGAGCATTTTCTACCTTTACAGTGGTGTCGTTTCTTAAATTTGCACTGTCAAAGGGAAAGAGTCTTATGGAACCAACCTTATTCTCAAGGGACTTTAAGGAAAACCAGAGCCTCTGTTGTCAGGGAAATTCAGAACTGTGCCTTCTGTTCTTGAGCTAGGAGCAGTATTGTCCAGCTGATAACTACAAGCGCTGCTGTGGCATGGGATTTTGATGGAGATTTAAGAGAATGAGCACAGCCTGGACCCATCATTCCTCTTATTTTCCTCTCCCAATTTGCTTATTATAACCACCAATATTTTGTCATTTGTTCTTGACGAATCGATTTCCAGTTGCCTTTTCCTGTGAAGACTGGACTACATTTACTAAGTACTTGCTATGTCTTTTTATGGTTTCTACATGGCATCTGCCTGCTCTTTTGACGTGACTTGGCCATCGGCTCAATGATAAAAGCTCCAGTTCCCTGAGTAGCCTTTGAGCATGCCAATTTCAGACTTAGTATAGACAATTCAACTCTTTTAAGGTTTGTAAAAGGAGTATTGTCTAGTGAGCAGAGCTAAGGACAGAATTCTCCATTTTAAGAGCTGATTGTATTGTAATCAGTCAGTAACCACTTTGGCAGAATCCAGATGATAAGAATACTTTGTCTACCTCACAGGTGTGTTGTGAGAAGCTATTGGAAATGTACTTTCTAAGTTCAGAGGATCCTCGTGGGAAATATAAAAGCCCTCTGCTCCCCATGTGTGTTTTTTTTATATATAATTATCTTCAATAATGGACAGGTTGGCTAGTCTGAGTGAGTCTTACACAGTGTCTACACATTTTGCAGTTAAAAAATTTGAGATCATGTCTTCACAGATTATGAAAGACTGAATAAAATGGCTGTTCTTAAATTCATCCTAAGTAAACTCTCAAATGTTACCTTAGTCATCTTTTGCTCAAATTTCTAAACTGAAAGCCTTGAAATGCCTGCAGAAGCTGCCTTAATTAATTACCACCCACTCTCTCCAGACTGTTCATGGTTACCGGCTGTACACACAGTTTTGAATGTGTAATCGTAAAGTTGTCCCAGAGCTGTGAAGTTCTCTAAACATGGTTGTATTTATATAAAGCATGTTTGTATTTTGTATTTTGTTATACACGTGTGCTGGTATATCTAGTAAGTAATTTTTTAGTGAAAAAAAAACAACAACCCTGAAAATGAATGGCTATGAAGATCTATCTTTCTGATATGGGAGCGACACGTTCCAATTTCATCAATGTGATAAGGCACTAATGTTCATTTCACCCATTTTAAACAGCAACAAACCAAGCCCCTCCTGACTTGGGGGCCTTGTGGAGCACATGATTCACTTGAGGGATGTATGCAATGTCGAGGAAAGTTTGCTGGACTTGGAATCCAAGGAGACTTGGGTTTGGATCCCACTTCCAGCACCAGCTAGTTGTATGACATCTCTCTGAACCTCAGTTTTCTCATCTCTAAAATGGGGGTATAAAATGCTTTCCATGCAGGGTTGTTTTGAGGAAAACACTTTATAAACCCCCAAATGCCACAGAGATGTGAATGATGGGGATTACCAATCTATTTTTAAGAGACTTTTTTTAAATTGTTGAAAGTGGGGACCATTTTTCAAAGTTGGCTATTACAAAGAAAAACCCCTGACTGCCATTTTTTTTCTCTAAGAGGATAGAGGACTTAGAAGATTTCAGTTTCGTTTTTGGTGCACTTCTAGTAAGGGTCATTCATTATTAGGACGTCTTTACCTCCCAGCATCTGTGTGGGAAGAATTTGTCTTTAACACTTTGACCCTCATGTAGTAACTTGTTTTTCCTGACTTGGTGTTTGCACTTTATGAGTTGAAGACCCAACCAGAACAAAGGATGATTTGGCTGCTTGCAAGCCCTTACACATAAATAAATGAAAGACTTTGGTCTCTGAAGGATAATTTGTGTGGTTTCTGTTCATTCAAAGGGGGATACCCAAGTGTAGAGTGGGATAGCCAATGGTGACAGACAAAACTATTCTGGTAAAAATTCACTGCAACTGCATGTAGTTGGACAAGAGCTATGAATTAGAACAGATCGTATTCCAACAGCCTTGTATCCACCCACCCCTGGAGCTCTCTTCTTCCTGTTGTACTCTGCTGATGTGGGGCCTGGCTTCCTCAGATTTCAGAGCTCTTGAAAACCTAGTTGATTTGCAGCACAGCACCTTTATGGACCTCTTGGTCTGTTTCCACAAAGTATTATATCCTGTTCTCTAGATGCTAGCAAACATACCAGGAATCATGAGGGTGGAATTGGGGAAGGAGCACTAGGTTGGCATTCATGGTACTTGCGTTCAAATCCAGGTTCAGCTCCTTTCCTTTGTCACTGAACAAGGCATTACCCTTTGCTAGGCATGGTTTTTCCTCTCTAAAAGAGGGCTGGGCAGGTGGACAGGGTAGAATTTATCTAACTCTTCCAGCTCAAAATTCTAGGCCTAATTGGCCATCTTGAGGAATTGAGAAAGAAGAGGAAACTCATCCATCACAGTCTTCAGTGGAGCAACAAGAGAATTTTCAGTTGCCTAAAAATGAAAGGCAGCCCAAAAGGTGCCGTCACAGTATAAGGAGCTTGTGGCCCCTTTGGTTCATGTACTTGGAAAGATGTTTCAAGAAACTCCAACATTAGCTGTAGTTGTAAAAATAAGTCAGTCTGAGCATTTCTTTTGAAGTAAAAGCTTCAATTTGCTGTTTTTGAGCCATGAAAGCATGGATATTTCTTTATGCCTTCTTCTCAATTCACCCACCCCATTAATTAATAAATAATAAAGTGTTATATTGTTAACTCAAAAATCAAAGAAAATATGCAGAGTAGTTTTTGAACAACCATGAAGAGGATAGGATGAGGTCAAGGCAAAATCAAGACAACTCAACCAGCATTCATTGAGCACCTACTGTGTGCTGAGCACTGACGGTGTGTCCTAAGTGCTAGGGATAACATGAAAAGTGCCACACAATCCCTGCCTATAAGGAGCTCACAGTATAATAGTAGAGATACCCTGAAAACAAGCGTATGTAAAAGAGCTATGCCTTCATTTATACTTGACGATTAATCTGAAACGAGGAGGACACTGGATTAAGAGGGCCTGGGAAAGGCTTCCTGTAGCAGGGGAACTTTTAACTGGGACTTGAAGGAAGCCAGAGGTGGAGATGAGGATGGAGGACAGCCAGGGAAAATGCTTGGAGTCAAGAGATGAAGAATCTTGTTTGTGGAACAGCCAAGAGACCAATGTCCCGGGATCAAAGAATATAGGGAGGAGAATATTGTATAAGAAGACTGGAAAGGTCAGACGGGGCTAGGTTTCGAAGGGCTTTGAATGCCAAACAGAATAGTTTGTATTTGGTCCTGGAGGCAATTGGGGGCCACTGGAATTGATTGAATGGGGGAAGGGGAGTATATGACATCAGATCTGGGGTTTAGGGGAGATTAATTTGATAAGGGGAATGGAACATGGATTGGAATGGGGAGGAACAAGACAAAGAGACCAAAGGAAAGATTGTGGATCTTGTTTTGGAGGGGTGACCTAGCAAAGCTAGGCAAGAGATACAGAGTCCTACGTTTGCATTGTCTAAAATGAAGAGTATATAGCAGAAGATTCACTGGGCTTGGGTTCAAGTTCTAGCTTCATTCGTCTAGCTTTGTGACTGAGTTTGGGACAAGTCATTGAACTTCTCCAAGGCTTTCTTTAGGGGGAAAATGGTAATACTTGCAGATCCTCATTAAAGGCAAAAATAGAAGGAATGGTAGAACTTGTTATGAGATCAATTGAGGCTTAATGGAAGGAAACACTTAATAATGGGAGCTCTTCCAAAGCAGAGGTGTCTGTCTCAGTAGGAAGCGGGTCTCCGCTCTTTAAGCAGAGGCTATGTGACTGCCTGGCAGAATTCCTTTTCAGGTATGTTCCAGACCTGTTGGTCCCTAGGGTCACTCATAAGGGCAGCTAAGAGGCACAGTAGATAGAGCACCAGCTTTGGAGTCAAGAGGACCTGACACTTATTAGCTGTGTGACCGTGGGCAAGGCACGTCATACTGTTTGCCTCAGTTTCCTTATCTGAAAAATGAGCTGCAGAAGGAAATGGCAAACCACTGCAGTATCTCTGCCAAAAAAAACCCAAATAGGGTCACAAAGAGTCAGACTGACTGCAAAATGACTGAGCAACCCCAAATGATTGCTCTGACTTTTGCAGTAATGAGTTCCTCATCTCTGGCTTGTGAGGTAACGAGTTTCCTGTCTCTGGCTCGTGAGGTAATGAATTCCCCATCGCTAGAAGTGATCAAGAAGTTGGAGGAACAGTTGTCAAAAATGTTATATAGAAGCGTCCTTTTCGTGTATGGGTTGGACTTGGTGGCCGCAGACCTTCCATCCAACTTTGAGAGTCTGTGAGATGGAGGAGGTCATTGGGAGTTGAGGAATCGTGAGTTTGGCAGAGTTGTTTTTAAAAGGGTTTTGAGTATGGATTTTGAAATCTCTAATGATGACAAGCAGGGATGGCATGGAGAGGAAGACCACGGACCAGGTGCTAAAGTCACTGAAAAAGTTAGGAGGGGGACCTGAGGGTTAATAAACGATAGCAACGGGGAAAGGGCGATGTGTAAATAGATTGTCTAACTTTTGGGAGAATAAAGTTCTTGAGAGAAAGAGAAAGCTGATGGTCTGGTAGAGGCAGCAGAAAGCAAGGAGAATGCCAACCATCCCTCCTCCTCCTCCTTAGCCCAGAGAGAAGAGTGACCTTCATTGGAGAAGATTGAGACCGATGTGTTTGTGTTGGCTGGAAAGTCAGTTAGTAGGTAAGTGCTAAATGAAGGGGAAGAACCATGCTGATTGGTTGGAAAATTAGAGGAAATAGAAGATTCTGTCAAGAAAAACCAAAATCCACTATACTAAGCTAGTTTTAATTAACAAGTTATCTTTTGTACGCAAAATCATAGAATTGGCCTCTTCTGCCTCCTAAAACAGCTAAACAAAGTGATAATGTACGTAAAGTTCTTAAATATTATTATTTATGTTAGTTATACTAATACTGTATTAGTAATTATATTATTAATTATTATATAATCACATATGTAAAGTGCCATTTGACCAGGTCTGGCACAAAAATAATCCATATTTTTATAGCACTTGATGTAACCACCAAGTGCTATAGAAATATGGGTTATTTTTGTGCCAGACCTGGTTGAATGACACTCTCCTCTCTACCATCTTTATAAATTTGGAAAATGGCTTCATAGAAGACATGAAGCTTGGGATAATAGAGAGAACACCAGATCCGGAGTCAAAGGACTTATGGTGAAATCCCGGCTCACTGGTTGCACCTCTGAATTCAAAGCTAACAAACTCCACTGATTTATCAATGTCGCAAATATAGTCAACACCATGATTCTGAAGACACTGGGAATATCCTAGAAATTTTGCAAGCGTGAATAATTGACAACCATTTCCTAAGACTCTACTGTGTGCTCACAATAGATAGAGAGCCATCCTTGAAGTCAGGAAGACCTGGGCTCAAGTCCACATCCTGGCTGGGTGATCCTAGGTGAGTCACTTAACTGCTTAGGGCTCTAGACAACTCTCTAAGACCCTAAGTCACAGAGAAGATGCGCACTGGTCAAAGGAAGCTTCTTGGTAGGGAGCTCCCTGTGCTGGCACAATCACAGATCTGGGCTCTGTCCTTCCCATGGGCGTCGTGCTCACTGTGGGAGGGCACAAAACCAAAAGGGAAACATTCTCTGCCTTATATTAGACTGAGGAAAAGAACAGACACTTATGTATATGTACATGCATATATACACATATACATGTGCACAATCACATATATATATACGCATATACACATACACATATCTCTGTATACATATACATACACACACATACACACATATATGAAATAAGTACAAAATCAATTGAAGGTAACATTAGAAGAGAAGGCCATTAAAGCTGGGGGAATCAGTTAAGGCCTTTTGAAGAAGAATCATTTTCTCTTGAAAATATCTTTAGGGGATCCTCAAGAATGAAGTTCTCTTCATATTTGTTAGATAAATGTTATGTGGTTAAACCGTACTTTCTGAGATCTCAAGTTTTGAGTTTTCTTCAAAACAATTTTAAAGCTTGTTTTCAACATTTAAGAGCTTCTTGGGAAAACTCCACCAGAGGCAGCTTGTTAGTTATTCACAAACGAGACTCTGATAGATACCTTAAACTACATGGACCTCCATTGCTGTGGTGTTTAATGAGGAGGTTAGACAATGATTCCAAAAGTCCTTTCCATCTTTAAATGCACGATAATTATCCTCAGGTATCTAAGGGCGCTCTGTGGATGACGGGTTAGCTGTCTGCTTTGGCCCAGAAGGCAGGGCCAGGAGCCATGGTGGGGGAAGCTGGATGGAGGCAGATTTAGGCTCGTTGTAGGGAAAAACTTCCTAATAATTAAGAGCTGCTCAGAAATTGGAAGGTTTGTCGAATGAGGTAGAGGTTTCTTCCCCATTGGAGAGAGTCAATCAAAGGCTGTGTGATTGTCGGTTGGATCAACATGATGTCGATGGGATGATTTTTCGGATAAGGGTTAGAGCAGATAGCCTGTTAGACTTTCCAACTGAAATTTTATTATTCTTTTCATGCTTGGGTTGTATTAGCTGACCTCTGACACCTCCAACTCAGAGATTTTGTGGTTCTTTGATCTCATGACCCAGTTCACTTAACTTCAAGTGAGGCTGTGAAGTCAGTTCAAACTCATCCTGCAAAAGACAATCAATCCTAGAAAAGAGGCTAAGATGCTGAGAAAATCATTGATGTGGGGTAAGCTATATGAGATCCGGAATGAAACAGCCTCACTCTCCACTTCTGTTTTGGAAATGTCCAAACGTTTGTGTTGGCACTTACACAGACCTGCACATGCTGAAGGAGAGAGATGGCCACACAAACTGGTGAGCATGTGCTAAAATAATAAAGATAAAAATTCCTTCATATTGATTCAACTTAAATTCTAAATAATTGCTCTGTTTCTGTGATGTCGACCATATTAGTGCTGAAATTCTAAAGTGTGAATGTGGAGTGTTCTCTTTTAGTATGCGGGATGGAAACTTTCGGGACAAAAGAGAGTGTGAATGGTGATGGAGGGCTTGGGTGGCTGTGCCCAAGTCACTTCACCCTGATGGGCTTCAGTTGCCTTATCTGAAAAGCAAATGGTTGGGTTGAATAACCTCAGATCTGTCCCCTTCTGTCTCGAACAGTCTCTGTTTCAATATTATTTCTTTTAAGATTCCTTCTAACTCTGACATTCTTTTTTCTCTGTTCCAGTAGTCTCCGTTTTAAGATACCCCTCCCTCCTCAGCAACTCTAGCATTCTCTGCTCAAGATGTCTTCTGAATCTGACATTGCATGAAATACTCTAATCAACATACAAAATGAAAAAAGTGGCATATGAAGGAAAAACTGTTCCTTAAGTTTTATGTAATTTAATCTAACAAATATTTATTGTTCCCAGAGGAGACAGAGGAATTGGATGTATCCTTGCCCTCAGGAAGCCCACTGGGTGTTGACCAGCTGCTTCCTCCAAACCATCTGGGAGCATAGCCATTCTATGGCATTGTGTTTCATGGTGTTGTTACCTTCCCAAATAGACTGGCCAGAAGTACTGACTTGCTTTTTGCCAGTGAGGACAATGCCACTCAGGGAACTTTGATGTTGACCCAATATAAAACCTTTCATCTCAATGACATTATACCTGTTGTACAAAATTAAAAAACAAACAAAAAATCCCCAAACAACCCAATTTCTAATAAATGATTCTTCCCCACAATCCTGTTTTTTTTTTATTGTGTTTGAACTATAAAAATACATTTAAATCCTATCTTTGTTTAGCTACTGGAAGTATACAGGCAAAACAGCTCAGTATTTTGATTCACAGGATTTCTCAAAGTGCTGTTAACTTATACATCAGTTAGGCTTTGTCAAAATACAGTTGGCCCACATGAAAATGAATGGAGTTGGCATGCATTGAAGAAATATGCCCTTTCTCAGTGACATCAATAAGAGAGGTCAATGTGGAGGTGATGGCAATTCTGTTCTGAGGTGGAATGGCACTCTGGTTTTGACCTCATCCCTTTCATTTCATGCATGTGTTTAAAAATCCTTTACAAAGCATTATATCCTTCCCATTGTTAAATGTCTTAAAGTAAATTCTGTATAATATTATTTAAATACTAAAAATCTTCCTTATAGAAAATTTAAAGTCTAGAGCTTTAAGGAATGAAAGTCACCATTTTCATCAACAGTTATGTTCTAAGAAGGTTATGTAAACCACATGAGCTCCAACTTTGAGATCTCTCATTAACCCTCTGCCTCAAGGTTACCATATAACTCCTTATTTCCAACTCCTACTAATTAACATATCCATGGAAACATTGACTTGTAGTGTGTTAAAAGATTACATTTAGAAAGGGCATAGGTAAGTGTGGTTTTTTAAAAACATGCAAATGTCTTTATCACTACTGTAGAATCTCTTACTGACAAGGTATTAACAATGAGTACCATTGCAAGGGAGCATTAGGAACTTCTCACATGAGAAGTTGTCAGGTTGTCCTAGGAAAAGCATTTCTGCTGCCTGCAAAGAAATAAAAACCACTAAACATTTGAAGCCTAGGTGATGGGATAAGACAGGAAGTAATCCCTGTAGAATTTTCTGACTGATAACCAGGACAATTTCACATTTGCATATAAATTTATTAATCATATGCAAACTAAAATTTGATATAGAATCCCTGAATTTAGGAAGGCATCAGAGCAAAGCATTCAAGATGCTTCCTCAATGTGCAGCAATGTTTGATTTTTAAATTTTCTCCCAGATTTCCCAGGAATTAAATGGGGGTATTGTCATTATTTTGGGGTACCACATGTTAAAGTGGATATTGACAAGATGACATAAACCTAGAAGTGGGTGGTTGGGATGGGGAGAGAATTCAAGTTTGTTTCCTTTAAAGAATGGACAAAGGGACTGGGGATATTTGTCTGAGGGAACAGAAGGCTCAAGGGAGCAATGATTGGATTATATGCAGTAGGGTATAGAGAGCCAGCCTTAGAGAGGGGAAGATCCAGGTTTGAGTCTTGCCTTAGACACATATTAGCTGTGGGACCCTGAGCAAGGCACTGAACCCCCACAAGCCTCTTGCCAAGAGTACCCTACACAACGAAGTTACACCCTGTACCCCAACCCCCCATGCCCCAAAACTGTGATGCAAGCCCTGACTTTGGCGTTATATGATATGCATTTGAATCCCATTTATGCCACCTCTGCGATCTTTGGCAACACTTTTAATCTCTCTGGGACTCAGTTTTATCATGTGTAAAATCAAGCATTTGAAGTAGATGATGTCCAAGGTTCTACCTCTAAATCTTCTAACCATTATTTTCAAATATCGGGGAAGGCTGTCGTGTTGAAGAAGCAGGAGATGTTGTGGATGCCTTGGTCTAGATATCAGAGGATGAGGTAAACGTGTGGAAGGTGGGGGGAGGCAAACTTTGGCTTAAAGCTATGAAAAATTATTTTTAAACAAATAGTATGTTTCTTAAATGGAATAGGTTACCTTTGAAGTAGCGAGTTCCCCATCATTTAGAAGTACTCAAGTAGAAGTTTGGTCAAGACCAATGCTTTGGGATACTTTAGAGCAAAAATCACTTCAAGTTTCGAGAGATTGGGTAAGTGATTTTTTTGTGTCCTTTCTAACCTAAGAATCTATGATTTTCCGAAGGGACTGCATTTCCATTAGTGGTCTGACTGTTGTTGGCTATGTATGCAGTTAAGGGTGAGGGTTTTCAAAGCTCGCAAACTGAGAAACAAAACAAAACCACTTACTTGAAATCAAGATAGTCAGTTAGCACGTGTCTGTCTAAAGAAGAGAATGGGGCACTGTCACTGGCTGGTAAACTAGAAATTGCTTTGAGATGTGTGTCTTTAAAAAAACAAACTAAGCCAATGTTTTACCTTATGAGTTATAGCTGAGAAACTTGCATTTGTCATCAGAATCGTGACACATGATTGGGTTATTTTGGGTGACGTTGATGACTGGAAGCTCTTCTCTGGAGGTTATTGCAAACCTAGCATCCCTCTCTATGAATTCTAAGAGGACCCTGCTGTGATGTTAATGACTGTAATCTTTTTGTCATACTAGGGTAGAAAAGAACCAATCAGATGATTACTGACAGATCCTTTGTCATAATAAAATAATTGGAGGATACAAACAAAGAACCAATTCCCTTCCTCCTCTCCTCACTCCTGCTATATGTTGCCAGTGTCTTTGGGAATAGAAAACAAAAGACAGACATGGGATGAAATGAGGCATTGTTTAGTGGGTAAAACACAACATTGCTGCTTCACATTTTTACGATGCTTTCGACTTTTTTTTTTGAAGGGTTTTGGTATCCATTACCTTATTTTACCAGGATATATCCTCATGGACTAGAAAGCCACTCTTTGGATATTCTGGACTTCAATCTCCATGAAGAC
Organism: Phalanger gymnotis; assembly: GCA_028646595.1. Taxonomy (NCBI): domain Eukaryota; kingdom Metazoa; phylum Chordata; class Mammalia; order Diprotodontia; family Phalangeridae; genus Phalanger; species Phalanger gymnotis. The sequence goes on from CM053626.1 coordinate 317,465,937, forward strand.
AAGGACATCTTATCTAAACTTTGTATTTTCCTCCATGCCTAGTACAATTCTCTGTAAATAGTTGGTGCTTAATATTAGCTGAATGAGCGAGTGAGGTCCTCTGATGAATCCTGAGAACTTTTTCATGTGTAAGGTATTATTTATTATTGAATTATAGTAGTAAGAATTATGGTCAACATTCACCTGGCACTTCAAAACCCTTTCTACATTATGGTTTTGAGCCTCATAACTGCCCTGCAAAGGACCACAGGAATTAATGTCCTCACCTTGAGATGAGGCAAGGTTGACTTGCCTTAGTTTGCAGACTTGGAAATTTCAGAGGTAAGATTAAAACCTAGGAATTCCTGACTCTGAGTGTAGCAATCTATTCAGTAAACCATAAGGCTCTAGATGTTTTGGTCACCACACTTGTCATCAGTAAAAAAGAAATTAAGGGCACACTCCTAAAATACATGCATATTTATTTATAAACCATATACACGTGCTCCTCTGCTAACATGTTACACACACATATATATATTATAAAACTTACACAACATAGAAATAAAAGCACTGAAGATGAAATTATAAAAGCTAACGTTCATAGCATTTAAGGTTTGCAAAGTACTTTACAAATATTATCTCATGTGGTCCTCAGAACTACCCCGGGAGGCAGGTGCTGCTATTATCCCCATCTTGTAGATGAGAAAATGAAGCCACATAGAGGTTAAGTAACTCATCAAGTTACACGGCTAGTACAGATCTGAGGCTGGATTTGAACTTAGGTCTTTCTGACTCCAGGTCCAACAAATCTTGTCTCTCTATATCTTTCAAGCTGGAAGTCTGGTGGCCACTCATGGACAGCTCTCACTACTGGTTGGCATCGGAGCAGGGCTTCATTTCTGATCTGGGCGGGTAGCCTGTTTCTCTCATGCCTCATCAAGTCAGTGCTGAACTTGACATGGGTACTGGTGGTCTTTAACCCTACTGTACCCAGGTGGCACAATGGAGAGAACAGTGAGCCTGTAGTCTGGAAGACCTGAGTTCAAATTCAGCCTCAGATATTTACTGTGTGACCCTGGGCAAATCACTTCACTGCTCTCTGCCTTCATCTCCTCATCTACAAAATGGGGATAATAATATCTCTACCTGTCAGGGTTGTTGTGAGGATCAAATGAGATATTTGCAAAGTGCATAGCACAGTGCCTAAAATACAGTAGGCATTTAATAAATGCTTTTGCCCTCCCCACCCCTTCCCCATTGCAGTTCAGAGCTCCTGAACTTAAGAGCTTCACCAGACTCAGCCTTCTCAGGGGCAGGAATTACAGGCATGCTCCATCATATCTGTCTTGGGTAACAGTTCTTCAGGAAATCATGCTGCCCAACCAGTCTTCAAGGTCTTCCCCTGTAACATGTGTGGATGTATTTAATGGTTACTTAGATGAGACACTTTTTTGTTGCAGTCACAGAAAGTTTTGAAGAATACTTTGTCTTGGACCTCCTTCCTGTCTTTCTTGGATTTGAGGTCCTGATGTGTCTGAGCTGTTTTATAAGAGTATCTAAATTACCAGCCAAGAACATGTAATCATAAGCTATTGACATCGGTGAACTAGAAAAACCACCATGTATCTGCCATGTTTGTAAGGAACCACTCTTCCGCTGAGTGTAAAATTGATTTCAATCTACAAAGTGCTTTACTTTCATTCCTTGGGGAATCTACGGAAATAGTATCATTTTTTTTCCAATGGAAGGATCAAACCACTCTTTCCAAAATGAGAAGACCCAGTAGATTCTTATACATATTGAGGAGGCACTTACTGGGGAAACATACATGGACATGTATGTAGGATAGTTTAGATGGCTATAGAGAGCTTAATCACTTCTTCAAAGTAAGAAGTTTATTAAGCTGCCCACAGGGATGCAAGAGGGATTTCCAATCTAGAGACCCAACAAACATTGAGTGCTAACAAAGGGTTAGGGTTGCTGAGAAATGACAAGGCTCCATAGTTGATAGATACCTAGCCTTGGACTCGAGCACAGTTATGGGAAGCAGGAGTTTCTGTAAAATGGAATTTCTTTCAACAGTGAAACCGTAAGTCTAGCCTCCCTCTTTTCTTCCCATCCCAAAAATAGGCTCCCCCCTCAAAAAAGGGATTTATAACTGTTTCAAGTATTTGAAAAAGCTGTTTTTAGGAAAAGCAATTAGACTCCTTATACCTGGTCCCACGGGACCTTAGAATAATGTAGTGAAAGATACAAATAAGTGAATTTAGGCTTCATTTTGTGAAAAAAAACTTTCTATTAGAATCATCTATGAATGAAATGGGCTCAGGAGTCAGTTAATAAGAAATTATTAAATGGTTACTGTGTAGTTAAAAAGAAAGCCAAAAGCAATCCCTGACCACAAGGAGTATACATTCTAAGAGGGAAACAACATGTAAATAGTTATATACAAGATATAAATAGAGTAGGAGAAAGTCAATTTGAAAAGAGAAGGCATTGGGGGGGGGGACCTAAAACAGGCCTCCTGCCAAAGCTAGGCTTTGAGTCTAGTCTTGAGGAAGCCACAAGTGAGGGGCCAGACCATAATGGCAACTAATAGAGAGGCGGGGAGATGGGGGGTGGAGTCCAATGTAGCTGGATCATAGAGTGCATGGAGGGGACTGAGGTATACAAGGTCTGAAGGGAAGTAGAAGCCGGGTTATGAGAAGCTTTAAATGTTAAACAAAGGACATTCTAGTTGTGAGACAATAGGGAGCCCATGGAATCTCCTGCATCTGCCCACACTGTAGAAAAACCACCTTGGAAAGCCAAGTGGATTGGAGTGGGCAGAGACTTGAGGCAGGGAGACCAGTTAGAAAGTGTCCTGGTGAGAGGCGATGAGGGCCTGAGCTAAGAAGTGATGGATGCCTCAGGAGATCTTTGAACAAAGACCAGATTGGGGATGTTATAGACAGCACGCCACTTCAGGAGTTAGACCAGATGTCTTCTCAGGACCTTTTAATTCTAGGGGAAATTCTTGGGCAAGCAACAACCTATTTTTTCCCCCTTCATCCTTCTCCCCTCATCTTGTTCCAAACCCTGCATTTCAGACAATTAATGATTTTCAGTAGCTCATTAGAGTACCTGACCCTTGTGAATACTTTGTAGTCTTGTCAGTGAACTCTTCTCACAGTTATGTCCATTTAGCATGGCTGTGGGCATGCTACACCCACACCCCCATCCCCACCCTGTCCTACTTGGCAGAGGTGATCTGGGACAAGGCATGATGGGTTCTCTGGCATAAAACAGTGAGTAGGGGCAGTGAGGTGGTGCAATGCATAGAGCACCAGCCCTGGAACCAGGAGGACATGAGTTCAAATCCAGCCTCAGATACTTGACACACTTACTAGCTGTGTGACCTTGGGCAAGTCACTTAACCCCAATTGCCCTGCCTTCCCCCCTCAAAAAAATAAAAAAAATAAAACTGTGAGTAGTGGAAAGCCAGGATCATGGTATGTAAGTTAACCCCAGAGTACATACATATCATTTCTATGTATTGATGGATATGTGAGTTATTCAGAACTATTTTTAATAGTGCTAACTTTTCATATACAGAGGCAATGCAATGTAATGCTGTCTTAGAGTCCAGAAGGTCTGGGTACAAATACTGTCCTTAATACTTGCAGGCAAAGACCCTTGGCAAGTTGCAATCTCTGTCGAGGACTTCCTTAGGACTTCCTCCGGGGTCATCTCTCATGGAAGCTGTAAGTTCCTTACCCACAGATCCTTTGCATGTTGGGCTATCATTTTCCATAAAGGGTCAACATACCTCAAATCTTTCTCTAAATAGTTTTTCTTCTTTTTCAATCTTGCACTTTTCCAAGTTGGGTTTCTTGTTTCTGAAGAGGAGTCTAGGAGACAAATTGCAGAAAGAAAGGCTCATACAATCGGTGAGTGGATGTTTGTTAACTACCATCTGGTTCCTCCATTCAGGGCCTCCTGGGATTCCTCTTGGTGCTTCCAGAGGCTCTATCAGAGGAACACAAACTCTGGAAGCCCTCCTAGATTAGGGAGGATTCTCATAGGTTCCCTGAAATGGGTTATAATAATTATAATAACTAATTCCACTTCTGACCCAGTGTCAAACCCTTTATGAGTATTATGTCATTTGATCTTTACAACTCTGGGAGGTAGGTATTATTATGATCCCCATTTGACAGATGGGGAAACTGAGGGAAACAAAAGTTAAGTGATTTGTTTAGGGTCATTTTAAAAACCAACCTAGCTAAGAAGCTCATCCCTGAAAGGTCTGTCAGCAAATGAGACAAGTCACCACATGTCTGTGGGAATCAATTTCCTTCTTTGTAAAGTGGGGCAGGGGCTTGGACTAAATGACCTCTGGTGCTCCTGGAAGCACCAAATCTTTGATGCTGTGTGACAGTGCACCTCTCTGGGACTCAGTTTCCTCATCTGTAAAATAAGAGGGTTGGATTAGATGACCCTGGGGGTCCCTTCTGGTTCCAGATCTAGGATCTTCTGTGTGTTTTCAGTGCACTAACCATGGAGACCTTGTAGCCTGCTGCAGCAGATGGAGCTCCAAGAATGATGAAATCCCCCCATTTTGGGAGGACAAAGTTGTGTCGAAAACTCAATAAAGCCCCTCCCCTTTAAAGCAATGTGAAATAGAGTCTTTTGTAGGCTAGGGGGCGCCAGAGTGCACAGAGCACTGAGCCTATAGACATGAAGACCAGAGTTCAAATTTGTACTCTGACACAGGCTGTGTTAGTCACTTGACTGCTGTTTGCCTCAGTTTCCTTAACTGTTAGCAGCACCTACCTCCAAAGGTTGCTGTGAGGATCAAATGAGATAATGTCTGTAAAGTGCCTGGCACATAGTAGGCATCATGTAAATGCCAGATAGTTATTATAAATATACACCCCAAAACTAGCAGAAATGGCTATTGTAGCTGAATAGGGCATGTAGAGCAAACAAACAAACATGTAGATTGTTTGAGAGCAAACAAACAAACACGTAGATTGCTTGAGAGAAAATCAAACACAAAACCCTTCACACAAAAACCAACCAAATGAAAAAACAAACAAACTGTACTTTGGACAAAAAAGTTAATTCTTTTTAAGAAAATAAAAGAGTTAAACAAGAAGCATCTTCTGGTACTTAGATACTATAGAATAAATAATATAGAATAAAAGAAACTTAATGAAAGAAATATTTTAAAATCTTTCCTTCCCTTCACAATTATTTAAATGGATTTTTTGATAGCTTCGATTTTGTGCCTTTATTCTTTCTTTAGCTTAGTAATTTTTCACATGGCCGTCTGTGGGGACAGAAATTCTAACTCCCTCTTGCTCATTTGAATAAATGTGGCTTTTGCTTCATGACTTGGAAGAATATTGCAGTTTGAGGGAGGGAGGGAGGAGGAGTAGAAACGAGTGTCAGATTAGGTGGGAGAGAGACACCAGATCTCAAACGGACTGGTGCCTTGCTGTGTGGAACTAGCCATCCAGCCTCTGGCCTGTCAGGGCTGAAGCTCTTTGGGCCAGTGGGTGGATGAGCAAAGGGCCCTTAGCTTGGCCCCCAAAGATGCAAATTTAAGTCCTGGCTTGTCCCCTTGCTAGATAGGTAGAAGTCATGCCATTCATCCTCACTTTCCTTTATCTCATATTATTTGGGCATCTTCCACCACTATTTCCTCCTTCACTCCTGTCTCTCGTGAAGAGGTGAACAAGGTAATCCCATCTACATCCAACCTTGTTTCTATCATTTGGCTCTTCTCCAGGAGATTGCTACCACTACCAATCCCACTCTTTCTCTAATCTGTGCTCTCTCTCTCTCTCTCTCTCTCTCTCTCTCTCTCTCTCTCTCTCTCTC
>CM053626.1:317472286-317491754 GCA_028646595.1 Phalanger gymnotis
CTTGGCATCTCCTCTGTAGCATCATGCTTGGTGCCTAGTGCCTAGCCCTGGGCTGTGCACACTCTTAAAAAAGAGTCTCCGATGAAGGAACACATTTGATGGGCTTCCTACCATAGAGCTTGGGTTGTTGTTCATTCAAAAGGCTACATCAAGAAGACCCTTGGAAGGAGTAAGACCCAGGGTGGGATGGAGGTGGACGTTGGCTGTTACCTTTCTGGTTCCTCAGGAATTTTGCCTTTAGTTTCTTTCATCATCAGACATTTTGGTTTCCAGAGTCTCCCTTTCTCCTCTTTTTCTCTGAAAAGGGAAAAGAGAATGAAAACAAGGTAAGCAATCGGATTTTTTAAAATGGCTAATCTTGAGCATGGAGAGCATGGCCAGACGAGATCTCTGCCTTCAGCTATTTGAAGAAGATCAGATAGACGCAGGCACCCAAGGACATAATTAATGAGGAACAATAGGAGGAAGCTGTGGGCAGGGAGGTTTTGGCTCCACAGAAGACAGAATTTCCTAATGATTATGGCCATCCAGCAGCGAGAAGGTCTGCATTAACTTAGTTCCATTCAACTGCCATTTTAAGGACCTATGGTATGCAGACATTTAGAGCTGGGCTTGTGAGGTATAAAGTTTAGATATGTCATGGCCTCTTTCTTCATGGAGGTAGCTAGCTGTACCAGATCTTACGCTACACTCCAAAGCAGTAGTCATCAAGACATTTTGGATAGAAATAGAGGGATTGGTCATAGCCCCTTGGCTTCATGAATGTTAGAGCCACACTGTAAGAAGGATAGGTCATTGGCGGAGGATGAGGAGACAATAAAAGAGCAGAAAAGAATCAGCCAAATTAAAGGAGAACAAGGCAAGGGCTGTGTCTCCTAAAGCCAGGGGTGGGGAGAACATCCAAGAGGAGGGAGCTGGGGCTAGGACTACAAAGAGATGGAGGAGAAATGCTAGATGAAGGCCATTTAATGGGGCAATTGGGAGACCATTGTTGTTCAGTCATTTCAGTCAAGTCTGACTCTCTATGACCCCTTTTGAGGTTTTCTTGGCAGAGATACTGGAGTGGTTTTGCCATTTCCTTCTCCAGTTCATTTTACAGATGAGGAAACTGAGGTAAATAGGGTGCAATGACTTACTCAGAGCTACACAGCTAGTAAGTGTCTGAGGCGGGATTTGAACTCAGGTCTTCCTGACTCCACCCCCAGAGCTCTATCCAGTGTACCATCTAGCTGCTCTGTTAATTAGGAGATTACTGGAAACCTTCCAGAAGCTATTTGAATAGAGAGCTAAGTGTGTTGGTAAGCAAAATGGGCTCTTAGCACTCGGTTCAACCAAGTGCTCTTGAAGAGTTTGGCTTTCGTTTCCTTTGATTAATTCTGTGTATTTCACTGAGTCTTCCTAGGTGCTACCCCAGGCCCAAACCCCTATTAGGTGCTAAGCCTATGTGGGTGTGAAGCTCCCAGGGTACTAAGGGGAGGTGCTAACTCAAGAGCCAATCATAGGAGCCTAAGTTCTGGTCATTCAGATGACATTTGATGACGTCTGAAATGGTATAAGAAGAAAAGAGCTATTTGCACAGGGCTCTCACTCGTGGTGGTGCGGTGATGTGGAGACTCTGGGCAGCTGTAGAGTTAAGAGCCCTCCAACTCATAACCCGGATGTTGGGACTTTGTTAAACTCTGGTAACTATGTATCGAGATTTGAATCAGACAAGGTCTGTCTGTCGATGTTTGTACTTTGTATTTGCTCTGAGGTTCAGGGTGCTGGCTTTTCCCCCTGAACTATGTGAGTGGTATTTGTATGCTGGATTAAAATAAGCTTGTTAACCCCTTAACATTGCTTTCCTTAGTGAAGCAGATCAAAAGAACCTGGGCTTTGGCAGCGTGCTGGTAGCGTGCTTGTTGTTGGGCTGGTGTTGGTCTTTCACCCCCACAACAGCTGCTAGCCAGATTGTTGAAACGCTAGGGGAACAAGCCAGATTCCAAGGAGGGATGTGGAGGCAAGAGTAAAGAAAGCTTTGTCAAGTTTGGCCATGTAGGGATGACATGCGAGTAACTAGGTGGTGAAGAAGGTCTTAGAAAAGAATTTTTTTAATGGAAGATTAAGGAGAAATGAAATATTTGTAGACAGATGGGAATAAGCCAGTTGAGAGAGATAATATGAGAGGAGAGGGCAGAAGACCTCCAGGTCCTGGAAAAAGGCAGGAGGGAATTAGACCAGGGACGCAGGCAGGTAGATTAGCGCTAGAAGACTCACATGGGAGTTAGGGCTGAATGACACTTTTTAGCTCACCTAGTCTGACACCTCATTTTATAGATGAGTAAACTGAAACTTGCCATAGTATGTTAAGCGACTTGCCCAAGGTCACATAACTAATAATCTAGTCACGATTCCAAATTCAGGGCATTTCCTCCTGTACCGCGCCGTTTGTCCTCAGCTAACTTAAGAACTGGCACGTCTCTCAATAAGCCTGACCCACACCGAGAGGCTGGATTAAACCTGAGGGATACGTGGCTAGCAAAAGAGCGAAATCAACATACTTGGAATCTTTCCTGTCCACTGCCACATCATCGTAGAGTACATTGTCCTGAGGCTGAAATTCTAGAATCAAAAGGAGATGAAAATCATCAGTTAGTCAATAAACATTTATTAGGCACCTACTATGTGCCAGGCACTGTGTTAAGCAATGGGGACGAAGACAAAGACAGGCAAAAGGAGAAATTCTTAGATATAAATGTGCAAAACTATTGTTCTTTCAGATGGTATATAATTGTATGATGATACATGTCTGCCCCCAATTTTCACTAAGAAGTGAAAACTGAAGCTCTCTCTTACCATATGTATATGTACATGTAAACTATATATGTACATATATTACGTATATTCATATATGTGTTTGTATGTATATGTATATACCTAGAGAGACAGAGACAGAGACAGAGATAGAGACAAAGAGAGACAGAGAGAACCAACCAGGGGTGGGGAACCTGTAGCCTGAAGGCCACATGTGGCCTTCCAGGTCCTTAAGTGCTTCTCCGACAATTACAAGTTGCCATCATTATCATCACTATCACCACCGCCATCTTGATAAGCGATGTTTGTAGGACAATCCATAGGAGCATGGACATAGAGGCTGAAGAGGCCTGAGGGCTACCTTGTGCAACCTCCTTATTTTTAAAAATGGGGAAACTGAGGCCCACAGAAGGCCATACAAGAAATAATATCAGGAGGCAGCTAGGTGGTGCAGTGAGTAGAGCACCAGTCCTGGAGTCAGGAGGACCCGAGTTCAAATCCAGCCAGATACTTGACACACTTACTAGCTGTGTGACCTCGGGCAAGCCACTTAACTCTAATTACCTTGCTTTCCCTCCTCCAAAAAAATAATATCAGAGATGGGATTCAAACCCAGGTTCTTTTGTTTCAATGTCGGTGTTGTGTCTGCTGTACCACAATCCTTAAACTTCAGCAACCTGAAGTTTTCAAGTGTTTTCCATACATTATCTCGTTTGATCCTAAGATCTCTTATTATCCTCATTTCACAGATGAGGAAACTGAGACCCCTAGCAGATAGGTGACTTGTCCTGGATCACAAGACAAATAAGTATCAGTCAGGATTTTGGCTCAGATCTTCAGCACCAATTCTCTGCCCACCTACCACACTATGGACTGGCTGCGAGGACTCACTTTCTCCACCCAGTCAGGAAGCATCAATGTTATCACTGTTTCAAAAGTGGATTAGTGAGAGTCAAACCACATTCAGCCTTGATAAAGTGACAAAGACTTTTGTAAAATGAAGCCTCCTCCCTCATGGATCTGTTTGCTAAGTTTCTGCTTTTGTGCATCGAGTTTTTTAGGGCGGGACTCACTTCCCCTTTCCCTTCCCCCATTCCATCATCTCACCCAAGAAAAGTAACAGTCACTTACCTAAATTGGGCATCGAAATGGAAAATCCACTGTTGGTCAGAAAAAAACAAAAGGGGGGAGGGAGAGTTAGAAAAAAAATTTATACAGAGCATTTATTTGATTTATCTCAAAAGCATTGCCTTGGAATAAGGAAGATCTGGGTTCAAGTCCTGCCAGTCACTTGACTTGTCAGTGGCCAAGGCAACTTTTTAAGACTTAATGCCAGAGAAGTCTCTGTTTTGCCTTGGCAGAGGGAGGTTCCTCCTCTGGACCTTCCTGTTCTAGTGATCTCACAGGTGTTCCATTCTTTACCCTCTCCTTCCATCCCAAAGGCAAGTCGTGTCCAAGAGTCTTAGACAAAGAAGTCCCTTCATTCTGTTCCCAGCTTTACCTCTGTCCTCTAGTTCAGTTCCCACCCACAGAGATGGCCCAGGTACTCTACCCACTGCCCAATTCTCTCCCTCATTTGACAGACAAGGAAAACAGACTTAGAGGCATTTGGTGACTGGCTCAAGTTCTCACCCAGTCTAGGAAGTGTTAGAGTCAGGATCTGAACTCGGTGCTAGTCTGGGCAGCAGAGCCAACCTCCCATTCCTCCCATACTCTCTCCCATTAGCTGGCATCAGGCACAACTGATGATCTCAATTAGAGACCTATTACCATTGTGTTTTAGGGTTTTGAATTGAGCATTGTAGGGCTGAAGGCCATGGACTCACACTAGGAGTTATCATGGAATGAACACTGACTTTGGAGTCAGAGGACCCGGATTCAAATCTCGGCTCCACTGCTTCTCGCCTGCATGCCCTTGGCTAGTCACTTAACCTCTGCCTCAGTTTCCTACTCCACAAAAAGTGAGTATTAAATTAGATAATCCTTGAGGTCTCTTCCAGCTGGAATCTCATGATCTAGTCTAACTTCTTCACTTTACAGATGAGGGAAAGCACTTGCCCAAGTCTACCTAAGCAGTCAATGACAGAGACAGAGGCAGAGACCAGGCTTCCCACCTCCTGGTCCCATGCTGGAAGGCTGAGATCTGGGCTCTCTGGATTTGATTTGGTCTCTGTGGAGATTCCTTCTAACTCCAAGAGTTTAGGACTGCATGACTCCAGACCACAGAGGGCCAATGAGACCCATTCAACTGAAACCTTAAGCTTGCCCAACCTCATATGGCTGCATGAGTCTTGTAGAATCCTAGATTTCCATCTGGAGGGAACCTTAATGTTCATCTTAGTCAAGCTTCCTTTTCCAGATGAGGACACTGGTGACACCAAATCACACATGCAGAGTCTCTAAAACTAAAATAACCAGCTGAAATAGGATACAACACCTAAGAAAAGGGGAATGAGAATCATGTCTAGAGCAATAGATGTCAAGCTGGAGGAGGAAACAGCTGCTCTTTCAATTTACATTTAATTCACAGCAGAGGACCACAAAGACTTAGGGCCAACTTCCTTGTTTTACCGATGAAGAACCGAAGGATAGAGATTGAGAAACTTGCCCAGTGTCACCGAAAAATTGAATGGCATAGGCAGGATTTGGACCCAGATCCTCTGACCCTGAATCAGGTTCTCTTTCCCCAGATTTCTGGGGCCACCTGTTCAAAGTCCTGTATTTTGAAATTCTTTTCTCTCAGTCTTTAAAGGGAAAATAAATATAACATATAGATGGGTATATATGTGGATGTCTTTTCCTCTAGAAATTAAGATAAAAGAGGAGGTAATTCCCATTAACTTGGGTTTCATTTGTTTAGGTAGCACCCCTACTTCCCAGAGTGGGCTGCATTACGCTATATTTGTCATGACTTTGGTAAAAAAAAAAATCACTATTTCCTACAGAAAGATCCCCTCCCCCAAAAAATTTCATTTTTTTACCTTAAGTTTTTTTTGGTCTTCTTCAGTTTAGGTTTTTCCTTTTCTTTCTTAAAAAACCTTCCCAGTTTTTTAAATTTTTCTTTTCCTTCCAACCTAAGGAAAATGAAATGATGTAAATGCTGGGCCCAATAGAGACCACGCTGAATAAGGACCAGAGGTTTGTTGATGCTTTATGACAGACACAACCCCAACAGAGATCTCAGTAACAAATCTTGACACATTCTAGGCTTCTCTTCCATGTTTGCAAAAGACCAGTGAACTGATCTCTGGTACGAAAGGAGAAATTATTTTTCAGGTGCCACACTTTTCTATATTAAAAAAGAGGGCAAATAGTCAATAAGGTTCATAGAACAAAATGACACATTCCAGGAGTACCTATTTACAATGAGCATGACAGAACTACTTGGCCTACTTCACAGACTCTCAGTGATTCTGAGTTAGAAGCAACCTCATAGTTCATCTAGTGTAGTCTGTCGTTTGATGTGAGGTGGGGAGGACATTTCCCTCCTGGGCAATAGAAGGGTTTCTCAACATTGATCCTAAACTTCTCTCTCCAAACCTTCCCCCCTTCCTCCTGTTTCTTCCCTGGAAGAGGACCAGCCTCAGATTACTTTTGGTCACCTGAATGGCCTAATGATTGCTTTCCACTGTACTCAGTACAGATGACAGAGGTGGGGAGTGGGGTTCGCCAAATGCCCTTCATGATGGCCATTTCTTCTAAGGATGAGCCTAGATGTGATCAGTTTCATTCAGCACATGTGGGCTTTTTACCATTTGATGTAAAGAGCATGGACGCATTGTGGAGATGATGATGATGGTCAATAGCTGACTATGGGAAGCTTTAAAGTTTGAAAAGTGCTCTAGGTGACAGAGGTTTTTAGTTTCATGTACAATCCTTTTCTGTCCTACTAGGTATATGGTGGGGGATCATTTATTTCCATGTTTGCCAAATACAGAATAAACAAAAAGAGTAAGATTGGAGATTATTAAAAATTTTTTCTTAAGTCATTTTTCAGTCCCGTCCCGTGTCCCAATGACCCAATTTATGGTTTTCTTGGTAGAGATACTGGAGTGTTTTGTCTTTTTTTTTCTCCAGCTCATTTTACAGATGAAAAAACTGAGGCAAACAGGGTTAAATGACTTATCTAGAGTTACACAGCTATTAAGTGTCTGTGGCTGGATTTGAACTCAGGTCTTCCTGACTCCAGGCCCAGTGTTCTATCCACTGCACCACCTAACTGTCCTTACAGGGATAGGCCCTGTATTTTGTAACATTGTATTTTTTTTTGTTTAGAATATTTTCCAAATATGTTTCAGTCCATTTTATAGTTCTGAAAATATATGTTAAGACTGGAATTGTATAAGTATCAATTATTTCTAATGTACTTTTTCCCATTTAGTTTTGACTTAAGGATTTGAATCGGTCTTTCGCTGTTCCTATTCAGGAATTGCTGAATCAATAATAATTTGTTTTTTTGTACCCCTTAAGCTTTTTTTATTCCTTCACAAACATACAATTTCTTGTAGGAATCAGTGAATGCTTTTCAAAGTCGTGAATGTAATTGGCTTCTCTTCGAAAGGGTTGCTGGTGTTCTCATCTTGATGGGAGGCTTGTCAAACCTTTCACTGAGAATGGTGGGATCAACACTTGTGCCTGAGAGAAAATTGGCAAAGCGCTTTGTGATTCCTTCATGCGTCCCTATGAAGAGCTCATGCCGAGAGTGATGGATCTCATCCAGCCCTCCACTTCACAGCTTGGCAGAGAAACAAGAACCTCAGTCGCCCGTCTCAACCTTCTTCTGTCATTCACTCTAGTGTGTTCAGGCTTCCCATTGAGCATTTTGTCCAACTTGTGTTTTCTCTTGCCACTGCGAACAATGTTAGGGCCAAATTGTGAAGGGCTTTAAATGCACCAAAGAGGAATTCGTATTTGATGCAGGAAGTAAGAGGGAGTCAAGATTATATGTAGAAGAGGGGATGACACAGTCAGACCTCTACATTAGGAAACTCACTTTGGCAGCTGTGGGAAGGAGTGATGGAAAGCAGAGACTTGAGGCGAGGAGAGCAATTAGGAGGCTATTGGAGTAGAAGCGATGAGGTAGCTGTGGGAGTGGAGGGAAGGGAATGAATACAAGAGATGTAGACAAAGAAAGAGTTTGTGTATATTTGCGGTGAGTGAAAATGAGAAGCCAAGGATGACACTGAGACTGTGAACTGGATGACAAAAAGGATGGCAATAGCATCAGTGGAAATCAGGAAGATCAGAAGAGAGTTGAACTTTCAGAGAAAGGTCATCAGTTTAACTTTGGACATGTCGAGCTTCTCAAGTCTATTGGACATCTTGTTTAGAATGTCAGTTGATAACATGAGATTGGAATTCAGGAGAGAGATTAGAGTTAGAAATATAGATCTGGGCATCATCACCGTTGAGATAACAGTTAAACCTATTGGAGCTGATAAAGTTTTCCTAGAGAGAGTGTAGAGAGAGGGCACAGAGTAGAGTCTTGGGGTGTACCCACAGTTAATGGGCATGTCTTCTTTAACAGATTTCTCAAGTTGTTCCTACCATGATGGTCTTGATGCCTGTCCTTAAAACTTTCACTTAGTAGCTTCACCTTTCCTTCCTACCATGGATAGCTGCTGCATATATTGTGCTTTTGCTTGTGATGGTTAGAGTGAATGCCTGCTTTTGTGAAGGACTGTGTCGTGGTATAGCTGGCCTTTTAGATGATTTCATACCAACAGACTAAAAAAAAAGAGCTTTTTGAAATTCCAGCCTAGGTTTGTCCATCTTCTCTTCAAAGTCAGAAATTTGAGAATAATTTTTTGATACATCTTTTCTTATTGAATAGACTTTCTAGAGTTTCATTAGGTGGAAAATTTTCATTAATCTCAGGTTCTTCAAATTTTCCCTCCTCAACTTTTAGGAACTTCTCCATTTTGGCTCTGACTTCATCTTCTGTGGGATTAGGGCTTGTTTCTTACAGTTGTCTAGCTGATCGGCAATATGTTTTGTTTGAGTTGGACATGACAAAAGGTAGCACGAAGTCCTTGCTTAAAAATGGCAAGATTGGTTTCCAATATGCAATGGTGTTGTCACCTGATGAAAGAGTTTTATCCTTAGTTCATTTATTGGGTGCCTGCTTTAGTGGGCACGGCTGTCTGTATGGAAAGATTTCAAGGAGCCGCTGTTTGGGTACCTGTGGTTTGTCTTAGTCTGTCCTGCTTTCCTGCGGTACATCACTTGTTCACCCCTCTCCACAGTAAGGTCATCATCATGATGGCTTCTGCTCCATCTTATTCTTTGACTTACAGAATCATAGTTTTAGAGCTACCTTAGAGTCTAAGTCTACACCTTAGGTTTAGATGACTCTAAGATACCTTATATTGAAGTCAGAACTCTTCATTTTACAGCTGAGGAAACTGAATCTCAGAAATGGTGAATGTCTTAGTCACATAGCTAGTTTGTGTCTGAGGAGGGATTAGAACCCAGGTCTTCCTAACTTTTGAGATCAGCACTTTAGCCGCTTTACCAGCCTGGCTCTCTTTCTTCACACTGACAAGGATGCTAACTCAATCAAGAGTGTTTCCAGAGCCCAAACTACCAGGATTTTCTGGTTCCTTATTATTATTGCTATCATTACTGTAATTTCTCTTCTCGTCTTTTGGGATGATATTCAGATGGAAATGTTTTGAGGATAAGTCACCATTCTGCTACTAGTCTTCGAGAGTTGATGTTCCATGGAGTCGACAATGGTACAGGGAAATATAGTGATTACTTTTTAGTAATTCAATAAATGTGTTATCATATATTTGATGTAGATTCACTGAAAGCATCTCTCTAGTAGTAGATCCAGTGACAGAAATGGTCTTTGGCCTGTTCCAGGTGGTTTTAATTCCTTTCCATTCAACGTATTTTGGAACACATGAGTATTTGGCATAGTTATGTCTATGAAAATTTGGTTCTTCTATTTATTATTATCATTATTATTATTATGGCCATGGTCACAAGTAAGTGTCAAGTCATCAGAGTTGCAAAGCCAGATCTGTCCTCACTTACTCTGAAGCCCTACCCACCCAAACACTGTCTCCAGAAACTAAAAGAAGAAATGAAGAAAAATTTCATTTAGAAATAAATTCCAGATAAAGATTTTTTCCATAATAATTAAAGATAAAAAAATCAATTCACAACAAGAAGAATCAATAACAAAAGCATTTCAGTGAAAGTCATTTTTTTCCTCCAGCCTGAAAAATCCTAGTCGTTAGTATGTTAGAAACAAATAGTTTAGCACCAACTAGCATTTAAATTTAAATTAGGCAGCTAGGTGCTGTAGTAGATAGAGCATGGGAACCAGAGTCCAGAGGATAGGAATTCAAACCCTACCTCAGATACTTACCAGCAGTGTGACCCTGGGCTAGTCAATTGACTTTGCTTTGCCTCAGCTTCCTCATCTGTAAAATGGGGACAATAATATCTCCTGGGGTTATTACAAAGCCAAAATGAGAATATATTTGTGGAGAGTTTTCTCAAACCTTAAAGTGATGAGAAGCATGTTTTCTTTATGTCAATGTGAAATCTACTTTCTTGAACATCTACCACCTATTTCTGCCTTGGAGGGTCAAGTAGAACATTGAATCCCTCTGTCCCATGACAATGCTGCCAGCCTATGGTCATCTTCATTACCTTTGAAGCAGCCTGTTTTACTTCTGACCAGCTGTCATTTTTAGGAATTTTTTTTCTTGCGTTATATTGAAATCTATTCATGAAACTGAATCTGTTTGCTCTTCCTTCTTCCCTCTGAGGTTCATTAGAACAAGACTAATTCCTCTTCCACGTGATTGACCTTCAGGCATCTGAAGAGTATTCTCTTGCATCTGTTCCCCTCATCCACACCCCTGCAGTCTGCTCTTCTTCAAGCTTGGCACCCCCAGCTTACCTACAGAGGCCAGACCCAGGCAAAGAGGAAGAGAGACTCACTCACCCCATTTGGGGCTGGCTGCTGCCTCTGCTGTACAGGTCTTCATATACTTCTTCGCCCTTTGCTTCTGAAATTAAAGAAGTCGGTCACATTCTTTAATGATACAGTGTGAAAGCAGAGGAAGGTTGCTTTAGAGAGAGAGTCCTGATGCATTCAGAGAAACTGACTCTGAGAGAAGCTTGGGGACTAGTTCGAGGCAAAGCATCCACCCAGGCTTCCCGTGAGTAGAGGCCCACAACCACGCCTGCCTTTTTAGTAAAGGTGTCAGGACTGGAGCCCTTTTTGTGGCATGAGGACTCAGATGCGGCATTTTGCTAGGCACGGCTTAGCTTGTGGTTTGATAATATCCAGGCCCTCTTGGGGATATAGCCAAGCTCATCAGGCAGAATCTAAATGTCCCCCGAACAAAACAAGACCCACCAAATTCCATTTCCATTTTGTAGTGTGTGTGTGTGTGTATGCATGTGTGTGTATGCGTGTGTGTGTATGCGTGTGTGTGAGTGTGTGTGTGTGTGTGTGTGTGTGTGTGTGTGTGTCCCTCGTTGTTTCAGTCGTGTCTGATTCTCCTTGACCCCATTTGGGGTTTTCTTGGCAAAGATACTGGAGCAGTTTGTCATTTCCTTCTCTAGCTCATTTTACGGATGAGGAAACTGAAGCAAACAGGTTTAAGTGACTTGCCCAGGGTCACGCAGCTGGTAAGTGTCTGAGGCTGGATTTGAACTCATGAGCATGAGTCTTCCTGACTCCAAACCTGGTGCTCTATGCCCTATGGCACCACCTAGCTGCCCAATGTGTGTTCCCTTAGACTTGCTTATCTAAAATAACCAGAAAAAATTCTGGATGTGGTATCACTGGACTGGAGTTCAAATTCTGCCTTTGCACTTAGTACCTCTGTGACCTTTGGCAAATCACAATTCTTTGGAACCCAATTTCCTTAACTGTAAAATGGGGAGGTTGGATGAGGCCTTGAAAGGCACTTTCAGTCCTGAATCAGTGATCCTATGGGAATGAATGCCATTAGTATTTCAATAGACTGTTAATATTTCTAAAGAACTTTCTTCATAATCACGCTGTGAGGTAGTTTTTTTTTTCCCTCTTTGATCTGGACCCATGATTTCAACATTGCAGGCTGCTTGCAGTGTGGCAATTTTCTCTATCCACACAGACTAGCAACTTATTTCTATCTTACAGTCTTAGAAAGTTCTTGGGCAACACTTAGAAATGAAATGATTTATCCTTGTTGATAAAGCCTGGAACCCAGGCCTGCTTAACTCCAAGGTGGCGCTCAAGCCACAACACCACTCTGTCCCTCACTGACCGTATGATTACCTTCATTATATGGATGAAGCTCAGAGATGTGAAGTAACTTCTCTGAAGTCACACAGCTAGCAGATGTAAGCCTAGAACCCCTGATTCCCACTCTCTTTTCCACTATACAATTTTGTTTTTTAGTTTGACATTATATGGGAACAAGTTACCCAAGTTCTTCATGGATATGGGGGTATAGTGGGAACAGGAAAAATATGTGACAGATAAATATCTGATTATTTGATAAAATCAATGTTCCCTATTCAGGCAAAGCAAAATGTCAGATTCTTTCCATTGCTCAGATATGTGCTTCCCTATGATTTAATGTTGTAGTAACACGAGTTCTGATAACAATACTTAAAATGCTACAGATTTTAGAAGATTCGCTAATCACACTTTAACAAATGCCCCACGCTTTTCTTTGCTAGTTAGTGCAGCCTATCTTATAAATGTCCAAGGAACAACGAGCTAGTGCTAGGAGGATGGTGCCATCTATCATGCCTATACCAGGATCTGAGTGGAGATGCCATGAGATCATGTTGCCATATGATGTTTGGAGTTAGAGT
Organism: Phalanger gymnotis; assembly: GCA_028646595.1. Classification (NCBI taxonomy): domain Eukaryota; kingdom Metazoa; phylum Chordata; class Mammalia; order Diprotodontia; family Phalangeridae; genus Phalanger; species Phalanger gymnotis. The sequence goes on from CM053626.1 coordinate 317,484,914, forward strand.
GAAGGAGGTGAGTGCGGCAAGGAGCACGCTTTGGCCACAGAGACTGGGAAGCCAAGCAGAGATGATTAAATGGAGTGGAAAACAACCAGGCATTGTGTTATGTACGATATGTGTTCTGCATTGTGTAGCTGCTGTGAGGGACACCTCAGGCAGTGTGTTAAGCATCTTCCCATTACCATACGTGCAGATAGATATCTTGTACCGTGCTCTATTTCTCTGGGTGGTGACTATACTTCGGCTGGTTTTGCAAATAACACCAGAATCTCAGCTTCCAAGAAGGAATGGAGAACCTCCTATTAGATTACATGTATTAGCGAGAGAGGTCCCTGAAGGAGAGGCTATCCTGGGTAAGAAGGGATGAGGTCTTGTGGCCACATGAAGTCTGGGGCATTGAGAGAGGAGAAGCATTGTGACAATGTGGCCACAGGAACAGGGAAGCAGAGCAAACATTGTTTAATGGAATAGAAAACAACATGGCTCCCCTGAGGGGACCTGTGTCATCCTCTATAGCAGACTAGACAGCAGCAGACAAATCGGAGGAAGAGCTCAATTAGATTCTGCCCCATTTAGCTTCAAAGCACAATGACTGAGGGCCTTTTATTTTCTCTTCCTTCTCTCCATCTCTTTAGGTGGAAATGAAAAAATTCAACTATGTTCTATTTTGCCAAATGCAACAACTGATGATATTTTGTAAGCCTGATATTCTTAAAAAAATTAATTTGTTCCCATTGTCTATGGGTCTATAATTACTTGTGATGATAGTATCCGTGGAAAGATAGCCCTTAGGGGTTTTGTATTTCATAGACTATGAGAGGTTAAAGATGTCCCGAGTGACTATCAAGTCACAATTCAGTTTCAAGAATGATCCTGACACTTTCAGACAGATCCCTACAACTTAAACTCTGTTGGGGCTCACTTAGATTTCCCCTGGAAGAATGAGCATGGAACTACTGAGGGGCTGAGCACATGTCCCAGAGACTGAGGATTCATCCCTGTTTGTTACCTGAAGGGTAGAGACAATGAAAAGAGGACAGTCCCCAGTGCTCCAAAGTGACATCCATTCATCATTCTATGACTTTAATTTAGGAAGCTTCATACTCTTCATCACTATGTCCCTTAGAAGGTACAAAACTGCCTCACATTCCTTACACGGTCCTAGTAACATGCTTCCAACCCGAGGTAGGTTTTCTACTTAGATGCCATCTCCTTCAGGAAGTTTTCCTAGATCTTCTCAGACGAAAATATTCCCTTCAAATCCTGCCTCCTACCTGATGTCTAGTGTCTGCTCCAAAATTATATATATATCTATGTATAATATTTATTTATGTGTACATGTTTTTTACTCAGATAGAATATAAGCTCCTTGAAGGCAGACTCTTTTTTTCCAGTTTTGTTCTGGAAGATGTGGCACCGAGCTCACAGAAAATAAGAACTGAATAAATGCTTATTAAATTGAATTGAGTTGCTCCTAGAGTTTGCCTATCCTTGAAAAGACCAGCCATTAAGAAGAAGGCATCTATCGACTCTAGAAGTTTTTTCTTTCCACTTGATTTCATTTAAGAACGATCTTCAGAACCGAATTTTCTGCTGAAAAAATTTATCACCATCACTGTAGCCAAAGGGATCATCAACGCACACCTTGAGATCATTTCTGCCAAACCGTAGTCCTGACCAGGGGGCCCTTTGAAGACAAGCACTTTGGTGTGTGTCTAGCCTAGAGTCTGGACTACTCCCTCTTACAGACAGATATTCCCAATGTTCTCTCCTGTACGTACAGCTTTGTAAAGTAACTCATTCACTTCGCGTAGCTGTGAGTATAGGAGAGAACACTGAATGAATTATGTAGATCAGACTTGAGCCAATGGGGAGAGAGAAATATAAAAAAGACTATCAGCGTGGTTGATTGTGAGTTGAAATTCACATCAAATGCATCTTTTGGGGAGTGGAGAAGTGCTCACACAGCTTTTCTAGGATATTCCCCATCCTCATACACCTCGTTTGGTCTGTATTCCAAATCTAAGGTCTTCCGATGCCAAGTTGTGATATTTTCTGTTTTAGTCAAGCCCTCTGTATTCCTACAGCTACCCAGAAAAACAAAACAAAACAGAATTTCTCTGAAGAACACTAGGTCACATTTCTGCAGAATAGGGGTTCATTATCTTTTTTGTGGGTCATGGACCCCTCTCATATTCAGTATGGAAACCCATTCTCCATACCATCTTCTCTCTTACTCTTTCAACTGCCCTTCCCTCGATCTCAAAATTTGGTCACTGATAACCCTTTATCCAAGGTCTTAAACATTCTTTGTAGGATGCTAGGAACATAAGAGATCACCTAGTCTAACTCTCTTATTTTATAGTTGAGAAAATCGGGGCTCAAGGAAATTAATTAAGTTGCCCGGGGTTATATAGCTGGTAAATAGTAGAATGTGACCTGAATGTGGGTTCTTTGCCTCCAAGTCCAGTGTGCTTTAAAGAGCTATGTATATTTTTATAGGAAAAACTACAATTGATTTTTATGGTAAATACTTCTCTTGGCAGAGATTCTGGACTTTGCTCAGCTCAGCAAGGCAGGTGGGGTTGGACCTAAGGTGTGTTCCGAAGGAGGGTCTGGGGGCTGAGTGCTGTGCCAGATGGATGTTAGGCAGACATATGTGCAGGCACTCATGAGTTAAAACCACAAGATCTGATTCTAGGACAAGGAGAAATAGTTCAGAGCATCTCCCCAAGAACATGAAATTAGCAAAGGACAGAACAGAATGGAGGCAGGTGGGTATAAAGGAGTCTGAAGATGCAATTGCCATAGGAAGGTCACGGACAACTAGAAGGAATCTGGGGTGGGGGGCAGTTTGTGTGACTGGGATCTTCCCGCAAAGAACTTCCTTTTAATCCAAAGCTTGAAACCTCCCAGCAGACAACTCTGCCTTCAGCATATGATCCTTCTTGAGCCTGAAGGAAATCCAGCTTCTCAACAGGGGAATCAGGCAATTGAACTAATGTATATTGATGAAGATATACCAAACAAATAACTGGATTTTGTTTATGGAATCAGAGCAGATTGTGATAGCGATTGAACACTAGGTTATTACCGCCAGAAATTACAGAGGGATTATCCTTATGGAGGCTGGACTTACTAATCAATGACATTTTACAAAGAAACTAGAAAAAATGTGAAACAGATCACTGAAGATTGAAAAAATTTAGCACCTATCAACCATCTAGCAAGACTTGATCTGGTATCCTAAATTATGCATCAGAAACTCACTACCTTTTTAAATAAACAGATGATATATCCTCTATAATATAAATATAGAAAGTATTAGTGAGAATTGTACAAATAAAATGTAACTGAAACCAAGCTTTATCACAAATGAAATTGATACCCACAGAAATAAGATATACAGGCAATGGGGTATAGAAATCTATCTTGCCCTACAAGAAAGTAAGGGGAAAAGGGATGGGGGAGTGGGGCAATAGAAAGAAGAGCAGACTAGGGAAAGGGACAATCAGAATACATGACATCTTGGGGTCGGGGAGAGGGTAGAAATGGGGAGAAAATTTGTAACTCAAAATTTTGTGGAAATGAATGCTGAAAACTAAAAATAAATTAAAAAAAGAAATTGATACCCACAATCACCCAGACATAACCAAAATTTACAAAACTTTAACAACAACCTCTAAAAATAAACATCTCCTTACCCAGTACTCATAATTTCTAACATTTATTTTTTCCAAAAACTTTGAGTTCCAAATTTTCTCCCTCTCCCCTCCCTAAGATGGTATGCAATTTGATAGAGATTGTATATGTGCAATTATATAAAACCTATTTCCATATTAGTCATATTGTGAAAGAAGAAATAGTTCACAAAAATTCCAGTTTCCAAAGAAAAAAAATAAAGAAATTGAAATTAGTCTGCTTTGATGTGATTCAGACTCCATCAGTTCTTTCTCTGGGCGTGGATGGCATTTTCCATCATGAGTCATTATATTGCTGAGAAGAGCTAAATCGGTCACAGCACTGTGTCGCATAGTCACTGCACAGTGTTATTGTTACTATGCACAACGTTCTTTTTGTTCGGCACATTTCACCTTGTATTACTTTATGTAAGTCTTTCTAAGCTTTTCTGAAACCATCCTGCTTGTCATTTCTCATTGCACAATAGCTAAGACTCTTAATTTCTAAGCTACACCAAATGAAAAGCTTTCAAAATATAGAGTACCAATGGAAGAAACCAAAACCATCTGGGAATAAGATGAAGTCCGTGTCACCTCCCTCATCTTTTCTGCTACTGAAATTGTTCCAAAGACACTGTTGCTGACTGAGCCTACGAAGGATGAGCTAACATCCCCACGCTATCATTCTGTTGCCAAAAAAGCAAACAAAAACCACAACAAAAACCAGACAACAAAAAAGCAAAATCAAAAGAAACTCAGCTATTTTATCCACCTGTTCATAATCCACAGATCATTAAACATGAAAGTATTCCAAAGGCCATTTCTATATGAACTCCATGGAACTAAGATGAGTCAATTAAGATAATAATAGTAATTAACACTTACAAGGTGCTATACAATTTTCAAGTCAATTTGTGCATATCATCTGATTAAATGCTTAAAAGAGATTTGTGAGAGAGGTGCGGTACTCCTGGCTTTTTGCAGTTTCACAGACGAGGAAACAGACTCCATCAGGATGGAATCTTCCATTGCTGTGTTTTCAGTCTTCTGAGACATAGGAATATGGGATCCTCCGATATCCAAGCTACTTATTTGAGGAAACCTAAGCCCTGAGAAGGTAGCTGACCTGTTAACCACCAGAAAGCATCTCTTGAGCACCTACTATGTACTTAAGCACTGTATGGAATAAAGGAAACACATAAAACAAGGACTCTAGATACAAGACTGAAACTCCTGAAATAAGGAAGTGCCAAGTGGTTGGTGTAGGCTCTGAGTATATGGGGTCACAGGGCCAGAGACCCCGAGAGGGGAGATGATGTACTCAAAGTCACATAAGTGGCAGAGAGAGGATTTGAACCCCTGACCTTTGACTCCAAACCTGGCACCATTTCTCCTTCCTTATGCTGTGAAGGCCTTTTGTGTGTGAGGTGAACAAGCTCCAGGAGCATTCCTAGGCCATCACCATCACTGGGAAATGCTAAGGGGCAGCCATATAGCTTCGAATGACAGACTGGCCTGGAGACCAGACAGTTTGTTTTATTCCCCATACCTGGGATGAGTTCTATATGGAGCAGCTACCACAGGGCAAAACCACAGGCTGCTAAAGGGCATGCCTCATAAACTTCTCAGGCCACTGCGAGACTCTTTCCCTGGCTCCTTCTTCTGTTCTCCTCTGTCTCCAGTATGAGCGAGCACCCTCCAAGGCTCTTCATTTATGTCTTCTATTCCCTTTCTAGATTTGTCTCTTGCTTATCTCATCCATCCTCCTGGCTCCAGTTATCAATCTGAGAAAGATGATGATGGCGACAACTAACATGATGTTCCGAAAGACTTTGTGTAGGATTTTAAGCTATTAAAGTTTAAAACTGAATTAAGACTTTTTTCTTACATTTGTATATTTTATTTTTAATTTATGGAATAAAACAAGAATTTCCACAACATAATGTAATAAAAAAAGGCACAAGGAACCGCAAATCTATTACGTACAACTTGCTATTCCTTTTAAATATATAATGAAGTTATCATAAGACTTTTGAGATGCCTTGGAAAGTGCTTCAAGATTTGCAAAGCACTTTAAATATATTATTTCATTTGGTTCTCACAACAACTCTGTGAAGTAGGTGTTATAATCATCTCCATTTTACAGACAAAGAAACTGAAGCTGACAGAGGTTAAGAGACCTGACCAAGGTCACACAGCAAGTATCTAAGGTAGGATTTGAACTCAGGTCTTCTTCATTCCAAGTCCAGCTCTCTGTCCATTTCATCACTGGATGACTCCACACACTTTCTCTCCAGTTCTGATTTCTCTGAGCTCATTTTGCCTTACCAGCTTCCTTCTGGGTATCCCACCTAGCTGATACTTCTAACTCAATGGAACTCATTGTCTCCCAACCCCAGCATGCCCCTCCTCCTCCCAACTTCCCTATTTCTATTAATAACATCATTTCTCTCCCAATTGCTGTAACCTTGGAGACACTGTTCGTGATTTAAATTTTTTTTTTTAATTTGGAAGCAATGGAGATTAAGTGACTGGCCCAGGGTCACACAGCCAATAAGTGTCTGACTTCAGATTCCAACTCAGGTCCTCCTTATTCCAGGGCCAGGGTGCTCCAGTGTTAATTCTTCCACAGACAAGTATCAGCTAACTCCTGACAATGACCCCTCTATGAAAGACGTGGTGATACAATGTCTCCGAATACCCTAGGGCCTCTCTCTTGGGAAAGGCGGCAGATAAGATTTCCTAAAATGCTTTTGGTGAGCCCATGTGACCCCATGATCTCAGGTCCTTGCTGAGCATCTGTAGGTATCTTTACTTCTGTTATACTGAAAAGGGTGCTTTCTGGTTGAGTCTGATTTTCCACGATTATAAGAAGAACGTTAGGGTTTTCATTGCCCCCAGGAACAGGGGCAGAGGGAATGGACAGATTGGGATCTACAGCTTTGAAGAAAGAGAGAAATAAATGAGATCATGGGGTCACATGCCAAGCTCTCCAGGTCCTCCAGTTCCCTACAGGGATGTGCCAGCTTTGCTAGAAATAATAGCTCACCCCACTCGAAAGCTTCCTTCAGGTCCAAAGGGCTACAGCTTATTTAAGTGCGGTTTGTGTGGGAGTTCCTATAATGATGCCACTATGGGGGCGAGGAAAAGGGAGCAGGTGTGGGAGG
>CM053626.1:317492254-317508486 GCA_028646595.1 Phalanger gymnotis
GGGTAAGTGTCCCTGGGTTCTTGTCACTGGCTGAAGAAGGCATCTCAGAACACTCCTGGACGAGGGCTAGTGTACCTAATTGCCTTTCAGTGGATGAGGGAAGGATCTCAGAAAACTCTTGGACAGGGTGAAGCCTTGCCCCTGGCTTCCTGTCATTGGATAAGGAAGGGATTTCAAAAGACTCTTTGATAGAACCCACAGTTAGCCATGGTCTTCTGTCACTGGATAACAATAGACTCTTCAAATATTCTTTGATTGGGACAAGCACTTTCCCTGGGTTCTTGTCACTGGATGAAGATGGAATCTCAGCAGACTCTTTGGAAGAGGCTAGTGTTGACACTTCTTTTATTTCAGTGGATGAGGGAGGAATCTCATAATATTCTTTGACTGGGGTAGGGGTTGTCCCTGGGTTCTCCTCACTGGCTGAGGATGGAATCTCATAAGACTCTTTGACAGGAGCTGGTCGTTTTCTTGGATTCCTGTCATTGGTTAAAACAGGAATCTCAGAACACTCTTTGAGAGGATCATATATTGCCCCTGAGTTCTTGTCGCTGTAAGAAGAAGAAATTTTAGAAGATTCTTTGACTGATGTAAGTATTATCCCTAGTCTTTTGTTTGTGCATGACCAAGAAATTTCAGAAGGTCCTTTGATAGGAGTCCCTGGTCTCTTGTCACTTGATGAAGACGGTATCTCAGAAGACTCTTTGACGGAAACAATTGTTGGCTCTGGTCTGTCCCTGGATGAAGAAATAATGTCAGAGGACTCTTCAAAAGGAACTGGCTCTGGACCTCTGTCACTCAATAATAAAGGAACATCTGAAGAGTCTTTGATAGTAGTAAGGTCTTTCCCTGGCTTCCTATTGGTGGATGAAGAAGGTATCTTGAAAGAGTCTCTAACAGAAGTCACTATTGGCTCTGGTCTTCTGTCACTGAATGACAAAGGAATCATAGAAGTATCTTTGAAAGAGGCTAGGGTTGTCCATGGTTCCTTGTCACTAGATGAGGTAGGCATTACAAGAGCATCTTTTAAAGAAGCTGCTGTTAGCCCTGGACTTCTGTCACCAGATGAAGAAATAATAACAGAAGACTCTTTGAAAGGAATTAATATTGTCCCTGTTCCTCTTTCAGCTGATGACAAAGGAATCTCAGAGGGCTCTTTGAAAGGTGTAAGGGTTATTTCTGGACACTTGTCGACAGCTGAAGAAAGTGTATTAGAAGACCCATTGAAAGAAGCCACTGTTGGCCCTGATCCTTTGTAATTGGGTGATGAAGGAATCTTGAAGGACTTTTTAAAAGAGTCCTGTGTTGTCCCTGGGATTCTATCACTAGATGAAGAACACTCTTTCACAGGGACAAATGTTGATCTTGGACTCATGTCAACAGGTGAAGGAATCTCAGAAGTTTTTCTGACAGATGTACATGTTGGCCCTGGTTTCCTGTCATCTAATGAAGAAAGAATCTTAGAAGACTCTTTGAAAGATACAAATATGGTCATTAAACCCATTTCACGAGAAGAATGACTCTCATAAGATTCTGTGAAAGAAGTAAGTATTATCCCTGGACTTCTATCAGTGGATGAAGAAGGAATTTCAGAAGGCCTTTCTAAAGATTTAAGTATACTACCTGGGTTCATGTCACCAGATAAAGGGATCACAGAAGACTCTTTAAAAGAGACTGGCATTGGCTCTGGCATTCTGTCACTCAAGTATAGAGGAATCTCAAAAGACTCTTCACTAGACATCAGTTTTGGCTCTGTATTTGAGATGAAGCCTGATAAAGATTTTGGTATAGCACCTGAACTCACATCAGTTACAGAGATATCAGGAAACTCTTTGATGGGGATAAGTGTTGACCCTGTCATCCTGTCACCTGATGGAGAAAGAATCTCAAAAGATTCTTTGAAGGGAGACATCCTTGGTCCTAGTATGTTAGTGGATGATGAAGGGATCTCTGAAGACTCTTTGAATGAAGCCACCCTCGGTCCTGGTATATTACTGTATAATGAATGAATCCAGGAAGACTTTTTGAAATGTGCTAGTGTTGGTTCTGGGCTCAAGTGACTGCATGAAGGAAAAGGAATGTCAGAGGATTCTTTGAAAGAGGTGCATGTTGGCCCTGATCTTCCGTCACTTAACGATGAAGGAATCTCAGAATATTCTGTTAAAGAGTTTAATATTGCCTGGGGGCTTATGCCATTGGGTGATGGTATATTAAAGGACTCTTTGGAAAAGGAGAATGTCATCATTGGTCTCTTGTCGCTGAAGGAATGAGGAAGCACATAGGACTGTTTTGCCTTTGGTCTCCTTTTCCCGTACATTGAAGGAATCTCAGAGGATTCTTTGAAAGAAGCAATTGTTGACTTTGAACTTCTCTCATTGGATGAGGAAGGAATCTCAGTGCACTCTTGGAAAGAGGTCAATGTTATCCCTGGGCTTCTATCATTGGACAAAGACTGAATCTTAGAGGATTCTTTGAAAGAAACAAATGTTTTGAATCTGCTATCTTCAGACAAAAAGGGGAACTCAGATGATTCTTTGAAAGGGTCCAATGTTGCCAATAAGCTTCTGTCACTGGATGAAATTGGAAGCTCGTAGCTCTTTTTAGAAAAGTCAAGTGTTGCCCTTGATTTCATCCTCTTGTATAAGGAAAGAAGTTTAGAAAACTCTTTGAGAGAGCGAAGTACTCTTCTTGGTCCCCTCTTCTTGGACAAAAGAGTCCCCTTTAAAGATTCTTTGGAAGAGACTTGTATTGTCTGTGGGCTTTGATCACTGGATGAAGAAGGAAGCCCAGAGGATTCTTTGGAAGAAGCAACTGTCACCATTGATTTTATATCTCTGGATAAAGAAATGCTCTCTGAAGATTCTTCAAATGATGCCAACGTTATCTCTTCACTTCTGTCACCAGATGAAGAAATGTCAGAGGACTCTGTGGCAGAGCTCCGCATTTTCCCTGCTCTCTTGTCCTTGGACAAAAAGAGAATCTCAGAAAATTCTTTGGAAGAGTCTAACGCTATGCGTGGATTTTTGTCACTGAGTAAACAAGGAAGTTCAGAGGACTCTTTGGAAGAGTCCGATGTTATCCCTGATCTCTTGTCCTTGGACAAAGGAGACATGTCATAAGATTCTTTGAAAGCGTCCAATGTTGTGCCTGAGCTTTTCTTACTAGATGAACAAGGTAGTTCAGAAAACCGTTTGGAAGAGTCCACTGTTTTTCTTGGTCTCTTGTCCCTGGGCAAAGGATGGATAATATAATATTCTTTGAAAGACTCCAGTGTTGTGCCTAGGTTTCTGTCATTGGATGAAGAGGAAAGTTTGGAGTATTCTTTGGAAGAATCTACTGTTTTCCCTGGTTCGTTGTCTCTGGACAAAGGATCAATCTCATAATATTCTTTGAAAGACTTCACCTTTGTGACTTGGCTTCTGTCATAAGGAAGTTCAGAACACTCTTTGAAAGAGGCAAGCATTGTCTTTGGTCTCTTGTCCATGTATGGAGAAGAAATATCTGAAGATTCTTTGAATGACGCCAGTGTTATTCCTAGACTTCTGTCACTTTGTGAAGACGGAATCTCATAGAACTCTTTGGAAGTAGCCATTGTTTTCCCTAGTCTCCTGTCCCTAGATGCAGAAGGAATCTCGTAGAACTCTTCGGAAGTAGCCATTGTTTTCCCTAGTCTCCTGTCCCAAGATGATAAATGAATCTCAGAGGACTCTTTGAAAGTAGCCAGAGTTTTCCCTGATCTCCTGCCCCTGGTTGAATAACAAACTTCAGGACACTCTTTGGAAGACACTCGTGTTTTCTTTGGTCTCTCTCTGGATGAAAAAGAAATCTCAGATGACTTTTTAAAGGAAACTAGTTTTGCCCCTGGGCTTTTGTTATCGAATAATGAAGGAATCTCAGATGTCTTTTTGAAAGACGTCAGTGTTGCTCCTGGACTTTTGTCACCAGAGGAAGAAAAAATCCCAGAGGTCTCTTTGAAAGAGGTAAATGTTGAGCCTGGGTTCCTGTCACTGGAAGGGGAAGATATTTCAGAAGATTTTTTGAAAGAAGCAACTGTTAGTCCACGGATGATCATGCTCTTCTGGGAAGGAAGTGTCCACTTTGGATTTCTTCTAGGTTTTGTCATTTGGCTTTCTGGAGTAATCCCACAAGTACTTTTTTGGCCTCTCTGAGGGAGGGATCTACTCGAATGCTTCTCGAGGGATGCCGTTGCAGCCTCTGTCCCACTGTATTGAGCCACCACTTTTTCCCAGTTGTCCGGAGTGTTCCTAAAGCAATTTTTCAGCTTGACCTCTTCTGATTTAGTCATATTTGGGTGTGACCAGTCTTTGTCAGCAATCAGGAGGTCCTCCATAGAATATCCAAGGGGGGAGGCATTCTTCCCCGAGGCTTCAGGAGATATGGAGAATTTCTCTTCCTCACTGGTCCTTTCTGATTTTATTTTAAAAGGCTCGAAAGATTGTGAATTGCCTTTAGGGCGAAGTGGTGTCAGTTGCATTCGAGTAAATGAGTCTGAGTTTCTGTCAGTCAAAACTTTGTGATCATTGACAGAATCATACACAGGCTGTAGTTTGATGGACCTTGGAATGGCATGAATTCTCTCTTCATTTTGGAATTGAGTCTGAAGCATTTTCACATTTCTTAGCTCTTCCTAAGGCAAAAGGAAAAAAAATCAATTTCATTAGTATTAGAAAAGGCCAGGCTGAATCTCAAACTTTGAGGGGTGTCATAAGTAAAAATGTAATCCTTTCAATGAGCTAAAGTTACTCTGCTATTTTAGCTGGGAGCCACATTGCCCTTGTTTGTGATAGGATGAAACTAATTAGGCTGAGCTTGCAATCATCTTTCAGCCCTTAGTCATTTTCACCCCCAAGATAGTTGCCATTAAATGCTTTGAATTTATATTAGCTTCATGTCATGAAGGACTAACAAGGTAGAATTAGGCCATTTAACCTAATGGGATCTCTGTAATATGGCTGATATTCCTATAATAATGCTTTGATAGCATTCTTCCTCTATTCGGAAACCTTCCATAACTCCCCAGTGCTCATATATCATTCTTTATTCTGGAATTTCCAAGCCCTCTCAAAATGACCCTCTATGACCTCCTAGACCGTATTTTTCATGACCTCTTTCGCTAGAGTTTTTCCATTGAAGACTTGATGATAACCTGTTAGGCATGTTGAGGAGATATCCATGTCCATTCAATTATAGGATAGAATACACAGCTCCTGAGGCCCCTTTCAGTTCTAAGATTATAGAATTCTCAGAATTCCAGGCAAGTCTAGTCACTTCCCCCTGAGCACATCCTGTGGTTTCTTTTTCTCAGATCCTTTCTCCTTCACCTTCAATGCCACCCCACTCCAAATCTCATCAAAATCCTATCTATTCTTCAAGGCCTAGCTCAAGTCCCATTGCATGTAGATTTCTTTTAACACGCTAGCCCAGAGTCATCTATTCCTCTGGACATAAAGAAGAGTAAAAGATGAAGAATGTTCTGTGAGCTGTGAAGCAAATGTTGGAAGTTACTGTTATCATCATCAATATCACCATATAGTCACTTACTGTCTGTTTCATTTGTTTGTAAAATAATGATGTACATTATTGTAGCCAATGGTTCCTTAATACTCTCTGTCTCTCTCTGTCTCTCTCTCTCTGTCTCTCTGTCTCTGTCTCTCTCTCTCTCGTCCAAGATTAAAAAAATTATATTATCTATCCTTACTTTACCCCTTCTCCCAACTTAACAACAACAAAAGGCCCCAAATAAAACCTCCATCATAATATTCATAGTATAATAAAACAATAAGCAATAATAAGCACAGCCAATCAATAAACATTTATTAAGTGCTTACTATATTCCAGGGACTGGGCTAAATGCTAGGGATACAAAAAAAGGGAAAAAGACAGTCCTTCTCTTAAGAAGCTTACATCTAATAAGTAATACGATATGTAAACAACTATGTACAAAGAGCCTTACTACTCTCACTTGCCTCAGTTTCTTCATCTGTAAAATTAAGAATTTGGACTAGATAATATCTAAGGTTCTTTTCAGCTCTATGATGCTAAGACCCCCTCTGTCTTCAAGCATAGCTGTGACTAAAAATTCATGCCCCTGATGGCCAACCATTGGAAGAGTCTCTCAGCATTCGGTTAGGCTGGTCCTTTGATAAAAGACACAAAGTACATGACCAAGCACAGCTCCAAGCTTTCTGGCTTTGATATTACCATTATAACTTTCACATCACATGCATTGAGTGTTCTCAAAACCCCAAGTTACTGCCGTCTCACAAGGAAGCATCAAGGAGGACTCTGGGGGAGGGAACATCCTCTGATGGAGATAAGAAATGAATGAAAAGGAGATTGCAAGAATATAGGAATCAGCGAAAAATGTGGTGGTCTCTGAGTTGTTGCAAAACATTGAGATGCTACTTTGTGGGGCCATATTCTCCTTGCTGGCTGGGGGCAGGGGAGAAGGCCCAGTGAAAGGATTAGAAAAACTATTTCTGAGAACTCTGAGTAAGAGGAAGATACAAGATCAGTTGAGTCAGTCCTTTGGTCACCTTGTAGAGGTTAGACAAGAACCCAAGCCTTTGGCCCACTACACAAGTTCAGCTATTCCTTGATTATGTATGAGCTGGGCCAGCTTGGCACTCTAAGTCAATGTCAAAAATCACGATCCTTGCCTTTTTGTTGTTGTTCGGTCATTTCAGTCACATCTGACTCTTCATGATCCCATTTGGGGTTTTCTTGGTGAAAATACTAGAGAGGTTTGCCATTTCCTTTTCCAGCTCATTTGACAGATGAGGAAACTGAGGCAAAGAGTGAGGTGACTTGCCCAGGGTCACACAGCTAGTAATTGTCTGAGGTCTTCTTGACTTCAGGCCTGGCTCTCTATCCACTGTGCCACCTAGCTGCCCCGGGTCCTTGCCTAGAAACTAATGAGGAAATTAGAAAACCTGACCACAATATGTTCTTATTCAGAGGGGCAAGGGGCATTATCCTTTCCACACATTGCATGTTGATAGATACAGGTCCTTGAAATGAGAATGTTGCTTATATTCCAAATAATCATAACTATTATTTTAGTCATGATGTATTTAGTATATGAGAGACAAAATAGAGCAGTAGATAGAAAGTTGATCTTCAAGTCAGGAAGTTCTGGGTTTGACTTCCACCTTTGACAGATACCGACTGTGTGACCCTGGGCAAGTCACATAATTTCTCAGAGCCTAGTGATTCCCTAAGGATCTAAATTATAAACTTAATGGCTGATCTGAATTGGCAGAGGGATTTTCCATCCTTGGGAGTTCCCTGTACCCATGAAATCATAGGAAGAGACCACAGAGAGTCATCATATTATCTTAAATAGGAATACTATTATTTAGGCAGCGATATGGCCCAACAGATACAGCCCTGGGCCTGTGGTCAGGAAGACCTGAGTTCAAATGCAGCTTCAGACAATTTACCTCCCACTATTATTAGGAAAGACAATGTGGTACTTGTTTCTAACACAGCTACTCTTGCCCTCATGTCCTTACATTTGCTCATTACTCCTTCCCTCTATCACTCAGAGTCCCATTCTCCCCTGTTCTGAGGCTGATGTTGGCCCTTCTGGCCAATTTAACCTGCCCCAAACTAATGATACAACAGCTATGTTGGATCCATTGGGAAAATCTGCCTCTCCTCTCCTTCCCCCCACCTCCCCTGTCTGTGGCACCATATTTCCATGGCAGATACCCTTCTGAGGGAATGCTCTAGTCTGTCACCTGACAAAGAAGAGCTCACCTTTCCCGTTTTCATTTTGAGTCAGTCTAGGTGAGTCATAGGCAGCTAGGTGGTACGATAGATAGAGTGCCATGCTGGGAATCAGGATGAACTGAGTTCAAATCTGGTCTCAGACAATTTCTAGCTGTGTAACCTGGGCAAATCACTTTACCCTGTTTGTCTGAGTTTCCTCATCTGTCAAACGAGCTGGAGAAGGAAATGGCAAACCACTCCTATCTTTGCCAAGAAAGTCCCAAATGGAGTCATGGAGAGTTGGACACTACTGAAATGACCGAACAAATGAAAAAGGTGAGTTACGCAGTGTAAGTACATATGGATGGATTATGTTCCGGAACACAGAGATCATTACTTTATTACTGACATGGGCATCATCATCCTTCCAGTTGGCCAGGTTGGTACAACCTTAGCACCACCTTTGACTCCTCATTTGTCCTCAGTCTAAGTCTATGTGGCCAATCAGTGGCCAAGCCTTCCTTCTATCAGCTGTTACTTTCTCTCCACTCATATAACTCCAGCCCTAGTCTAGACTCTTATCACCTCTGGCCTGAACGATTGCAATAGGTGGTTTTCCTGCCTAAAAATCCCAGGCCTTTCACCTTTCCAAGCTGATAAAGAGATTTTTCTAAATTACAGTCCGACCATGTTACCTCATGTTCAATAAACCCCTTGGTTCTCAAATAATTCAAGGTTCAAATATTTCATCTTTACCTTATTCTTTTAAAATTTCTCTTTTTTGTGGTCTAAGTTTTATAATGCATATAGTCACTAGTAGAGTGGTGTATATGCATAATTTACAAACAAACATATTGGTGGGGGCTCAAAATATTTTTCAAATATTTTTCAAATACCAGAGGTAGGTGGAGTCAAAGTTTGAGAATGCTAAACTAGGTGATCTCTAAGACTCCTTTGGTAATCTAGTTGGAGGAAAATTTTATTTATGTATCAGTTTTGATTCGGGCTAAAAATATGAGCACCATCAGAAATGCTTCAAATACAGCCCTCTCTATTTCTGGGTATTCTTGGCCACTGAATAATTGAGTGGTGTCCACATACTTTACATACCTCTTTAATTCATCACATTCTGATTTCTAGTTCATTTCTTTGTGCATATCTTATCTCCTCTACTCAAAGCTCCTAAAGAGGATGGACTTTGTCTTACTTATCTCCACTGGTGACAATAGATCATCGGATGCAATAAGTGCTTAATGAATATGTGTTGTTGAATAAAAATGATATTGGACTAAAGGGAAAGAATCACACAATCTCAGAATTGGAAAGGATCTCAGGGGGATAACTGGGTTGGTCCATACCCAAACTGAAAATCCTTCTTCCATGTCCCTGACAACTAAGGTTGTGCTAGGAAATGTTTAGCAACCAGATCTCCAGGAAAAAATGTATCCATGAAGCACATTTACATCTAATCTGCATTATTAAAATTTTCACCACCACTTTCTTTTGTCTTAGACAATCAATAAAGCAATAAACCAAGTTCTGATTCTGAGTATTTGCTAATTTCTGAGATGCAAATGCTCCCACTGAAAATCGAGCAATCTCCTATGTGAAAGCTGCCTCTAGCCCACTGCTGCAGTGGCAATGCCTATGGCCTCAGTGAGACTAGGGGCCCTCTCCTGGAACAGCCCATTCTCCTTTGGAAGAACTCTCATTCTTAGGATGATTTTCCTTACATCAAATCTAATTCTTCTCTTCTGTCACTTGTAGCCATGACTCAGTTCTGTACTCAGGGGTAAAGGACAGCATGTCCCTCTTCCCATGATAGTCTTTCAGGTACTTTGTTGGGTGTCCTGTTGACTCTTTAGTATTTTCTAGTCTAAACATACTTAGTTCCTTCAACTGATCCCTGTAGGACATGATCTCAAGGGCGTTTATTGTCCTGGTTGTCCACTACTGGATGTGTTCCAAAAGGGCAACATCTTCCTAAAGTATGGTATCTAGAGTTGATTACAGTACCTCAGCCAGAGTCTTACCAGGGCAGAATGCCATGAGACTATCATCTCTCTTGTTCTGTCTTTATTAACATAGCTTAAGGTGATGTTAGCCTTGGGGGTCATCATGTGATACTGTTGACTGATACCGAACTTGTGAATCACCAAAACTCCTGGAACTTTGCCACATAGACTATTTCTGGCTACATTTCCCCAATCTTGCTCCTCTAAAATTGATTTTTGAAAATTCAAATGTAATACGTATTTTTTTTAAAATGGCTATTAGATTCGCCACTGATGTTCTGGCCAGTCAATTTCTTTGGGGATCTTATCTCTGCCATATCCAACATGTTACCTATTCGGACCATCTTTGTGTCACCTGCAAACTGTCCAAGTCCCATTTAGGACTTTAAGTCACTGATAAAAATGTTGACCCCTCAGTGCTAAAGACTGAGCCCTGAGATACTAGGGATGTTTGGATTGATACCAATAACCAAATGGATCATTGTTTTGTTCTTTTATTCAGTCGTTTCCAAATCCTCCTTGTTGTGTTATCATCCATTCAAAGAAACCTCTTTGGTCTTTCAAACCATAAGCTGTCCTAATCATTCACTAAAACTTGAGATGTATTTTTTCCTTTTGTCTCCAAAAAGTTTTGTTTAAGAGCAGAAGTGAGTCAACAATAAGAGATTAAAGCAACTGTCAGTTACCTGTGAAATAGCTGGCTGCCCCTTGGCTTTACTCTATATGATTTTTGTGGTCTCCTTCCTTTCCCATGTCATCTGCTGTTGTAGCTAGATCACATCAGTAAACACGTATTTGAATCTTGGCTTTGAAATTTATTAACTGTGGAACCTTGGACAGGTCACTTCGTCTTCCTGTGACTCAATTTCCTTATCTGTAAATGTGAATAATAATGCTTGCACATGGAGGAAAGTACTTTGTAAACTTGGAAGTGCCATAGAAATCAAAGCCATTACTATCGTTGAGACAATCAAGGTCTCACAGGCTTCCCAAACAATTTCCAAAACCAAACATTACCCCCCCCCAAAACCCCCTGTGCATAAATTTCCTATTTCTGTTCTTTTTCTACCTGACTATTCTTTCTTTGTCCACTTTTTTGAGTTATCATCCATGGGACTCCTCTTAAGTGTGAATGTACCTCATGGATTTGTCCTGGTCCCTCTTCTCTTTCTTTCTACAGTTTCTTTGTGATAAAATAAATTCTCACAAAAAATAAATTTCCCTATATTCGATGATCATGTATGAAAATAGTTTCCATATCTACATATTTAATTTTGATCTCTTCCTTGACTTCTCATTCCATACTATTGGCTACTTTTTGGATGCTTCATACCTGATGTCCCATAGACGACAAAAATTCAGCCTATCTCAACAGAATTCCCTTTTCCCCTCCACCCTTTTGAATATCCTTATTTCTCTCAAGGGCCCCCCAGCTTCCTAGTCATCCTGGTTTGCAATATCAGTGTCCCCTTCGATTCTTCACCCTTGCTCAACCCAGATAGCTAAGCATTTGTGTCATCTTGTCATTCACACTTCCACATCATCTCCTACATACATTCTCTTTTCTCCACTCACACAGCCACCAGATGAGTTCCTACCCTGATCACCTCTCATTGGGACCACTGCAATTTCCTTTTAATTGTTCTCCATGATGGATGCCTCTTGTCTCTTCACATTATAGTTTATTTTCCACATAGCTGCCAGAGAGATTTTCCTAAAGCAAACTGATCATATCCCTCCCATACTCAGAGAAATCCAGTGACTTTCTATCACCTCTAGGATCAAAAATAAAGTCTTCTGCTACTTATAGTACAATGTGGTCCCTTAATACCTTTCTACCCTCACTAGCTAGGACTCCCCTTCTATTCTCTGCAGTCCAGTCTAACTGGCCTTCTTACTATCTCCTCCCAAACAGTACTCTATCTTTTGTCTCTGGCTGTCTCTTGTGAGGAGGATGCCCTCTCTGTCATTTCTGCTTACAGATTTCCTTCAAGAATCAAACCTAGCACCACCTTCTGCATACCACAGCTGCTCAGGCCACACTCTCAGGGTTGTCTTGTGGTCTTCTTTGCTGTTTTGTATATAACTATATGTGTGGGTGGAATCTCACATATTGCCTCTCTCCTAGTTGACTTCTGTTTTCTATGGCAAGGAGAACAACCTGTAGGTCCAGTCCATCTACCTTTTCTTCTCTGGTTCTTGGCAGCGTCATTTCTGTCTATTTTCTAGGTACAGCTGGCACTGTGACTTTACAGCTTATGGCCACGATAAACACATGACATCAAAGGCCTCTTATGAATTCAGTAATACTTTTAAATGCATTGAGCACCAAGAGTTATCCTTCATTAACACCCTACTAGGATAAGACTTGTATTTTATTAATCAGAACAGCATCTGCAAACATTTGAAAACAACAAGTCACTGCCAGGCCATAAATCACAGGATAATAGATTTACAGCTGGAAGGAATCTTAGAGATCATCTAATTCAAACATCATTTTTCCCCAGAGAGATTAAATAATTTTCCAAGGGTCACATGCATAGAAAATGTAAGAATTTAAACCCAAGACCCCCAGCTGCTAATCCAGTGCTCTTTCTTTAGCAGCACACAACCTCTGTGTCTTCCATAGTAGGTATTTTGTTGGACATAAATAAAGTTCAGAGTAACGATCGATAGGTGGATAGAAACATATGTAGATAGGTAGATGCTGGACAGATGATAGATGAATGGATAAGTGTATAGATAGATATAAATGATAATTAGATGGATAGATAGGTGATGGATAGAAAGAAGATGATTATGTAGATACGGCATTTATTAAGTGCTTACTGTGTACCAGGAATATGCTAACACATATGTTTTGAAGACTCATTCCATAATTCAATGGCCCCCAGCTATGTCCAGCCTGCAATTAGGGAACAAATAGATTAGAAGATCTCTAATATCCTTTCTTATTCTAAGCCCCATGATCTTAAGATCAGTTTCTTCATCTTTTATAGCTTAAGGCAGTTTTGTGGCCAATAGCAGATACACTTCAAATATTGTGTGTGTGCGCGTGCATGTGTGTGCTTGTGTGTGTGCATATGCATGTGTGCATGTGTATGCTTGTGTGTGTGCCTGTATGTGCGTGTGCATGTGTGTATGTGTATGTGTGTATGTGTGCATGCGTACATGTGTGTGCGTGTATGTGCACATGTGTGTGCGTGTGTGCTTGTGTGCGTACATGTATGTGCACGCATGTGTGTGTGTGTGTGTGTGTGTGTGTGTGTGTGCATTTCTTGACCCTGAATTACTGGAGCTATTGCCCTATTCTCTTGGAGCATCCTCTCTACCCCCTACCTCTTTGCTTCAATTCTTCCCCTATGATCTCTTTGCCATCTCTCTTTTTCACATTGCTTTTGCCCCTAACCTCCCAGCCCACAGCTATTAAAGTGTCTCCCCTCCCCTTTCTTGACTTCCTCTCACTGGCAGCCAACCTTGGAAAATACCAGGGGAGCAAAAAGCCTCCCTCCTCTGATAGTTCATTGAAAAGGATGACAAAAGGAAGCAGATGTAGTTGGCTCCCAGTGGGCCTTGGGGGAGATGGGGGAAGGCGCTATCATTTAGCTCACTGGCACAAACATAATGTTGTCAACGATGTTGACAAAAGTAGAGGGTAAGAAAGGAGCAGGAGACCGTGGCAAATGGTTTAATAAAACAGTAACGGTTTTTTCCTTCTTCCTCCAGCTGACATGGGGAAATGCCAATACGTGTATGTTGTACTGGACGGCACAAAGATAGGCATGAAATCCCAGGTGATCAGTCAGATAGATGACCAGGATTTGGCCTCCTTGAGCCCCTCCTACATCTTCATTTATGTGCCCTTGGACTCAAAATTCCCTTACTCTATTTAAAAGCAGCATCTATTCAGAGAAATTCATCAAATTCAATTCAACAACCATTTTATATCATCAATGTCATGATGATGTCATCATCATCACTGTTACTGTTAATAATAAGGGCATAGGAGACAGAGGGCTGTCATCAGGGTCAAGAAGGCCTGGGTTTGAATCTCTCTCTCTCTCTCTCTCTCTCTCTCTCTCTCTCTCTCTCTCTCTCTTTCTCTTTCTCATGTTTAAATATCTACACGAAAATTTGAATATATAGATACATAGAGATGTAAATAGATCTATAGAGAGATAGGTATCTATAGCTGCTATTTATATCTTCTATACATCTCATTGTTTGGAATGTATCTACTTGATTTCCCATTGATACCTTCATCAGGTGAGTTTCTTGAGAGTAGGGGCCATTTTTAACCTTCCCCTGACACACTTAGTATAATGACTCACAATAGCGAGTGCCTAATCCGTACTTGTTGAATGGCTGATTGACTTAATAAGTTATGATGTGCAGCGATATAGGGATTTTCTTCAACTAAAGTTCCCTCCATTGATGAAACGATTACAGCAAGCTCTCTAAAATCCACAAACCATTTTGCATAGATTCTATCATGTGAAAGTCATCACCTACTGGTATTATTAGATGAGAAACTTGTGGCTCAGAGACTATCATTGTCTTGCCTATGGTCACAAAGCTAGTAGGTTTCAAAGACAGGATTCGAACCCAACTCTTCTTGCTTGTACATCCAGCCCTTTATAGAATGTACCACGTGGTGCCCCTACTATTAGTTACTCAGTGGACGCGAAGTTGGAGGCAGAATGAGGTTCTGAATCCGGCACTGGCTTTGGAGTCCAGAAGGCCTGCATTTAAGCTCTATCTCTCTCTCCAGAATGCCAGCCGTGTAAGCATATAAACAAGTCACTTAATCTCACAGTGCCTTGGACAAATCTCTGAGCCTCTTAGTTCCAGATGAATCTCCAATGTGCATCAATGGAAGGAGTCTCCACCCCAAGAACTCCCCATATTGATGAAATTACAGGTCTGAACCAGAGTGGAGGAGGGGGGAATTCATGCAATTCCTAAGCATGTGAGACTGATGTAGCAGCTAGAAGGCTGCACTGGTAGTCAAGGAAACCTGTATTTAAATCTTGCTCCAGGCAAGGCAGAATGGGCCAATTCCTTAGCTTCTTTGAGCCTCAGTTTCTTCCAACATGAGCAGGCAGAGTAACAGGACTCAAACTCAGGCTATAGATTCTTTTTTTTTTGGTGACAAAGAAGATTGAAACATACAGTCAGAAGAAGTCAACAAAGTCAAAGAGCCCACATCAAAAGCCTCCGAGAAAAATATGAATTGGTCTCAGGCCATGGAAGAGCTCAAAAAGGATTTGGAAAAGCAATTGGGGTTAATAATCCCTGAAATTCCTACCTCACAGGGTTGCTGTGAGACTGAAACAAAGGACACCAGGAAAACTTTAAATGCTCCATAAATGTTAATTGTTATCGATTGCTGCCGCTATCTACGAGGCTCTGTGCCTAGAGCTTTGGATACAAAAAGAAAAAGAGAATAGATGGTCCTTACCTGTCCCCAAGGGTCTTATGTACTTTTGGACACAGTTCCACTACATAACACCTCTAAGTTACAGAGTGTTTAAAAAAGTGTTAATGCATTTTCTTTGGGTTAGTGCAGTTTTATAGCTGTTAACCTTTCAACCTGCACTAAGACTTTGGGGATAGCCTTTCTAATAGAGGGGAACATGCTTTTGAAAAAAAAAGTGGAGGCAGTGACATAATGGAAACAGAGCTGGACTTGGGGGTGGGGAGAGGACCAGGGTTCGAGACCTAGCTTTGTCAGCCTTTGGAAGTCAATTCTCTCTGCCGCACTTATAAAATGATAAGGTAGGATGAGGTGATCACTTACTCAATCAAGTCAGAGTTAGACTTAAAGTGAGTGGCTCAACCAATCAATCTCAGGCATGAGCCTTAGACCAAGGTCCTTAGAAATAGAATGATATTGAATTGGTAAATGGGCCATTTTCTTTCCTTCCTTCCTTCCTTCCTTCCTTCCTTCCTTCCTTCCTTCCTTCCTTCCTTCCTTCCTTCCTTCTTTTCTCTTCTTTTTTTAAAGGGATCTCGAGGTTTTGGAGATAGCAGATTCCATTTTAAATTTGACTTCCACTTTAGTGGTATTTAGCATCACTAGTCATAGCCTGAAGGTTGTCCCACAAAACATAGATCTTAGGTTTTTCATTTCCAGGAGTATAACATGCAAAAGTAGAAGAGGAGAGAGGAGGAGCAAGTCTATTTGAGGTTTCCTATTCTGACCAGTAGTGACCATTAAAACCCAAGAAGATAGGGCCCACACCTGTGAAAATTGTTAGGCCCTTCATTAGATCATAGATTCTAGAGTTGAAAGGAACCTGAGAAATCACTGAGTTCAAGCCTTTTCTTTTGAAAGATGAGGACAATTAAGGTACCAAGAGGGTAAAAGGTTTACCAAGGCATATGGCTAGCCAATGAGTACATTTTGAAGATGAATGAATCAGAGACTATCAGAGTAGAAAAAGACCTGATAGATTATTTAGTTTAATTAATTGATAAAAG
>CM053626.1:317508986-317526706 GCA_028646595.1 Phalanger gymnotis
AAAAAAAAATTGCTTCTCTGGGCCTCAGTTTCATCATCTCTAAATGAGGGTCTTGGAGTGATCGACGTGCATAGTCCCTAGAGCTAATATCCTATGATGCCACTGGAAACCACAGGGGACTTCCTATTCAAAGATAACATGTGTGAAAAACAAAATCCCCCTTCTAAGCTTCTCAATCAGCCACACGGTTTCTTTAGATCATTTTCTCCTTCCTGGGTAGGAAAATCTGATTAATCTTGTAGTCTGGCCTCACAGATGTGTTATTAGTGAAAATGAGCTTACAAACATTTTTAAAAATAAATCTGAACAGTAGATCGTAAAGCCAGAATGACATACATTATGTACGCAAAGAAAAGTTTCTGTCTTCTCCCTCTCTGATGCTCAGATAGAACTTTGGCATCTTCTTGTCCTTCAAGCCTCTCTTTCCAAGGCTTAATGTCCTGACCAGGACTCAGTTCATTTCACTGTGGTTTATTGGTTAGCAGAGTTTTAAGTCTGGCAGTGACACATTCTTAGAATCTCAGACCTGGAAGTTACCTCAGAGGACACCTCATCTTGTCCAAACCATACCTGAACAAGACTCCTTTCTATAACAGACTTCCCACAACGAGTCTTGTGGGAAAGGAATCTATGGAGAAGAGTCTCTCATTTTCTAGTAAGTAGGGGCCTAGCATCCATACTCAGGCCTTTCCCAGGGCTGAGACAAGCTTCCTTCTCACTACCCAAGGCTGTCTCAAAGATGAGACATATATGCCCATGGCTATGATACAAGGCAAGAAACAATGCTGGAGAGACAGAAGCAACAAGCTGTAGGAGCTGAGGGAAGCCTTTAGCCTCCTCATAAGAGGCTCATGAAATATGTTGGATGGTTAGGCCTTGACTCAGTTGTATTTTGATATGTGTTCAGTAGAAGCAAGAAAGGCAACAAGCATTTCTTAAGGGCCTGGACTAATCAGTGCCCCCCTCTTGTCCTAAGAAGTAGGGGGTGACGGGGAGGTGCTTCTATTCTGTGGACATTGTTTCCGAACCCACTTTAAGAGCGGAATCTGTTTTCTGTAGCTAGGAGGTGATCTGGAGAACGCAGGGTGAGTAAGTTGGAGGAGGGAAGAAGGAATTTTCTTGATGATGCCCATATAATGCTTCTGTGGGCACCCCCTTAACAGTTAGATTATAACTAGCCTCAGCTGCCCACACCTGGCTCAGAAGTGGGAAGGCTGGGAGTTTGTACCTTGGAGGGAAGGGGTTGGATTGGAGAGCATTGGGGCATGAGGGCAGGTGTGGTTGTGGGTTTTTGGGAGACAAGCCCAGTGCTTGGCTGTCCCAGGGAAAGTGAGATGGACCAGTTCACTGTCCACCTCTTGGAGGGCGGGGTGCCATACCAAAGCTCCCACTTTGGATAGATGTTCTGTGATAAACATTCTCTACCGCCACAGAGATTCCTATTTGTCTGTGGAGACCTCAGGCCTAGGTGGGTGAAACCAGGCCAGGAGGCCAAGTTTGGAGCAAATCCCTTACCTTTCCTTCACCCCACACATTGACTCAGGAATCTTCAGTTTATCAAGATGTGCCCAGAACAACAGAAGGGTTCACGGAGGCACGGGCAGCTTCTTACTTGAATTCTTCTTGTGACTGTCTTGGAGGAATGCTACAGAAATGTAACTCTGGGAAAGTTACAATGTTTGGCTGCCCAGGGCTTATCTCAGGCAGTCTTAGCTGATACAATGGAGATCTCTGAGAAGGGGGCTGCTTGATCCAAGAAAGGGGCTGCTTTGGGAAGGGGAGCCTTGCTTTTTGTTAGACAGAAGACCAAGGGAGCCTAAGTTCTAATTTGATAGATACAGTCTAAGGGAGGGCAGGCCCTAATATCAGAGGATCATAGATTGAGAGCTCAAAGGGGCCTTTGAGACTAATCCCCTCTCCATTTTGCAGATGAGGAAACTGAGGCTCACAGAGGCTTGCCTAGGAGCACACAACTAATAAGAATCTGTGGGAGCACTTGAACCCAGGCCCTCCTGACTTTACTTCCGGGGCCCTCTCCACATTCTTACCACTCCACAGCGGAATGGCAGAGACCACCCCCACCCCAGATTTGTTAGTCCTGCTGCCCATTGTACTGGTATAGAAAGGGAAAAAGATTATCCAAGGTCACACAGTTGGTGAAGAGTTAATAGACAGAAGTGAAATTCAGATGATCTGACTCTCAGCCAGTGTTTTTTCCTCCCTCCCACCTGGCTGCCTGGGCTTCCCGAGCACAGCAAATTCTCATAGTAATAGACATCTTCTCTCCAGATGAGTTGTCTGTTTCTCAGTGCCCCAAGAACATGGCGACTTGTCCTTTTCTCCTCCCAACTTAACAACACCTTCCCTAAGATGTATTTTGGTCTATTCCTCTCTCATGGTAAATACTGTCTCATATTATAGTGATGAATTATATGTATGTATATATGCATATGGCTCATTTCCCTATTCTCATTAGAAGCTCCAGAGTTTCTGGGACATATAATTCTTGTTTTTCTCTGTGGGGCCTAGTAGAGTGACGTGCACATGTTGCTGTTCTGTTGTGTCTGACTCTCTGTGACCCCATGTGGGGTTTCCTTGGCAAAGATACTGGAATGGTTTGTCATTCCTTCTCCAGCTCATTTTACAGATGAGGAAACTGGGGCAAACAGGGTTAAGTGACTTGTCCATGGTCACACAGCCACTAAGTATCTTGCACATAGGATCATACATTTAATGCTAGAAGCAACCCAGGTCTAACCTCCTCATTTTAAGGATGAGGAAACAAGGTTAGCAAGGGCAAAGGACTGCCCAAGGTCATACAGATAGTAAGTAGTTGAGACAAGATTTGAATTCAGGTCTCCTTACTCTGGAGCCTCTGCTGTGCCAGATGACTTCACCTATACTGCAGGTAACTACTGAGTGTTTCTGAGGATTCAGGACTGTCCGACAGTGATCTGCTTCAGCTTCCCAGGTGGAAAGGAAACTCAGACAAATCAGCAGTGAAGGGAGAGGAGAGACTTAGAAAAACCTCATAATCACAAGTATCAAAGAGAAAAGGAAGATGTAGGGAGTGAAGAGAGAATCTGATTTGGGCTCTGCTCCTTGAGTCTGCTCCAAGGGACTGAGTGACCTCGAGCAAGTCACTTCTTTTTCTCTCCGAAAGATGAATTTACCTTTAAGTCTGTCTCTGATGAATAGTGAACTTTCTCACTAGGCCAGCTCCTCTACCTAAATACTCCATGCTCACCTTTCTGGTATCCTTCAGCAGATGTCTGATGCCCTCCACAATTATATTCTTTCTTTCTGTCTCTCTGTCTCTGTCTCTCTGTCTCCCTCTGTCTGTGTCTCTCTGTCTCTGTCTCTGTCTCTCTGTCTCTCTCTCTCTCCCTCTCTCCCTCTTCCCCTTCTCTCTCTCTGACCCTTTCTCTTCCTCTCCTCTCTTCTCTCCTTTCTCCTCCTCCTCCTCCTTTTCTTCTTCTTCTTCTTCTTCTTCTTCTTCTTCTTCTTCTTCTTCTTCTTCTTCTTCTTTGTATGTCTCTTGGTATGTCTGTCTCTCCCCCCTCCCTCCCTTTCTCCTCTCTGTCTCTCAGTCTCTTTCTGTCTCTCTGTCTCTCTGTCTTTCTCTCTGTCTGTCTCTGTCTCTGTCTGTCTGTCTGTCTCTCTGTCTCTGTCTCTATCTGTCTTGTTCTCTCCCCCACCTCTTGTGAAAGCTCAAGCAGAAAGCTGTGGGAATCACAAACTCACACCCTGGAAGGAAGCCTAGAGCTCATATATTCTTGACCTGGGATTGTGCCCCATCTTGTGTCCTGCACCCCTTAGGAAATTAGTTTGGTGAAACTTATGGACCCCTTCTCAGCTTCATGTTTGCTGCCTACATTCATAATAGACAGAAAGGCTGAATTTCAGAAGTTCCAGGGGAGTAAGAATAGAGGTGTATTCTTTTTTCCCTCTACAAGGGAACATAGACTCCTGAAATCTATCTACGGAAGGGGTCCATGGGGCCCCTTCCAAGGATTAAGTGTTTTTAATCCTTGATGTTGACCAACTGTCTCCTTTCTACAGAGGAAGAAATTAAGCCCAGGAATTGGAAGTGACTGTCCCAAGGTCCCACAGGTGTCAGAGCCAGAATTCCATTTGCAGGTATGGAGTTAGTTCCCTCCCATGCTGTACCAAGTTTCCCTGCTCCCCACTTTTTTTTGGCACCTGGCAGCTTCTCCTTGGGTCTCTCCAGACCTTTGTGGGTAGTAATACTAACCTGAAAGAAATGAAAACATTGAGGGATGCTGCTCCGAGTGTCTCAGGATCCCCACCACAATATCAAGGCATTGCAAAGTGAGAAAGGAAAAAAAAATCATGATTCATTACCACATCCGTGTCTCTGCTTCCTGATGGAAGGGTTTCTGCTGAAGACATAGGCTTTGGCTCCAGTGGCTCCCCTGGCTAAATAGCTCCTGCTACTGTTGGGGCACTTCCTGCCTTCCTCTGCCTCTTTGGAGTGGCCCAGAAATTAGCTCCCTGGCCAGGGGGGACCAGGTGCACACCTGGGGGCAGGCCTTCCCCAGGTCATCTCTGGCTCTTCCCTCCTTCCCTTCTTCCTTTCTTCCTTCCCAGAAGGCAAGGCTTCCAGAGGACCCTGGACAGAGGCAGCTGGAGCTTAGCCCACAGCAGGGGCTTCTCAGAGACCCCTCCCTCCCCTGGCTAGATGGAGTCTCTTGTGAAGGAATGAGAGGCACCAGCAGGGAGTTCAGGGACAAGATAGGCATGGCATTGTTCAGCCCAGCTCATCAGCTCCTCCTCCTGCTTTTCCCAGGCTTTCAGCTCCTGGGTTGGACAGAGTTATGTCCTACACTCTGCCCTAGGGAGTAACAGAAGGTCAGAATCCAGGATCAGGCACCTCTGTGGCTACATGGTGCGTGGGTCAGAGAGGGCAATGCCAGGAAGAAGGGAGATTTCAGACGTGGGAGAAGCTGTGTGTCCTTCTCCTCCCAAGCCTCCTTCATAAACCCAGGGCTCGCAATGTTGCGGAAGAGAGGTGAGTCTGCTATTTAGGAGGGGAAAGTCCCGTGAAGTGAGCAGAGTGCTAGACGGAGGGCAGGCACAGAAAGGACTCCCAGGACCTGGGTTCAAATCTCGCTCAATATCTGTGTGACCTTGGGCAATCCCCCTGGGATGCAGTTTCCTCATAATAATATAGCATTTACATGCACAGAAGGGGTTGCAAAGCACTTGACAAATATCTCATTTTTATCCTCACAACAACCTGGGAGATAGATGTGATTATTAACACCTCTTTTACAAGGAAGTAGCGAGACATCATCCTCAGGGACTATGAAGTATTGGACAGAACCTGCCTCATTGAAAGAGCAACATGGTACCTTCATTGTGACCTCATGGTGACTCAATATCTAGACCCCAATTTTGCAGGTTTCACCCCTCATGAGCCTCAGATAAATGATTGGGTTTTTTTTGGTGGGGGGGTGTACTCAGGAAAGATGGTGTGTTAGCGTTTTTACTCAAACTCCTCTGGTATTGTTTCACTAAATGAGTGAAGGCAAATAGTGGTTATTGACTTGGCCAGGGTCACACAGCTAGTGTCTAAGACTAGATTTGAACCTGGGTTTTCCTGACTCCAGGTCCAGCGCTCTGCACACTACGGCGCTCTCAAGAGGCTTCTCTAGGATGAGAGGGTTGGGCCAAGTAACCTCTTAGCACCCTGCCCACTCAGAAGTTCTATGGTCTCTCACATCCATGAGTGGGGAGAAAAGATCCAAGCTGGTCCTGAGGCTGGAGAACTTGAGTTGGGCTCAGAAAGAACCCAAGTACCTTAGCATACATTTACCGCTCGTGTGACCTTAGGCGAATCACAACCTTTCTCAGATTTAGTTTCCAGTGCCAAGCCTGGAGTCAGAAATACCTGAGTTCAAATCCAGCTTCAGACATTTAGTAGCTGTGCAACTCTGGGCAAGTCACGTTACAGTTTACCTCAGTTTCTTCATCTGTAGAATGAGCCGGAGAAGGAAATGGTAAACCGCTCCAGTATCTTTGCTGAAAAAACCCCAAATGGAGTCACAGAGTTGGACACAAGTGAAACAACTGAACGGTAAGAAAGAAAAATTGGGAATTATGGCAGTACTTGCTTTAGAGGATTGTTCAAGCCTGAGTGAGATGATCTATGCAAAGTGCCCTTGCAAACATTCAAGCAATATTGCGTGAGTTGTTATTTTTGTGTCTGAAATAATCTTAAGAATTCTTGGCACCTGCAGTGGAAACACCCTGAGTTTAGAGTCACAAGAAACCATATCATAACATTGTAAATGCCAAGCTGGTGCGGTCTTCAAAGACCAGCCAGCTCAGTCTCTTCGCTTGCAGACAGGGAACTCTGGCCCTGGAGGCCATGCCTTGCCCCGGGTCACACAGAGAGGCAACATCATAAATGGGATGTGGAACTCAGGATTTTAATCCTGGTGTTGACCCTGAAAACCCGGGTGACTTCAGACAAATCGTTTAATCTCTCCGGGCAGTTCTCTTCTTTGTACAATGAGGGGACAGCATGGCCTAGGAGACAGGATGATGCATTGAGAGTCACAAAGATCTGGGCTCAAATCTCCCCTCCAAAACTTATTAGCTGTGTGACCCTGGGCTAGTCACTTAACCTCGGCCTGCCTTAGTTTCCCCATCTGTACAATGTGATTAATAATAACAGCTATCTCGCAGGGTGGTTGTGAGGCTCATATGAGATAATATGTGTGAAGTCTCCCCAAATGTGTATACTATATAAAGGTCAGTTATTAATATAATTATATATGTATGTTTATATATATGTACATATATATAATTATAGTCATTATCTTTAAAAATTTCAACCACCAAGCTTTTCTGAGGTGCTTCCTGTGTGCCAAACTCAGGAGACACAAAGACAGAACAAAAAAGAGTTCTTGACCTCAAAGACCTTACGCTCATTCCACCATTACCTTCCAAAGTCCCTGCCATGTCTATAGTGATGAAACTTCTGGCCACTACTACAAGTAACGGATATTAATGCTTCTTAAATTGACCTGAGTTGAATTAAACTTTACAAAGAGGACAAAATGCCAACGCCCTTTCTTAGCTTTCTCTTCCTAACTTAAAGCCCTTATAGCTATGATATTGAAATAGAGGCATCAAAGTATATGTTGAAACAAACGACCAAACAAAAGCCAGTTCTCTGACCACAGTTTGGGAGCCTGGTCTCAAACCCATGATCTGAAGCTTTTGCTGAACTTAGACCTGATTTCAAATCCCAGTTCTTATATTTACCACCTGAGAACTTGGACAAGCCATTAACTTTCCTGGGCCCAGGTTTGCTCCAATGGAAAAGGATGTTGGATTAGATGACCTATCAAACCTCTTCCAGTTCAAAATTTATCATCTTGTACCATTAGAAGGTAAGTGCTTTGAGGGCAGGGAATGTTTTGGTTTCACATTTGTGTCTAAATACTAGTGCAGGGTCTCTCTAAGTGCCCTTGGAATGTTTACAATTCTCTAGTTGCCTTTGGGGGCAGCCATGGACTTATTTCAGAGAGGCTGCCATTGCTCATAAAATTGGGCCAGGTTTCATTTTCTGGAATTGCCTTCAGAATCTATGATATCCTTTTGAATAACCATGTTGGATTCATGGATTTGATTCCTACTAACTGTCCAATGTTTGGTGATTAAGGTAAGTGGTAACCAGGGCCGTCTATGCTAAGGGTTCCTCTAGCTTGGTTTCTATGATAATGTATTGAGCCACAGAAAAATGGCTGAATGCCTGCCTTCCAACTGCTTCTTAATCTGGCTCCAGAACAGCATTGGCTGGTATACAAATATAGATAGATAGATAGATAGATAGATAGATAGATAGATAGATAGATAGATAGATAGAGACACAACTCTTTGGTTATCTTAAAAAATCCCAGACCAAACCTCAACCAATGAGGAGGAGCCAACTTTGCTTCAATAATCCTTTTTTAAAAAAATTATTTTGTTTTTGTATCCACAGGACCCAGTGTGTACCAACTTATTAAGTCACTGACCCTCTCTCCCCCACCCCCTGATCCTCTGAGACTAAAAGGGAAAATTAATTATGCACCATCTCGACTATTCGCTATAGACCAGTTTTTCTATCACCCAAAACTTAATAGGATCATAAGATTTAGAAATGAAAAGCATCTAACCTCTTGCTTTTACAGGTGAGAACACTGAGGCCCAGAGACTTTCCTAAGGTTAATAGATTTTTATATAGCAGAACTGACCACAAATCTAGAACATTTTCCATTAAAACACACTGCTCTGATTCACTGCAAAATTCTCTTGCAACATGCATTTCTCATCTGCACGATGCCTAAATTAGAGTGTTGAATAAGCGGTGTTTGCTTAATCCACTCCTCCTCTCTGCCTACTGTGGGGGCTCCCCCTGCCGTGATAATGCTGAATATAAAAGCGTAGCAGGGTCTGGGAACTCATGACCCTTGTACTTTTTCTAAATCATAGAGAGAAAAAAGTAGGGCTGATCTGAAAAAGAAGATATTCTAACTTGCATCTATAAAATTCTTTACATATTGTTGACTCTCAAGACTGTCTTAGGATGTATTTGTTATCTGCTTTTTACAGATGAAGAAAGTGAGGCTAAGAAAGAAGTGACTTGCCCAGGGTCACACAGCTAGTAAGTGGTCTGAGGCTAGATTGAACTCAGGTCTTACTCACTCCACATCTAGCACTTTCCCCACCAAGCCGCCAGCTGCCTTGTGCACATTTCTGTTAACCTGTTTAGGAATGAACATGACCAACAACAAAACCTATTCCTTCCACGTAGAGAGGGAGTTGTGGCATCTTGGAAACTGTGTGACTTTGGACTGGTCACCTAACCCTTTTGGGGAGACGCTGTCTTCTCCTCTTGAAAATGAGTATCGTACTTCACGCCTGCCTCCCAGAATTGTTGTGAAGTTCTACGGAAGGACGGTGTGCAAAACCACTCACAGACCTTATGTACTTTATACCGGCCAGATCTTACTCTCTTTAGGTACTCGGTTCACCTGCTTTTAGTGCCAAAGTTTGAGAAACGAGAGAGAGAGC
Source organism: Phalanger gymnotis (assembly GCA_028646595.1). Lineage (NCBI taxonomy): Eukaryota > Metazoa > Chordata > Mammalia > Diprotodontia > Phalangeridae > Phalanger > Phalanger gymnotis. Next base: position 317,518,077 of record CM053626.1, read on the forward strand.
TCAGAAAAAAAGCTTGCCTCTTTCTTTAGTTATTTTCCAAAGTGGATTCTTGTTTCAAAGAAATGAAACAATAGCTAGTTTTCTCTGCCACTGCCTAGGTATGCGGTATGTGGGTAGATTGGGTAGGAATTCCTCATTAAATCAGCATTCAAGGGATCAGGGGGAGGACAGTCAGTAGCAAAGGTATTAATCCAAGCTTAAAAATGAGCCCCTGAAGGCAGACTAGAACTTTAATTTGTATAATCTGATATTAATTGATTTTTTTTCTTGTGTAGAACTAATAAAAAATTCTCCTAAAATTCATGTTTTAGGGTCAAATTTCCCCCCCACAATTTGGGGCCATTAGCACGTCAGCGCATCATAGAGTTTTGAACCTTCAAGGGACATTAGGACATAGAATGTTGGAGAATAAATTTCAAAGAAATCATAGCTGGGAGAGACCAAAGACCATGATAGTCAGTCAGTTACCATAGTTTTATTAAGTACTTACAGTATGCCAGGCAAGGTACTAAGTACTGGGGATACAAAGAAAAACAAAAACAGCCTATGCCCTCAAGAATCACATAAAGATTTATACAGAATAGGTCAAAGATCAGCTGAGGGGTGAAGTCCCTGGCAGCCGGGGTGAGGGGAACCAGAAGAGGCCATTTAATGTTGATGCGACTTAAGTTGACGCTTGAAGGAACGCAGAGAAAGCAAGAAGCCAAAGGGATGATGAGAGGTGGGGAGGCAGAACACTGCAAGCATGAGCCATGGCCAATGCAGTCTCAGAGGTGGGAGAGAGGTACATTCAGTAAACCCTAAGCAGCCTAGCATAGCTTGATGGCTCTAGAACATACAGAATAGAACCTTAGAGTTGGAAGGAACCTCAGAGATCATCCCAACTACTCATTTTATAGATGAGAAAATGGAGACCCAGAAGGGAAGGCGCTTGCCTAAGGTTACTCAGCACCTTAGTGGCAGAGCCAGGAGAAAAGCCTGTGGCTCAGGAATCCCAACCCAGCATCCTTTTAAATAGCCCTGTTTCTCCACATTACTTTCTAGACACAGGTCCGTACTTGAGACTCTGAGGATGGGAAATTGTTGGAATTTGGTCTTATAGATGAATGTATGGAGGCACCCAAAGGACAAGAATCATTGAGTTCTGACTGTTGGCATTCTGAGGGTTAGGTTTCCCAGGGGAACATGGGAAAAATAATTAAAAAATAGTTCCTTGAGAGTACTTTACAAGTAGTGAGAGCGTGCTGACACTTCATTGAGAAGATTCAGAACCACTCCCCTACCCTGACACCAGGACCTTGGTCCAGCAAGAATCTCTGCTTCTTTCTTCCATCTTCAGTTTTCTCCTCTCTCTCTGACTTTCCAGCTTATTACAAAACACCCAGTCCTACCCATCCCAATCTAAGAAAGAGCCTTCTTTCTGCCCTTGACCTTCCATTAGTGACTGGCGTATCACCCACTTCTTTTACAAACTATCTCTACCTGTTACCTTCACTTATCACCCAGTCTTCTCTTAAAATGTTAAGAACTGACTTTTTCCTGAACCACTCTGCTGAAACTGTTTTCCTTTTAAAAAATTACTATTGCCTTCTGTTGTCCTATCACATTCATTTCTTAATGTGTACCTTATAAAAAGATTAAAAAGGAAAGAATAAAAATAACTCTATCAAAAGAATCATGTCGAATGTGTTTGACAGTGTATATACTACTGCAGACTGGTAGTCCTCCGCCTCTGCAATGAAGGTTGGGAGGGGCATTTCCTTAATGCTTCTTTGGGTCCAAGTTGGTCAGTATAATTACAAACTGTTTAGTTTCATTTTATAATTCTTTCCATTTATACTATTGTGACACTGCTTTCTCGGTGGTCATTGATTACCTCTGAATATAGAAAAGAAATGGTTTCTCCTCTCCTCATCTGCAGCCACTAATTCTCGTCTCTTTTAGCTCTGCAATATTGAATTTTTTTGGAGGCAATTAGAGTTAAGTGACTTGCCCAGGGTCACACAGCTAGTAAGTGTCTGAGATCAGATTTGAACTGGAGAACTGGGACTCTATCCACTATAGGGTCACCAGGCTGCCCCAATATTGAATTATGTTGATGACTATATTTCATTCACTGAGACATTGTCTTGGTTTCCCTCTTGCCTCTTTTACCATGATCTCTGGTGATAGATTTAGGATGCAGGTCAAGATCACCATTTTTGGATAGGAGCAATATATAAAGTTGCTTTGCTTGTCTATACTTACCTATTACAAGGGAGAGGTTTTTTATTGAGGAGGAAGGAGGAAGATCAGAAAAGAATGTCACTGAAGCATTTAAAAAATGCACAAGAGAGGACACAAGGAAGTTTAGTGAGAAATATAAACAAGCAGAAAAGCCTAAAAATTAATATATCGAAAATTTTAATATATGTTTAAAATGGAAATAAGCAGCATTTAGAGGAGATTTATAGTTTTCTTTGCAATTTTCTTTTGGGGGTCTTTGTATATAGAAATGTTTGTCAAATTCGGAATAAGATTTTTTTTTAAATTTAAGAGATTTTTTAAAAAGACCTCACTTGGTAAAAAGATGCCCCTCAATTGGGGAATGGCTGAACAAGTTGTTGTATGAATGTAATGGAATACTATTGTTCTATAAGAAATGATGAGCAGGTGGATTTAAGAAAAACCTGTAAAGATTTACATGAACTGATGCTGAGTGAAGCGAGCAGTAACAGGAGAACATTTCACACAGTAACAGCAACATTGTCTGATGATCGACTTTGATAAACTTGGCTCTTCTCAGCAACACAATGATCTAAGACAATTCCAAAAGACTCATGGTAGAAAATACTATCCATACCCAGGGAAAGAACTAAGGAGTTCTTTGATCTACAGATCAAAGCATATTATTTTCATCTTTTTTGCTTGTTTTTTTCTTTCTTTTGGTTTTTCCCTTTTGTTTTGATTCTTTTTTCACAATGTGACTTAAGTGGAAATAAGTTTAATGTGATTGTACATTTAGAGCCTAGATAAGATCACATGCCATCTTGGGGAGGAGGAAAGGGAGGGAGGGAGAAAAAAGTATGGGACTCAAAATCTTATAAAAGTGAATGTTGAAAACTTTATATGTAATTGGAAAAACTACTATTAAAAAAGAAGGAAGGAAAGAAGAAAACAGCATTTATTAAGCACTCAATATGTGCCAACACAAAAGACCTCACAAGGTCACCCCTGGTCCATTCCATCCCCAGCACTCAATCATCTAAGAGCAGTAAAGGATAAGTGCATAGTTGCGAAGTGGCAGGTTGCTATGTTCACACCCATGTGTCAGCCTGGGGATGGGGGGAGATGAGCAGTCGGCAGAAGGACGTGGTTCCTGTCTCTGCTCCTACCTCTCTCTCTCTCTCTCCCCACCTAAAGGCTTTCAGAAATTATTGCCTCACTCATTTAAACCCAGCGAGGAAAACAGTGACAGGGATGGCTATGGTCCATTATGACATTTTGAGTGCCCACCCAGTTCCAAATCGGCAGCCAATGAAAAGTCCCTTTCTTCACTAGACAGCAAAAAGTTACAGAATGCCTATGCGTGTTCTGATAGCAACAAGCATAGCCTACTGTGCATCCTCAAAAGGAATAGACTCCCAAAGTCAGTCAAATAAGAACCACCCTTACCCCGCCCCCCAAAGTCACATTCTACTCGGGACTAGGGGGTTAAAAAATGCCAACTGACAAGCGCTTACATGATAATTTGAGAAGGAAAGAGAAAGAAGGTGCTAATAACTAAATGCAGGGGATCTATGAGCTTGTTTTAAAAGTATTTGGGCAGCTGAATTTCAATATAATTGGTTTCCTTTGTAATCCTATGTATATTAGTTTATACATTAAAAACATGTCTGAGCAGCAGTCGATGGGTTTCACCAGGCTGCCCAAAGGGTCTGTGATACAAACATGGTGAAGAATCCCTGAGGGGAATCAGGAAAGGCTTCCTCTAGAAGATGGCACAGAAACTTAGCCTTGTAGTGGTTTTCGGAGGTGAAGGGAGGAGGAGGCACAATCGTGATCTGGGGCCAACAGGGATGGAATGCCAAGCTCTGAATACAGTAAGGAGGGGAATGTGACAGGAATGCAGAGTATGTGAGGGGGAGTGATGTGGCAGAAGTCTGGGAAGGGAAGCAGACCTCACAAGGCTTAGTATGGGAATATGAAGAGATGGAAGTTTTTCTGAGAAGCCTGGACCTCTTCATCAAGTTCCAAGCCCACATTTCTAACGCCTTGCAGGACAACACCCCACGGGTTATGTATACCACAGGGAGCATCATTTGGAGTCCTCCATATTCTTTTTCTGGGATTCCATTCAATCTGGCAGACTCTTGTGCATTGCCTCCTACATGCCAAGCTGGGGGAGATACAAAGACAAATGAGAAACAATCCCTGTCCTCAAGGAGCTTACTTTTTTGGGGGGAGGGGATACAGGGAGCTTATAGTAGAATGCAAGTATCTGGAGGACAAGGGCCATTTCATTTTTTTGTCTGTGTTGCCAGTGCCTCCCACACTGCCTAGGCTATAGGAGGCAACCAATAAAAGTTTATGGATTAGTCATTTGAAATAATTAAGACAGGGACTGTGCCTGTGATTTCACAGGAATAGGAAAATCCTGCATGGGGAAATTCCCTCGAGGTCAGCACCTTCTCTGCACTCCATCATTTTAGAGACCCACCTGGAGCAGCGAGTGGTTAAGTGACTTGCTCTGGGTCACACAGCCAGTACATGCCAAATTCTGGAACTAAACCAAGATCTCCCTGGCTCTGAGACTGGCTGTCCAGCCACTCCTCTCTGCTGCTTCTAAGGAGAGCACCAGGAAAACTGAGAAGGAAGTGAGTAGTGACATTTGATCACAGACAGCCAAAGGATGAGAGGAGGTGACCCAGACCTGGGCTGATCCTTAAAGAAAGATCAAGATTTGAAGGGATGGAGACAGTAAGAGGATGAACGCTGGGCTTGGGCTCTTCCATGGGTTTGTGAAAATGCATGGAGGGAAGAGATGGAGGGCAGTGTTCTAGGAATGCTAGAACCTCCAGCACAGAGAAGAAAGCAGTGTGCTGGAGAGGTGGAGCAGATAGTGGAGGGCCTTGAATCTGAGACTATGTTTTTCCTTAGGTACGATGAAGGTGTTTGACCAGGTTACTTTGGCAGCTGTGTTGATGATGGACTAGAGGTCAGAGGATGGAAGAGGTGCCTAAGAGAGCAACCCAACAGACCTGGTAAAGGGGAGCTCATCATAGTAACTAGTATTTCTTGTAGCACTTTCAAGTTTTCAAAGTGTTTCCTGTGTTATTTCATTTGATCATCATAATCCTTGTAAAGCAGATACCATTATTATCCCATTTTATAGAGGAGGAACCCAAAGCTCAGGAAATGCAAATGACTTGGCCAGGGCAATATAGCAAGTAATGGGCTGAAGTGGGATTTGAACCCAGGTCTTCCTGGCTTCACTCCAGCGGGTCACATTAGAGGTGGTAACATGGCGAGTGGATCAGAGATACCGGTGAGAGATGTGGTGGCAGAATCAATAAGACAATAATCATAGGTTGCAGTTCTATGGACGTTACATACATTTTCTCATTTGATCTCCAGAAGCCCACAAGGTCAGGGCTGTCACTAATACTTATTTTACAGAAGAAGAAATTGAGGCACAAAGAGATCAAGGGACTTGTCCAGGGTCACACAGCTAGTGTCCGAGGCAGGATTCATTGGTCTGACTCTTTATCCCCTCTGCCCTCAGCCCTTTGGCAGCTGGCTGGGTGTGAGGAAGGACAGAGAGGAAGAGGAATCTGAGCCTCTACATCTTGGTGATTAGGATGCTGGCAGTGCCTTAGCACAAAGAGGGAAGCCTGGATGGGCAGCAGGTTTAGGAAGGGGAGATAATGAGTTCGGTTTTGAACACGTTGAGCTGGAAAGGCTGAAAAGACATTTAGGAGGGGACAGCAGGAAGCTGATGGTGTGTGACTGGACTTCAAGAGAGAGATTAAACCACCAAATTGACCATGTCACGGTCTCATGTTTCTCATTTTATAGGCGCTGTCTTTATTCCAGGCCATGACCTGGCAGATTCTCATGGAATTAGAACAATGGGGGAAGGGACTACAGAATTGCATAGAATGTCAGAGGACCTGAGGTTAGAGATGGAAGGGACTTTGGAACATGGATTGTAAGAAGGTTCCTTAAAACACAGAATGTTAGACCCCAGAATTTTCAAATTGGAAGGGTCCTTAGCCCATGGAATATTAGAACATAGAACACAGAAGGCACTAGGTGGCTGAGTGGATAGAACACTGGACCTAGAATCAGAAACACCTGAATTCAAATCCAGCCTTAGACATATTAGTGATATGGTCCTGGAGAAGTCACTTAACCTCTGCCCAGCTTCCTCCTTTGAAAATATGCACAATAATCATCCCTCCATCCCAGGGCTGTTGTGAAGAAAAAAATGAGACAATTTTGTAAATTGCCTCGAAAGTCTGAAAGCACTTTGTAAATACTAATTGCTCTCATCCTCCTCATTAAGAGGTTAAGTTAGGAGCTGACCACAGGCATAAATACCACAGAAAATAGAAAATCTAATACTCTGGCTGGGAGAAACCTTACAAGGGAAAATTATACCCTTTAGAACCTAATCTGTCAAAGCTCAAAAGTCATGTAGTCTAGCCTCATTGTACAGGGGAGGAAACTGAGGTCCAGATGTGAAATGGCTTACCCAAGACCACACCACCAGTTGGTGGCCAAGCAGTTTCCTTCTTTTAAGTCCAATGCTCCTGGTACTGCACACACGGTTTTGTTTTTTCCATTCCTTCCTCCCTTGGGAAAGCATCATTATTGGGAACATTCACAATGGAAGCCAGTATTAGGAGTAGGTAAGCTGGCAACCCATCTCTGTGGCTCTGAGATCCTATATTTTCATCAGCAAACATCCACAGGCCCTGTGAAAGGATGTTTAGTTTATTCATTTATTCTACTAACACTCTAGAAACAAACAATATTAATAATAATATATGTTACAGTGCCTTGGGGGTTTGGCATCCAAGCCAGGAAGACCTGGGCACCAACATTTTCTGACATCTTTGCTAGTTTACTATGGGCCAATTGCTTAACTTCCTAGGACTCTAAGTTATAGACAGGTAGCTTTTCTGTATTGATGGAGAGAGTTTCCACCCCAGGAAGTTCCCAACACCAGTGAAATCTGGACCAAAATAATGATGATGACAATAATCTATAAGACATCATCCTTGCCCTCAAGGAGATGGTGACTCTGAGCCAACATTGTTCTGGGCTCCCAGAGTCCTTTCTTGCCTGAATTTATTTCTCATGTTCTTGGTTGTTAAGATGTCAGAGGAGATGGATGTGCAGCAAAGCACGGCTGTGTCTGAGGCCGGGCCGTCATCTGATCCTGGTATGACAGCTTGGGGGGAGGTTCTGCCTGCCTCAGCTTGGCCCAATTTCACCAACTAATGTCCCCAGCATGTGTGATTGTGATTGCTTTGGAAGGTGGCTGCTGGATCCGAGCAAGCGTGCTGCTTGGCCTATATCCATGGAACAAGATGGGCTGGTGTTCATTTGCCCTGAAATGTTCCCCAGGGAACAGAGGTGGTAGAGACAAGTCAGATGCCTCTCACTTGCTACTATGGTATACAAGTCAATGGATGCAGTTTTAAGCCACAAACTTGATGGCTAAGTTCTCCTTCAACCTTTATTCCAAAGGTCAAAGTTTGCCTGGCTGTCTTCTCCAGCTTACTTTGATCTCTCCTTATTCTGACCTAGTGATGTTCTTGTTTATACTAATTCTCTAACATCCCACTTGCTTGTGGAGCAGAAAGGCAACAACACCTTCTTTTAGGAGTGCTGCCTTCTGACCAACCATTCTCTCACCCTGGGATTTCTGGGCTCATGCTAGCCCACGATGCCCTGGTGGTTGTGTTAGGTATTTTCAGCAAAGAGAAAGTAGGGAATCATATGGGACTTTGGTGTCACAGAATGATGTGTCCTTGAAGAGTCTACTCCCTTGGGTGGCTTTCTCTTTTTGGCTGTTCTGGGTTTCTCCTATGTGCTATGTCTTTGAGGAAAGTCTTGTGCACTGGCCTATATCCTAAGTTGCCTAAAGTTTGGCCCCCTGCGCACACTTCATGGATGGGCAGTGATTTTTTTTTTATTGGCTGAGTTTTTTTATTTAATATTTTTAGCTTTCAGCATTGATTTCCACAAGAGTTTGAATTACAAATATTCTCCCCATTTCTACCCTCCCCCCACTCCAAGATGGCATATATTCTGATTGCCCTGTTCCCCAGTCAGCCCTCCCTTCTATCACCCCACTCCCCCCAATCACCTTTTCCTTTACTTTCTTGTAGAGCAAGACAGATTTCTATGCCCCATTGCCCATATATCTTATTTTCTAGTTGCATGCAAAAACAATTTTTTTGAACACCTGCTTTTAAAACTTGGAATTCCAAATTCTCTCCCCTCTTCCCTCCCCACCCACCCTCCCTAGGAAAGCAAGCAATTCAACATAGGTCACACATGTATTATTATTCAAAACCCTTCCACAATACTCATGTTATAAAACATTAACTATATTTTCTCCCTCCTATCCTGTCCCC
>CM053626.1:317527206-317555420 GCA_028646595.1 Phalanger gymnotis
TAATACTGAGGTCTCATGAATTACACACATCATCTTTCCATGTAGGAATGTAAACCAAACAGTTCAACTTTAGTAAGTCCTTTATGATTTCTCTTTCTTGTTTACCTTTTCATGCTTCTCTTGATTCTTGTGTTTGAAAGTCAAATTTTCTATTCAGCTCCCTAGCATGTCTGTGTGTGAAGTCTTGGAATTCTGACAGCTGGAGGCCATGGGATCCTGACAATATCTTTCATTTTAGTATTTACTCCTGCACTATTTTATATGGTTATTTTAATTCAGTTTTATACAGGGTGTCCCAGAAGCTTTAGAGTGGTTTTAAGCTTTAATAGCTACCAAATGAGAGGCTATTAAATCATAAAATTGTACAAAGCAGCCTGCATATATATAGTCTTATCTCTCCAACTAGAGTCAATAGGATTTGGCAAGAAGTATATTGTATACTTCTTTTCTGTCCTACACACTAAAGCACATTTGAGTTAATCCCTCAAAAACCTATGGAACTGAATGAATGTATCCATAAGCCATAAGTAAAAAGCCTCCAATCTAGTTCAATAAACATTTATTTTGTACCTTACTTAGGTAGCCAGGTGGAACAGTGGATAGAGTGCTAGACTTGGAGTCATGAAGACCTCGGTTCAAATCCAGCCTTAAGGGCTTAGTGGCCAAATGACCCTGGACAAGTCACTTAATCTGTGTGTATTTCAGTTTCCTCATCTGTAAAATAGGGCTAACGATAGCACCTACATCTCGGTGTTGTTATTATGAGGATGAAATGAGATGTTTATCAAAGGATTTGTTATTATTACTGGGCACTGTCCTAGCTCTGGTGGCACAAAGACAAAATGAAAAACGGTCCTGCCTCGAGAGCATACATTCTCTACATAATGTGCAGACATTTAAATACATACATAATACTCTGAGGAGGAGAAAGAGGATACATTCACCTACTAATTCTCCACCTTTCTGCAGGCTGACTTCCAGCTCTTCCAATCTATTGAAATTGCTTTCTCCTAGGCTGCCGATGCCCTCTTCATCGACAAATCTTTTTTGTTCATTCTTGTCCTCCTTCACCTTTCTGCTACATTTAACTCTGGATCACCCCCTTGAAACCCTCTCATCCCTCAGAGTCTGTGGTACTATACTCTGCTTAATCTGCCTCCTTGACTACCAAGGGTCCTCTGCCTTCTCCCATCCCTTAAATATAGATTTTTTCCCAATCTTTTGTCCTTCGTCGTCTCTTCTCTCTCCTTTAGCAATTCTCATCTGCTCATAGCTTCGAGTTTATCTCTAGGCACATAATGGCCAAATCTTTATTCTGATCATGACCGTCTCCTGTGAGCTGCAGGCCTACATTTCCAACTGCCAACTGGGCATCTTTACCCAGGTATCCCACAGGCATGTCCAATTCAAGATATCCATAGCAGGACTCTTTGTCTTTTCCCCCAAACCATTTCTTTCTGTCTTCTCTATTTCTGCAAATGTCACCACTCAGCTTACAACTTTGATGTAACCTATGCTTCCTCCCTCATCTTCAGTCCCTGAAACAAATCCATTGCCAACTTCCACAATATTCATCAATCTGCCCTTCTTCTGTCATCACCCTAGTTAAGGCTCTCCCTGACTTATTGTAATAATCACCTGGACTATTATATTAACCTCCTAATGGAGTTCTCCATCACTGGTCTCATCCCTCTGTAAACCATCCTATGTGGGCCAATGGTTATCTTGCCAGTACACAGTTCTATGCAAAATACTCCCTTATTCAAAAACTCTCAGTGATTTCTTATTATATAGGAAATAAAATTTCATATCTTTAGCCTGACCAAAAAAAGTTAGACGTCAGTGGGGAGAAAAAGCAGAATGGATTTGAAAAGCCCATAAATTAGGCAATAAGCCTTGGTTACAAAATTGTTCATGAAATTATCCAACCTTACAAAAAATCAACTTTAGTGTTGGACTCCATATTTGATATTGGCTTTTGCAGTAGTGAACCATCTGTCCCAGGAAATTTCATAGGCTGATTATAATTTGTGAAATTATGTCTTTTGAATTACCAGGTGGAGAAACATTTCCTTATGTTGCTAATTCACTGGTTGATTTCATCCTGCAGCCCCTTAACATCCATCGAATTGGAGTCTGCACTGATGTCTCTTTAATCATCTGGTCTGAAATCATACTGGGGCTGGGAATCAAGCTCACTGGTCTGTTAAGCAGAATCCCAGAACCTCAGCACTAGAAGGGATCCTGGTGGCCATCTATTTCAACCCTAGTCTGCACAGGAATCCTAAAGGGTGGTCATCTGGCCAGCTACTCCTGGTTCAGTTCTCTGGGGTCAAGCAGAACCAAGCTGATCCCTCTTCATGACAATCCCTCAAATACTTAAAAGGCAACTGCCCCTCTGTCCGGATATTCTCAGTTCTCTCATCCAATCCTTATTGCAAAATGGAGAACTATGAAATAGAAATCAAAGGATGTAAAATATGAGTGTTTGATAAACCCACACTTTCTAAACAGTGGACAGCTTATGGTGCAAAGAGTGATCGATTTGGAGTCTGAGCCACTGGATTGGAATCTTGGTTTTGTCAGTTACTATGTGGATGACTTTGGGTGCTTCACTCCTCAGGCCTCAGTTTCTTCACTGTTTCCTCCTCTGTTTTGTTCCATCGATCGCTATCTTTAATCCTTTTCTAGTACCATTTTTTATCATTATTGCTTTATGGTTCACTCGTTCAGGAATTACTTCCATCTTACAACTGGGGTAACAGAAGATATATCTTACTCAAAATAACACAGCCAGTACCTGATTGAATAGGGACAAGGGACGACAAGTCTTCTTGGCTACTGCATTGTAAAACATGGGTTCCCATTGATCATTTCATCTGGGAGATGGAGATTTGTGCAATATGCAAACCTGATAGTAAAGATTACTTGAAATGTCCTTCTGCTCATTAACCAGATGAACACAAGGAAGGTGCCCCACTGGGCCAATGACCTCACTGAGTCTTCATCTGCTCATCTTGTCTTTAGAGTCTATAGCAGTATCTAAAACTGTGCAAGAGGGGCAGGCTTAAAGACTCCAGTGCTGGCTTGGCTACTTAGTTGTGTGAGTTCCTGAAAGTCACTCCCCTTCTCTGATGTAACTTTACTCCAATTTAACATGAATGGGTTAGCCTAGGAGAACTTGGAATTTCCTTCTAGCTCTAAGTGCTCCATCTGCAGGTCTGAGTCTAGACTACCCACCAGCCCTCCCTTAAGGATGGTAAACAACATTCCAAAGGACTAGCTTACAGGGAAGCAGATGTGGGCTTACCACAAAGGGAGAATCCTTAACAATTAGAACCCTCAGCAATGGCATGAAGAGTCTTGATAGGGAGGGGGAATGGCCTGCATTTATACATCTGCAAGAAGAGTCCTGCTGGTGATGCTATAGATAGAATCTCATTTAGGTATTGGATGCCTCAGTTCCTCTCTAAGCTCATCTTCCCTTTCTCTCTTTTCCATGGCCCTGCTTTCTGACCATCTAGACCCCATTGAAGCTTGGACTCCACCTCTGGATCACCTAGCTCTGATAACTGATCTTTGCTCTTAAGTCTTGCTCCAACCCAGGACTCCACACCACTTCCTGTCTCCATGTGATGCTCCCATGTAGGTACAATTCGACAACCTATTCAGCATTGCATCATGTGTCGTTTTCCTCCATTAGAATGTAAGCTCCACAAGGACGGGAAATGTCTTGCTTGCTTCTCTCTCTCTCTCTCTCTCTCTCTCTCTCTCTCTCTCTCTCTCCCTCTCCCTCTCTCTCCCCCTCTCTCTGTCTCACTCTCTCTCTGTCTCTCTCTCTCCCTCTCTCTCCATCTCTCCATCTCTCTCCCCATCTCTCCCTCTCTCTCTGTATCTCTCTGTCTCTCTCTCTGTCTCTGTCTCTCTCTCTCTGTGTCTCTCTGACTCTGTCTCTCTGTCTGTCTGTCTGTCTATCTCTCTCTCTGTCTCCCTCTCTGTCTCACTCTCTCTCTGTGTCTCTCTCTCCTTCTCTCCCTCTTTTTCTGTCTCCTTTTGTATATCATCTTTTAATCAGTAATTCTGTGGTTTTCCTAGTCATCTTGGGAATTAATGAAACTTTGTACCAATTTAGGTAAAAGAAATCAGATAAAAATCTTTTGAATTCTTGTTGTGATGTGGTGATCCTCTTGGCTTACTATTAGAATGTATATTTCAGCAGATCTTACCAAGCTGGAAAGGCTTGGGACAAATACCAGGTGATAGATGGTTTGTCTCTTCTCCAAGGACTAGTCTAGTTAGACTTAAATAAGTTTGTCACTATAATGGCTGTAAGATCAATTTTTATCCACAGAAATTCACAAAAATTGGCTACTGAGGCATGAAGGGAGGAGCCGGTTGTGATTTACTTGGGAAGCAGTGCCTACACTGAGATTATGGATCCCTGTGGCATTGTAACACTTGGTATGGGCTAGATGTTCCCTTCATGATGCTAGAAAGGCAATAGCGGTTGCAATGTGCTGTGTTTCCTTACAGAAAAAGCAAGTTGAAGATTAATTAACCACCTAGCAGGTGTAATGCATGCTTTGGCCACCAGGTGGCACCACCTTCCAGCCACCAGCTCAGTCATTTTGTCTGAAGGTGTCCAACATGCAAGGTCGGTTGCAGTAGTACCCTCCCTCGTTGGTCACCAGATGGTGCTTGCTTACAGACCGTTAGACTTGTCCCTCCCGCTGGTCTGGAGCCTGTTCAGGCCCTGGCACCTAGGTGCTGGTGGACCCAAGCGAATACTGATCTAGGCTTATGGGGAAATTTTTTTTTACATCACCCTGAAGTATTAAAAGTACGGAAATCTTCAGAAATGCCTTGCTCTTGACTAACCACCCTCAACCATAAGGCTTCGATGGTGGACATTTTAGTGTGTAGGTGGTTTGTTAAAACAAAGTTAAATAACTGAAAATGATGGCATATTGTTAAAATGAAAAGAAGCTAGCTCGTCAGCTCTGCTGTCCCTCTGATCCTCCTTCCTTACCCTCCTGCAGACAAGGGCCTGGAGACAAAGATTAGAGATGGAGGCGCACGTGTTTAGAACTCTATGAGATCGGCTTGGTAAGCAATGGAGAAAATGGAATCAGGAACGGGAAATCTCTGCCGGTTAGAAACGGCCTCTTTCAGTCTCCCTAGGAGGAGGGTTTTATGACAGCTGCTAGTCTGTTCATGCACATTACAATCCATGGTATTGGGCTGCTGCTTACTATCTCCCACCTTGGCTCCATTGCACTTTGACCCCATTGCCACTCCAAACCTTTGCCATGGTCACTGCAGCTCTCCAGGATATGCCCCACCTCCTCTGTTGTGACTGATATCACAGTGTCCATGCCAGAAGCCACAAGTAGTGAGCAGACGTAATTTGTCTGTCCCACCTGCCCAACTCTCTGTCTCAGTGACCTCTCTCTTCTTCTGGCCATGGGAAGGGAATGGAATCACATAGTTAAGGAGTTAAGGGAAGAAGGTCATGCTGCAGGCCTACACTCTTACCCTGTCTCCTGACCTCTCACATGGCTTCCTCCTGATTTAAAACACTCATGTGATCCTACTTTTTGCATAACCTGGTGACTCAGTTTCCTTTGTGTCAACTTCAGAAAACCTCAAACTCTAGAGTTGAAACATATCACAAGTCTCTTTTTGGGTTTTAGCGATGCCTTTTGTCCTACACCATAATCATTCCAGATATATCCTCTCTCTCATCCTCTTAGCACAATGTCTGGCACATAGAAAGCACTTAATAAGTGTCTTTTCCTTTATTTATTCATCTAAATCTTGATAGTTAAATATATAGATCAATCAACCAACAATGAATATAGTATAGATGATACAGAGGAGGGGCACACTAAGAGGCATCTAGCGTGGTGGCTAGAACATTGTACCTGCAATGAGGAATATCTGAGTTCAAATCTTGTCTCATACACTAGCTGCATGCCTAACCTTGGGCAAGTCACTTAACTACTGTCTGCCTCGGTTCTCTCATCCATAAAATGGGAATAATAATAACACTTGCTTCCAATAGTTGTTGTGAGCCCCAAATGACATAAATGTGTAAAGTGAACCTTAAAGTGCTATGTAGATGCTAGCTGCAATTTGGCACAGTGTCATAGGACCTGAAGAGTCAATTTTGAAGTTAGAATGATCAGAGCCCTGCCTCTGATAAAAGCTATATGTGATGAACAGCTCACTTAAGTTTTTAGTGATTGTGGAGGGAATTTCCACACTTAGAGTTTCCTACATAAATAAAATAACCAGGGTTGCTCAGTAATAAAGTGTGTGCATATGTTTTAGCAAATGTTTCAGTTTTGTATAAAAATGTGTGTTCAGGAGAAAAAAAAGATGAACCGGTCACATGGTGAAAATGAGAGATGACTGCTGGACAGCTCCACTGGTGTGCTCTCCATGTCAAGAGACTGGGAGGAAGGCCTCCAGCACATTGGTGGACCCTCCCAGTGGCAAACCTGTGGAAGGAGATGGAGAAGAGTCCCACAGGCTGGGGAGGTAGAGATGGCTTGTGGTCTGCACCATTGGTGAGGATGTCCCCCTCCAAGGATTCAGAGCTGGAGGGGATGTCAGAGATAGTCACATCAAGCCTTCTTTACCTGGAATCCAGGGACTTGTTTTCTTCCCTTTAAAAAAAAACCTGATAACAGTATGTCAGAATAATAATTTCCTTTGTATTCTGCTGTATCTTATTTTATGTATTTAAGAGCATTACTCTGAGGAGGGTCCATAGGTTTGACCAGCCTGCCCAGGGCAGCTAAGTGGTACGGTGGGTAGAGACTTGGATCTGGAGTCAGGAAGACTACAAATGCCAGTGATTATTGTTGTTGTTGTTAAGAGATCATGACAAAAGAATTTTTAGAACCCCTAGGTGAGATAAATACCCACTCTTTTTTTTGGAAATGGAGGTCTGGAGGTCACACATGTTAGATAAGTGTGAGAGTCAGGATTCAAGCCCAGGTCTTCTGACTCTATGGTCAGTCACTTTTCTACTCTACATTGATGGTATCACAGCTCCATTAGAATATTGGAATATATGTATACACACACACATATATATATAATCAACATGCATATATGTAAATATTATATGTACATGCATGTGTGTATACATATGTTATATGTATGCATATACATCATATATACACACATGCATTTATGTATATGTAGTTGTTAGAGAGTGCTTTAGCTTTAATAAACTTAAAACTGCACAAAGATTTTTGTATTGAATATACATATTTTATATACTCATGTTTTTTATTTATAGCATTTCGCTAACACTTCAAGGTGCAGACAGCTCTTTCATGCAACACCCAGGGAGATGAGGAACACAAGCATTTCTCCTATTTTTCAGCTAATGAAATTGTCACCCAGAGAGGTGAATCGATTTGGTCAGGGTCACACAGCCAGGGAGCACATTGATCATGGCAGCTAAGATTGTGGAGCGTGTAAGAGGGAATAGCGATAGTTTCTTGTCTCTGGCAATTTTGGCTGTGCACTAGCATGATGGGAATTGAGTTGATCTAACCTTAGTACCGGAGAAGAGATGAGGGAATATATTCCCTCCTTTCATCTGAGAGGCAGAGGACCATGGGTGTGGACTACTACATGCATTGTCAAATCCGGCCCTCAGGTTACTTGTTTTTGCTTAATCCTTTTTCTTTTTTGTATAAAGGGGGATTACTTCCATAGGGGAGGAAGGGGGAGTGGCAGAAATAAAATATATCCAAAAATGATCCCCCTACAATGAATATAATTTCCTTTAAAAAGAAGAAATTGAATTGGTCTGTTATGTGGAAGTCATCTCCCGCTGACATAAGTGAAATGATAACTCAGGAATCAGCTTTATTTTATCTTTAATTACAAAGTGCCATCTCTCCAGCCCTCCCCACATTTGCTTTCCTTGTATTCGGAAGCCTGCTGCAGACCTTAGAGCAAGCCCCCTAGGTGGGCTCTTTTGATGCAGGAAATAGTTTGAAAGCTTCCTCCTAGAAGTCAGCCTGCCTTGACTCCTGAATGGAGTCTTTGTAGGCAAAGGGAAAAGGAATCGGGGACAAGAAAGCCTTGGGAGACAGAGTGCTGAGGTGTGACAAAGGGAAAGGAGGCAGAGAGCAGGGCAAGGTCGAGAGGAGAATGAAAGAAAGGTCCATAGGCAAAGAAGAATGGGGAGACTAGGGAAGGTGATGTTAATGTCCGCATTTTGGGTCACCTTATGTTGATTTGGTGTTAATACAGCTGGGGCCCATGAGGAGTTATCCTTTGGTTAGTTTGGTCCCAAAGGGCAGCACCAGGAGCAAAGTGTGAAGAAGCAATTGTCAAGGAGCAGATTTAAGATTGGGAAAGGGAAAACTGCTTAATAATTCAGAGTATCCAGAAGCGAAAGAGGCTGGCTGTGCCTCTTATTCTACTTCAAGCAAAGGCTGAGTAGCTACGTGCCAGGTACATGATGATGGTGATTGTTTATCAGGTATGGGTTGGACTAGGTGGCTGCCGAGGTCATGGGATCATAGATAAATAGCTTTAAAGGACCCCAGAGGTCATCCAGTCCAACCTCCTCGTTTCCCAGATGAAGAAATTGAGACTCAGAATTTAAGTGACTTGACCAAGGTCACACAGATAGTAAGAGGCAGAGCTGAGTTTGAATGTGAGTTATCTGCCTCCAAAATTGGCCCTCTTCCTGCCACCCCCCCCTTCTAGGTATGGAATTCTCTGATACACTTGTTCAGAGGTTTCAGAGGTCAACCTTATCACCACACCAGCTCTCCAGGACAGCAGATACACAGCCGGAAGAACCTCAAAGGTGTGCCTTGGTTGTCACTGAGCCCCAGGTCCTTTCTTCCCCCAAAATAGACTCACCTTTGACTTAGAATTCCTGACAATTTTCTCCTAGATCAAATGTTGGAAGTGACAAACTGGAAGGGCGCAGGGTGCTCTAGGGAGGAGGTATACAGTATAATATCAGGGCTCTCCAACCAGTTGATGGAGTGGAATGATAAACAGGTGGGGCTGGCTGAGTAACAACCTAAAGTGGAGGTGTCTAGCACACAGCCCACCCACTGCATTGCCACCGCTAACACTCTTGAGTTCATCCAAGTTAAAATGTGATCAAGAAAATTAACAAAAATAAATGAAATACAATAGAACACAGATAATGTTAATATGTGATCTTCTAAGTCAATATGTGGCCTCCAGGCATCCTTGTGTATGGTTTAATGACCCAGCTTCTATGTGAATTTGACCCAATTGTCCTCAGGTTGCTAGAGAGGCTGTATGAGAGTCACTTAAATCTAGGAAGAAACCTGGCCTGCAGCCAATGTGGTGATATTTTGTGGATATATCAAAGCCCAGGGGGAGTGTGTGTGTGTACATGCATGCACGTGTGTGGCAGCCACACACAGTCTCCAAGGGAGGGATCCTATGAAGAACACACAGAGACAAGCCTTTGGGACAGGACTTGGGAATGCTCCAAATGCAGCCATATCCTCTATGAACTCTGGTGCTTCTCTGGAAACTGAGGCACTCTCCAAAGGTAATTCAAACTTCTTAAAGACTCCACAAGAGCAACAGCTCTAGTATTCTCTCAGTGAGTCTCATTTTCCCTCTTTTGTATATTCCCTACTATTTACTTACCTCCTTGGTCCCTTAATAGAAACATAAAGCAAACCTGTGGCAAGTACTTGGAGCTGTCCTTTTACCACAGTGCTGACAGTTAGCTGCTGCTAGAAACCTGAGAGAGGAGGAAGAAAAAAATAAAAAGCAGACATTTGGTATCGTTGTTCAGTCATTCCTGATTCTTTGTGACCCCATTTGGGGTTTTCAAAGCTACTGGAATGATTTGTCATTTCCTTCTCCAGCTCATTTGACAGATGAGGAAACTGAGGCAAATAGAGTTAAGTGACTTGCTCAGGGTCACACAGCTAGTAAGTATCTGAGGCCAAATTTGAACTCAGGTCCTCTTGACTCCAGGTCCGGTGCTCTATGTACCATGCCGCCTAGCTGCCCCAAAGCAGATATAGAATTACTGTCTCAAATTACCATTACTGATGTTCCTAAGGAAAGAAAATGTTAAATCGTGTTCACTAGCCTTGGAGGTAGAAGTAGGGACATCTGGCAAGAGAAATAGCTAGCGTAAGGGAGAAAGAATCACCACACTCAGAGATCTGTGGGGCAGAAAGGCTCGGTAGCCTTAGCCAGGGCACAGCCCTGTCTCCCACTCTGAAGCTGTCTGAAGGCAGCTTATAAAAGCAGAGCTGGCCTGGCTTCTGAAACCATGTTTCCTGCTTGGTAGATAGCGCTAGCCTCTTAATAAATGCTTGTTGACTGATTGTTGGATTGATCGGTCTTTCTACTGCAGAGCTGAGTGCGTTGTCAGGAGAGAATGAGAGATACAAAATAACACTCCTCTATTGAATCTGGTTACCTGGTCAATTTTTCCTCTGTGCCGGTGTTTGTATTCCCTGGCATTGTCCCTGGGGAGAGCCTTCTGTAGTGGGCTGAACTGGAAGAAAACACGGAGAGAGTGTGGGGGTGAAGAAAGACTTCAGTTCAAAGCCACCTCCACCATTTATTACTTGTATGCCCTTTGGCCAAGCATTTAACCTGAGTTGGCCTTAGTTTCTTTATCTGTCAAGTGGAAACGATGCCATTTTTATTACCTACCCCACAGGACTGTTGTAAGGAAAGCCTCTGGTAAATGCTAAGGTGTTCTAGAAATAGGAACTGCTTTAAATTATTATTATGTAATTTATATGTTATCATATAAAACATATTATATGTTTTATATATAATAACTCATTATTGTATGATATAACTTATGGTGAATTTTTGGAGGTCTTAAGACAGATCATATGCCAAGAGCTGGCCAGCGATGACTAAGTCATGAGTTCAGTAACAGCTACATTCCCAAGAACACATAATCATATAATTTCATAGATAGACGGTACCTCCAGGCCAATCCATACTTCACCAAGATTCTCTTTTGTATCATACACAAGTGTTGACCTAGCATCTGCTTGAAGGCCTCCAGTAAGTGGGAGCCCAGTCTCCCTGGAGGCAGACTATTCCACTTTGGGACAGCTCTAAATTATTGAAAGACTCATGAAAGAGAATTGCTCTTGGCGGAGGAAGGTTGGAGCCCAGTAGAGACCTACACCTAAAGGGAACGTCATGAAGACTTGATGAAACAAGAAAAAACCAAATTCTAGTCATCAAGAGAGGTGAGTTTACCCGTGTTTGAGCCCACTCTCTCCAGGGATCTTATGTATGCACCTTTGGTTTAGTGAGATGTTTCTATGCTATCTCTCCTTGATATACTCACTTATTAAATACCCTATCTAAAAGCTAATTCTTGCTAATAAAGGAAGGGAAGCACACTAATGGGGGCTTGTGAGTGACAGTACTCCATAGTACCCTTAAGGCAGTAGCAGTCAGCCACATTCTAGGGTCTCAATCTGCTATTTCTGCTGGGAGTTAGGGAAGTAGCCTCTCCAAGGGGATAAAACACAAACTTTGTGTAACCAATGGATTTGACAAACATGCTGTTTATGCCTCAGTTGTTTAGCCCTTAAAATAGTTTCCTCAGAACAGCTTTGTGAGGAAGGTTGTGCAAATATCCTCAAAATTTGTTAAAAGGAAAGGTTTTTTTTAAAGGAAAATATCAATGTAAGCTATCATGATCATTCATTTTGCAGCTAGGGAAACCCTTCCGCGTGCGCTGGGCATTCCGTTGTGTCACACTATCCTCCTTTTCTCATATCTTAACTGCTAAGTTTCTTCTACTTCCAGATCACCTTCATTCAGAATGATTTGCATAAAAAATGCACATTATTTGGAAAATTGGCCATCCAGGAGTGAGTCAGAAGATTCACAACCTCCATCTTTCCTGCCGTAGCCAAAGCAGTAATGCCGTTCTCTTCCCCCAGGCTCTCAAAGTTCCTGGTTTCTATTGATATGAAACCTAACTCAGGTAAATGCGATTCTCTGAGAAGCATCCAGGAGACTCTCCAAATCCATCCCTGGGCCCCGGCACAAGGGAGTATTTTAGCAGCTAACCTAATAGCCAAATATTCCACTTTGGTCTTGTCTGTGAATCTCCACTCCATCTCTAAATTACATTGGGCTCTGGGAATTGTCTGTAAATTGGCCTTGCTCTGGCCTGAGTCACACATCGGTTAAATCTTAAAAGCTATGGGGAAACGAATCCTGTAGCATTTTCCTATTGGCCCCAACAAGAGCCGACCATTTTGCGAATTCAGCTAAGGCCTTCATCTTGTCGATCTCCTTCAAAAGCCGATCTATTTAACGTCAGGATTTGAGCTGTGCTAGGACGAAACAGGCCAGACCCAGGCATTCTTGGACTGAGGCTGGGGAAGGAAAGCTCTGTCTTGCCAAAGCATGGTAAGAAGTGTTAGGGTTGGGGAATCTCAGGAAAAATAAGTAAAATTAAAATGGTGATAGACTTGTTCCAGTCAAACTGGCTTCCCCCACTTCCTTCTTGTCTTCCCCTCCTCTCCCTATTAGAATACAAGCTTCTTGAGAATATGAATTGTTTCATCTGTTGTATTTCTATCCTGAGTACTGCAGTGAAATGTCTAGGTACTTAATAAATGCCCGATTGACTATTCCTCATACAAAGTACCCCATGACTCACCTCCCTGCCCTTGGACTGGATGTTCTCCAAGTCCAGAATGTCCTTCCTCTTCTCCTCTGCTTTGCACAGCCCCTTGTTTCTTTCTGCAGTGGTGGCTAATGTTTATAAAAGGGCTTTGTCTAAATACTGGCCCTGTCACCCTGGAATGGTGTTAACTTGACTGTCAGTGTTCTAGTTAAACTCTCCAAGACGATGAATTGCCCAGAAGGGGTCACCTTACTTTGTTAGGAGGGGTTTGCTAATCTGGAAGTTCCCCATACCAATGAAATTACAACTCACTTCCTATCCTTGTCTCGTCGATCCTCACAACTGCTGGGTGAGGTAGGCAGATTAATATTCCCATTTCATAGATAAAGAAACTAAGTCTAAAAGAAGTTAAGTGACTTGCCCGGAGAAGGGATTTGAACTCAGGTCTTCTTGGCTCTGAGTCCAGTGCATTATCTCCTACCCCTTGTTGCTCCATGCCTTCAGGATTCCATCCTCCCAGACCCCCAAGGTCAAAACCTAGATGTCATCCTTGACTCTTCACTATCTCTCACCCCCAATGTCCAAGCTGTTGCCAAGTCCTGTCGATTTCACCTCTGTAACATCTCTCCAATACACCCCCTCTCTCTTCTGACGTTGCCCCCACCCTAGTGCAGGCTCTCATTACCTCTGCCTAGACTTTTGCACAGCTGTTGGTGGGTCTGCCCATCTTGAGTGCCTCCCCACTCCAATCCATGCTCCATTCAGCACCAAAGGGATGTTCCTAAATCACAGGTCTAATCATGTCGCTTCCCTCCTCAACCAACTCCAGTGGCTCCCTATTGCCTCCAGAATCCAATGCAAAATGTTGTGTTTGGCCTTCAAAGCCCTTCATAACTTGCCCCTCCTACTTTTCCAGTCTTCTTATGCCTTACCCCCCAGCAAATACTCTTTGATTCAGTGATGCCAGCCTCCTGGCTGTTCTACAAACAAGATCCTCCATTTCTAGGCTCTGGGGGTTTTCACTGGCTGCCATCTGCCCCGACCCATGCCTGGAACATTCTCCTTCCCCATCTCTGCTTACTACCTTCCCTGGCTTTCTTTAAGTCCCAGCTAAAATCTCACCTTCTACAGAAAGCGTGCCCCCACCTCTATTCATTCTACTGCCTTCCCTCTCTTATATTTATCCTGTATATGACTTGCTTTGTACAGATTTGTTTTTTGCTTGCCGTCTCTCCCATTGGATCATGAGTTCCTTGAAGGCAGGGTTGTCTTTTGCTTCCTTTTGTATCCTTAGCACTTAGCACAGTAGCTGGCACATAGTA
This sequence comes from Phalanger gymnotis, assembly GCA_028646595.1. Lineage (NCBI taxonomy): Eukaryota > Metazoa > Chordata > Mammalia > Diprotodontia > Phalangeridae > Phalanger > Phalanger gymnotis. The sequence continues at coordinate 317,541,190 of CM053626.1, forward strand.
GGTACTTAACGTTTATTGACCGACTGACCGATAAATTTAGTTCAAGCAATACCTTCTACATGGAGACCCTGGCCTCTCAATAGCTAGTACCCTCCCCTTCTTAACTACCTCAAATTTATTTCGGATTTATTCCATATAGACATACACATGTATATGTGCACATCTATGTATGTGTGTATACATATACATTCATGTTGTCTGCCCTGTTATAATGTAAGCTTCCTGAGGGCAGGGCCTTTTTAACTTTTGTGTTTGTGTGGTCAGTGCCTAGCATTGTGCCCAGCCCATAACAGAGGCTTTGGAAATGCTTGTGGATTGCTGATTGAATGCAATTAAATTTAATTTTTATTAAGTGCCTATTAGGCATAAGGTATGGGATTAGCAGTTGCTCATACTAAGGCCCAGGGATGTCAAATGACTTATCCAAAGTTACTTAGGGTAATGGGAATGGCTAGAAAATTCTACAGGACAGAATAAATGAGACTTTTTGGTAGTATGTTTGGAAGCAAAGTACAGGTCATACTCTGCCTTAAAATGAGAAAAATTTTCCTAACACTTGGCACTAACCAACAATAAAACAGAATGCCTTGGGAGGTAATGAGTTCCCCATCACTGGAGGTATTTCTTTTCCACTGGATGGATAACTACTTATGGTACATAAGGTGGGAATAAATTTTTGAGTCAGGAGTTGTACTAAATGACCGCTATGTCCCTTCTAACTAAAATGAAGAGCTTAATGAAATAAGCATTTAATAAGTGTGTACTATAGGCAAGACTCTCTTCTTAGCACTTTTTGTTGTTGGTTAGTCCTGTTTGACTCTTCATGACTCCTTAGACCATAGAACAGCAATACTGTTCATGGGGTTTCCTTGGCAAAGATATTGGAGTGTTTGCCATTCCCTTCTCTAGTAGATTAAGGCAAACAGAGGTTAAGTGACTTGTCCAGGGTCACACAGCTAGTGAATGTCTCAGGCCAGATCAGAACTCAGGTCTTCCTCGCTCCAGGACAAGCACTCTATCCACTGAGCTACTTGGCCTCCTTAGCACTAGAAATACCCAAATCAATATGATACAGACACTGCTCCCAAGCAGTCATTCATAATTTAATGAGGAGAAGGGCAAGGACGTGAATCATATGATACATAGGAGCCTGAAATATGGGCAGAGGGAAGAACCAGGAAAAATGCTCGGGGAAATTTGAGGAGGGAGCAATTATGTACCTGGAGGAGTTTAAAGGAAGGGAATGACGTCAACAAATCAAAATGGGGTCATTCCAAGCATAGAGAATAGAAATGAATGAATGAATGAAAACAGAAGAGGTCAGAGAAGACGAGGTATCGACTCTAGACATTTGGACTAGAACATAGAATATGTACACTCCCCTTCAAAGTAGTTCTCTTGGTGAGATAAACACTTATTGCCATAATGTGCCCATTACTCAGAACTCTACATTCAATTTTCAGGCATATTCTTTTGAATGTCTTTAGTGGGAGTAGATCTTTATCTTTTGGGGATAGAATTAATTTGTGGAAACAGCCAACCAGCCGAAACTTTTGTAGCCAAATCTCAGGAAAGAGGCTGAGTTGAAACAGAGCATGGATGCAGGTTTTCTTGAGTGAGTCTTCCAAGAGAGGATTTGCAGAGGTCTTCTGAGTGAGCTCAGCCTCATTAGACTCGGTCTATGGGTGTCCTGGGGCACTGACTTTGAGGGTTGCAGGGGAAATTCTGGCACAATTTTCACATAAATAGAATCACAGAATTTCAGAGCCTCACTTTACGATCAAGGATCCATGAAGCAGCATGGTACAGTGAATAGTAGGATTTGGCTTCAAGTCTCGCCTCTTGACACCTGCTGATCAAATGGCCCCGAACAAGCTCCTTAATATCCCCGTGCTTTTGGTGATGCCAACTTGAGTAGAGGTGCTGAGCTGCATTTATAGGAGGCATTTCTTCACCGGGAAGTTCCTGATATCAATGAAATCAGTTTGGTCCCTATCCTTATTGGGGAAATAGTTTCTGAGAGATAAAGATGCTAGGCTAAAAAATTTTAGAGCTGAAGCTTGAACTCAGGCCTGCTGACTCCAAGGCACAGTACACCTCCTATTCCTTCGTTTCTCTGAATCAACAAGCACATATTAAGCATCTACTGTATGCCAAGCACTGTGTTAGGTGATGAGTCTATGAAGACAAAGAATGAAGGGGTTCCTATAATCTTCATGAGTATAGAGAATGTTTCATTCTCTGCTTTTCCAAAGGTATTCTATAATTGACCTTAAGGGTCTTCCCCTCCCAGTTTGATTTTTTTTTTTACTAAAGGGGCCATCCCTCGACTCACTTCTTAAAGTGGCCTATTCACTGAATGGGCATTACTTCACTCTAAGTGAGTACTGTTCTCTATGCCTTAGCCTAAAAAGGGCCAGGATCTCCCATTGCATACTGGGCCATCTCCAGTGGTCTTGACGAACATCTGGCCACTGGACCCAGATGGCTCTGGAGGAGAAAGTGAGGCTGGTGACCTTGTGCAGCCCTCCTTCACTCAAACTTAAGTCAATTGCAAGTCATGTCATCTCCCTAATGTCACGCTCCTCTTAGAGAATGAAGGGCAAACACGGTATTTTGCTCACAAGTCTATCTAGAAAAAGCCAGAATGTAAGTTTTCTGAAGGTATTACCTGTTTTGTTTTCTTCCTCTGCATCCCCAGTGCCTACATAGTACAGCTCCTAGACACTCACTGACATATATTTTGAATTTAATTCATTATAAACTGTAAAGTGTGACAGAAATATGATTCTGTAGGATCACAGGATTCAGATGCATCATAACAGTCAATAATTAATGAGTGATATTTCTGTAGCAATTTAAGGTTTGAAAAGTACTTCTTATTTAATCCTCTCAAAATACTGCAGGGCAAGTGTTATCACTGGCCACATTTCACAGATGAAAAAAAAAACCTGAAGCTCAGATAAACTAAATAAATAAGTGCCTTGGTTCAGAGGTTCCCAGAGCTCTTAAGTTTCTGAAGTGAGAAGATTTAGGAGTCCAAAAACATATTCACCGCCATGTTGCCTATCAATGCTTGGTAAAGATGATCTCATTTGATCTTTACAAAAACACTGTAAGCTAAGCATTAGAGGTCTTGTAATACCAATTTATGGATATGGAAATCCAAGTTCCTAGAAGTCAATGACTTGCCCAATGTCACTCAACTTGTGTGAGAAGTGGGAATTCAATCTAGTCTTTCCTGACTTTGGAACCAACCTCCTTTGTGTTACTCCACACTGATATAGAGTATATCATTATGGGAATGTATGTTTCAAGCTGGAAGGCTCCAGAGGCCATCTTCTCCAGCTCCTTCATTTTACAGATGAAGAAACTGAGGCTCAGAGATATCACATGACTTGCCCAAGGTCACCAAGGACACAGAATCATAGACTTTGTCTCTTCTTTACCTAGATTGTTATTCTCTCAATTTTTCTTGTCTTGTTACTCTAGCTAGCATTTCTAGTACTTTGTCCAGGAGAATTGATGCCAATGGTCATACTCATTTCACTCCAGATTTCACTGGTAAGGATTCTAGCTTATCTCCATACAAATAATGGGAGCTTTTGGTTTGAAATATAGACTGCTTATCATTTTAAGGAAAGGTCCATTTATGTGTTTTTTCCTATTTTTTAAAGCAAATAATTGTTCTATTTTGTCAAAGGCTTTTCTCACTTCTCTGGATATTTTTAAGGCAAGGGAACCTTAGTGCAAAGAGCTTGATGTGACCTTCCCAGGTCACCTAGGTAAGAAGTGACAGCCAGCATGTGAACCCAAGGCCTCTGACTCAAAATCCAGCTCTTTTAGTGCCATAGCCCCCCACCCCCAGTTGTAACCCATTAGGTTTCTTTCTTCCAGGAGAAGCATCTTGCTTACAGGAGAGGCCAATCTGTACCTGTTTTCCTGTGTGCTTGAGCACTGGAGGAAGTGCACAATCCCTGTGCTGTCAGAGAAGGGACTTGATAGTAGAAGCTTTCACATCCTATTAACGTATATCAGGGATATAGGAAAGGTTGAGCATTTACTTACCAGTTAAGCGGCTGGACTTTCTCAGGAGAAGCACTCTGTCATGTCGAAATGACTTCTAGGAATAAATCAAATTTCCCTGTGTACTTAGGGGAGAAGGAATTATTGAAATGCCATCCCTGCTGGTAGAGGCAGGGAACCTGCAGTCTTGGTGAGAAGCCACCAGGGGGAGCGCTTGGCTCATCCCTGAGCGGGCTCATCTGATCTAGTGGAGGTTGCGGCTGCCAGGTTTTCCAACAATCACAGTACAGCTCTCTCTCTCTCTCTCTCTCTCTCTCTCTCCCCTTCTCTCTTTGCTCTTTCTCTCTTTTATCCCATCCTCCCTCCCTCCTCCCGTCTCTCTTCCCCTCTCTCCCTCTGTGTCTACCTCCATCTCTCTTCCCCGATCTTTGTCTCTCCCCTTTCCTCCCTCTACGTCTCCCTTACTCTTCTTCCCTCTCCCTCCCTCCCTCCTCCTCCTCCTCTCTGTCTGTCTCTCTCTCTCTCTCTCTCTCTCTCTCTCTCTCTCTCTCTCTCTCTCTCTCATTTTATGGACCACCTTATGAATTATTTGTGGGTCCAATAAGAGGCAATTATTAATACTTCCTATGATTTCAAGAGTAACATATTCTGACTTAGAGACTCTTGCCTTTTATCCAAATGGCTCCATGGACAGACAATGAAAGCAGTTTATGGTAAAACAATAGAAAGCCCCAATCTGAGGGTCTGATCTCTGGCCCCAGTGGGTATCAGAGATCTGCCCTGAAGGAAGAAGGAGCTTAATGATATTGAGGGGGGTTGTATAGAGGGGGGAAGGGAGAAACACAGCACTAAACCAAGGGAGATTCTTCTTGGATCAGCCCTGTCCAACTGAGCTAAGGCAGAATAATCAGGCAGAGGCCTAGCTGAATTGATGAAAAGTCAGAATTATAGATTTTGTTTTGGGAAAAAAGAAATGTGGTTTTATTATTTTCAATTACACTCCATTCGTTAATATAGCCTAACAGCTAACGAGGCTGCCAAGGAGAGGTCTGGCTGGATCCTGCTTTAACATACTTGTAGAATGACTGAGCTGCAAGGGCCTTGAGACATTATCCATAACACATCCTCCTCTCCAGTCATTTTGTAGACCAGGAAACAGGCTCTGAAAAGAGACCTATGTACAGCTATGTACATAGCTACATACCCAATGGAAGCACCAGGGATAGCATTCTGGTCTCTGATCTCCCTCTGTCTCTCTGGACACTGATCTAGTGTCCTTTCTGAATGGACATTCATTGTATGTGGGGGTAGCTAAGTGCTTGCAGCCTTTTATAATAGGTAACTTGGCATGGTGAAAAGCATGCTAATTTGGGAGCCAGATGACTTGGGTTTGAATCTCAGCTTGGCTATTTTCTACCTGTGTGACATTGGGCAGTCACTTTGTCCTGTGGCCCTCAGTTTCCTGATGTGTTAAATGACTAAATGACCTCTGAGGTCGTTTAAGCTCTAACTCTATGACCCAAGGATTCTATTCTCCTGAATCTGTTCTCATAAATCTTGTTCACACTGCCAATTTGCCCACCCCCCCATCTCTGTCTAGAAATCTAGAAACAGAGCTTGTGCCTGAATTTCTAAAGATTCTGAATTTGTGAAGCATTTAGGGGTTTATCTTTCCTCCTCACCCTGGAGTTCAATGTACCACCAGTACAATGAAATCACCAGTCTCATTTACATTTAAGGTTGCAGTTTAGCACAAAGAAAAGTGACAAGGAACATCTATTTTTGGCCTGGGCACACACCTATTTGGGGCAGCCTGGAACATCAGGACATCTTTTGGCATCCATTGGCCTGATACTGTGAATGGTCGATGAGTCAGGCTGATAATGGAATAGGAGGCAGAGATCAAGACAGAATCCTTCCAGGAAGCTGCAGAACTTTCAGTCATCCCAAGCTGGTTGTTGCTGCAAATGCCCGTTGTCAAGCTCACTCTTCTCTCAGCAATGCCATATGGCCAGGGATCGTGGAACATCCTGATCTCAGCCGAATTCCAGTGGCAGGTGTGGGCTCTGGTGAGGGGCATGGTGGAAGTGAGCAGGCTACAGCATAGTACCCGTGATGACTTGTTATCAGCAGGAGAGGCATCCCACAAGGTCTTATTTTGGCTGTGTACAATGAGAAAATGAGGTAGGTCAGCTGCAGGGCAAGACTAAGACAACAGATGGACAACTTAAGTGTCATATGGGCAGCCCTGAGATGATTATAGCATAATAACTCATGTTTACATAGGGACAGGGAATAGAGCTGTGATTCCATTGATATTTGGAACTCCCATCTACCAGTGCAGAGCAGTACCTTGTCTGCTACTGACCGCCTACAACACTGAGAGCTCAAGTGATTTGTCCAGGGTCACATGGCCACTAGGTGTCAGGGGTAGGAATTAAACCCAAGCCTTTGGTCTCTGAGACCAGATTTCCATCTGATCTGGCATGTTGACTCTCAAGACAATTCAATAAATAATTATTATGGGGTAAGATGTTATGTTCAGCTCTAGAAATAAATACTAAAACTAAGTGGTACCTGCCCTCAGGGAGCTTCTGTTCTAATAGAAAAATAATGAAAGTATTTTAACCTTTAGGGAAGCCTCTAGCTTGTTGGGTTGATCATCTCTAGAGAGAGCTCATGGGCAATCATGGACAAGAATCACCCAAGCTAAGAAAGTAGGAAGGGATTTGGGTCTGTATCAGTGGATGCAATCTTGAATCCAGCAAAGTCTCAGCCCATTTGGATTAGAGGTTGCATCAACGAGGGTTTCCTTTGCCAGTGAACATATCCACATGACACTTGAAGGAATCCAAGGAAGGCTGGAGGCAGAGAGGAGGAAGAATGTTCCAGGTGTGGAGGATCTTGTTCTTTCCAGCTTTGATGGTGTTTCTACTTAACTTCAGAGATTTTCTACTGGCCAGAATGTCTTGTTTATGATAACATTGGTTTACAGAAGAGGAAAGAGAGAGAGGTTGGCCATAGGTAGACGAGGGGGCCTAAGGTGGTGATGTGCCTGAGTTTGGAATCAGACCACACAACTGCTCCTCTGGCCTCATCATCATTCTCCATGGTTCACCTAAAGAAGAGAGTACTGGGAGCTCCTCAAAGTGGATTTTTGAGTTCAAGCCTTAACTAATTGACTAATTTCCTGCCATATTCATAGGCTAGCACTTTTCGACTAATCATAGGATTAGATTAAGAGCTGGAAAGTCTGTCATTTTACATCATTTTACAGATGAGTAAACTGAAGATTGGGCAGCAAGGTGGTACAATGGGTAGATCACTGGACCTGGAGTCTGGAAGACTTGGGTTCAAATCTTGCCTCAGATCCTTACCAGCTGTATGACTCTGGGCAAGTCACTTCACTCTATTTACCTCAGTTTTCTCCTCTGTAAAATGAGCTGGAGAAGGAAATGACACAGTAATCCGGTATCTCGGCCAAGAAAACCCCAAATGGGGTCACAAAGAATCAGACATAACTGAAAAACAACAAAAACTGAAGAATGGAGAGGTTAAGTGACTTATAGTCACACCGCTAGTAAGTTCTTAAGACAGGATTTGAACTCAGATCTTCCTGACTCCAAGTTCAGAGCTCTGTCTACTGAGTCGTCTAACTGCCTTATGAGCATTTCCACTGGAAGGAGAGAAAAAGAAACTCAACATCAGTATTCCTTCTTATTAGAGGTCTACAGGAAGAGATTTCTTGTAGGATGTCAGGTCCTGGAGGGACCATAGAACATAGAATCCTAGATCTGTCAAGGACCTTTGAATACAGAAGCTGAAAGTTTGATATGGCTTTTGAACCAACAATTTTTCAGAGCTGGATGGGACCTTAGAACAGTGAATGTCAGAGCTGGGAGCGACTTTTACAGAGAACTCATGAGAGGCAGGTACTCACATGGTGGTCAGAAGAAGTGATACAAGGACACTCTTAAGGTCTCTCTGAAGAATCATGGAATCAATTGTGTGAATTGGGAGACACTGGCAAAGGACCAGCCAGCATGGGATGCCCAGTGCTCTGTGAGCAAAACAGAACTGCAGTAGCTCTACAGAAATGTGAGATGTGCAGATTTAGAGAGAAGATTCTCCACTTCCAATGCTTGTGTGGATGATTTGTGCCCGCCCTGTGGTGGAGCCTTCTGAGCTTACATTGGTCCGATCAGACACAGTTGGCCATATTCTACCTTGGTCCCGACATAGTGATGTTGTTTGATCCTCTTTGATACTGAAGGACAAAGAGGCATTTTATCCTTGGATTGCCCCCCTGGCAGGAGTGTAACTAGCACCTGGTCACTTAGGCTTTGCCCCAGTGTGCCTCCCCTTCCTCCCTGCAGTGACTGCCATTACTTTCACTTTCTTCGAGGTCCTCTCCAGGAATGAGACCTTCCTTCAAACTCAGACCATCTCCACTGCCCCAACCCATGGGCTCTATCATCTCTGGAGGGATGCTCCAAATATCTTGTGTCCTTCACCTCTGCCCCAACTGAATGTGTCCCATGTACTGAAATTCCTCACTACAGCTCTGTAACTTGGACTTCCTCTCTCTTTAATTGCCTTTTTAATCCAATAATGGCCAGAGAGGCCAGATGATGTGATGTAGTGGAGAGAGCTAACTAGATTTAGAGTCAAGTTCCTGGGTTTGAATCCTACTTCTTTCACTTACTACTACCTGGGCAAGTCACTTAACCTTCATTGGTCTCAGCTTTCTTTTCTTTAAAAGGTGGAGATTAGACTAGATGGCATTTGACATTCCTTCCAGCTCTAGGTTTGTTATACATGAACTTATGGCTTCATGGCCTCACGAACAGTCTGAGAAGCAATGTGGTCCAATAAAAAGCAAAGTGGGTTTGGATCCAGAGGGCCTGGGTTCAAACCCTGCTTCTTTCATGTACAATCTCCAGTTCCATTGGGTGAAAGGAGTCCCTTTTTCCTGAAAATCCTGACCTATGGTCCAGGTTCATTGCAGCTCAGGAGAGAATTGGGTGAGCCAAGAAGGTCTTGCCCAGGATAGGGGTCAAAACCCCAGGACTGTGGGATTATCCTGTGGCATCTTGTGGGTCCCTTCTGCTAACCACCCTGTGACATTCATCCTCTTCCTTCATTAGAGATCCTAACATGGTTCCCAAGGCAGTAAAGCAGGGTGGTCAGGGCCACTGCTGCTTGGATAATCACTCTGCCCCCTCATTGTGTGCTCCATTCACATTGTTGGCCAGCTGACATGCCCCTTCTACAGCGTATCTATCACTGCCTGAAAGCTGCTTTCTCAGATGTTCTTTCTTAGATCAGTGCAACCAACAGCCTGTTTTTTGACAACTGCATCAGCCCTCTGGCTCCCTGATGACTGAGGGCAGGGGATGGGACAGGCAGGGCCTATATTTTTCTGCTTCAGACAGTTTAGTTTGATGAAAAGGTTTATGTGACTTGACAAACCAAAGAGGGAAATTGTCAGCCCCCAAATGCCATTGGGCCCAATGGTCAGGATGGCCTCCCTGGACGAGAACCCCATCTCGGAGGCCCGTGGCTAGCCAAACCCACCTCTTTGGGCTGCGGTGGGCTGAATAATCCATTGTGAGGTTCAGATTTGAAAATAAGAAGTCAGTAGTGAAATCAGAAGAGAACAGCCCTCCCTGGGGATGCGGGAGGCTAGAAAGCATTTTCCTGTGTGCAGGAGCTCAGTTCACAAAGAAAGCTATTCTCCTTTGAAAAGTAAAAGGGGGAGAAACACAGAATGCCTTGACCTTCCATGTCTACTCCAGGTAGCTTGTCAAGTCCTCTCCATACCTTAAATCCTCAGATGGAGTGCAAATATGAAACAGTCACCCAGTGACACCTGGGACACCCATGGAGTCTGCATGGGGGATGGATGTGTGGAGATGTCTCTGTTCATGCCGCCCAGAGGAAAAAGTAGCTCCAGTGGAGCCCAAGGGGTCATTCTGTAGTGGGGAAGGAAGGGCCATGCTGTCTAGTCTAGTCTAACCTAGTCTGGCTGACTGAGAGATGAATTATCTTGGATGAGCAGGAGAAATCCATTTTGGCTGCAGACAGTGAGGTAGTAAAGTTCCTTCCCAGTGTGCCTGCCGCACCCAATGTGGAGACTAGTGGGGATTTATGGACCAGTCGAAGGTGGCTTTCCAAATGCAGGACTCAGGCAGTTGCTAAGGGGACACACTCAGATAGGCATGTGGCCTTTGTAGGGGAAGGGGAGCGAGTACTGGGATGGGAGAAAAGGGAATGATTCTTTGTACCCCAGGCAAAAGTGAATATGGGCTACCCCCGATCCTGCCGTGCCATTACTGGTCATCTACACAAAAGACAGCAAAGACAGAGGGAAAAGTTCTGTCTACGTAAGACTATTTTTGCAGTATTTTTTGGTAGTGGCAAGCAATTGGGAGAAAAATAGACACACATCAATTGGGCGATGACTGAAAAAATTATGGCATATAAAAGAAATGGACTATTATTGTGCTGCAAGAAACAATAGATAAGAAGAATGAGAATTCAGAGAAATAAGGAGAGATTTGGATGAATGGATGAAGAGTAAAACCGAACAAGGAGAGCAACATACAGAATGAAGGAAGGAAGGAAGAAAAGAAGAAAGGAAGGAAGGAAGGAAGGAAGGAAGGAAGGAAGGAAGGAAGGAAGAAAGGAAGGAAGGAAAAAAGAAGGAAGGAAGGAAAAAAGAAGGAAGGAAAGAGAGAGAGAAGGAGGGAATGAAGGAAGGAGGGAGGGAAGAAAGGAAGCAAAGAAGAAAGAAGGGAGGAGAGGAAGGAAGAAAGGGGGGAAGGTGAGGAGGGAGGGAAAGAAAGAAGAAAGGGGAAGAAAGAAAGGAAACACATTTATTAAGCACCTATTATGTGCCAGTCTACGTGCTAAGTGCATTACAAATATTTTTTCATTTGATTCTCACAACAGCCCTGGGAGATAAGTACTATTATTATGTCAAATTTACAAATGAGGAAACTGAGGCAAACAGAGGTTAAGTGACTTGCCCAGGGTCATACAGCTACTTCGCATCAGAGGCTGGATTTGAACTCAGGTTTAGTCCAACCCCTTCATTTTACACGCTTGTCAATGGAAGCCCAGAGAAGCGATTTGCACAAAGTCAAACAGATCATCAGTGGTTGAGTCAGCATTCAAACCCATGATCTCTGACTCCAAGTCCTTCACTTCCTAATGTATAGCAGAGCCTATAAGGATGACTTGGGGAGTGGGGAGAGTGTAGACAGTCCCAAAGAACATTGTTGGCAGTTGGTGATGATGGTGTGCAATCACATGGAATAGGAGGGGAGAGCTTGGCAGGGCAGGGAAGGGCAGCGTGAGGTCATTGGGACTTTAGTGTACCATACATCGGTACAGATGCCTGGGACAGATGCTACACAGAGATAATGAGGGGGGGGCCCAAATAGAAACAGGAAGGGACCAAACCGAATTGCTTCTGGAAAATTACACAGCATCTGTAAATCGCCCCAATTTTCTCCATGAAACAGAGACTCATCTTTTTAATAACCATGCTATCTGGATGTTTCCTTAAGGCTCAAAGTCATGAAATACCACAACTTTCAAAGGGTGGTACCCCAAAATCAGTGGCAAGACTCATTGTTGGGTTAAGTTGCAATACATTATCATCTAAGAATTGCACAGGGGAAGGAGAAAGGAATAGGAAGAAAGGAATAAATATTTCTATAGTACCTACTATGTGCCAGGCACTATGCCAAACACTTTACAAATATTATTTCATTTGACCTCATCAAGCCTGGAAGGGCGGTGCTATTATTATCCCCCATTTTATAGATGGGGAGACTGAGACAGACAGAGGTGAAGGGACAGGCCCAAATTCACACAGTTAATGAGTGTCTGAGGCTGAATTTGAACTCAAATCTTCCTGATTCCAGGCCCAAAAGGAAAGAGGTGTGGTAGAAAAGATTTCATAAAGGCAACATGTGGTCAATTAGATTGTAAAAAGACAGAAATATGAGGTAGTATAGGATTAAGGCAAAGATGCGGCCCAGTCCCATAAGAATCAGTCCAGGAACACTAGTGGCCAGAATTTATTAAGGCTGGTGAGGAATGCTGGGTGCTGAGGTCTCTCCTAGAGCTGAGAGTCTGTTCCAAGGTGCATTCCACTCTTGATGTTCCATGTTTGAAGGCTCCTCCTAGCTCTGACATTCTATGTGCTTATGCCCCTCCCATCCTGATCTACTGAGGCCCCTTCCAAATCTGATATTCCATGTTGTAAGACCAGTTCTAATATTCTTTGTTCTAAAGTGCATGAGGTATGATCAGTTCCTGCATTTGGGAGATATTACCTAGCATATGAATGAATGGAGGAAAAGACAGATCGATGGATGGCTGGATGGCTGGATGGGTGGGTGGATGAATTCTTTCTCCTGTGTGAAAGACCTAGCAGTATTTGGCATTAATGCTGAAATGCCTTTGAAAGGGAATAAAATCCAGGTTGATGTCAGGAAAGTGAAGGCAGGCATATTTTTTTCTTCCAGGCAGCTGTAGCAAGACATTAAAATTCACCCAGGAGTCACTAGAATCCATTCAGCTGGAACTGAGACCAGCTAGGAATGTGACTGACCACATTTGTTTACAGTGTGCTAATCCTTCTCTGTTTTTAGTTCTGCACAGAAAGACTTCAGGAGAAATGTACTAAGTCTAATTACAGACTGTGGGCACTGAATATCTCAGGGGAAAGCATGTCCAGAATAAAAGTACTACAATGGTTATATATGTTGGGTTTTATTTTTTCTATCCTGGGTTCCTGGGTTCATACTGTCTTAGCTCTGAGGAATTTCCTAGGCCAAGGTAGGAGAACATTTCCATAAAGATTAACTCTGTTCTGTGTCCAGGGGCAGGGTCAGTCTTACCTGTTGTTAACAATGAACATCATAGTGGAAGAGTCCAGTTGGGGCTGTTTACTGAAGATGAATGTCATGGGCTTCACTTGTTAGAGAAAGAACAGATATTTATGCTTTATATTTATATATTATATTATATGCTACATATTTATGCACACTGCCTCAAATGTTAATGTACCCTGGTCAAACCAGCCCATCCTCAGCAATTGCCCATGGGTGAGAAAGCCAGAAGAAGCTAGCAAGTATGTCTTGGAGAAGTTTATAGCAGCTTGGCTGTGGTAGGCTGGGGTTTTCATTCTTATTTTTCTTGGGTTTTAATTGTGTGGCTGTGGCTGCTGTCCTTTTCAGAAGCAGTCAAAAGCCTGTGTGATGTATCTGTGCTTAGTTATGGGTCTCGAATGGTCAAGGTCTAGACAGATGAGGAAACTGAGTCTCAGTGTGAGGGCCATAGGACTTGTAAGAGACAGAGCTGAGCAAATTGGCAGAGAAAACAAAGGATGAGAATAGCCAATGTTGCCAAAATTGTCAGGACACAGGCACAGTAATTCATTGTTGGTGGAACTGTGAATCAGTAAAGCCATTTTGGAAACAAATTTGGAATTATGCAAATAAAGTGCCAAACTGTCTATGCCCTTTTACCCAGAGATTCTGCTATTAGTTATATACTATAAGGAAGTTGTTGGTTAAAAAAAAATGTCCTGAGGGGCAGAGCCAAGATGGCGGCTGGAAAGTGGGGACTAGCATGAGCTTCCTGCCAAGTCCCTCCAAAAACCTATAAAAAATGGCTTTGAACCAATTCTAGAACTGCAGAACCCACGGGGTAGCAGAGGAAAGCAGGGCTCTAGCCCAGGACAGCCTGGATGGTCTCTGGTTAAGGTCTATCCCGCACGGAGCTGGGAGCAGAGGGGAGCGGAGTGGAACTGAGCGGAGCAAAGCCCAGCATGGGCAGTGTGGGCCAACAAGACCAGGAGCTGGGCGGAGCATGCCCTAGCACCCTGAATCAGTGAGCTGCAGCAGTTACCAGACTTCTCAACCCACAAACACCAAAGACAACAGAGTAGGTTAGTGGGAGAAGCTGTTGGGGACAAAGAGTTTGCGGTTGAGCCACCACCCCGGGGGCAGCGGAGGTGGGGCAGCTACAGAGCTACAGCTGCAGTTGCTTCTGGTCCCAGGCCCACCTGGTGGGAGAAATTAAGTGGAGGATCAGAGCAGGAGTGAAGAGCCTGCTGAAGATCTAAATCCAGTGCAGATTGGGGGTTCTTGGGGAAGGAGGAGTGCTGGTGAAGCAGAGCTGGCACA
>CM053626.1:317555920-317574291 GCA_028646595.1 Phalanger gymnotis
ATTGAAGGAAGGATTAGAGCCTAAGCCTTAACTGCCTTCAGATCTGGTGCCCTATTAATTATGTCTCACTGCCTCTTGCATGAGGGTCATTGAGGGATTGGGAGATTCCATTAGCCTGGAAGAGAGAAGATCCAGAGGTAATATGAAAACTAGTTCAAATACTTAAACAGGCTGTGTCATGTGGAGGAGCTATTTGAGTCATTTGGGTTGGAACTTGGCTTCCTAGATGCCCACAAAGCAGAGCTGGGAACAATGGGTAGGAATTACAAAGAAGACAGAAGAAAAGCCTTCTACCAACTAGAAGGATCCAAAGAGGCATTGCATTGCCTGGGAGGTAGGGTGTTCTTTTTCAAGAAGAGCATGGCGGACTTTCTCCTCATTTTGCCTGGAACACACTTGCTCCTCACCTCCATCTTGAATATTTAGTAGTTTCCTCAAAGGCTCAGCTCAAATTCTACCTTCTCCATGAGACCTTCCCTGATCCTCCCAGATGCTTATGTCCCTATCTTATCTTATCTTGTGTCTATTTTATATCTTTGTGTAGCCAGACATATACAAATGTATACACACACATACATACCTGCACACATACATACACATATGCATACATACATATTGTCTCTTCTTTTTAAAATTGTTTTCCATTTAATAGTATTTTGCAAAATTAAATTAAACTTAAAAATACTATGCAAAAATAATTTTCAACATCCACTTTTGTCAGATTTTGAGTTCAGATTTTTTTCTCTCCCTCCTCCCCTCTCCTCCAAGATGGCAAGCAATCTGACATAGGCCATCCATGTACAATCGTAGTAAACATGTTTTCACATTAATCATGCTGTGAAAGAAGAATCAGAACAAAAGGGAAAAACCACAAAAAAGAAAGAAACAAACAAAAACATAGTCAGATTGTCTCTTCTGAATGAATATAAGTGTCTTGTAGTTAATTTGGATATTTACTAAAATAACTGCAAAGGATATATGAAGGAAGACATTATCTGCATCCAAAGAAGGAACTGATAAATCGAATTATGTATAGAATGATTTTACACACACACACACACACACACACACACACACATACACACGTATGCATATTTGTGTGTAACAGTAGCCATCTCTGGGGTGGGGGTGAGGGGAGGGAAGAAAAAAGGAAAAAAGAAATTTAGGTGATAACTTTATTATATATTTAAAAGGAATAGCAATTTGTACATAATAGATGTACGATAATGTACATAATGGATAACAATGTACATAAAGATGTACATAATAGATTTGCAGTTTCATGCGCAATCTTTTTTTATTCTACTATATTATGGAAATATTTGTTTTATTTCATAAATGAAAGTTAAAACAAATACAATTAACAGAGAATGTAAGTTCCTTTCCAGCAAGAACTGTTTCATCTGCTGTTTAATCAATGTTTATTGATTGACTGTGATTTGGGGATTCATGTCCAGGCTTGGATTGTACTATACTGACTTTGTTGCCCCTTCAAAGCCACCACCTGAGATTCTGTGATTGCTTCATGCCCATTTCTTTTCTTTGAACATCCTGATCTGGAGTCAAACTCTTCTGTTTGTTAGATTCATATCAGTAACATATAGCACATTTATTTATGCTTTATACCTTACAAAAGTGGGTGCATGTGCGCATGCACGCACGTGCACACACACATACACACACACACACACTCATACACTTTATCTCATCACCCTTGCAGTGACTTGTGATATAAGAAGTGCAAGTATTTTTAGTCCCATTTTTAGATGAGCAAACTGAGGACTAGACTGGAGAACTGACTTGCAAACAACATGCAAATTAGGAGGTAGAATTGAGACTTGAACCCAGGGTTTCTGATTTCAGTTCCAATGCTCTTTCTATTACGCCAAAACCTTTCACGAGATAACATTTTGCTTTGATTCAGTCATTCCATATTTCTTGTTTAGAATATTTCAAAAGTAGGGACTTTGCTTCAAATTGAAGATTTCCAAATATCAAGCAATATGACCAAGCATTTATTAAGCACCTGCTATGCACCAGGCACTGTACTAGGTGCTGGGGACACAAAGACAAACATAAAATGGTTCCTTCCCTAAAGGAGTTTACAGTCTATCAATTAACCAATCAGAAAGTTTGTTATAAAAACATAAAGATGGCCTCAGAACCAGGAAGATTTGAGTTCAAGTCCTGATACATATTGACTATGTGACTTCGAATAAATAATTTAAACTCTTGGTACCTAGAGTCATTCTCTAAGACTCTATAGAGAAGGTGACTACTTACATCGATAGAGAGAATCCTCATCTGGGAGTTCTTGATACCGTGAAATCATGAGTCTATCCCCATGTGTCCAGCGCAGTGCTGGGCTCAGGGGATACAGAGACAAAAACATCAAGCCGTTCTTGCTCTCCAAGAAGTTGACTTTCCTGGAAATATTCTATTTAATCAATCAATCAATATTTATTAAGTGCCTACTATGTGCCAGGCATTGTGTTGAGCCCTAGGGATACAAAAAGAGGCAACAGATGGTCCCTGCCCTTAAGTAGCTTACAATCTAGTAGAAGAACTCAACTCTATGGGACATTTCTCTGGTGCTCTACAAAAAGACAAACTTTCACAAGTATCATTTCATCTAAACCTCACAGCTCTGGAAGGAAGTGAGGTGAGCAGGGATTCCTACCCCAGAGTGGCTGAGTGGTTAGTAATAACCAGCTACCACTTACATGCTGCTTTACAAAGTTGTTTTGTATGTGATATTGCCTCTGATTCTGCGAAGGAGACCTGTGGCTTAGGTCTGGTATCATCGAGATGAGAGATAGCAAATACCTAGGCTTACAACACACTAGCAAACTAGTAGCGGTAATAATGGGAATTTTAAGAGCTAGCATTTTCGGTTTTGCAAAGCACTTTACAGATATGGTCTCATTTGATCTTCACGATAGCATTGGGAGATAGGTGCTAGTATCACCATTTTACAGATGAGGAAACTGAGTCAGGTGGGGATTAAGTGACCAGTCCAGGGTCATGCAGTTACTAAGGATCTGAAGCAGGGTTTGGATTTAGATCTTTCTGACTGCATCTAGCACTCTGCTCATTAGGATCCCTATCTCCCTTTAGACTGTACAGCAGGGATTAGACCAAGACTCTTCATTTTAATATCCGTTGCATATTACATATATGCTCACACACATATGAATTTTAACTCTAATATCATTATAGCTTTTGTATTTTATAGTAAGAGATATCTCCTTTTAGCAACAATTCATTGAAAAAAAGGAGCCCATTTTCTATAACACTTAATTTGCAACTTGTATTTAAAGCAAATACACTTCAGGAAAAAAAAATCAGAAAATTCATCGTTAATAATTAGAAGACGAAGGCCAGGGAAGCCGTAGTGAGGGAAAACCTTTGCTGAGATACACTTAATTATAAAAGCTTATTATTGTAATCCCTTTTGAAAATGAACAAAGAGTCTCAATATTTGATGAACTTATCAAACAAGACAGACCCGGTGAAGAGGCGCATTTTAAGTCCAGGCAGAAGGAGACCCAATTAAAGACTTCGCCCAGTGCTGCGCGAGATAATCAGCCGCTGCTTTGTGAGGGAGGAAGAGCTCAGGCCGACTTAGTGTAGGCGTGTGGGGCCGGAGCTGTTCTGGACGGCGGCCTGGCTGATCCTTTTGGCCATCTTTAATGGGAGAAAATGATCAGTGGAACCAGTGGGATTGCAGCCAACCGATGGGGCTCTTTTCCATGGCCGACATGCTTATAGCAATCAGGGCTCTCCTCCTAGAGTCCTAGGAGCAGATTCGAGGACAGAGAAAGTAAAGATGCAGAGTACAACATCTAGGCGGGGTCTTAGACTATAGACTGAGAGACCTATCCAGGGTCATACTGCTAAGTATTAGAGGCAAGATTTAAACCTACGTCTTCCTGCTATCTATGTTCGTACAGAGTTGTTTTCATGTTGCTTTCCCTCTATGGACCCTCTTTGGGCAGGGATTGATTTTTGTCTTTGTTTGTACCCCCAGCATTTAGCACCATGGTGCCTGGCACACAGTAGGGGCTTAATAAATGCTTGTTGATTTGACTTGGCCGTCTATTGTAGTTACATTCAGATTCCCATGCAAACAGCATGAAGAAAGGGAAAGGAAAGAATATTGATTTTTGTTTTCTTTCAGGCTCGTCGCCTTTGAAGTTTAGCTATGGAAGAAGGGGATGAGACTGTGCTTGAAGATTATATCTATACTCATTCAAGATCTTTTCCTTGCTGGCTTTGGGGAACAAATGCTTTTTGAAAACTTAGCTTGGCCGTGAAGTATGCCTATGAATTTTTTTCTGTCAAATCCTTTGTATCATCTTGACAATTTCATTGTGTAAGTGTTTATAGATGCCTTCATTGGGAAGGGCTCGCTATTCCCCTTCTGCTTAGTGGGAAGCGGGGGGGTAAAAATGGAATGTGTATCTTAGCCAATGAGGTGGGAAGACACATTTTCTTAAGTTGTCAGAACATTTGCTTTCTTTGACAAATTTTTGCCACTAAGCTACACTTGGTTGTGTTAGGATGTGAAATACGATAAACATTGATAGTATGATTGGTAATGGGAACAGTTCTAAACTCTAAGTCAGGGACTCTGACACTTAGTAGCTGAATGGTTCATGTGCCAGTCCCTCCCACGGACCCCCAGCCCAAACCCCCAGTGAGGAAGCTGGGAGAGCCATTCTCAAGCTCTTTTTACTGATGAGAAAACTGAGTCGGGAGTCGGGAGGGTTAGAATCACTCAGAGGGTAACAGTAACTTAAATAATGGTCATTTCTGTAACTTAAAGCACTTTAGGCATAATATCTCACTGGACCCTCAGAAAAGGTCCAGAGAGAAGTATTGCATCCTGCAGGATGTGGGGTGTGATCTGAGCCTTAAAGAGACAGAGGCAGAAGCCCCAGTTCCATCAGCTGATCCTTATCACCTGTGTCCCCGGGGAGAAGGCTGGGTTTTTGGTGAGGGGCTCAGCCGCTGATGTCAGTGACTCCCCAGATAGTCGGCTTTCAGCTTTGCTGGTTCTCTGTTGGGGGTGGCTTCCTGTGTTTGCCTTTGTGTAGACATCATGTCACAAAGCTTTTAAATCCACAGTGACAAAGTTTCATTCCATCTAAGCTTTTGGTTACATCCCTTAATGCTCTTTCCCTCATTTCGACATCTTAATGGGGTCTCCATAGACTTGAAATGACATCCTGACAATTCTACTTGGATGTGCTGAAATATGCCAAAAAGTAATCCCTCCCCTACTTTATCAGATTAACAACTTATTCTTAATTTCTTCTTTCCTATGGTAACATACTGCAGTGGGAAAAGTGATTATCTTGGAGTCACAGGACCTAGGTTCAAATCCCAGCTACCCCATTTATATCCTGTGCACATTTGGTCATTACCTTACTTCTTTGGGGCTCAGTTTTCTCATCTGTGAAATGAGACCATTGAACTAGGTGACATCTTTCTAGCTCTCAGTCTATGAGGCCAGGATTGTTTTGGTTTTCCCTTTCTCTCTTGAGGGTTTAGCACAATGTTTGGCATGATATTCGTAAAGTGCTTTAGCCCAGTGCCTGGTGCATGGAAGATGCTAAATAAATGTTTATTCCCTTCCCTCTTCCTGGCTTAATAAATGCTCGTTGAATTGACTTGATTCGAATATCTTATGATCTTAATAATAATAATAATTGTAGCTTGTGCTTATAAAATACTGTAAAGTTTTCAAAGGGCTCTAAAATTTTGATCTCGTTACAACAGCCCTGAAAGAGGGGACGCTATTATAACCACCATTTTACAAATGAGGAAGTTGAAACACATAAAGGTAAAGTGACTTCCCCAGGGTCATATAGCTAGAAAGTATCTCGGGCTGGATTTGAACTCAGGTCTTCCTGACTCCAGGCCCGGTGCTCTGGCCATTGTGCCATTTACCTTAGGATTATAGGAGCTATGGTAGCTAGATGGGGTGATGGACAGGGTGCTGGAATTGGAGTTGGGACTTCGAATCTGGCCTCAGACACTTAAGAGCTGTGTTACCCTGGGCAAGTCACTGAATGCTGTTTGCCTCAGTTTCCTCATCTGCAAAATGGAGACAATGATAACTTCTAACAAATTTGTGAGGATCAAATGTAATTATCCATACAAAGGGCTTCACAAACCTTAAAGTATTTTATATATATTATATATATAGTGTTATATATAGTGTTGTATATTTATAAAGCGTTATATATACGAATTCTGTCACCATCATAATCATCATCATCATCATTATTAATTTAGAGCCGAATGACCTTAATGGCCATTTAAACCTGACCCTCCCATTTTATCATTCATGCCCAGATCTTAGCTCATTCCTCTGGTTTTAGAGTCATTGCTTTTAGAGCGGAGTAGGGACTTCAAAGAAGCTGCTTGGACCACAGAGATTGCTGGGCCTGGAGTCAGGAAGACCTGAGTTCAAATCTAGTTCCAAATACTTACTAGTTATGTGAGCCTGGAAAAGTCACTTAGCCTCTGCCTCAGTTTCTTTAACTGCAAAATGGGGGTAATAACAGAAACTATGTTGAATGGTTGTTGCAAGGATCAAATAAGATATTTGTGAAGCACTTAGCACTACTGTGCCTGGCACATAGTAGGTACTTACTAAATGCATGTTTCCTTCTCTTAGAAGTCACCAAAATCAAAGGCTAGAATTTCAGCTAGAATGTAAGCCCTCTGAGGGCAGGCTTGCTTTATTTTCAGCTTTGTGTCTTTTATTAGCCAAATGTCGCCACCTTTTTCAGGCTTCATGCCTTCTTCTTTCAATCTAAAGAATGGAAATGACAATCTTCTCACAGGGATCAGTGTTCAAGGCAGAAAGGGACCTTGGAGATTATTTACCTAATTGCTTCATTTTTTTAAAATTTATTTTCATTTAATTTTTTAGTAACATAATTTCTTAATACAAAGCCAACATATTTTTATTTAAAACTAATAAAATGCAGCAGGGAGAGTTTCTGACTCCTTCCTTCCTTGAGGAGGCATCCTGCCCATCGTCTGCTGCATTTTCTCCATGCCCTAACTGGCTAGGTGATCACTCGGCTGTAATCATGACCTGGCGAGGGGGGCGGTGACCACTAACTGCCCTGGCCTTCTGTTCTTTGTTGAGTATAGTATTATAGGAGCACAGAAGGGACCTTAGAGAAGGAACCTCACCAGTGAGGAAACTGAGGCACAGAGAAATGACTTCTCCAGGGTGACATAGTAAGGAGCTGAGTTAGGATTTGAAGCCTTCTTGCCTCCTGGTCTAGCATTCCCCTCATAGCATCAACAGACCATGCTGGTTCATATCTAGCCCCCCAGATTTGCATCTCCACTCTTTCTTAATTTTCACCACCCTCCTCCCTAGAGAATATGCCTTTTAAGATCTCAGTCTCCAAAAGAGTCCTAATTGACCTAATCTGTGAACTCTCTATGCTTTTGAGTGTAATGTTTACATACACACGTATACACACACACACACACACACACACACACACACACACACACACACACACCTCTTTCCTATTTTCCCATTCTCTACTCCAACCACTTGGCTCAGGGTCTTGTACATAATAGCTATTTACTACCTCAGTCACCTACTCAGAAAACATTTATTAAGCATCTACTGTATATGAGATACTAGGGATGCAAAAGAATAAAAAGGAAATTCCTGACCTCAAGGGGCCATAATCCTGTTACGAATTTATGAATGGATGAAATAATGAAATAATAGATGAATTAATGAAAGAACAAACAAATGAATGCATCATAGAAATTGTGATTCTGGTAACTCAATACAAGCAAATCAACTTAATTCCTCCCAAATAAACCCCGAGACGAAGGTTGGCACAGGTCGTAATCTGACTTGTGTTCCAGGACAGAGATATGATTGGCCCGAGACAGGAGTTTCTCCATTTGAAGCGGAAAGAAGGTGGGTTTTGGATTCTAACCTGCGTCTGGAGCCCGGCCCTGCCACTTACTGGCTGTTTGATCTCCGCTGATTATCTTACCATCTCTAACTCTCCGTAAAAGGGGAGTAAGGGTATTTGTATGGCCTCCCTCACTGGGCAGTTATGAGCAGAGCACTTTGTAAACAAAGAGCTAGGGAGAAGGGAGTGGTTCGTCATTCATTAAAGCGCACGCACACACACACACACCCTCAAAATCCTGCACACATCCCACTGTTAATGAGCCTGACCTTTCAATGGCCCATTTTCCTCTCTGCTTGGTCACTTGTTCTCACCTACAGCAGCAGCTCCTGATTTCTTGCATGTTCTTGCTGTGGCCTCATGAGAAAATCCTGTGACCTGCAGTCAAGAATACCTTGTTTTGAATCAAGCTCAGCTACTTCTGAGCTGCACAATCTCTGGAAAGACATTTCCCTCTTGCACCCTCAGTATCCACATTTATGAAATCATGACAATCCCACTAATTCCTCATGGGCCATTGGGAGGCCAGGGAAGAGGATGTGGGTAAAGAGCTTTGCACCTGCAAAACTGTGGACAAATAAGCCATGTGGGCTGTATACAGTTTATCTGCTTATTTTTATGGCTATCAAGTCAAGGAGCATTTATTAAGCACCTACTGTGTGACAAGCATATGCTAAGGACTGGGACTAAAAAGAAAGGAAAGGAGTCCCTGGCCTCAAGAGGCTCATCATGAAATTGGGGAGACAATGTGCAAACAACAGTACACATGCTAGAGGAATGAGGGAAACAGGAGGTAACTATCACGGGAAATTTCTGAAAGCTCTATCGACTTTGCTTTTTGGGGGGTATCTTTTCTCTTTAGGAGAATAGGGCGGGCAGATCAGCCCTCAGCTCCCTCCCCAGTTGCTTGTCAGCTTAGTCAATGGTCAACATGGACTGAATGCTTTCCATGCCTGGGTAAGAAGGTAAGAATTCTGATCAGTATCTAGTCCATTGGACATGTTTTTGTCTTTATACATAATAGAATCATAGAGAGGGCCTAAGAACAGAAAAGGTCAAAGCTGAAATGAATCTTAGAACATAGACTGTTAAAAGAAACCTAAGAATATAGAACATTACAGATGAATCCAGAATGTTAGAAGAAAGCAGAGGACATTGGTGCTAGAAGGAGTCTTAGAAAATAGAAGGTTACCGGTGGGAGCAGCCTTAGAACAGGGGATATCAGAGCTGGGAGGGGCCTGAGAACAGGGGATGTGAGAGCTGGGTAGGGGCTTTAGAGTAGGGAATGGCAGTGTTGGGAGGGACCTTAGAGCATAAAACACACTGAAGGGACCTTAAAACAACAACAACAACATTACCATTTTTATAACAGCTTTACAAACATTATCTTCTTTGATCCTCATAATAGCCCTGGGAAGTAGATGTCATTATTAGGAACCTGAGGCAGATAGAAGTCAAGTGACTTACCCAGAGTCACAGAGCTAATAATTATCTGGGACAGGATTTGAATTTAAGCCTTGATGACTACTAGAGAGGAAGGTAGAACATAAAATGCTAAACTTGCAGAGACCTTAGAACACAGAATGTTAAAGCTGGGGTAGGATGGGGTGCTTAGAACATAGATTGTTAGTATTCAAAAGTAAAGTATCTTAGAATATAGAAGCTTGGAAAATGAAACAAAAATGTTAGTGTAGCCTAGGTTAGTTCTGGGGTACCCTAGTCCCAGTGCTCACTGGGGTACCCAAGACTCAACTTACAGATGTTGTGGGACCAAAACTTCAGGATTGTAGGGGTATGCCTCAGAGGTCAGGGGTCATTCTCTAATGCCATTGGCTCGAGTATGCTTCCCCCAAGGTTATTGGTTAAGAATTAATTTAGTAAGCCAGCCTTAAGAGTAGGGTTGAAATCACCACCCCTGTCCCCCCAGCTTCAGAGATGTTAAGACACCTGTTCAAGGTCACATTGCTAGGAATCTGGGTCTTGAATCGAGGTCATCTGTATTCCACTTCTATCTTCTTTCCATTGTACTCTGAAGCATAGAAGTGCCAATACGAGCCATAAGAATTGTTATATTGGGCCTCCTCTAACTGATCTCTATGGTCACTTCCAAAACTAAAATTCTGTGGTTCTGCTTTATTATTGAGACTTAGCAGAGGAAAAACAAACAAACAATGAACCAATGGGAGCAGTTCATGAGATTTTCTGGCTCGGACCACTTTTCTTTGACAATTTTAAATGTCAGAAAAAGGCAACAGGATTAGTTTTGAATTGGGCAGGCATTTAGCTCTAAATGGCTCTTTGCATTTTGTTAAGGGTCCAAGTTACTAGACTGGTAGATGCAGCGAATGCCATAAATAGAGTTTACCTAGATTTTAGCAAAGCATTTCATCAAATCGCTCATGCTATTCAAGTGGAAAGGAGGAAGAAATGTGGATTGAGTGATCGTATAATTAGAGGCATTCAGAACCAATTGAATGGCTGGACCTGAAGTGTAGTCATAAGGTTTCATGTTAACTTGGAAGGAGATCGCCGGCAGAGTGTTCCAGGAATCTGGGCTTTGCTTTAGACTGGTTAACATTTTTATAGATAACTTGGATGAAGTTATAGAATGCATGCACATCAAATTTGGCAGAAGACACAAAGACGGGAAGAAACATTGATAGACTGAATGGCAAAGCCAAGATTCAAAAAGATGGTGACAGGCTAGAACATTGGGCTGAATTTTAACAAGATGAAATTTAATCAGATCAAATGTAAAATCTTACACTTGGGTACAAAAATCAACTTCATAAGTTGACTTAGATAATATTTTATCTTATATAAACGAATCTGGGGATTTCAGTGGATTCCATGATGAGTGGGGTTCCATGATGCTGTGTGGTAGCCAAAACACGAATCTTAAGATGCATTAAGACAGACATGGTGTCCAACACTAGTGAAGTGATAGCATCATTTTACTTGGTCCTCGTTAGACTACATCTGGCATACCAGGTTGAGTTCTGGATGCCATATTTTAGAAAGGGTATTGACAAGCTCAAGAATGTCCAGAGGAAGTCAGCCAGGATTGTGAAAGGGACTGGTTATGAGGATTGGTTTAAGAAACTAGAAGGGGGTGGTATTTAGCCCAGAGAATAAAATAATTAGGGAGCTGTAATAACTATTTTCAAGTGTCTCAAGGGCAAGTACTTGGAAGATGGATTGGCTCCAGTGTGGCTGGCAGGATTGGGCACAATCCATCAATCTATAAGTATTTATTATGCATGTACTACATGCCAAGTATTATGCTATGTTCTAGAAATATATATTTGATTCTATTCAACTTCCACCCATTCTATTACAGGTTATAAGATCATTATAAATGTAGAGAAAGAAAGGCCTCAAAGGTTTGACCCATTCATTTTATAAATGAGGAAACTGAGTCCTCAGGAAGTCAAGTGACTTGCCCAATGTCACCCAGCTAGTAAGTGACAAAGTCAAGATTTAAACTAGATCCATTCATTCCAAATCCATGTCCTACAACCCTAAAGGACATATAGAATATCCGAAGCTTCCATTATAAAAATAACTTTGTTAAAAATTCTCATTTTCCTCTGACTTTCTAAACTACTTTTTCTCAATTGTTGCCTTTGGAGATAACTCGGATGAAGGGCTTACACTTTGGATCATAATTGAATCACTTTTTCCTGGAGCTAATAAGACTGACCTTTCTTTAGAGTGACATTTTTTGTATATATTAAGCTCTGGTCATTATTTCAGTGGAATATAGCCAACGTCCTTTTGCACAGTAATGTTCTTGCTCTCAAACTACCCCACCAGAGATAAGCATTTGGGCAGAAGAAACTTGCAATTTGAAGAGGAAATGAGGTTTCAGAATGGCAGAATCTCAGAGGAGGAAGGAATTTCAGAGATTTTCTAGTCCAAATAATACCTGAATAAGAATCTTTTCTACAATACCCCTGACCCGTGGTCAGCCAGCCTCCACTTGAAGACCTCCAGTGATGGAAAACTCACTACCTCTTCTGCTTGCCCATTTCACATTTCAGTGGCTCTATTTGTAAGGAAGGTTTTCCTGGCATCAAGTCTAAATTTGTCTCATTGCAATTTCCAATCCATGCTCCTGGCTCTGCTTCTGGGGTCAAGGACAATACATTTGAAGTTTTAACCATGTGACAGCCTTCCAGATACTTGGCAAAGACAGTTATCTTTCTCCGTTCCCCCACCCACCCACCCAAAGCATTCCCAGGCACTTGAATTGGTTCTTATGATTCATGATCTCGAGTTAGAGCACTGGGATGAAGTGGGTCAGGTAACACTGAATAACAATAAATGTAAAGTCTTACGTACAAAGTCTAAAGAATCAATGTCACAATCGAATATGAGAGAGACATGGCTAAGCATCATTTCATTTGGAAAAAGATCTGATGCACCTTCCATGCGAGCTAATGGTATGATATGGTAGCCAAGAAAGAATGCCAAGATGATTTTAGGCTGCGTTGTGTCACAGAGAATCCAGGACTAGGGAGATTCCTCTGCACTTGGTGCTCGCTGGCCCACATACATGTGGGGTATTGTATTGTTTGGTGCCACATTTTTAAAAAAATGCATTGTATTGACAGCTTTGGTTTTTGCATTGCTTAAATTTCCCCTTTAGTCCCCACCCTATAACCTTATAACAAAGCATTTTTAAGAAAGAAAAAAAGACAGAAAAAGAGTAAGAAGAGAAAAAATAATCAGTAAAACTGATTGATATTTTAAGAGTATCTAAAACAGGAGAAGGGGAAGGGGAGGAGAAAAGGAAGTATTCACCTGGGTAATGCTATATGCCATATCCTGTGCTAAGAGATTTGCAGATGTTATCTTAGTTGATTCCCACAACCACCCTGCGAGATCAGTCTTATTATCACCCCCATTTTATTGTGGAGAAAACTGAGGCTGAGTGAGTGACTTTTCCAAGACTCACATAGTTATTAGATTTCTGAGTCTGGATTTAAACTCAAGTCTTCCTGACTCCAGGACCAACACCTCAGTGGGTCCATAAACTTGGATGGGAAAAAATTAAATATTTTCACTAAATTAGCTGAAATTGGTCATTTCCCTCTATCATGAGTATAGGCAACAGACGTGATTCTGAGGAAGGATCCATAGGCTTCACTAGATTGGCAAGTGGGCCTAAGACCCCCCCCATAAAATAAAGAGCCCCTGGTCTAAAAGAAGGTAACCAGAATAGTAGAAAGTGCGAGCAGTTAGAGAAACTAGAGATTTTTAGGCCAGAGAAGACTTGAAGACTTGTCTTCTTTTCTCCTTTCTCCAGACCAATCCCAGCACATTCTCCTCAGCCACCATCAGAGAAGGAAAGAGATCATATTGTTGCCCCATGGGATAACTCCCAGATCTGACTCCTCAGCCAACTAAAGGATGCAGCCGGGGCCTGGGAGTAGCTGTAGAATGTCTGGACATGGGCTGAAGTGAAGAGCAGCGTCCTCCATTACACATGTTTCGGGTCAGGGGTGTAGTGCAATCTAGAAGATATTTATTCACTCAACTCAGTCAACAAACATTTATTTAGTGCCTGCTATGTGCAGGCACTGTGCACATATTAAGTGTCTATTCTATGGAATCAATTAAATGCACATGATGAATGCTCTTTGAATGAATGAATGAATGGTCTGTATAGAAGTGTTTCACAGTTCTCTATCACGCAGAATAAACATGATAAACATTTTCCATGATGTATGTTTTCAGGTGTGTTGTGTGACATCTTATTCTTCTCACACAGTTGGAGAAGGAATCAAAGACAGAAGGAATTATTCTAGACTCTCATGCCCTGAAGGGAATGCTCCCCACTAGGAGCTATGTACTCCTGTCCCTGACCGTCTAGTTCCCCAGGAAATAGTCTGTACCCATTCGATTGATTCGGTAGAGGGATCCTTCTGGGCCATTGCCCAGCCTTGGAGGGAGGGAGGAAGGCCAATAACCCAGCCCCTACACAGGGATCAGGCCTTTATTTATCACAACAGGGACAGGGAGTGGGCGGGTAATTAAAATCTGCCCACAGTCCCAAATTGGCCATTAGTTACAACCTCCTACTACACAGGTTATAAACCTTTTTATCACGGCTGCTTAACTAGGAGGCAAATGGATGGCTTTGAACTCTACCTCCTCTGCGGTTCTCTGCTTACTTGGCTAATGAGCAGCTAAGATGCCAGGAGGCGGACAGAGGGAGAGAGGAGGAGGGGATAATCTGGGCAACTGCGCCATTTACCCACTGGGCCCCCGCCTGGGAATCACCCTCCTAGGAAGCATTTCTGAAAGCGTCCCTAGAAAGGTTCTCATGGCGGGACAGTCTGCTGGGTAGAAGAGGACACGTAACCCATCTATGCTGAATCTCTCTTTTCGTTATCACTAATTATGGCAATAGTAATATCATTACAATAATAGTGAATCACTGTCAGCAAGTTCAACCCTCAAACATTTATTAGTGTTTGTACAGACTATGTGCTATGTACAGACACTTTGCCGAGCACAGAGGACACAAAAAAAGAGGTTCCTGTCCTCATGGAATTTACTTTCTAGAGTTTCCATGAAATACAAATCCACATGCCACTGTTTTCATTTGGGACAAAAGTCAGTCATTTTCTCTACTCGAGCAATAAATCCCCAAGCACTAGACATAAAGAATAATAGAAGGCGGTGAGTCATCCCAGGATTGTTTCTAAGAGATGGAAAGATTGTGAAAATAATGAAATAATGCTAATAATAATAACATAATAGCCTAAATGTATATAGTGCTTCATGCCAGTATTTTATTTGAGATATATTTATATATAATCTATAAATGAATGGTATTGTCTCACTTGGGATACTTATGGGAGGGTCCAGCCCTGTGATTTCATTCTTCCTCAACTTCCTTCAAGACCCAACTTAAATCCTACCTTCTATGGGAAGCCTTCCCCAGGCTCTCTGAATTCGAGGGCCTTCCACCTGCTAATTATATATTTCCTGTTTATTCTGGCTCATCCCCACACAGTTGTTTGCTTGTTGTCTCCACCATTAGAGGAGGGCGGGCACTGTCTTTTCACTTTTTATAGAGTTAGGTGGGAAACAGCAGTTCATTCTGAGGCTTGTCCATGATAAGATAGCCAGGATGTGTGAAAGGGAAGATTAGAATTCAGGGCTTTCTGCTGCTGAGCCTGGCTCTCTAGACCTCTGCCATCATCCTGACTCTCCATAACAGCTCACATTTATCTAAAGAGGTGGCATGGAGTAGTGGGTTGTGTGCTGGGCTCAGAACCAGAAGTGCCTGGGTCGGAATGCTACTAAGTGGGTTAATTCTCTTCTCTGACTGTCAGTTTCCTCACTCCAAAAAACGAGTATGTGAGCACAGCTGTCCAACCTAGCTCCCAGGTTCATTTTGAGGCTGAGTGGAGGTAGTCTATGTGGAGGATTCGGCCAACTTTTTAAAAAGTGCAATATAACCATAGTGCATCAGTGTGGTGCTAGGGAAAGAGAAGTGGCCTTGGAGTCAGGACAGGCTCAGTTAGTCCCAACCCTGCCCCGTGCTGGTTATGCGACCATGGCTCGGACACCTAACCTTGGATGCTAACTTGCAGAAAAGCTGCTAATAATGTGCATCATTAGAAAAAACCACAAGTTCAGATGAAAGAGACAGAAATGTAAATGCTCAAATGATCTATGATCCAGCCGGGTGGTGCAAGATCATTGGCCTGGAGTCAGAAAAACCTAAGTTCAAATCTAGCCTCAGACACTTATTAGCTGTATGATCCTGGGTGAGTCACTTAACTTCTCTCTGCCCCAGTTTCTTCATCTGTAAAATGGGGATGATAATAATCTCATTGGGTTGTTTTCAAGATAAAAAGAGATAATATGGATAAAGAGCTCTTTCTAGCTATCATCATCATCATCATCATCATCATGTGTAACGTACCGTGGTCTGGTTTTATTTTGTATTTTGGAATGAAAGTCTGCATTAATGAGATCATAGATCTATCTGAGTGTTTGAATTTGCGTTAGTAGACATACTTTTTATACCTGTATCTGTCTATGAGTTATTATTCCACAGTACTTTCTGCTAGCAAAGAACTGTATACCTATTACCAAAAAGCCAGTGAGATCAACAGTACAAGAAGCATTATCCCCTTTCATAGAGGAAGAAAGACCTATCCAAGATCAAAAAGCTAGGAAATGATGGTGCCAAGGTCAGAAGCCAGGCTTTCTGACTTAAGGACCTAGTACTGTTTGAACTACAGGCTCTCTCAGACATTTACTGGTTGGTTCCTTGGGTGCTTACATTCTGTCACCCTGTAATGCAATTCAACTCCAGAAATGTTTTCTGAACTCTCACTCCATAGAGAGCACTATGCTAGGCACAGGGATTAGGGATACAAAGACCAAGACACACTCCTCTGGAGCCTCATGGGGCTCAGGTGCCAGATGAGGACCATTTCTTGGGGATGCTTGGTTCAGAGACACCCTCAACTGAGGCCACAATAGTCTTACAGAGTTGCAGGCAGGGAAATGGAAAGAACCCTCGTTCTAGAGTCAGAAGGCATGGGTGCAGATCTGCCCTCTGTTGGTTATCATTTGTGTGACATTGAATAAGTCAGTTACCCTCCCTTGCACTCTGTTGCCTTCTCTGTAAAATAAGGTAATGAGAGTTGATTACCCCAAGGTCCTATCCAGCCTTGACCTTGATTTTTTATGTTGCCTGATGCTCAGAGGGAGGGTTGGTGACTTGCCCATGTCATATAGCTGGGAAGTATCAAAAGCAGGATTCAAACCCAGTTCTTTTTGCTCTCATGACCAGAATTCCATTCATTGTCCCACATTGCCTTGTTACTAAAATTATTCTCACAGGAATGGAAGTTGGAGGAATTTTGCTTGTTCGCTTTTCATGTATTTCATGTGTATTTGCTTCTCCAGTTCCTTCAACTAATGTCTAATCCCTCTTCTCTCCAACTAGATTCTAGGCTCACTGAGGGCAGGGACCATGTTTTAGTCATTTTTGTATTGCCTGGAGATCCTAGCACAAGGCATTGTATTGCAGTACTAGTTGAATCATTCCTGTTGTAAAATGAAAAGATGCAGAGAAATTCCTGGTTAAAAATCTGGTTTAGCATCGATACAGAAATCTCCTACAACCGTCCAAGTTTGGTGGAAATGTACGCAGTGGTGACCTTTGGGATGAGGCAGCCTGCACCGGCCCTGAAAGCTGTATAATGAAAACCCAGTGTGGCCATGATTTCCAGTGTAAGGAATCAGGCGAGTAGGACACAAAGAGGGCTGAGCAGGTACAATGCAGCCTCTATGTGTGTGTATGGTACATGTATACACGTATATACATACATGTGTGTGGCATGTATATGCACGTATACACACATACATGTATGTATGTGTGTGTAGAGGGAGGGACAAGGAGAGAGAGAGAGAGAGAGAGAGAGAGAGAATGAGAGAGAGAGAGAATAGATAAAGCATTTATTAAGCACTTACCATGTGCCAGACCTTGTGCTAAGCTGCTAAGCTCTCAGGATATAAAAACATAAAGCCTAAGTAAGTTTTTTTGCAACACCTCCCACCCATGCTGCTTCCCTGCCTCCCCACCCTATTGCTTTGGTTCTACCCTTTGGGTCAAAGCTGAATAAGGCATAAAACTAATTCCTGTTCCACAGGACAGCCCTTGGAATACTTGAACATAGATCTTCTCCCCCAACCTCCAGAGTTTTCTTTCTCCAGACTTAGCACCTCAACTTCCTTTGGCCAATCCTCATATGTTATAGACTGAAGATCCTTCACCAGCCTGGTTTCCTCTCTCCAGATACTCTCCAGCTTATCGATACCTTTCTTGAACTGTGGTACCCAGAATAGACTCCAATACTCTGAATAAAGTCTGAAGAGACTAGAGTCCAGTGGGACTTTTACCTCATTGTCTCTGGAAAGGATCACTAGCTCTCTCCACGCGGCCTCAGCCCGAGATCACATCAATTCTGGGGCTGCCACATCATGCTGCTGACTTATATTGTCCTCACAGGTCACTCAGACACCAGAATCCATTCCAGAACAGCTACTGTCTAATGGGAACTTCCATGTGTGGCATGTGTGACAATGATTGTTTATGCACAAGTGTAAAACTTTACATTTATTTCATCATAGTAAGTTTAGCACAGTGCACTAGCCTATTGAGACCCTTTTGAATCCTTTGTTGTGCAAGCTATCCCAATGTAGTAGGAAGGCCGAATTTATGATCTCAAATATAATCATGTATATGTTTGAATGGTCCGAAATCGCAAGGTATGAGAGATTCTCTAAGGAGAAAACAACAAGAAATTTATTTAGGCCCCACCGCAGCAAAAACTTGAACCAGCCTCCCCATTCCAACATCTTGAC
>CM053626.1:317574791-317614700 GCA_028646595.1 Phalanger gymnotis
GTCTAGTACTAAGGGGTGGGTTTTTCTTCCCTTTTAAGGTTTTATCAGCAGAGGAATATTGGGGAAGCCCTTACCTTAGCTGTCATAGAAATCATGGTCATAAAATCAGAGAATGTGTCAGAGTTGGAAGGAATCTTATAACAGGGAATATCACATCTGGAAAGAACCTTTGAACCAGCAATTTTAGAGCTGGGAGGGATTTTAGAACCTAGAATGTCAGAGATGGAAGGGCTATTAAAGATGCCGTTTTTTTAAACTCCATCATTTTCCAAAGGAAAAAATTAAGGATGAGACAGATAAAATACTTCTTTAAAAGTCACCCAGGGAATTGGTGGCTGCCAGAAGTCAAACCGAGGACTTGAGTTCCAGTCCAAACCTCCACCACTGTGCTATAACAGATGCTCTGTTATTTTCACACTATCCCTGACTATTATGTCAGACTGGAGGATCCCAGAATCTGGCCAAGCCTTCCCTCTCATACTTACAGAGTAAAGTCATAGATAAGGAAATAGACAGGCCTATACAAGGAGACATCTAACATTCCTTAAGACTCTCCAATCCTGTGACTGCAGTGACTCTAAATGCCCCCCCAAACATTTTTAATTAAAATTACCCATAATAGTCTCCTCTTTCATTGGGGTTCTCTGGGTAAGAACATGATGGTCACGTGGTTATCGTCTTGTCAGTTTATTAGTTGACTAATGAATCACAGAATTATGGAATCTGAGAGTTGGGGATGACCTCAGGGGTTATCTAGTCCAAAGCATATGTGAAACAAATTCCCTCTTTTCAGTTATGTCTGACTCTTCATGCCCCCGTTTGGAATTTCCTTGGTAAAGATGCTAGAGTAGTTTGCCATTTCTTTCTCCATCTCATTTTACAGATGACAAAACTGAGGAAAACAGGGTAAAATGATTTACCCAGCATCACACAGCTAGTAAGTGCCTGAGGCCAGATTTGAACTCTCAGAGATGAGTCTTCCTGACTCCAGGCTTGGCGCTCTATCCACTGTGCCACCCAGCTGCCTAAATTCCCTCTTGAGCACACCCAAGGAATGGCCATTCAGCCTTTGATTGAAGAGCTTAAGGGAAGGAGAACTCACTACCCACCATCATATATTTGAGCAGCTCTAATTAACAAGAAGTTTCCCGACATCTTAATGGTTTATCTTTCCAGCTTTCAATCCATTGCTCCTGGTTCCTCTCTCTGGGGCCAAAAAGAGTGCAGACAAGTATCATATGTTGACATGCCGTGTGTCCTCCACACTTGTTCCACATTAGGGATTATTCACCTTTTATGTGTCATAAAGACCTTTGGCAGTCTGGTGAACCTGATGGAACATTGCTTAAAATAATGGTTATTTATTGTTGAAGAAAATGACAATTTAAAAAACCTCATCCAAATTCACGAACTCTCTGGAATCTAACCATAGAAGTCTGGGGGTTAAATCCTCCTTTCTCAGATTCCCTATTACCTAACATAAGCCTGAATTGGGAAAATGTTTAATGTGAATAATATTTCAGATTTATAGTATGTTTCAATATTTGCAAAAACTCTGCTTTTGGAAGCCTTGTGAGATAGGTAGAACAGGTGTTAATATCTCTATATTAAAATTCTCTTTATTATAAATTCTCTAAGTTACAAAATCTCTGTTTTACCAAAACCAAAATCTAGGCTCATATTAGTGAAGTGATAACACCGTTTTAGGGCCGAGGTGATAATTACCCTGCCCCTACCCTTCTCAGACCATATTTAGTGCATTATGCTCAGTTTGGGGTACCATATTTTGGGAATGAAATAAGTCATCTCTAGAATGGTCAGAGGAGGGAAGCAAGTATGCCCAAGGTTCTAGAGATCACGGCATATGAAGGTTAATTAGGAAGCACGGGATGCGTAGCCTAAAGAGAAGGCTTGGGAAGTAGGGAAACATGGTAGCCGTCTTCAAGTATATAAAGGATTATTTTGTGCAAGAAGGATTGGGCTACCACAAAAAGGGATGGATTGCTTGGTGATGTAATGAGTTTCTCTTCATTGGATGTCTTCAGATCAGTCCTGGACGCCATGCTTCCGTTAACCCAATCAAAGACAGCATTAGCTTTTGTGGCTGCCATATCATATTGTTGACACATATTGAGCCTGCAACCCACTAAAACTCCTTAAATATTTTAGACAATATCTCTTTTCTAGCCATGACCTCCCATTTTGGACTAGTGAAATTGATTTTTTTGACCCCAAGTTTATGACTTGATATTGATCCTTCCTAAACGTCATTTTATTAGATTTAGCCTGAAGTTCCAGCCTGTTCAGATCTTTTTTGGATACTGTCATTCATTAAGTGAGCTGTGATTCCTGGTTTTGCATGATCTGTGAAATTGAGGCAGTATGCCATTACTCGTAGATACTAACCAGCACATAAGACCAAACACACATTCCTGGACAGGAGCCCTCTTTCTAGATTGACATCAGAACAATGACTACTCTTGGGTCTAACTACTCAATTAGTTCTGATCCGCCTAATTGTATTATTTCCCAGGCCAGTAGTCTCTAAATATTTTTTGTTCAGACATCTCTGGTACTTAAAAAATGTGGACAAGCAATGGCTCCTTTATATGTATATTTGCTTATTTCTAAACTGTTGGCACATAATACAATACTGAAAGTTATATGCATTACAAAGCTTATTCAAAAAGAAATATTAAAAGGATACACTAAAGAAGTAATACTCTGATTCTAAAGTCACTAGGTAGTCACTGGTGTTTACTAAGTAAGGGAATGACATGGTCCGATCTGTACTTAGGAAAATCACATTGGCAGCTAAGGGGAAGATAGACTGGAATAGGGAAAGACTTCAATTAAGGCCACTTAACGAAGTTATTACAAGAATCTAAGTGACTCATCGTGAGGTCTCCACTGGAGGTGGTAACTGAGTGAGTGGAGAAAAGGGGGCAGATGGGATAGATGTCGTGTACGTAGGAACAAGAAGTGATCATTGATTGGATATATTGATGTAGGGTGAAGGGAAAATGAGGAGTCAAAGATGGCACAGATTGTGAAGACTTGGGTGACTAGCAAGATGATTATGTCTTCAACAATAGTTGGTAAATTTTGAAAATGAGTGGGTTGGTAGAAGGAGATGATAATGTAATGAAATCTGTGATCTAGATCCCAAACTATCTTTGTTTGCTCACACTTTATGACTCATGAGCCATGAAAAGGGCTGAAGAAAGATAAGACACTTACACAGTAATCACTAATCCCAAATGCAGAGCATGCCCTCAAAGAAGCACATGATACAGCCACAAGATGATAGGGAGGGGTCCAGCCTGACGGGGGGTTGCCAAAGGCACCTGTACCACTTTGTTGAGTAGGAGTTAGATTTGTTTATAACTTCTCTGAGGAGCTAACACCCAACTCAAAAAATGAAAAGTTGTATGCTTATACATCAGAAAGAAGGGGAAACAAGGAAGAGTATTGGTGAATAAAGGTAGGTGAGCTTGTGTTGAAGACGTGCCCAACAATTAGGGAGAATCAGATGCAATCCTTCTTTGCACCTACTGATTGGTTGGTCACGCATCTCTTTATTGCTATTACTTTATTACAATTACCAAAGGGTCAGGCCAAATCTTTATATTAAAGACCACTGATGAAGTGACCATCTCCCCACATTTTCCAAAAATAGTGTGAGATACTTTCAAATGTTTTGTTGGAATCTAGTGAGACAATATCTGAAGCGTTCGCCTTATCTGCCAGTTTAAAAATATGGCAATAAAAAATTGAGGCTTATCCATTCTCAAGAGAGTCATGCTTTCTCTTTGTGATGATCGCTTCTTTAAATTACTCAGTAACCAACCCTTTAAGTCAAGTCAACAAGCATTTTAAGACCTACTATTTACCAAGCATCATACTAAGTGCTGGCAATGCAGAGAAAGGAAGGAAATTAAAAAAAAAAAAAAGCAATCCTTGCTTTCAAGGAGTTCACATTCTAATGGAGAAGACAACATGTAAACAGCTATGTACAAACAAGAGACATATAGGATGTGTTGGAGGTCATCTTAGATGAGAAAACACTTAAAGAGGAAGTGCTGGCATTAAAAGGCAGGAGAAAGAGGTGAGGAGGGACAGAACTCTAGGCACTGGGGACACTAAGCGAAAATAGTGTAAATACCCAGAGTGTCTTGGGTAGGAAACAACCAGGATACTAATATCACTGGATCATCACTGGGCACATAATAGGCACACACACACACGCACGCGCGTGCACACATGCACTGGAGTTTGAGAACTGAATGACATCTTGGGATTTGTAGTTCAGAGAAACAAGTATTCCTCTCTCAGACTTGAGAGCTACGTCGGATCATTACCATCTTTGAGCTAGAAGACAAAATTGACTCACATTCTGAATTTCTTAAAGACAAACACACACACACACACACACACACACACACACACAGAGTTTGAGATACAGATTAAAAGGAAGGAGGGAGACTTGAGTACCTGAGCAGCAGCAGCTTCTGGAATCAATCTCTCCAACCCCACAAGGGACTTAATGAGCTGAGCTCAAAAGAATCAATGGCATAGGGCAACAAATAAAGGGAGAAAAAGAAAGGTTGAACTGCCTTAGAGAAAGGAGACATGAAGGAAGGCCATGGGTCCCCGAGAAACTTCAGAGCAGGAGATATAGGTTGACATCACCAGTTGTACCCACTTTCTCAAGGACTGAGGGAAGTTCCAAAAAAAAGTCTGCATTCTCCCCAACTTCCCTTCTCATTGATTTTCCAGTAGCATATTCTGCTTACTTATTTCCATAAATATTTCTGGTTATCTGAATTTTACTTCAAATGTAAAGAGAGCATGGTTTAGCTAGAGATAAACATAAATTTTAATTGTGGCAGCCAGCCAAATCTGTCTAAATGCTGGGAACTTTCCTGGGGGCTCGGAGGTTTTGTAATTGTAGCTCTTTGATATAAATGACATAAAGCAACAGAAGAGTAAACAACCTGCACCTGAAAGGACATCATATTGTGACTGATTAAATCTCCAGAGACAAATCGCACAGGGAGGAGAAGGCAGTGATGAGAGCCACCCAATTACACCTTCCACAGGATTTATGTACACTCTATCACTGGTGTTACATGTGCTAGAATTTTGCCAGTAATAGGTCACTGATCTGTAGGTTGTAGAGTACAATCTCTTTCTTGGTCCCTTCCAATTCTAAATCCTTTTTCAAAAACAGAAAAAAAAATTATTTCCACTCTTGTAGCAACTCTCCCATTCTCCATGATCTTTCCAATATCCCTGACAATGGTTCAGCAATCATATCCACAAGTTTCTTCAATACTTAAGGATAGAACACATCTCACCCAAATGCATTGTTCACACTGTCCAGGTGACTTCATTGATGTGCTTTCCTTCTATCTTTTTAATTATCTTGAGTGTATACTTCCTTTTAGCCATTTCCCCCCTCATCCTTTTCAGTCCAAAGATGACTCTCCTTGAGGAGAGAAAACCAAAGCAAAATAAAAACTGAGCATCTCTGCCTTCTCTCTCTGGCTAGTGGTTATCTTCTCATCCACCTTGAGCAATGGCCTTATTCTTTGATTTTTCGTATGTTGTCTCCTCTGATGTGGATTTTTGAAAAACATTTCCTGTTATGCTTTGCCTTCATTTCCAGCTTCAGCTAATTCTAAGAATAGTCACTGAAAAATAAGTCAACATCATCTAATTTTTGCATTGGAAATAGCCTCTTTGTCCATCTAATTCACCTTAGAAATGAACAAGTGTCCCTGATGCTGCATACCCAACAATGAAAAGAAGCTGATGTTGATGAACAGGTCAGTATGTGGCAGCTTCTTGGAGCCACAAATGAGAGTTAGTTGACAGGTAAATACCAAAGGTGTATGACCAGCTTTGAAAAAAGCTTGGCAAGCTCTCACACTAGGGGTTCTAGACCTCCCTGAACATACCATACCTTCCACAGTACTTACACCCCAGTAAAACTATCTCAGCAGGTGGGTAAATTAGGTTCATGGTAACTGACATAGCTCAAACCCATTGGTGAGTTAGGGGATCTCTACCCCAAGCATGTGAATACTTCCCCTTATGGAATGAGCAGATGAGAAAATTTGTTTCAACAGCCATGAAGTTGGCTGAAGAAGATGCCGTGGTGTTTGGTCAGATATCAAAGACACCAAGATCAACCACTGCATCCCAGGCCGTCACCAGTCGTTTTGGCTTTTGTCTTGCCGTGGAAGTTCAATGACTGGTAGAGTGAGGCTGATGACTTTGTGCAACTCTGCCTCACTTAAATCCAAGTCAATACATCATCTCATTATATCATTGGTCTACTTGGAAGGAAGGAAGGAAGGAAGGAAGGAAGTCAACAAGTATTTATAGAGCACCTGCTCTGTTCCAAGTACTATGCAAAGAGATTTTTACAAATATGATCTCATTTCAACCTGATAACAACCCTGAGAGTTAGGTGCTATTATTATCCTTATTTTACAGTTGAGGAAACTGATGTGTATTAATTAACTAATTAATAGATGTGTATTAAGGGACTTTTCCTGGAGCACACAGCTAGTAAGTATCTAGGTCCCAATTTGGACTGAGATCTCCCTGACTTCAAGCCAAACGTGCTATCCACAGTACAATTTACCTGCCTCTGGGTACCTATAAAGAAAACTAAAGTAAGGGAAAAAAAAAAACTATGGGTCACTGAACAAAAGCCATTGATTAAATACCTACTATGTGCCACACATTGTGCTTAGCTAGGGATAGGAAGATGAAAATTAAATGGTCCATACCCTCAAGGAGCCTGCATTCTCCCTGGGGAGACTCACCACTGAGTAAATACAGGATGTGCGTAAAAAATACACAAATGAGAGGAATTGAGGTGGGGTGGAGGATGTGTACTAACAACTGGGAAAATGGGGAAAGGCTTAGTTAGGGCTGGTCTTTGAGCTGAGGCTTAAAGGGCACTAGGGTTCCAAGAGATGGAGGTGAGGAGGAAGATTATTCTAGGTGTAGGCACAGCTTGAGTTAATATAAAGAGATAGAAGATGGAATATTCCCTATGGGGAACAGCAAGCAAGTCAATTTGGCTGGAACACAGAACTCATGAAGAGGAGTTATATGCATTCAGCCTAGAAAAATCTATTGGAGACAAATTTTATTTTTTTTTCAAAATATTTTAAAAATGTATTTATTTATTTTTAGTTTTCAACATTCACTTCCACAAGATTTTGAATTCCAAGTTTTCTCCCCATCTCTTCCCTACCCCCATCCCAAGATGGCATGCAATTTGATATAAGCTCTACATATACATTCACATTAAACCTATTTTCACATTACTCATGGTGTAAAGAAGAATGAGAACCAATGGAAACAAAAGAGAGAGTAAATGATATGTTTCAATTTACATTCAGACTCCATAGCTCTTTCTCTGGATGTGGGCAGCACTTTCCATCATGAGTACTTTGATCCTTGCATTGCTAAGAAGAGATAAATCTATCAAAGTTAGTCATTGTAAAATATGGTTGTTACTGTTTACAATGTTCTCTTGGTTCTTCTCACTTCACTCAACATCAGTCCATACAAATCTTTGCAGGTTTTTCTGAAGTCTGCCTGCTTATTATTTCTTATAGCACAATAATATTCCATTACATTCATATACTACAATTTATTCATCCATTCCCCAACTGATGGGCATCACTTCAATTTCTTTGCCACCACAAAAAGAACTGCTGTAAATATTTTTGTACGTATGGGTCCTTTTCCCCATTTGTATGATCTCTTTGAGATACAGACCTAGGAGTGGTGTTGCTGGGTCAAAGGCTATGGATATTTTTATATGCCTTTGAGCATAGTTCTAAATTACTCTCCAGAATGGTTAGATCAGAACACAACTCCACCAACAATGCATTAGTGTTCCATTTTTCCCATATCTTCTCCAGCACTTATCATTGTCCTGTTTTGTCATGTTAGCCAACTGCATAGGTGTGATGTGGTACCTGGGGGAGGAGACAAATTCTAAAATCCTCAGATGTTAAACATGGTTTTCATTTTATCCTAGAGGCAATAGGGATCCAACGGTTCTCTTGATAAGAGAAGCGATGTTATTGTTGTCGTTCAGTCGTTTCAGTCGTGCCTGACTCTTCATGACCTTCTTTGAGGTTTTCTTGGCAAAGATACTGGAGGGGTTTGCCACTTCCTTCTCCAGCTCTTTTTATAGATGAATAAACTGAGGCAGAGAGGGTCACACAACCGGGAAGTGTCTGAGATCAGATCGGAACTCAGGAAGGTGAGTCTTCTTGACACTAGGACCAATGCTCTATCTACTGTGCCACCTAGCTGACCATGAGAAATGATAGGGCCATGCTACTACTTAAAGAGTATCAGTTTGACAGCTGAATAGAAGAAGAATTGGAGAGGAGAGAGAGTGTATGGAGGAAAACTAACCAGGAGGCTCTTACAAAAGCCCTGGTGAGAGGCGATGAAAGCCTGTACTATGGCGGTAGCTGGGGGAGCAGAGAGAAGGGGCAGGATGAGCAAAATATCGAGGAGGTGAAGTTGACAAGATTCATTGAATGATGAGAAATGAAGAGTAAGAGAAAGGGAGGGGTTGAGGATGACTCTAAGGTCACAATGTGGGTGACTGGAAGAATAGCGATGTCTATACCAGATGCGAGGACTTTAGGAGGAGGGGCAAGGGTAGGATTAAGATGATGAGTTATTTCGGCCACATGGAGTTTGAGATGCATATGGGATAGGTGGAGCTATCCAACAGATGATGGAGATGTGGG
This sequence comes from Phalanger gymnotis, assembly GCA_028646595.1. Taxonomy (NCBI): domain Eukaryota; kingdom Metazoa; phylum Chordata; class Mammalia; order Diprotodontia; family Phalangeridae; genus Phalanger; species Phalanger gymnotis. The sequence continues at coordinate 317,583,593 of CM053626.1, forward strand.
ACTGGAGTTCAGGAGAGACACCAGTTTTGGATATGCAGATTTCAGAGTTATGTGCCTAACATATATAAACTGTATCAAATTGCTTATGTCTTAGGGAAGGTGGAGGAGGGGAAGAGAAAGAGAAAATTTGAAACTCAAAATTTTATTTAAAAAAGTGAATCTTAAAATTGTTTTTATGTGTAATTGGAAAAAATAAAATACTATTTAAAAATAATTATGTCCATAAAGATGATAATTAGACACATGGGAGGTGATGAACTTAGAAGTCTCAGGGCAGGAGTGGGTCTTTGAAAAGACAGAGGGACATAGATGGTGACCATACAAATGAGACTAGGAAGGAAGGTAATGGATGATAAATACAAAACTTATTTAAGAAGAGGGCCCTAAAGGAAGATGAGGAGGAATCAGTAGTGATGGAAAGAGGTGTTAGAAATGCATGAAAGAAGGGGTGATTGCTGGAGCAAGATTCTAGGGAGGTACAGTGGAATGGAGTAACAGGCATAGGGAACAGAATGGTCCTGAGTGAATAGTAGGTTTACATATTTTGTGAATAGAGGAAAGGAGGAGAGATTGGGTGATGATAATGAGGAGTTATGAGGAATGGAGCAGGGAGCCTGAGGCCGCTCATGTCAGATGGCCTCAGTCTTCTTGCTGAAGCTGGAAACTAGGGATCTGCTTGAAGAGTTGGGGATGGGAATGTATTTGAGGGGAAAGAAGAGAAGACATTTGAATATGTAGGGAATGAGACTGGAGGAGAAAACAGAACATAAGCTTTCTGAGGGTGGGAGCTGTTTCCCTTTCGTTTTCTATCCCAGCACCTAGCAGGGTGCCTGGTACACATCAGGTACTTAGTTTTAAATTTTTGTTGATCGGCAGGTTGAGTGATTGACTTGTTGCCAGGTAGCCACAAGGGCTCAGGATTTCACGTACTGAAGATGCATTTCCGGGAAATGGCTGATACTAATTGTCTGAATTTTTTTTTCTTTTTTGAAAGTGAGAATGTAGCACCACCTTTGGGTTACTCTTTAGCTCACATTTAGGTCTCTATGGAGACAACTGCCTCAGGTTCTAGAGGTAACCCCTGTGAGTCTCCACTGCCCAAACAATAGTTCAGAAGCCCCAACTAGTGTGCTTTCTGCTAACAATCAGTAGAGACAACTAGCTCTTAGGAAATGAATTTACTGAAGTGGTATGTTAAGGACAATTGCTACAAAACATTATTTCCATCAACAGGACACACCTTCCCATAAATATATATGGCATCCATAGGAGGACTAGGCTCAAACTGAGAGTACAGGCACACATGTAGAAGATACTTATGCTAAAACTATTTACAGCCTCTAGTACTGCAGGTCCCGGAAGCCCTTTCTCTCTTCACGGAGTCATCATGAGGCTCCCTCTTGATTCTTGTCTGTGCTGAGTGGGTCGCTCATCTGAGTTCCCACAGTCCTCTCTTCATGGTCTGACTAAGGGCTGGCTCTGTCTTGAGTTTATAGCCAGCTCTCCTCTCTGCTGCCAGGAATCAAGTTCCTTAAAGCTGCTTTCTCCTTTGGGCAACTGTCTCCGCTTCCTGATGGTTCAATAGATGTGGGGGGAGGAAGGATAAGGAGGAAATTTGCTTCTTCACAGCCAGGAGAAGAGAAACATTTGTCTGACTCCATAGGCAGCTCCCAGGTCCTAATCTTTCCCATTCTAAAACATGAAATTTGCTCAGGGTTTAGCTATTCAAAGTACCCCACGGAGAGGCTCATTTGTTTGGTCAGCTAATCCTGTTCCCTCTTTGACTCAACCAGAGAGTGTTCGAATCTCATAAAGAAATTGCAAGGTGTAAAACCTTGTTAACACATTAAAACCTGAATCTTGTGTGACTACATCAGCTGAACTGGGAGAAGAAATCACTACCTCATCCATATAGGACGATAACCAACTGTGCCTTTTTCATCTGGCTGTGGTATCACTGATTGTTCTCTCCCTAAACAGTGAACTACAAAATGGATGTTTCTGCAGGAATTCTAATTACAGAAACAGGACTATTACTTTCATTCAGAAAACTTGAACTTCTGGAAAAGAATGGAACAGCATGGGGGCCACCACAGGAGGCACTCTGTTGGCATGATGTAGGCAAAGCCTGGGGCATTCAATAAATGTTTGTTGAATGAATGAATGAATTCATTTTTAAGAGCTCCCAGGAATGTGCTTCCTATCGACAGAAACTGACTGAACATAAACACTATATTTAGAATCAGACTATGTCTATATTATGGCAAATGTTTTCTAAAATGTAAGTTTTTTTTTCTTTTTGCTAAAACTTGTTTTTAAGGCAACGATTTATAGATACATGCATACACATATAGACATACACCCAGTGGTGAGATTCAGCTGGTTCACATTGGTTTGCTAGAACTGGTACCTAATTTTAGGTTGGGTTCCCCAAACTGGTTATTAGCAGAGGTGGAGCCTGCACCTGCTACTTTGGTGGCGAGGGTGGGGCCTCGGCTCGAAACCAGTTGTTCATTCATTTGAATCCCACCACTGCATACACCCATCCACTTTTAGAGGTAGAGCTATTTATCTAGATAGATGCGTATGTATATAGATATAGATGCGCACGTACATACACGCATATTCAGATAGAATGTGAGACCTTGGACAAGTCACAGAAATTCTCAGTGCCTTAGATAAGTCCCTAAACTTTGAGTTGCTGAAAAGGCAACAACCTGCATTGCAAGAGGGAATTTCCTCTCAAGAGAGTTCCCTATAACACTGAAATCATAGCAGTCCAGACCCTATCTTTATATATTATGTATGTGTGAACAAGGATGTGTATATCTATATATGATATTTGTGAACGCACGTGTGTATGTGTGTATATTATACATATAACAGCTCTGCTATTAAATGTCATGGCTAGTAAGGAGAGGGGAGAGAAAATCCTCTCCTCACTCCCAAGAGGTCAATAACTGGATTCTTCCCTGACTGTCGGTTTCTGCCTTGGCTGTCTCACACTTCCTGTACTTTTAAGGGTCACCCTAAGGTGGCCAATCATTATCTTACAGACGGGTATTCATCTTGAGTAAAGGGATACCAAGGTGATAAGTTTGTAAGCACATTAACACCTCATCATCTGTGATTACATTCTGTGACTATATCAGCAGAGTTGAAGGGAATGGAACCTATCCTCACATAAACATTCCAGCTTGGAAACTGTAGAATTCTAGGATTTGAACAGCAAGCAATAAATATTTGTTGAAATGAACAACACAAAATTGCTAAGCCCCTACTGTGTGCAAAATGCTGTCTCTGTAGAGGAGATAAAAGTTTAAATGATATATAGTTCTTGCCATCTTAGATTACAGTATATTAAGGGATGACACCATCACAGTCACCTATATTACATAATCGATCCTTGACACACTGGCCAAACTGAGATTCCCAAAATGTTCATCTAACCACATAACATCTACCCTAGACACTTCATCGACTCATTGTTTTTCAGTAAAAGTAAAACTCCTCTATTTAGCACTATGATCACCATTCAAAATCTGACATCAGTCTGTCCTTTCAGGTTACTCACACATTACTTCCCAAACTAATGTACATAGGATATTACCTATATATGAAATTCCATCTCTCATCTCTTTGGTTTTGTACAAGCTGTCTCCCATGCATGTTCTCTCTGGAACAAAGGTCTGTCTTTGTAAGAAAAAAATACCCTTTTGGTAATGTTGTTTAGTTATAAATCATGGCATGGAACACTGAACAATGAAAGTTAAAAAAAACTACCCAAAAGAGAGGTGTATGCTGGTTGTGAGTTGGGTGCAACTCATTAAAGACAAGGGCTTTTGAAGAAGTAGTACAAAAGATGTCAAGGACATAAAAAAGAGCCACTCAATAGCAGCAGTTAGGGATAATTGAGGCACAGTCCATGGGCTCCATTGCTACACATTTGGTATCAGGAGATCCAGAGGATGGCTTCCAGCAGAGGGGGTAGATACTCTGTGGAGGATTAGTGGAGAAGTTGGGTGAGAATCATATGGGACTTCTGGGTTTGGTTAGTCTCTGTTGATCGTGGAGCCCCATGCTGGTAAGACATGCGGTCTGCCCTAACGGTGCTTTCATTCTAGAAAAGCAGATGAAAACATAATTGACAATTTTGGGAGAAAATGTGTGGTCTTGACTTTAAATGCTATTATTATTCATAGAACATATAAATTAGCACAGGCTGTGATATCTAGGGGAGGCTTCAGGGAGAAGGTGAGGATGGAGATGGGCCTTGAAGGACAGCTCAGATTTGAATAACAGTTCACATTTATATCTTGAAGAGCAGCCTGAAATAGTGGAAACAAATTCTTTGTTAGAGTGCACAGGAAAGAGTCTTGGGTTGGGAGACAGACTACTAGGATTTGAGTCCGGCCTCTTCCACTTGCTATCTTGGGGGTAGTTTCTTCACATCTGAGCTTCAGTTTCCACATCTGTCAAATATGGAGTTAATAATACCTTGCAGTATGAACCTCTTGGAGATCTTGGATTTTCAAAGATCTATCAAATTTAGAGGTCAGATGGCTATATCTAAATTCAAATATTAACTACTCAACCGGATCCAATCATTTCATCAGTCAGGTAATAAGCATGAGGTATCTGCAAGGTGCAGTCACCGTGCTGGGTTCTGTGCATACAAATACAAAAGTGAAACAGGCCTGTTTTGCCAGTGTTTATATTCTATTCTTGTTCTAGAATATAAAAATATCCTATTAGGGGAGATAATATAAGAATATTCAGAAAAGATCCTAACCAGGAGAAGGGATTTGTTTGTTGTGTTTCGGTTTGGTTTTGGTGGGGAGGAAAGCACTAGGAGCTGGAGCTGCCAGAAAGGATGTAAAGGTGACACATTTTTCTGAGACTCGGTTTCCTCCTTTGCACAATGGCGACAATAATACACGAACTCTCTACCTCACAGGCTTGCTATGAGAAAATCTCTATTTGAATGTGAACTATTGTATAACACTGATAATCTCACATCCGTTCTGTCCTCGAGAATCTCACTGAAGTCTCACGATTGTGTGAGCTCAGCAAGCAGAATGAAAATTAATATGACCATTTCACAGGTGAGAAAACTGAGACTCGGTGAATGACTTATACAAGGTTGTAGCCCTAGTAAGGGTCACAGCTAGGATTAGGCCTCAGGGATTCTGCCTCCAAGTCTGATGTTCTTCCTACTTCAGTTTGGCATCACTATGCCGAGGGGAGGGTGGCACTGCTGTGAGCATTGGTCTGGGGGTAGAGATGAGCCTCCTCTTTGGGGACCTAATTGGAGTGTGGAAACTGAGTTGGGCAACTGTGGGAAATAAAACCCTAACACCTACCTAGGGTATCACAAAATTGGAATGTCCTCACTCCGTTATCTCTCATCTGAGATTCTTTTCTTTAAAAATATGAGTGCAAAGTCTGCCTTCGCAAACTCAGAGATGGGCAGGGGGAGCCTACAAACAACTGCATTTTGGGCATAACGTCTGCCAGCAGAGAAAGTGCACAAACAGCACTGAGTCCTCCCCATCTCCAGTTGCCATGGCGACAAAGCCACTGAGAAATGGACATATTGATTGTGGGTCTCTGGAAGCCCAGGCCATGGCCCCGGTTTACATGATGTTGAAACCAGGGCTTTAACTAGCATGTGGTGAATGGTTTTCTCTCAGGATGCTGATAAGGGAGAGGATCATGGCTCATCTCACAATCATAGGGCAGCTGGCAGTACAATTGATATCAACTATTTTCTCTGGGGTCTTATGTGACACACCGCTACTGGTACCCGTCTTCCCCCAACTGCTCCCCCAACTGAATGTCCTCTAGGTCATGTTCTTAGCATTTTCTGTGTCCTGGATCCTTTGGCAGTGTGATGAAGTCTATTCATCCATTCTCAAAGCAGAACTTTTAAATACATTAAATAAAATACATAGTCACAAAGTGAGCCAATTATAATGAATTATAGCTATCAAAATATTAAAAAAAATAAGTTTATGGGCCTCACGTTAAAAATGCCATTTTCTAGGAATAGTTATTGCTAGTTGGGGTATAGGGTATGTTCAGAGAAGACTAGTGTCTCTGGTGTGAGGGCTGCCGAACCCTTTGCCGACAGCTTTCCACCTTTGGCGACTACCTGATTCACTTAACGCTCAGCTATGGCTCCAAAAAGCTGTAGCATGCACAGCAGCCACACGTGGATAAACTGTTTTGGCAGACATGCAAAAAACATGTTGAGGGTAACCACGGGCTCTCAAACCCATCAGTGAGTGAGTGGAGTGTTTATCCCACTGCACGTGAAGACTGCCCAAGGTGGAATGGGAGGATGAGAATGGTTTGTTCCAACAGCCATGAAGGCAACTGAAGCAGGTGCTGTGGAATGCTTAGAGCTTGGTTGAACATCAAAGACAACAAGGCCATCCACTCCATAGTGAACCATCATGAGTCATCTTGACTCTGTCCTGCCACTGGACTGTGACAACTCTGGAAGAGAGAGTGATGCTGATGACTTCATGCAACTCACTTAAATCCAATTTATACATGAATTGAAAGTGAAAGACACTACCTATACCATTTTACCATTTTTACCTATCTCAAAGTCCTGTGGGGACAGGCAAGTGATGAAGCAGCAGGTGTGGATACAATGGGAGCTGTAGTCACAACCCTACATGCAGGTGGCCCAAGCCATGGGGTCATCATTTCACTGGAAGGAGCAGTGGGATTTGGCAGCTCCCTCAGTGTCTGAGCAGCCTTTTAAGGACTACACTGCTCACCTCCCGGTATGAGGAAGGGGCTAGAAAAGGTGCCCTAAAAATTATCTGCTTACCCAACACTGGCCTGTTTACCGTGGCAGGCAAGGATCCCACCCTACAGTTGAAACACAAAAAGTGTACAAAAACTTCTGCAAAGACCATTCCACTCACCATAAGTACATGGAAGGTATGCACACTTATGGACAACACAAAATCCAGTAGACCTGAAAGACGAACAGCTCCTGTTATGAGAGAACTCAGCAGGCATCACACCCAAATAGCAGCCCTGAGTGAAACAAGACTGGCAAATGAAGGCCAGTATACTGAAGGGAGAGTTGGACACATGTTCTCTTGGAGTGCTGCAGTGAAGGGGAGCACAGCTGGCAGAGGTTTTGCAATGAAAACTAATCTAGTCAACAAGCTTGTATGCCTCCCAAAAGGAGTGAATGACAGGCTCGTGACAATGTGATTGCCACTTGAAGGAAAGTACCACACCACCATCATCAGTGCCTATGTTCCCTCCATGAAGAATCCTGATGAGGTCAAAGAAAAAAAATTGAAGACCTGGAGACCCTCGTCATCAATGTGCCAAAAGAGGGCAAGCTTATAATTCTAGGGGACTTTAATGCTAGAGGAGGTTCAAAGTACCAGATGTGGCAGGGAGTTCTTGGGAGGAATGGAGTCACTTAATACTGAAGACTTGGACATCTCACGACCTTATCATCATCATCACTGTCTTCTCTTTCCCAAAATGCAATAAAACTTTGGGATGCACCCTCATAGCAAACATTGACATTTAATAGATTGGGGTGGGGAACCTGGCCTCGAGGCCATATGTGGCCCTCAAGGTCCTTGGGTATGGCCTTTTGACTGAGTCCAAGTTTTACAGAACAAATCCTTTTATTAAGGGTATTTGTTCTTTGAAGTTTGGATTCAGTCAAAGGGCTGCACTTGAGGACCTAGAGGGCCACATGTGGCCTTGAGGCCGCAGGCTCCCTACCCCTGTAATAGACCATGTCATTGTAAGGAGAAGAGACTGACAGCATGTGAGACTGTTGAAGGCCATATATGGTGCTGAGTGCTGGATTGACCATAGACTTATCCTCTCCAAACTAAATATTCATACTCAACAAAAGCAGTGGCCCCAAAGGTGACTGCAAGAAGACTTAATGTCAATGAATTAGAGTGCTTCTCTGAGCAGGGAAAGTTTGTTGTTAACTTGGAGGGAGAGTTGAGCCAACACACAGTTGGCAACAGTGGAGCAGAAAAGGAGTGGGGAGATTTTAAAGGGTTGTTGTATAGCACTGCATTTGCCTATCTGAGCCAGAACACTCACAAACACCAAGGCTGGTTTGCTGAAAATGATGGAGAAATTCAGAAGCTGCTAAATGAAAAATGAGAACTCCATACAGTTTTACACTGATAGCAACAATCCAAAGTGCTTTCGTGATGCCTTGAAAGCTATTTATGAGCCAAAAATGGATGGTGCATCTCAACTACTCAGTGCTGATGGAGCCACCTTGATCTGTGATAAGGACATGATCCTGGAGAGAAGGGCTGAACACTTTCAAAGTGTTCGCAACAGACCACCATCAATCAATGCTGAAGCCACTGGCAATTTACCTCAGGTAGAAGTCATTCCCTTGCTAACCAAATTTCCAACTGAGGAAGAGGTTTTGAATGCCATTAGGCTCCTTTCCTGTGGCAAAGCACCTGGTGCTGATTCTATTCCAGCTGAGATTTACAAGGTAGAGAATCCATTGCTCATACAGCAGCTGACTGAAAAATCTGGGTTATATGGCAAGAGGAGGTTATTCCCCAGGAGTTCAAGAACACCTCCATTGTCTATCTCTATAAATGCAAAGGAAATAGATTGTCTTGTGACAGTCTTGGGGGGTGTGGATCTCTCTCTTAGTCATTGCTGGCAAGATTCTTTCTAGAGTCCTCCTTAACAGGCTGATCCTTCATCTGGAAGATGGGCAGCTACCTGAGAGTCAGTGTGGCTTCAGAAAGGGCTGAGGGATAGTTGATATGGTGTTTACTGCTTGGCAACTCCAGGAGAAATGCCAGGAGCAGAACAGTCTGTATACGATATTCATTGATATGACCAAAGCCTTCACATTGTCAGTCATGAGGGCTTATGGAAAATTATGTCAAAATCTGGCTGCCCAGAGAAGGTCATCAGCATTGTACATCACTTTCATGATAGCATGCTCACCCGGTTTCTGGATAGTGGGTGATTCTTTCAAGCTCTTCCAGTCACCAATAGAGTCAAACAAGGCTGTGTGCTTGTTTCTGTGCCTTTTAGCATGATGTTCTCAGCAATGTTGTCAGATGCCTTCAATGGGGACATCAAGGCCAGCTACTGTGGTAGAACATTCCAAGCTCATATTGGTCTGATCAGCTGTAGTCGGACAAACGGCAATTTGTCTCTAACATAGTGACGTCATTTTAGTCCTCTTTGAAAATGAAAGACTAGAACCAACCAACCAACCATTGTTTGGTGGAACAGTGGATAGAGTGCCAGGCCTGAAGTTAGGAAGACTCACTATCCTGAGTTAAGGCTAGCCTCAGACACTTGCTAGCTGTATGAGCCTAAGCAAGTCACTTGACCCTGTTTACCTCAGTTTCCTCATTTGTAAAATTATCTGAAGAAAGAATTAGCAAACTATTTCAGTGTCTTTGCCTAAGAAATCCCAAGTGATTATTAAAAGTCAGACATGACTGAACAACAAAAACATGCTCCGAAGCTACTATTTTAATTCTAACTTGAACTGGTAGAGGAGGTCCCCAGAGGGAAGCTGTTACTTCCCCCCTCAGGGTTCTAAGGGTAGTCAGTCTTCAGGGGTTGGGATAGTTTTCTATTCTCCCCTCTCCAGTGTGTTTCCTCTTTCACATATTATCAGTTGATATCAATTAGCTAGCTGGATTAATTAGCTTTTAATTAGGGGTATTTATTAAACTAGTGTCACAAGAATGCTTGTACAAATAGTCCCCCTCAAAAGTTTGTGATACACTCTCAAACCGGTATATCCAGAATCCAGGGGAAAATGGGCTCAAAGTTAGAGCACGTGTGACAAAGGAGGTAATTCCACTCCTGAAGATCTTTTTTTTGTTGAAGTCCTTGAGATGTTTCCCCTTATGCACAACACAGTTTTCTGCTGGGCTCTCTGTATGATCCTTAAAGGTGTCATTCTTCAGTATGTTCAGTTTATCATGGGCACTTCTCCCATCAACCTCCCCTGTTCTTCTACTGTCCTGGTGATACTGCTGAGATGCCAAATACTTCAACCCTCCAAATTTTACAAAGTCATCCTGAGGGAGAAAGACCCACCATCTGAAAGAGACCTTTCCTTAATGCTAGTACATTTCCTTTGATATAATCTTCCATCTACCCTGTATATACCTTTTACATATAGAGTTGTTTCCATGTTGTCTCCCTCATTAAAATGTAAGCTCCTTGAAGTCAAGGGATTGTTTTTGCCTTTTTTGTATTTCCAGAACTTAGCTCAGTGTCTGGAACATAGTAAAGGCTTGTTGATTGACTGGCAAGAATAGAAATGAGAGATAAGCTTCTCCTAAGCCTTCCTAATCTTTTCCCTCCTGGGGGCTCTCTTTTTAGACAGTCAGATCCTCAAATTCTGGGAGAATTAGTTTGCTATTTTATAAGAGGCCCCTCAGAGTATGACCAATGAGCGAATCTGAATGTACCTTCTGGCTTGTGTCATTTCACTTAATCCAATCACCTTCATTCTTTTCAAACTGATCGAAGACTTTTGTCCTGTTAAAATGTCTCTGGTTGATTGATTCAATGGAGGTATCTATGCTTTGTTCACACCTAGTTCATACCTCTATTTGGTTACATTAAAGATGTTCTCACCTAACAAAGGTGTGGAGCTAGAGTATTTTGTTAGTTACTTCAGCTGAGAGAGGGTGATTATTTGATAGATTCAGTTGACTCTCCACCCTCTTTACCTTTACTTTTATCTATGATTTCATTAGTCAGATAACTCCCTATATCAGTAAGTTAGAATTCATGACTTCAAAGATAACCATGAATATGCCTAAATGGTCCAGAATTGCAGGATATAAGGAATTCTCTAATTATTGAAACTCGAAAGTAACAGACCCACAGACCAGTGTCCCTAGTTTGACATCTTGGCAAGAATCTTCCAAAACCAGTATGCCTATCTCATAGTAGTGACTAGGAGGCCACAGAAAAATATCATGGCAGCAAGCCAAGCCATACTGGTGCTTCCCCCCCAATGCCAGGGCCCTCAGGCAAGAAGACCACCCACTGGCCACAAGCCCCTGCTCAGCGCTCTCTGCTCTCCATGAGGGTCAGTCCAGCTTTTTTGTAGCACCTGCCGCCATCGCCACCGCTTCCACCACCATCTCCAAGCTGTGTTCCAACTAGCTAACTGCTTCCTCTCTTCTTCAGCTCTTAACTGCTCTCACCAACTGCCTCACCAACTGCCTCTCCAACTGCCTCTTAGCTCTGCTCCACCCATTCAGCAAGCTCCTTCCACCACAGGCTTCCATTGGCTCCAGTCCTAGCCACACCCCCCCAAGGACCCTGAGAGCCCTGCCCCTGAAGCCCACTCAAATGGGCAGGGAAGATCTTCCCATGCACTGATTGCCTTTACACTCCCATTACCCAAACAGATCAGCAAGTCACTTCAACATATAGTCTCAGAGTTGCTGAGGGCATTGAAATATTAATTGTCTTGTTCAGTCAGTGTTGGAGGCAGGACTTGAATTCAGGTCTTCCTGATCCCAGGGTCCATTAGTTTTCTGCCATGCCTATCTATATCTACATATATCCATATATCCATACACACATATACATATATATTTATACACACACATATTAATTCCACATCAGGGAGAAGTCTAGAACAATTGAAAGCTCTGGGCCATTCCCCAAATGCCCTCAGACTACTGTTATCATTGCATCCAAACGGAAGGTGTGTTTATTAATATTCTGTTACATGTTGACATTAGGGTACTGGATCCTGAAATGGGGGAGGGATTAGAGCAAAGATTAGAAGCTCGGGAGAGGGACATGAAAGCCATATGTCAACTGGATATGTCAACTAGAGAGTGGGTCATAGGGCAGTTGGTGGGGAGGTAAGAAATATGTCCCTTGGACTATTATGTTACCATCTGGGATGCTGCCCTAGGGAACCCACTCTCTGGAGACAGCACATTTGTTTGTGATTTGGGGAAAAACAAGGCAATGGAACAAAGGGAGACAAGTAGTCAGAGCAGCTGAAAGGCTTGTGTTTGTTGTGAAGAGATAAATAATGCATCACACCTGCTGCTTTCCACCTGATGGCTTTTAATCTTAGCAGTGACAGAGATTCGTCTTGTTTCAGCTTTCCAGTAGGGGAGGTTTTTGCAAGCTTGTTGAGCCTGCCTCAAAGCCATGTTTATGTAACAGATCAGCTCCACCATTCGAATTACAGGTAACTCAGGGTCTGGAGAACTGAAGCAGCAGACACATCTGCTCTCAGGGAATCAGGATTCAATATCATTTGGGACTCATTCCTCCAGTCTAAAGTTTCACATCAGAATCATAAACCAGAGAATAGTAGAGAAAGAAGGGACCTTTGAGCATCAAATGTCAGAGCTAGAAGGATCTTAGAATAGAGAATGTCAGAGCTGGGAGCTAGACTTGGGAGCAGAGAATGTCAAGGCTAGGAAGGAGCTTAGAACAGGGAATGTCAGAATTGGAAGAAGCTTAAGAATATAGAATGCAAGAGACAGGAAGGATTTTGTTAGTTTTTGATGAGACTGATGATTTTATTGGTGTAGGGAGACCCTGGGGAGTAAATTCCTATCCCAACTTAGGTCAGCACTTTCTTTGCAACTTATCATCTTTTGGGGGCACCGAGCAGTTAAGTGACTTGTTCTTGTTAAGTTAACAGGTTAAGTTCTTGCTCTTGTGTCACTTGCCAAGTGTATGTGCCAGAAGTAAAACCTTCGTGGCGCTCTTCTTGAGCATGTATCCGATTCTCTGTCCATTACGCCACACTGCCCTGGGACATCAAATGTTAATGTGCTGAATGTTAGAAGAGTCCATCAGAGAACATAAGAGTTGGAAGAGACCCAGATACCATTAGTCTAAGTTATTTTAACCCCAACAGGTGGTCATTCAAACTGTTTCTGAAGACCTAAGGGAGCTTCCAAGGAGAAAAAAAGTGAGGTCTAATCTGACATGGACCCTGGTTTTGGAAAGAGTACATTTAAAGGGTTCAGAGAAAGGAGAAGTGGAATCACATAGTCTAATATCTTGAAGGGGAAACTGGCCTACAAAGGATGGGAAGTTCTCAAAAATGAAGTCTAAAAACTCAATGAGCAATGATTTTCATAAGGATAAAAAATGGTAGCTGCCTCAATTCTGAGGCGGGGATGAATTGGGAGCTCATAAATCAACTCATTTTAAAGGAACACATGTTGGTGTTACTTGAAAGGACAAATAGCTGAAGATAAAAAGAAAAAAAGTGTGGTTCTAGAAGAATGAGTCAGTGTTGAGTAGCATTCTTTATCATTTGAGACTGGTCATTGTATTGACTAGAGAGTTTAAGTCCTTCAAAATTGTTCATTACTATAATATTGTTGTATAAATTCTTCTCCTGGCTCTTTTCACTTTACTTTCAATCCATTCATACAAATCTTCCCATTTCTTTGAACCTATCTCCTTCATATTTTTATGGTAGAGTAGGATTCTATTAGATTCATATTAATGACATTTTTTGACATGGCTAATGCGGGAATTTGTTTCAATTGATTGTAGGTATTTGGGATAAAGGCTTTGTTTTTATTTTTCAATGGGCAGGATTAAGAGATAAAGACAACAAAAATAGTTGACTGAAAAAATAATTAAAATGAAATCTCGGTGCTGGAAGGGACCTCAAAGTCAATGAACTAATAAGTGGTCATCCAATTGCCATGTGAAGACTTCAGTGAATATACGTTTGCCACGTTTTGGGACGGCCCTTTCCACTTTGGGATTACTGTAATCTTTAGCAAGTGTTTTACTGACATCAAGCCAAAATCTGCCACTATTCACTTCTGTTACTGATCCTAGGTCTGTCTTCTGGGGCCAGGAAGAACAAGACTAATCCCTCTTGCATGTGACAAATCTTTCCCAAGTCTTCTGCTTTCCATCCAGGCCAGATCTTTCCACTTCCTTTAATTGGTCCTCAGATGTCAAGGACTTGAGTCACTTCACCATCCTGGCTGCTCTTTTGTGGATGGCCATAATTGTGCAATAAGCACAATGTCATCCACATTCAGGAGCATCAGGAGGACCTCACCACCCTTACTCATCCTTTCTCCATTTGACTTGTTTGCAGAATATCTTCATGAAGGTGACAAATACCTTTGATATGCACATGTCTCCATGCATGCTTCCTTGCTTGGTATTGACAATCAGAGGGGCATGGAACAAAGGTAGCCCCATGATTATATCTTATGGACTAATTATAAGTGCATGAGAACTCCTTGGAGGAAGAGAAATGTAAAAGCTGCATTTTGTTCCACCAAGTCAAATGCTCTCAAAAACCCCAGAATAATGGTAAATACAGTAGAATCTCATGTTCTTTTCTTGAGTATGGGACAGTGGAGGGGCACTGGATTTGGAGCCAGACACATATGAGCTCAGATGCTGACATGGACTAACCGTGGGAATTTAAGCAAGTACTTCTCTCAGCCTCAGTTTCCTTAGCTGTAAAATAAGGGTCTCGAACATGATGAACTCTAAGGTCTTTTCCAGCTCTACAACTTTGATCTCAAGATCAGTCATTCCATTAAGAAGATGTGAAAATGTGGACTGCTGTGGATAATAATCAGTGAAAGCCTGCTTCTTCCTTTCTCATATTTCCATCAAGGATATTCTCAAAGCATGTCTGCATCATTCTCATAAAGATTTTACAGAGATGAAAAGGATGAGAACAAATTTATAGACTCACAGGTCAGTAGTTACTGACATTTTCTCTTGATTATCTTTTAGGGCAAAAAGAATACTGCCTGATATTTTTCTACAAACGTTTGGTATCTTTCTGTCCTTTGGCTGTCTTGAAAATCAATTCTTTGATGATTCAGAAATGTACTAGAAACTTCTTCTGTGTATACATGACTTGATCCAGACAGTTCTCCTCACTTCATCTTCTTGTAAACAATCTCTGTTTCTTGAAGAACATCAGAGGCATTAGAGTTCAAACATGTTGGTTCCACAAATGAAAATGTTTCTTGTTGCATTCAATGTGGGAGGAAGCCAACTCCTCAATTTACTTCTGTATTTTCTTTCCATTTGGTTGTCACTACTTCTGGCTTCTGGTCTCATTTATAGCAAAGTTGTCAGTATTTGTATACTTACCTTCCTGGCTCATTGGACAAGGATCTCACATTTACAGGATCAGCAATTAAATTTAAATTTATAGATTTTCTCAAAACCATTCATTGTGTCTTCTATC
The DNA here is from genome assembly GCA_028646595.1 of Phalanger gymnotis. NCBI lineage: Eukaryota > Metazoa > Chordata > Mammalia > Diprotodontia > Phalangeridae > Phalanger > Phalanger gymnotis. The sequence continues at coordinate 317,598,843 of CM053626.1, forward strand.
CCCCTTCCCATTACTCTGTCACCTTCTTTGTAGAAATTCAAGGGACTGGCACATGACTGAGTACTAGTTTGTATTCTTGCTTTCAACAACAGTTGAAAGATTCACCATCTAGTACATTTCCCTTTTGGTGATGAGTCTTCCCACACTTTGTGACTCAGGTCTTTGAATAGCAGACGCAAACAGTTACTGGGCTATACTCTATCATTTAATAAATCAATTAGAAAACATTTATTAAGCACTGACTGTGTGCCAAGCACTGTGCTTATTGCTGGGGATACAATTGAAATAATCTACTTGTCTCTCACATTAGAATGTAAAGTCCTTGAAGAGCAGAGTTAAGAGGGTGTACATTCCAGCCATGTGGGATGGCCAGTACAAATCAGTGGAGTTGAGGGGTACAATGTGTGTATGATGAGAAGAAAATTGGCCATTTTGACTGAAACTCAGAACAGGGAAGAGAGTCATGTACAACAAACCTGGAAAGTTATTTGGTGCTAAATTGTGAAGGGCTTTAAGAGCTAAATAAGAAGAGTTTCTATCTGATTCTAGAAGCAATAGGATGCTGCTGGAGGTTCCTGAATAAGGGAATGATATGGTCAGATGTGCTTAGAAAAAGTACAGGCAGGACTGTGTAGAATGGTCCTGAGAGGTGAAAGACTTCAGTCAGGGAGAATGATTAGAAGGCTGGTGCAATAATATAGATGAGAAGTGATGAGAGCCCCGACTACGGTGGAGTCTATGGAAGTGCAGAGGAATCTGATGTGAGATTCTGTGAAGGCAGAAATGGCCAGCTTTGGCGATTGATGGGCTATAGGCTGAGGGAGAGTGAGGAGTTGAGAATAACGCTGCCGTCACAAACCTGGGAGACAAGAAGGATGGTGGTGCCTTTGACAAAGACAGAGAAACTGGGAAGAAGGCAAGATTTTGGGGGAAATATATTGAGTGACAGTTTGGCCATATGGAATTTAAGGGACCTGCTTGATAGGACCTAATGGACCTTGCTCTCAGCTGGTACAGCCTCAGAGAGCTTGGGTTGTCTCCATGTTGTGATTAGATATCAGAGCAGGTCTTTTCTGGAGATAAGTGGGATAATGAATCACATTTTGAGACTGGGAATTCAAATATTAGTAGCCCAGTTCTACAGATGAGGAAACCAAGATTAAAGTGCTTCAAAATACAGAAAGTACTTCCTCAAAACAGCCCCATGAAATGGACGATGAGAGTATCTAGTTCAGTTTTACAGATTGTTGGGAAGTTGTTTTTTTCAACAGTCTTAGACTGATTAGCTTATGTGCTCACAGTACTCAAGCCAAGAATTGTGCCAACCTGAATAGAGGTCTTCTGATTTCAAGCCTCATACTCTTTCCACTACCCTCTTCCCACTCACCACATATACACATCATGATTGGTCATTCATGTTTGTAGTTTGGACTAAAATTCCCCCCCAAATTTGCCTATGCTCTCTGCTTGCTGTTCAGATATGGGGTCACAAAGAGTCAAAAAACGACTGAACAATGACTGAACAATGAACGTTTCCTAACGCCAGACCCAGAGCTCTATCCTTTTCATCGCCTAGCTGCTTAGTACATGCTTGTTGATCGATTGAGTTCTGGGTGCCCTGCATGTGCATGATGGATCGAAGGGGACGCTGACTGAGGGGGTGAGAAATTTGTAGGCTATCGAAATACTCCATAGGACTGACTGGATCTTGCTTCAACCATTCAAGGAATGACTGAGTAATGAAAATAATGATAGCTAGGATTTATGGAGCACTTTATATGTTCTTCTCATTTCATCCTCACTATAGCCCTGAAAGGGAGTTTGTATCATTGTACCCATTTTATAGATGAGGAAACTGAGGTTAAAAGAGGTTAAGTGACTTGACCAGATTCACATAGTAAGTGTCTGAAGAAGGATTTGGATTTAAGTTGTTCTGGTCCCAGATCCAACACTCTATCCATTTTGCCATTTAATTGCCCAGTAGAATTTCAAACATCTCAAACAGACTTCAGGGACAGGTACTGGTAAAGTATTAACAATCAATGAAACAGCATTCGGTAAGTACTTATTATATTCCAAGCACTGTACTTTTCACTGGAGATGCAAATACAAAAAGCAAAAAGATCTCTGCTCTCAAGGAGGTTACATTTTAGTGTGGAAGACAATGCACAAAGGGAAGCAGTGATCATGGAGGACTATTAATAGTCACCAAAAAACTTAAGAGGAGGTCAAGATGGAAAGTGTGGTCAAAGGAGAGGGGATTAATACAATCCATCCAGGAACAATGACCAGTTTAATTAGATCAGGGTTCCTGGTTTCAGAACTGCTGGGAGAGAAAAGAACAGAAAAAAGTGGCAAGAAAGATGGAGAGAGGAGAAGGAAGGAGAGTTGGGATTGAAATGCATGGCTAAGTCTCCCAATCAGCAGAACAAGATGCCAGGTAAAAAAAATTTTCTCTAGAATAGGGGAATTTTTCATTCATGGTCAAATAATATTATGTCAGCAATTGCCTACTCTGTCTATTTTTAAGGCCACTCCTGCCTCTCTCTAGGCCGCCACTAGTACTACCCACATGAGTAGCCAATCTCTACCAGGACAGAAGAGAACCTTTGTTCTTTTACCTCTGCCACCTCCTTGGATTTGAGTTTTTACCTTGCTGTTAATTAACTAGTTGTGTGACCAGTACCTGTCCCTGAAGTCTGCAAATTACTTCTTTCTAGGATTTAGTTTACTTGCCTTCTTAACGAAGAAGTTGAATTAGATGATTTCCAAGGTCCTTTTCAGCCTTAATATTCTATCTTGTAACACTCTGTATCTGAAGTCTCCGACAGCTCTGACATTCTCTGTCCTAAGGTCCCCTACAAGCTCTGACGTTCTCTGTCCTGAGATCCTGTGTAACCAAAATTCTCTGTTCTCAGATCACCTGGAACCCTAACATTTTATCTACTAACATGCTTTGTTTCGAAGTCCATTCTATCTCTTACCCACTCAAGTGTGGTCTGTATGATGTTTGTTTGAACTGACAGCATATTATAGCCCATCCACCGACCTTTTGTGAACCTAATTACCCACCAGAAGCCTCCTAACTCAATTAATCAGCTGGTAACAACTTTAATTCAGAGACACTCCACTATACCACTCACCTCAGCAATCACTCGAGTTTCTGCCAGGGAGCACATCTCACCCACTTTTGTTTATAACTGTTGAAATATTTTTAATCAAAATAATTAAATATGCTAAGTTTCCCTCAATTAGTAATACATTAAAAATTAAAAGTGCTTAAATGAAGGCTGGCAGAAAAAAATGCCTTTTGCCTGGAGCTGAGTGCTGGTACTTAACCAGTTCCCTCCTCCTGGAGCTGAGAGTCTCTCGGATCTGATTCAGGCACTTCAAAATGTTGGTTTTTCTTCATCCAGGATTTTTCCAAACAATAGCACAAAACATTTTAGTGCTTTTATGGATCGACCCAGCAGCCCCTGGCATGAGGGAAGGAGAGGGAGCTTGGGAGCTCTCTCAGCTGATAAGCTATGTGACCTTAAGCGAGCTATCCCCTCTGTGGGCCTCCATTTCTGGATCTGTCAAATGAGGAAATTCAAAGTAGTGTTCTCAAATGTACCATCCAGCTCCCCAATTGGATGCTACTCTAAAAAAGGGAAGTTGTGTTAGAATCAACCACAAAAACAGCTAAACTTGCAGTTAGGAGAGCAGAGAGAAGTGTTCAGATCTTAGTCCTGATGCTTCTTAGCTAAGAGACTGTGGGTAAGTGACTATCCTCTGTACATTTTCCTCATTCATAAAATGGGGATAATGATGTTTGAAAGTACCTCACAGGGGTCCACACGCTATTGGTAGTCTCACCAACTCCCATGGATTCAACTATCATCTTTGTGCAGATATCTCCCAATCAAATGATCAGCATTAATTAAATATCTATTAAGTACTAGGCACTGAGAAAAGTGGGACAGCTAGATGGCTCTGCGATAGAGTGCTGGACCCGGGTGATAGAGTACTGGACCTAGAGTCAGGAAGGCCTGAGTTCAAATTTGATGTCAGGCAGTTCTTACTAGCTGCGTTACTCTAGGCAAGTCATTTAATCTTGTTTGTCTCAGTTTCCTCATCTGTCAAATGAGCTGGAGAAATGGTAAACCACTTCAGTATCTCTGCCAAGAGAACCCCAAAGGGAGTTGTTAAGAGTCAGACATGATTGAAAATGACTAGACAACAACAACTTTTGTTATGCCATCCAGCAAGCACCAAGCATAAACTATACATCAGACACTAGGAGAGGTGCTGGAGAGACAAAAGCGAAGCAGATACTGCCCTCAAGGAGCTTACATCCTAGAGGAGAGAAAGTTTCCTCATTCATAGAACAGAAGAATGGATCTTCATTTTCCCTTTCAGGTCTAATACTCCATGATTCTAACCCCACTTCTGATGCTGAAACTATGGCCCGGAAAGGGGATCAGGCTCCCCCAAAGTCACCCAAGTAGTAAGTGGCCAGATCTTGGGTGAAACTCAGGTTTGCTGATCTCAATTCAATGCTATTTCCACCACACTATGGAAGGCTTAGACTTGGAGCCAGAAGACCTGGATTCTCTTCCTGGTTGTGGCACAGCCTAGCTAAGTAGCCTTGGGCAAGGCCTTTCCTTCCTCTGGCTCCAGTTTTCTCCTCTGCCAAATGAGAAGGTTGAGCTGACTGATCTCCATGACTCCTTCTAGTTCTCACAATCTAGGAGTCAATCAGCTTGTGAGTGTCTGACATAGGATTCAAACCCAGTTTTCCTCACTCCAAGGCCAGTATTATCCACCACACAATACTGCCTCTCAATTTCCATTGGTTGCTCCAACTCCTTCTCTCCAGTCTGAGCCAAACAAGTCTAATCCTGCTTTCAAATGATAGCTCTCAGATATTTGAAGATCTCCCTCAAATTTCCCCAGAAATTCTCTCTTCTCTAACTTAAATGCCACTAATTCATACAGCTGGTTCTCATATACCATAGTGTTGAGTCTTGTGAAAAATCATTCCAGAAAGTAATTCAGCCATTTTGGTATAAGAATATAAAAGCTGCCATTTTGGATCAGTCAACAAGGTTTCACTGAGGACCTACTATATTCCAGGCACTCAGCTAACTGCTGGAGATTAAAATAAAAGGCATAAATAGAGTTCCTGCCCTCAAAGAACTTATAGTCAAAAGGGGGAGATAACAGATGAATAACTATGTGCACATAAAGTATATACCCAGTAGATAGAAGGTAATCTTTAGGGGAAGTGGAACCAGGAATGGCCTCCTGTAAGAGGTGTGCCTTGAGCTAAGTCTTAAATGAGGTGAGTGAAGGTAAGTGCCAGAGGTTTGGAGAGAGAGCATTCCAGGCTTAGAGCAGAGCCAGTGCAAAAGTATGGAGTCAGGAAATGGAATGTGGTGTTCAAGGAAGAGATTGTATAGTTGGATTGTAGAACGTGGGAAGGAGAGCAAAATATAAAAAGAATGCAAAGTGAGGGGCAGGGGACAATTTACAAAAGGATTTCTATTTCTTCCTGGAGGTAATAGGGAGCTCTTTGAATTTATCTAGTAGGAATTAGTCACAGGCAGAGGTGTATTTTTGATAGATCACTTTGGCAGCTGAGTGGAGGATAGATTGGAGTGGAGGGAAACCTGAAGCAGGAAAACCCATTAAAAAGTGATTGCCTACACCCTTCCTGACAGGGAGAATGGTTTAAAGATGCAGACTGAGACATATATTATCAGATACAGCTAATCTTGGAATTTGTTTTTCTTGACCATATATATGTGTTTAAATGGTTTAATTTTTTTTAAAAAATGGGGATTCAGGGAGGGGTTGCTATGGGTAGCCAAAAGAAAAAAAGAAGAGAGCCATTGATGCATTTCAAAATGCTAACTTTAATTTAGTAAAAAGAAAAAAAATCATAGACAAAACAGGAAGCCTGAAAGAATCACAAACAGAATGGTTTTGAACATTACATGTTTAATTTTGTACATTTTTTTTAAAGTGAGCTGGATATAATAAAGGTACACAGTTTCCTGACCAATCTTTTTTTCTTTTTCTTTGTTCTACTATAAATGTGAAAACACCCACTTTGATGTTTAAGTTTAAAGTAAAACAGAAGGCTATTTCAAGAGTCCAGGAGAGAAGGGATGATGTCCCAATCTAGGGTTGTGGCTGCTTGAGAGTAGATTTAGTAACTAGGAATACATAAGGGAGTTGAGCTGAGGAATAGGGTTCTTAACCCTAAATGAGCAATGAGATTTTGAATCTGGGTGTTGGGAAGAGGCTCAGCTCCATGGCCCATTGAGTGCAGTGAGAATACAGTTGCTAAGAGAGAGCCCATGAATTGGGCTTAGTTGTCCTTGACATCAACTGTAAAATTCACATTCCCCATAGTTTCTTTTGTTTTTAAGTAATATGACTCATTTATGCTGGATGACCTCTCCTTTTCTACCTTACTCCCCCTTTTCCTTTTCCTCTTCTTTCTCTCTGTCTCTCTTTTTCTCTCTGTTTTCTCTGTCTGTCTCTCTCTGTCTCTCTGTCTGTCTCCATCTCTGTCTTTGTCACTGTCTCTCTCTGTATCTTTCTGACTCTGTGTCTGTTTGTCTGTCTGTCTAGCTACCTCTGGCTCTCTCTCTTCTCTCTCTTTTTTCTTTCTCATGTCTTCTCTTCTCTTCTCTTCCTCTTCCTCCTCCTTCTTCTTCCTTCTCTCTCTCTCTCTCTCTCTCTCTCTCTCTCTCTCTCTCTCTCTCTCTCGCTTGCTCTCCCTCTCCCCTTCTCCCTCTGTCCTTATTCCTTTTCTCTTTTTCCTCCTTCTGTAACCACTTTTTTTTCTTTTTCTAGAGGTGACTGATGAAACTCTAAGTTCCTGTTTTGGGGCATCCCTGGGGATCCAGTACAAGGTGGTTCAAGGTCAGCTGTCGGGCTCAAAATGTGAGAAACATGGAGGCGGATCCTTTAGTAAGTCCCTTGCAAACGTCTTAATCACTTACCATGAATGCCAGTTTTCCACATCGTCCATTACCTCTGGATGTCCACAGAATCAGTATCTCAGCACTGAAAGAGCCTTCAGAAGGCCTCTGGTCAAGTCATATCTACACGAGAATCACTTCAATAAACAGGTCGAACAAGTGGACAGCCAGACTTTTAGGACTTCCAAGGAGAGGGAACCTACTACTCTCCCATTCAGGCTCTTCTGCTTTTGGAGAGACCTAATTTCAATGAGTTTTCTCATTTGCATCAGGCTTACATCTACTTCTTGGCAATGTCCACTCTTGCTCCTAGTTCTCACCCCTGAAACCAAGCAGAATAACCCCAATCCTTCTTCCTCACAACTACACTTTGAATACTCAGGCTCTTAGGACTATAGATGTCAAGCTGGAAGGGGCAGCAGAGGAGTCTGGTCTAAGCTTGTCATTTTACAAATGAGTGAAGTGATGAGAGGGGAAGTGAGTTGTCCAAGGCCAGATGGCTAATGAGTGGCAGTTAGAATTTGAACCCAGGCCTTCTAACTCCATAGCTCATATTTGTTCAATCATATGCTGCCTCTTAAGATAGCTCTTGAGCCCCTCTAGGTCTTCTCTTCCCTAGGCCTAATGTCTCCAACTTCTTCGCTCTTTTCTCAGATGTCATGAGCCTGAGCTCCCTCACCACACAAGTCACACTCCTCTGCACTTTATCTCCACTTTATCAATGTCCTTTCTAGAATATGACACTCAAAGGTCTGAGTCTTCTTTTTCCTTTCCTTCTCCTATCTAATCAATTACAAAGTCCTGTCAATTCTACATTCATAGACATCTATGAATCTACGTCCAATGTCCATTATCACCAGGCTGCCAGCAGGGCGAAGAATTCTTTGACCACAAAAATCCTTGAAGCTAAGTTACTAAGTCAATGTGGGGATTATTATCTGTGTTAAGAGGAAGTGGCCAAGCCAATGAAAGTATAAATCACTCAATTAACAAGTATTTATTAAGTACCTACTTGGTGCCAGCCACAAATCTTTGAAGTGTTAAGCTGTAGTGGTATGCCCTTGCCCTCTGGGAAGCTTTCTGAGGGCAAGGACTATGGATTACTGAAATTTTTGTATCTCCCTCAGTGTCCAGCACAATGATATGATAGTTGAATTTAAACTCAGGTTCAGTACTAATGGAGCTGTCCCAGAAGCTTATCTTGGTCATTCTATCTGATGACTGAATTAGGTTCTTTGGTGGTGGTGTGAGGCTGGAGGAGGGGTAGATGTGGTCAACAGCTATACAAGGTGAGGCACTAAATAATTACAATGCATCACCAAATGATTGATTCAGTTTGGATCCAATTTCAAGGGTTTAAGAGACTTAAATCACCCCAGACTCTGAAGCCCCACTTGATATTTCCTAAGCAATAAATTCTTCCTCAATTCAAGGACCTTTGGTTCCATCAGGATGGGTCAATCTTTCCCAGAAACAGATCACAACCCCTTAACTTATCTAGTAGATAGTTTTCAAGAACTGCTATGCCTAAACAGAACAAAAGAAATCACTCTGCAGGTAATTTGAGTATAAGCCCCACCCCCTCATCTCCCATCTTCTGGGGCCACAGGTACACAGTCCATTACTGGATACCTGCCTTTCCAGTTTAGGAGAAAATGTCAGAGCTCAGGTCTGATGCCATCGCCTTTGAGAAGACAGAATCATTATAAAAGTTGAATCGGTCATAAGATTCTGCCTCTCTGTAATTCCCACCCCCCTGCCCCTAATTCTACCTTCTGGGTTCAAGAAAAGCAAGCCTCTCTTCTATATGACAGTCCTTCCTCAATAAATATTCCAGGAGAACTGACTAGCTGGAAGAAGGGGCTGCAGGGGTAAAGGGATCTTCCTAGGTGAGAAGGCTCCTGGGGAATGGTGAAGTCTGCAGAGTCAGGAGCAGATCCAGGCCAGAGGACAGTGGAACTGTCACCTTCCTAGTCACAAATAAAGACCTATAGGAGCATAGTAGGAATTCCATACACATGTCAATACAAAGCCACAATCCATTAGAAAACTCAAATGGCATGGAATAAATACTACTTATCCATGATAAGGTGGGCATCTTTGTATCCAGGCTGGGATGTACTCAGCTGGAGTTCCTAATATTAATGGTAACAACAGCTGATATTTATAAAACATTCTAAGATTTGTAAAGTGCTTTCCATATGTTATCTCACTTAAGCCATCGCAGAAGATAGACATGGTTATTATCCCCATTTTATAGGTGAGAAAATTGAGGCTGATAGAAGTTAATACATTTTCTCAGGGTCACACAGTGACTGTGGCTGGATGTGAATGCATGTGCTCCTGACTTAAGTCCAGAGCTCCATGCTCACCTGGGCTTCCAGCCTGACTGACTCTGTATATAAATCAACTTTGCATTTGTCAGTCATTAACAAACATGTATTGCTTGCTATATACCAGTCTTGGGTTAGGTACAAGGAAACAAGGAAACAAGGGTTTCCAGGCCAGTGACTTTTATCTGAACTGCTTCTCTTGGCCATCATAGAGCTAAATGCTTACATTCTTCCTGGAGCTCATGGCAACACCAGATTGAGCCATTCCTATATTGCCTCTTGCCTATTTGTTGACACACTTCAGTCAATGTGTGTAGAATCTCCTCTTGGGTCCAGTCAGATGAGTGATCTCCTAGAGAGAGGCTCTATCCAAGTAGAGATTGGGGGCATTCCTGGATGGGATTCCTCCATTGTCCAAATCAAATATTGGAAAATTCTGAGCAAACAGCACTAGATTCTATGTAATTACCCTTTCATCTCAAACCCATTTAATTCATCTACCTGATATAACTGTCATCTTTGTGGCGGTAGCATGAGGGTCTTAGCTACACTTTGTATCTTTCCGCAGAGCATAGTGCTCCACACACAGTAGGTGTTTCGCTTTTTTTAAAAAAAGAATTCATCAATGAATGCTTTTTTCATTATACAAACCCCGAGCTTAGCTATTCTGTCTTTGGGCTTACAATGGCATTTTTCCCATACCACTAAGCACTCATTATATTCCATTTTCTATATAATTATTTCTATTCAGATTGTCCCACTATGAGATCCTAAGTTCCATGAGGGCAGTGCCTATATTTTCTCTAATTTCCCTTAATTCCCAGCCGAGTATCTGCAGACATTGGGCACTTAATGAATTTTTTAATTGAATAGAATTCACATTAAGTGAACTAAATTCTGTTTTTCATGTCATGGCAGAAAGGGACTTGAAAGACATGGGCGTTGAGGACATTATAACACGCGTGCGTGGTGGAACTGCTGTGCCAACCTCTGGCCTTTCCAACAGCTGGACAGCTGAGACATATCTTTCCTGGAGGAGGTCGTTAAAGGATAATCCTGCTGTTATTGATTTCTAGGTAAGTCTTTTCTCAGTTGAAGAAACTCCACGGCCAGAAGGAATGAAAGTGAAGCAGACCAAATCATTTCATATTTTTTATTATGAGCCCATCAGAGAACAAGATTAAATGTAACGGGGCACTGACCTGGTAGCCTCCCCTTTGCTTCACCACAGGGAGTCAATTTCTCACCCAGAGCCCCTGAAGTGAGCTAGACCAGAAACTTCATATCTAGTCACTGCCTGGAACCTACTCAGAAGGCCTTGGGAAGAAAGGCACTGATAGATAACTCCAAGAATGTCCTCAGGGTTGGATTACATTCAATCACTATGCTTCTCATATCCAAAGGAAACATGATATACAAATGAGAAAAGGTTTGTCTATTCAGCTGAGTGTCCCATTTAATATCTGTCCTGATTAAAGCTTTTGAAGGATAATATAATTTAATATCCAATTCTCCTATTTTACAGTTTTTTAAAAAAATGTTTAAATATGTAAGGGTGTACTTGAAGAGGGCAGGGAGGCTAGCAAGAATATAGCCAAAAAGTCCAGTGAAGCATGGTTAGAGATGGCTAGAGATGAGGTACTCATCAGTCAGGGCACTGGGACCCCAGAGCAGGGCACCAGAGACAAAAGGGTTGAGTTCTGAAAAGCACCATTTCCGATCTGAGTATAAAGAAGGCAAGTGGCCTTCAGGTGACATTTTTACCCTATGCTAGGTAGGTGGTGGGTTTCTGCTTAACATTATGTTTAGCCATATGATGCATTAATCGAAAAGATTTCAAGCAGGATGAGGAAGTAGAGAAAATTCCTTTTTATTGGATGTTCAAAAATTAGTGTAATAATTTAATACAAATATCAGCAAATTTTAAGCATTGGGCTTGGGTGTGATATAATGACCCCTAAGTATATATGGTTCCTTCTCCTTTGGCTTTAAGGAAATATTTTTGGAGGTTTTTAGATGGGCAATTGTGTGATCAGGTACATTCACTCTGAGGCCCCAGTTAGGAAATTTCTTAACATTTAAGCAGAGGTTATGCTTTCTACTCAACTCTATATTTATCTGTCTCTCTAGTTAACTCCTGGCCTCTTTGTGATAAAGTCAAAGCTCCATTTGCTAGAAATGTTTGGGTAATAAAATAACATATTTTATTAGAGTAACTGTGGAAGTCACTGGAAGGGGAAAATGTGAAAAAAGGTGACCTTTTCTTGGGACTTCTGTTACCTGGATCTTCTGCTCCAAGAAAACTGTAGAATCAACAAATTTCCTCAATATCTCCCTTCTCGGCCACAACTCAGTCCTTCTCTTATCTCAGAAAGTGTGCTAATGTGACATGCTCCAGCCTTTCAATTCCAAACCCTCAGAAACTCTCCCTCTGGTTCTGAAATAGTTTCTTCCTTTTACACAATTTCTTTAGAATGTGATCCAATCTCTCCTCCAATGCTTTGATTGGCTAAAGAAGGTATACAGGCCCCATTCAAATTCCCTACCTGATTCTTTGATGTATACCTTACAGGTATACATGAGAGGGAAAGCAGTGTGGAGTAGAGTTATAGTGAACCTTAGAGCCAGAAAAACATGAGTCCAAGTCATGCCTCTGAAATATACTAGTTATGTGACCTTGGATAAATCATTTAATCTCTCAGTGCTCTAGGCAACTTTCTTAGACTATAAATTGCAGAAAAAAGTACTGACCTGCATTAGTAAAGGGAGCGTATTTATTTAGCCTTTACATAAGTGAGGCAGGATAGCATAGTAGTCAGGAATACTTGAGTTCCAAGGTTTTGACTCATGCACCTGATGGTTTGTGATCATAGGCAGGTGACTTAACAGTGTACCAGGCAACCCCAAGACTGGAATTGTACTGCATTTACTATTCTGCATTGATGGAAGATATTTTCCTAAACTGATGGAATCTCAAAATAAAATTCCAAAATAAACAGACAAAAATTCACTCCAAATAGTACTGTCATACTCCTTCTTTTGAGGTAAACAAATGTATCTAAACCAAAGGTATGTTACAACACTCACCTTTTAGTGACAAATGAATGAAAAGCATTGTATGTGTTGGAAAGAGGTAGGATGGATTAACCTTCATTTTGTTTCTCTGCTAATAATTGAGAAACTGATTTTTCAGGCACCTAAAATTTGTGAAGGTGCTGGAAATGGGTATCACTGAGGGATGAATGATTTGGGCCTAAACTAAAAACTTCATATCCACAGTATTCTGAAAACTTCCATGGCCAAAAGCCAAATTTTGTGCCTTCCTTGAAGAAAACTTCAAGGTAAAGATTGAGAATTATGGTTTAGGTGAACAGTAAATATATCACTTGCTATGTTCCCAAGAAAGATTTAAGGGTCCAGTGAAGAGGAAGACTTGGAGGAGGCTAAAAGTAAAGTATGTTTGTCAATATGTTCAGAGGGTAGCTGACTGCTGGGGTGACTGGCTTCCTGAAAGGGTCACCGGCTTCACTTCTGTGTTAATCAATCCATCTAGGTGCCAAGTAACATTCAAGGTGCTAGGGTACATAGGAAAGAGAAATAATCCCTGCCCCTGGGGAGTTTGTATTCCACTAGAAGAGATGATATGTACATGTATGAGCATATACCAACCATATGTACAATCAATTAAAATAATTTTGTTTATGGTGAGAAGGTGCTTAAAGGTATGGGAACCAGGAAAGACTTCCTATAGAAGGTAGATTACGGTCACACTTCAGAACTTTGTGTTTCAGGTGGGAGTTTAAAAATGGATTCACTTGTAAATCATATTTACTCCCAAGGCACTCACCTGGATTGTTCAACTCATAACCAACCCCTACATCCTCCTAACCTGCAGCAGTATCTGAGAACAAAGAGGGTCTCTCCGTGGTAGATCAAAAATGTGCAATGTCTCTGCTGGCCCGATGATAGCCATCCCTCAACAAAAATAGGACATGAATAATATGCTCCCTCAGTAATGGGGGTCAGACCAGCAGACACTACAGAGGTCTGATTTCTCGAAGGATCAGTTCCTGTAAGTATTCACTTTCAGCTAACACACCCAGAGCTACAAGACACTGAAGGAGTCCTAAACATGCTGAGGGAAGATAGAGTAAGAGATGATGATAATTGATATTTCTATAGCCTTTTAAGGTTTCCACAGGCCCTTCCATTCCTTATCCATTTAATCTTCACAGCAGCTCTGGGAGGTAGGTACTGCATGTATTATTGCCCTACCACTCAGACAGGTTAGGTGATTGGTTCATAGTCACATATAGCTAAGTCTCAAAGGAAGGATTCCAACCCAGGTTTCTCCTCTCAGTTCAGTTCTCTTTCTACTATATAATGACCAGCAGTAGTCAGGGCCCCTTTTCTGCCTCCTATGAGTCCATACTGCTGCCAGAATAACATCTTCCTACTTCCGTCATTATAGGGTACTTTCACAGCTGATAGTGATTGTAGTCCAAAATCAGAGTCTCTGGCACTAGGGACTAAAGGCAAAGTTCAAAACCAGCTTGCGTAAATCACCTCTCCCCAGATCAGCTGCTGGTCCTCTCAAAATAGACACAGGGCTGATATTATACAAAGTGGCACAAGGAATCTCCCAGTGTTGGTTATGATGCTCAGACTTCTTCTTGCTTGGTTGGGGAGTTAGTACACTATGGGTGGAAGTTTTTTTTTAATTGATTGATCAATTTTTAGTTTACAACATTCAGTTCCACAAGCCTTTGAGTTCTGTATTTTCTCTTCCTCCCTTCCCTCCCCCACCCCCCCAAGACATGGTGCAGTCCAAAATAAGTTCTATAAATACCTTCACATTAAACATATTTTTACATTAGTCATATTGTAAAGAAGAATTATAAGCAATGGAATGAGCCACGACAAAGAAGAAACATAAGGAAAAAAAGAGAGCAAATAGTTTTCCTCAATCTGCAGACTCCATAATTATTTCTCTGGATGTGGATAGCTTTTTCCGTCATGAGTCTTTTGCAATTGTCTTAGAAACTTGCATTGCTGAGAAGGATCAAGTCTATCAAAGTTAGTCATCACACAAAGTGTCTATAATTGTGTACAATGTTCTCCTGGCTATGCTCTGTGGGTGAAAGTTGATGCTGTGTATGGGTAGAGCAAAGAAATTTGTGAGAGACCTAGAACACCAAAGAAAATCTGCCCCTGTAAGATCCAATGTATTGTGAATGTTAGAGTATTTCACTCGATCATGACCTTAAGCAATAGTTCCAGGAAGATACATCTTGTTTTCTTTTCCCCTAGGATAGCACGAACCTCTGGTCAGCATCATTCTGGTACATGAATCTCTGCTTGAGCAAGATTACCAAGGAGAGCAATTCATGATAACTGGTATTAGCTATCTAGCTAGATTCATAAGGCAGAGTATGGTTCCAAGGTCTCACCACTCTCGAGTGAGAGCCAACTGGGAAGAGATACTCCCTTATCCAGGTGTAAGCTTGTCAGATGGGCCCACAAGTCAGTACCATGGCCAGCAACTTAATGTAAGCTTCAGTGGCTGATACAGCTATGCCACCACCCTGATAAATACCCGAAAATCAGAAGAAAAGCTTATAATAGCCTTTACATATATGAAGGACTGCCAACTAGGAGATGGTCTGGACTTGTTCCATATAGTCATAGAGAGTAGAACCACTGGAGGAGAAATGGGTGAAAGTTACAGATATATAAATTTAGACTTCATGGTACCATAGGGACCGATTCTGCATTTTACTTTATATAAGGAGCTCATGATGAGAAATTTCATCTACAAATGCAGACTGGCACCTTCCCATCAACTTACAGAGTTAGAGAATTGCTTAGAGCACTGTAGGTTAGATGACTTGCCTAAAGTTACACAGCTAATAATGTGTCAGTGGTAAGATGCAGTAAAGTATTCCTGGCTCCAAGGCTACCTCTCTATAAAAACAACTCTTAATATCACTATGCAACACTTGAATAGAAGTGGGAGGTTTCACATGACTGGAGGCCTTCAATCAAAGATGACATGACCACTCACTGGAGATGTCATAGAGAGGATTTTTATTTTAGGGAGGTTCATCTGCCATCCAGCTGATGTCCTAAGCCTCAACATTGTCTCCAATAACTCAATTTCCAGCAATATTGAATAAATTCTGAAATTTACTCTCTCTTAATATCCTCCTGGTCCCAGTACTTCTCCCTGCCTCTGATTGGACAGTGTGGAGGGTGGACATTAGAGAGCCCCTCCACAGTCTTCCATTTAAAGAGGGGGATCAGGGCAGCCACCTCATCATCTCCCATGTAGCTGTAGGTATTCATCTTTTCCTCCTCACTAGATACTCTCCCTTTTTCATTATTTTATGTGTTGTCTTTCTCATTAGATGGTAAGGTTCTTGAGGGCAGGGACCGTCTTTTGCCTTTCTTTGTATCCCCAGTGCTTATTAAGGTGCTTGGTACATAGTAGGTCTTTCATAATTTTTTTTATTAACTGAGGAAGGGCGAATTAATTAGATTAGATTAGC
>CM053626.1:317623310-317633626 GCA_028646595.1 Phalanger gymnotis
CCTCAGCATCTGATGAAGTGGTCCCCTCCACTCTGGGGCAGCTCTAAGGGTTGAGAGGTTTTTCCTGACATCAAATTGAAATTTCTTTCTTTGTAACTTCTCCCAAATTGCTCCTGGTTTTGTTCCCTCTTGCTCTAGGGAAGTGAACTTTGATCATTAACTCATAGCATGTTAAAGCTGAGAGGCCTTTAGAGATCCTTGTGTGTGGGGAAGTGTGGTGCAATGTAAAGCACAACATATTTGGAGCTCTGGAACTTGCTACCTGTGCCACCTTGGGCAATTCATTAGCCTCCCAGGTCTACAGTTTCCTTCTCTGGACGGGACGGCTTTTGGAGCCTTTTGGCTTCAGGTCTGGGATACCTCGCTTCTTCATCATCGTTGACCCATGACAGGACGATATTTGACTTGTCCTCCGGTCCAATAAGACTTCCTCTGCAGCCCCTGATCTCTAAGGCCAGTGTTCTCCCTGCATAGAGATTAAAGGGGTCCCCAGGAGAGAGTGTGTGCATTTTCTAGCTTGGCAACCTTTGCCCATCTTTTGTGTGGGTTGTTGCTGGCCTCAGCTTCTCTGCATCCTCTGAATTCCTCTATCTGTCTTCCATCCCCCCCAGTGCCCTTCTGAGTGCCTGGGCTACAGCTGCAATTCCAATTTTGAGACATGGTTATGAGCCAGCTTGCCGTGGCTCCACTCAGAGGGAGCTCAAAATGAATTGGGGGGCAGGGAGGCCAATAGTCTCAGCCTGATATGCAGATACAGGCGCTAGAAGAGAATTGGAAGCCAGTCTGGGGGAACAGACAGGAGGCATGATGAGCTCCT
This sequence comes from Phalanger gymnotis, assembly GCA_028646595.1. Taxonomy (NCBI): domain Eukaryota; kingdom Metazoa; phylum Chordata; class Mammalia; order Diprotodontia; family Phalangeridae; genus Phalanger; species Phalanger gymnotis. The sequence goes on from CM053626.1 coordinate 317,624,128, forward strand.
ATAGAAAGAGGATTGGGCATGGGATGAGATTTGGTTTAATCTTTCTTGGAAATCTTTTCTGCAGGAAGCCCTGCTGCTGGCCGTCGGAGTCGCTGGAGTCCCTGGTCCCCCTGTCAGGCAAGCACCAAGGAAAGGTCAAGAAGCTGCAGCCACCCAGCTCCCCAGAACGGAGGAGCCTTGCGTCAAGGATCCAGCACCGAGAGACAGGGGCGCTGAGGGCCTCAAGGAGGGCCTTTTGTCTGTCCAGAGTGCTGAATGTGGCCACCTCTCTCCACTGCGCCTTATACCTGATTAGCAGCAATAATAATATAATATATTCGACAAGCCTTGGAGGTTTACAGAGTCCTTGGCCTTACAAAAATCTGGCGAGCTAGGTAGCACAAATATTATTATCATCCCCATTTTACAGGTGAGTAAACTGAAACAAAGAGAGGGAAAAAAAACAGCCAAGATTGTATAGCTGGTAAATGGCAAATATTAGACTAGAACCTGTCTTCAGATCACCATTATGCCTAATTGCCAAATCTTCTAGGGTTGTGTCATGCCTATCTCAGACAAGGATTAATTAAATGTTCCTATGTGCTACATGCCGTACTACCAGTGAGGGATACTAAGATAAAAAGATCAGTTACTGCCCTCAGGGATGTTATATTCTTACTGGAAGAGGTAAGATGCACACATAGAGGTGTGTACAGAAAAGACACAAAATGAATACAAGGTAGACTGGAAGGAGCCCAGGAAGGTCAGGAAAGGCTCAGGTAAAAGGTGGTGCTTGGACTGAAATACACACACACACACACACACACACACACACAGACATATATATATCCATGCCGATGTATATGTGTGTACACATATGTATATGAGGGCGTATATACATATACATACACATGCATGTATATATATACATATATTTCTATTTCTCCTATGTCTGTATCTATATCTGTTACCTATGTATGTGTGTATATATGTATCTAACTAGATTTATTTCCTATACATGTTCCCAGACCTTCTGTAATCTGTCCATGAACCCCTGGTTCAGATAGATAGGTGAGAGCCAGGTCATGAAGATGTTTTGGTTTTAAATGTCTAACAGAGAAGCTAATGTTTAATCCTGGAGGCAATTGACAGCCCGTGGAGTCCTTAGAGTAGGGGATGGGGGAAAGTGGGAGGTTGCAAAGTATTTGACTATATAAGAAAAAAAAAAGAACATTTAGTTATGAAAGGGGAGTATCTAAATAAGATGCCTCAAGATTCTAATTATAATGGCAGCCTATCTCGGCAGCTACAAATTGAAAGAGGGACTGGGTAATGACCATATATGGCATGGTCTGGAAGAATGGATATGTGAGGCTATTGTAAAGCTTCCATTATCCAGTGAGGTCATATTTATAAAGTGCTTAGCCCAGCGCCTCGCACGTAAAAGGTGCTTAATGTATGTTTGTTTCCTTTCCTTTATTCATTCAAAAGACATGTCTTGTCTCCTGTAGGGTACTATGCTGGGCATATGAGGATGTTGGGGGTATGAGAAAGGCCTGTGGGGTGGGAAGATCTAGGATTTACATGAGACAGAGTCCCTGGCCTCAAGGAATCATGCTCTCCAAGATCACTTGCCAGTTGTAAACACGGGCTTTATAATGACTACACTATATGTTAGAACTCCCTTCTTCACAATGGAGCAGGACAATGGACTTACACAACAACCATCCGATTGGAAGGATTTCTGAGGCTCAGAGCTGCTTGACATACCAGTGATCCTTTGTGAGTGAACTCTAGCAGAATTTGGAGATGACTGTAGCTGCCAGAAACCACAGAACCAGCCTTGACCACCTCAAGCACAACCTTGAGCAGCAGCTGCAGACTTGAGGTCTTGCTTGGGACTTTCTAAACATCCTTCTCCCTGGCTCATTGGGCCTACAGATGTCTTCTCCTTTAACTTCCCCTTCCCCTCTTGAAAACCTGGAGTCATCCTATGATGGTGGGTGCTCCTTCTCAGTCTCCTTTGCTGGATCCTTTTGCAGATCACATCCTCCATCCGTAGGAATTGCTCAGGGTTCAATCCCCTCCCCCCACACTGCTTCAATTAGTGAGCTCATTTACTTCCATGGATTTAATTACCATATTTATGCTAATGATTCTCAAATCCACCTATCCTTCCCTAACCTCTGCTGGCCTCTAATTTCTAATCTCCAACTATTCTTCAGATATCTCAGACTAGATGTTCAGTAGACATCTTAAACTCAACATGTCCAATACTGAATGCATCATCTTTGTCCTCAGACATCCCTATCATTATTCTCCATTTCAAAGCTTCCCTATTTTTGTAGAGGGCATCACCGTCCTGCCAGGCCCTCAGACTTGAAACCTAGGCATCATTCTGGACTCCCTACTCTCCCCCCACCCAATATCCACACTGTTGTCAAGGCCTATAGATTTCACCTCTGCAGCATCTCTCAAATATGCCTCCTTCTCTCCTCCAACATGGCTCCTATCCTGGGACAGATTCCCATCACCTCACACCTGGAGTATTCCAATAGCCTACTTGGGATGGTGGTGGTGGTGGTCCACCTCTCTCGACACTCCAATCTATCCTTCATTCAGTCAATAAAAATAAACTCCGGTGGTTCCCTATCACCTCCAAGATCAAAGACAAAATCCTTTGTTTGGCATTCAAAGCCCTATATAACCTAGTCCTCTGCTATCTTTCCAATCTTCTTACATCTTACTCCCCAGTAAGTAATCTTTGATCCATTAACATTGGCCTCCTGGATGTTCCATGAACAAGACATTCCATCTCTTGGCTCTGGGGTTTTTCTCTGGCTGTTTCCTGTATTTGGAGTGCTGTCCCTCCTCATCTCTGCCTACTGGCTCCCCTAGCTTCTTTTAGGTCCCGAAGAAAATTCCACCTTCTTCAGAAAGCCTTTTCTAGATCCTCTTATTTCTAGTGCCTTCCCTCCCTTAATTATTTCTTATCTATCTATCATCTATCCATCTATCTACACACAAATACATGTACATGGATCTATATCAATCTATATACATTACATATATACTATATATATATATATATATAGAATATATGTACATGCATACAGAGAGAGAGACAGAGATTGTTTGTATATATATTTGTTTGTTTTCTCCCCTGCTAGATTGTGAGCTTCTCGAAGACATGGAATTTTGCCTCTTTGTATCTCTATGACTTAGCACAGTGCCTACCATGTAGTAAATACTTTAAAAGTGTTTATTGACTGACTGACTGCATGGAACCATAGAGAAGTTCATTAATACATCCTTTCCAGAGCTATGGTAGTGTTTATTTCATTATAGTTTTCAGATTCTCAATCTGGAAATTTTCTATATTAATGACATCACATGTCCTTCCCCTATGCCTAGTTCATTGTATGAAGTGGTAAGATAGAGGAGAGGGGGGAGGTGGAAAGAATACACACGAAGAATCAGGGCCCCAGATGATTCAGTCACAGAGAGTTCAGGGTAATAAATGTTTGTTGAATGATGGAGTCATTCATTGATTAGTAGGGGAAACAAGACATGCCTACAGCTGAGTACAGTAGAAATAGAAGTACAGAGGAGATGAAAGCTTTTGAAAGTAGAGAAGGGAGAGAACTTTCATTTGGGGATCAGGAAAAAAAACTTTTTGAAAGACGAGGCATTTGAGTTGGACCTTCAAAAACAGAGCACTGACAGATGAAGACAGAGGCTTTGGGCTTAAAGTTGGGAAGGATATTCCAGGGGTAAGGGAAAACTTTTCTTTCCAATTAATTATGATCTGAAGGTCTCAGATTGAGGAGGGAAATGAATGCATGAATGAATGAATGAGTGAAAAAGCATTTATCAGGCACTTACTCTGTTCCAGGCGCTATACTAAATTCTGAGAACTGAAATACAAAAAAAAAGTAAGATGGGGGGGAGGTAGGGGCAAATTGAAGGTCTTCTCTCTAATAATGAATTCCTAACAATGACTTGTGACTCTAGTCTGAATCTGTTTCCACTGACTCTAAGCCTTGTAACTCACCAGATTCATTGGCTAATAAATCATTACGGTCATCTCTTTTTAGAGCACTCGAAGGTTTATAATGCACTTTCCCCGTTGTCTCTGCATCCCCAGTGCTTAGCATATATAGAGTTTGAGACTGAACCTGGGACTGCTTTGGTATAGGGAAGTCCTCTCTACTAATGTAGGTCAGTGCTTTCTCTGAAACTTACTAATAGTAGCCAGCATTTATTAAGTGTTTTAAGTTTAATAAAGCACTATATATATGTATATATGTATATGTATAGATATTATATATAGTCTCATTTGATCCTCCCAACAACCTTGGAGCAATCAGTTGCCCTCATTGCCCTTATTAGTCTCATCTTACAAATGAGGAAACTGAGGCTGAGAGGTGAAATGAATTGGCCAGCTTGTGTGAGGCAGGATTCAAATGCACATGTTCCTGAGTCTAAGTGCAGAATATTATCTACTATGTCACCTTAAAGGCTTAAAGTCTTAGAATTTCTTAGAACACTTTGAGGTTACATTGACTTACTCTGAGTTACACAGTATGTATCAGAGGCAGTGTTCAAACCCAGGTCTTTCTGACTCCAGTTCACTTTCATCAAGGATAGAGTGCTTGCCACATAGAAAGCATTTTATAAATGCTCGTTGTGTGAATGAATGCATGAAAAGGAAGTTGTATGGTTGTTAACACTCACATTTTACAGTTGAGGAAACTGAACCCCAGAGAGGTGAAGCGATTTGTGCTAAGTTGCACAGCCCATCCATAGCAGTCCTGGTTCTCCCAATGATTACAGGAGCTTGGACGGTGATTTTCTCATGGAGAGCGTTACTTGGGGACAGAAGAAGACAGTCCAGACTCAAGCTTGCTTCAGGGTGGGGTTAGCACACCATATCCCAACCTTCCAAGGACCTCTACATTTATCAGGGGAAGGAGGAATGGAGAGAGAAGATGGCCATGGAAACATCCTCTGTCCGGGAAGCTACTACTCTAGGCTTTTCCTGCTTCATCAGAGGGGAAAAGAGCTCCAAGGGCTGATGAGTTAACAAGGTCTCTTGGAGATTATGAGCAATTACACTTGTCAGAGCTTAGAGAAAGAAACTCCAATAAGCTCAGTTGAGAATCCTCTATCTAGGTTAGTTTTTTCCCCCCTCATCATTCCCTACCCCCAGATGAGATAAGAGAAAATATGTTTCTTCTCTATATTAACAGCTTATAATGTGAGATAAAAGCTTCCACCATCACCTGTTTTTAATGAATGGAACCTCCTGTCTCCTAGCATCATGTCTGTTTGACGGATCTATTTATCCATTCTGCTCTTTCAGAGATAGCTGCTCAGGAATTTTATCATTCCCCTCCCCCTTCTTCCTTCTCTACCCAGGCAGTAGGCATGATGAATGCTTCGGGCTTAGGGAAAAAGGAACTGGAATGAGATCACTGGGGGATATGAGCAAACTTGCTTATTCACAAAGGGGCCTGGCTCCAAAGAGGGGTCAGGAGGGAGTCCTGTAGGAGGATACAAAGGCTGGATGATGGATGACAGAACACCTGGGGCTGCAAGGTGTAGACAGAAGATAACTGGCAAACAGAGCAGCTGATAATGGGCCCACGAGAGCTTGAGAGGTGTTTTTGACACAGGTGAATGTCAGACAGCTCTACCTGACTCCTTTTGACAATCGTCCAAGAATTCCCAACAGCCCTTGCTCCCAGAGTGATACTTGCTTTTCTTGGGGTGGGGGGAGTAGAGGGGAGAGAGATGAGACATTATATGTTATATGTGCTTGGGAGCAGGCAAACAGATCATAGGAATTAAATCTGGAAGAACCTTAGAACATATGTTAGAATATTGAATACAGACTTTTAAAGCTGAAAGACAGGGTCTTACAAAATAGAATATTGCCTTGGGAGTTAGAACATGGAATGTCAGAACTGGGAGGGGCCTTAGAACAGAGAATGTCAGAGCTAGGAGCTTAGAACAAAGAATATCAGAGCTAGGGGCTTAGAACAAGAAATGTCAGAGCTGGGAGAGAGCTTATAACAGGTAATGTCATAGCTAGGACCTCAGAACAGGTAACAGGGGTTGTCAGAGCTGGGAGGGACCTTGGAACAGGCAATGTTGGAGCTGGGAGGGGCCTTAGAACATGCAACGTTATGCCTAGTAGAAAATTTAGAACACAGACTATTAGAATATGAAACATAAGACATTAGGTCAGAAGGTGCAGAAGGTGTCTTAACAATCCAATATTCTTGCTTTGCATGTAACATGTGTCTAGTACTGCCCCTCTTCCCCATTTCCTCCCAAGCCTGGGTCCTTTGCTGCTCCAGGAAAATCTTACAGACTCATGATCTAGTTGGTATCGGGAGTTCTCATAACATTGATGTTAGGTTTTAGTTTCTATCCAAGCATTCCAAGTCCTGAATCAGGGAGGGCAGTGTTGATTGCACATTGCAGAAAATGTAGAGCACATAAAGGGGTCCCAGGTACCTCTAACACAGACAGCTAATTTGGGGGACTTGTGGTGGTAGATGACATTGGTAGCTAGGGGGAATCGGGAAAGCTGAGCTTGCAAAGTATACAACCCATACAAAGGGATATGGATTGTCATATGTGAGCAATAGGTAAAGGACAAGTTGGGCTGGACAGTGAATTCTGAAGGGGTGTAACGTCTAATGAGGCTGGGAAAGCAAGTTGTGAAGGCCTTTAAATGTCAAACAGAAGAGTCTGTACTAGGGACCCAAAGGAGTGACGAGGTCAGACCTGCTCTTTTGGAAAATTGCTTTGGTGGCTAAGTAGAACATGAATTAGAGAGGAGAAGACTAGAGGCAGGGCTACCAATTAGGAGGCTACTGCAATAGTACAGAAGAAAGGTGACCAGGCTTTGAACCCAGGTTCTCTGAGTTCAATCTCAGGGCTCTTCCTAAACTCACATTTATGCAGCATCTTAGAGTTACAAACACCTCTTCATTAAAGATTTGATTTGTCGTTGAGAAGAAGGTAGTGTGAGAAAATAGTGCTGGATTTAGAGTTCGAATCCTAGTTCAGATGGCTAGTTATTAACTATATGACCTTGGTCAAGTCATTTTTCTGAGCCTGTTTCCTTATTGATAAAGTGGGGGTAATGCTGCTTCTAATGCCTACTTCACTAGATTGTTGGGATGAAAGTTCACACTACCTAAGTGTGAATTACTTATTGTCCTTTAAGTAACATTGAAATGAAAGTATTATTATCCTCAATATCTCCATTTTACAGATGAGCAAACAGAGACCCATAGCAGTGAAATGAAAATGACAAAACTAGCAAGGAGAGCTGGAACCTCAACCCAAGCCAGAGGGTCATAGGATCAAACACCAAGAGCTGGAAGGGAACTTTGAGGTCATTTATCCCAAATTTCTCATTTTACAGATCAGGAGACTGAGGTCCATAGTGGGAAAGTGACTTGCTCCAGGTCATAGAGACACATTGTGTCCAGGACTCTCTCTCCCTCCTATCTGTCTCTCTCTGTCTCTCCTCCTCTCTGTGTTTCTCTCTCTTTTCTCCTTCCTCTTTCTTCCTCTTTCTCCCTCCCTCTCTGTTCCTCTCTGCTTGTTTATCCTTGTTTCTCCAACTCTCCTTTCTCCTCCCTCTCTCTCCCTCCTTCTCTCTTCCTCACTCCTTTTCCCTCTCCCTCTCTGTCTGTGGCTGTCTCTCTTTCTCTACCTCCCTTCCTCTCTTCTTCCTTCCTTCCCTCCCTTCTCTCTTTCTCTCTTCCCCTCTATCTCTATCTCTCTCCTTTACCATGCTTCTTCTAAAAAGAAAAAAAAAAGTTAGCATGGAAGCCTAGGTGGGCAATTGTGGTTTATTTTTCATCAGGTGATGATGATGAAGACAGTAAGAATGACATTTTTATAGTGCTTTAAAGTTTGCAAACACTTTACTACCTCAATTCAGCCGCATGATGACTCTTGTGACAGATTAAAAAATTGGGGCTCAGAGGAGAAAGCTTAACCATGGTCACATGATTGGCAAGAATCAGAAGAAATCTCTTAACTCAGGTTTTCCTAAATAAATAGTCCAGGACATAATTTGTTATGCCATGATGGAATATTCCCATTTACAGAAGATGCTACATTGAGTTAGACCTCCTGTCTGTGTCATGCTACTATAGCATTAATCTCAACAATGATTTCTCTTGGCAGTTACTTCTTCAGTGCCCAACTAGGAGACCACCATGTTTGGAATCTTGCACAGCCCTTGAATCTAATAGCACCTCCTTTCATTGGCTCTTTTAAAATAGCACCCCAGGTCCTAGCCACCATTCCAACCCATGTTGCCTAGACTTCAGCCATCATTCCCATTTCCCACTTCAACTTACCATGAGAACCTTGGGATAAGGCCCCTTCTAGCGACTACAGTTTCCTTACTTATAAAATGGAGAAAAAAACCAACTACCTGTGAAAAGCTAACATATATATATATACGTATACATATATATATATTACACACATACACACACATATGCTATATATCTAGAAAGGAAGACTAGAATCTAAGTGGCTGCATCAGCTTTGCCTGCCTAACATTGTTTCCTAGAACACAGAACATTGAGCATAGAAAAGACTGAAGAAATGTAAAACCCATACTTTATTACTTTTAATATATAGATAAGCCATCCCCTGCCCTGCTCCAAATGCTCTGGGATCACACAGATCTGATGCTGTGGGACTGATGCCAATTGGGGTCAGTTTCTGCCATTGGTTCATTGTTGCAACTGAAGGTTCTCCAGAGGAAAAAAAAATCCTAATATTGTCATAGAATAGCTTGAATTTAGCCCAAACGTGGATCTTCAGTGTTTGATAGTATGGCTGGAAAGGCCAATGGACCTCACTCTCAGGGTCATCCTTTGGACCATAGTTGCTGCCTCTACAACCAGGGCTTACCATGATGATTCTAGTCCTTCATTGATTTAGCCAAGTCAGGTGAGCTACAAATCCATGATGGGTGAGTGTCATCCAGAGCTTCAAACAGTGAAATTGATAAAATTGGTCTTCACTTCTCGCCCCCCTCCTTGTGTTCTCTTGCTCTTAATTTAATTATTTTGTCCTTGAATATGTCTGAGTGGGTCCATGAATAAATGCCAAGTTTTCTGATATGATCAATAAAATCCTATAGAAAGTCACAAAAAGAGAGGTCCTTGTGGGTTAAAGTGGTTATGAAGAAAAGCACTCCCTCACCTGGGCCTTGAAGTATGAGTAGGATATAGATGAGAGAGAGGCAACATGGTAGGAGGGCAGGAATGCTGTATTTGGAGCCACATTATCCAGCTTCATATCCTGGTTCTTCCATTTAATACTGTGTTGACAAGCAAAATGGTCTTTGTTTTCTTTGAGTAACTCAGTGTATTTCGTTGAGCCTTGCTAAGTGTTAAGCCCCAGGCCCAGAGAGAGCCCTGTTGGGTGTGGAACCTATGTGGATGTGAGCCTCCCAGGGCCCTGGGGGGAG
>CM053626.1:317651968-317698616 GCA_028646595.1 Phalanger gymnotis
ACATTTACCACAAGGCAACTATGATATTGGACAAAACAGTCCCTTGTCTTTGAGCCTCAGTTTACCCAGCTGGAAAATGAGAAGGGTTGACTAGAAGATAATCTTCAAAGACTATTCCAGCTCTAACATTGTCTGTTCTAAGGTCCTCTTAAATTCTGACACTCTTCACCCTAAGATCACTCCCAACTCTGACGCTCTACTTTCTAAGGTCTCTTCCCATTATGCCATTTCCTGTTCTAACAATCAGTTCCCTGAAGCCCCTTCCTAATATCACAATCGTTGTGTTAAGATCACTCCAAATTCTGATATTCTGTGGTTCTAGATTGGTGGATGAAACTGAAAACCACAGCTTCCTGTTCTCTCGGTCCTAAAAGCAAGGCCATAAAGCCTGGAGAATTTCATGGTCCTTGGAAGAGACCCTAGAAGAAACCCTAGGCTCTATGCAACCATGGCTGACTCCACTTAAACTGCCCTGATATCTGACACATTCCATTCCAGAGTCCCGAATTAAGTCATTAAGGGAAGTTGGCATCACCCAAGCTTTATTATTCAAATTATCCTAGGTGTGACTTCAGACAAGTTCATTAACAATATGGCCTTACTTGGCAAGAGTTCTAAATGGGAGAAATATGAAGAACCATGAAATCTGCCTCAGAGGTCCCCAAAAGACAGAGGTCTGGTAAAGCAGGGTCTTAACTAAAGGTCAGGGAACCTTTGGGAGCTGACCAGTGATAATCCTAGCTCGTGTTTCTAGAAGCGGAGGATATTGAGGCTCAAGGTCAAGTGGCTGGCCATAGCTAATCTATATTATTTTTGCTCCATTTGAAAGGAAAAAGGTGGTTGGGTTACAATAATCCAGGGAGTCCCCAAAGTCTTAGTGCAGTTTTAAGCTTTAATAACTGAAAAATGCACTAAAACTTTTAGGACACTCTCTCCTTGCCTCACCTCCCATATCTCTATCTATCTATCTATCTGTCTGTCTATCTATCTATCTATCACAATGTCATGGGTTTAAAATTGAGAGGGACGTCAGAAGGTCGATGGCCACTGAGGCTTCTTCCAATTCTAAAATATGCTGTTGCTATACTGGACAATGTCTAAAGCTCCTTCTGAGATTATTATGACACCATGTTGATCAGTGACATCTTCAGATCACTCTTTGAATCTATGAATCTATATAGGTTTAACAAAATAGTATTATCTCTGATTTGTTCCCCCTTCCCCCTCCCAATCTTATATTTTAAATAGCAGCAGGAAACCTTAATGCTCAATCTCTCCACTGGCTTTAATTACAAAGCAGATGGATTGTCTTTTTAGCAGAAAATGGAAGTTGTTTTGTCCCATACCAGCTCAGTGGCTGTGGCTGAGAATGGGTGGGTAAGTAATACCAGCACACTCTATTAGAGCATACAATTATTTTCCTCACTGTGATTTGGAAATATTTTAATGGAAAAGATAATCATTTGCAAAAAGAACATTGTAAAAATCCCTCTAATTATAAGGTTTCTTCATTTTCATTATGGAGGTGGTGAAATGATGAGACAATCAACTGGATAAATAGTGGATTATGTAAATTGTATTTTTATAAGATTTTTAATAGTATATTAAGACAATAAAATCCATAGGTGAGAGAAGGATTGTAGTGAAGCAAAGTGTCAGAGACAGGGTCCCTGACACATAGCTGTGTCTCAAGACTACTCCATTTCTTGGCTTCCCTCGTCCAGACCTTAGCCATAAAATCACTGCTTTCTGCATTAGACCAAATATGTCAAAGAACAGGCCACATGGAAGCCCCAAAGCCCTTGACTGTATCTGAACAGATTAAATTACAGTTGGGAAATATTTAACAAAATACATTAGGATACAATATAACATAGATAATATTAATTTGTGGTTTTCTAAGTCAATATGCTGTGTGAAGAAATCTTTATGTATGGGTTAGTGATCCTTGTTTCCAGTTGTGTGATTCCACTGCATTAGACCATTCATTTTGGGACATGGAAGTTCATGGTTTAAATCTTGCTTGAGATATGTACCTATGATGTGGTCCTGAGCAAGTCACTTAACCTCTGTCTCCCTCAGTTTTCTCATCTGTAAAATGAAGAGTATATTAGCATCTACCTAACAGAGAGTTCATGAAGGACAGCATGGTGTAGTGGATAGAGTGGTAGACTTGGAGTCTGGAAAGTCTCAGCCCAGACACTTCTAAGCTATGTAACTCTGAGCAAAGGACTCTCAGTGCCACAGTTTCCTTATCTATCCAATGAGGGGCTTTGACTCAGTGTCCCTTCTAGCTCTCAATCAAAATACTGTGATTTTCTTTAATTTGGACTGAAAGTTGCCTTCTACCTGTTCTAGTTCTGACACCAAGCAGAATAAGTCAAATCTTCTTCCATATCGTAAACTCTTGAGATTGTTGAAGAAAGTGATCATGAGACACAGAATTGCAGAATTGGAGAGTTGGAAGGGAGCTCAGTAGCCATCTAGTCTAGCCCATGCACAACAGATAGTTGTCCAACCTTGAGACAGCTCATTCCTATTTTGGACAGCTCCCACTTTTAGGAAGTGTTTTCTCATGTCTCATGTCAATTGACCTCTTTAACTTCCACCCAGTCCTCCTTGTTCTGCCCCCTGGGACCAAGTAGAACAAGTCCAAATTCTTCTGAAGCCTGGGAGAGAGAAAGAAGTGTAGGATTTAAAGTCAGAAGATTGGAATTCAAATCCCACCTTTCTTTTTCTCCTTTTGTTTCCCTTCTTAGCTGTGTGATTTTGGACAAGTCCATTAATCTGTCTAAGCCTTATCTGTAAAACGAAGAGGTTGGGCCAAACGACCTTATGTGTTGTATCCATTTGGCAGCCCTTCAAATGCTGGAAGACAGCCATAATCTTCTCAGAATTAAATATCCCTATCTCCTTTAGCTGATCATCTTAGAAAATGGTCATGAGGCCTCTAACCATCTTGGTCACCCCATTCTCAGTACTCTTCACCCTATCATTACTTTTGGAAGTAGCCCAGTTCTGGGTATTAGCAAGTTTTCAGTTGAAAGCTTACTTTTATCTAATAGTCCAAGTTCTCCCCTCAGGGGTCAAGAATCATAGATCCTATCCTTCTGTACCATCATCTTGGAAATTGATGAAGAAAGTCATCCTGTCTTTCCGCACCCCCTTCAATTTTTCCATATGCGGTTCCTTCAACTGTTCCTTTGATGATTTGACTTTGAGGTGCCTCCCCTCTTGACCAAATTGCACTGAATTTTTGTCACATCCTTCCCAAGATTGAATAAGATTTCCTCCTTCCTTCCTTCCTTCCCTCCTTCCTTCCTCTTTCTTTTTTCTTTCTTTCTTTCTTTCCTACTTTTTCTTTCTTTCTTTTTCTTCCTTCCTTCCTTCCTTCCTTTTTTGTTCCTTCCCTACCTCCTTTCTTTTCTTTCTTTCTTTCTTTCTTTCTTTCTTTCTTTCTTTCTTTCTTTCTTTCTTTCTTTCTTTCTTTCTTTCTCTCTCTCTCTCTCTCTCTCTCTTTCTCTTTCTTTCTTTCAAAAATATTTATTAGGTGCTTATTATGTCACTGTCCCCAGACCTCAGAGTTTTATCAGTGTCTATAGTATTTGCATCAACAAGAGCATAAATTCTTGATGGAAACAGGGATTGGTTTATCCCCATAGAAATTCAGCAGTCAGTCAATAAGCATTTACCTCTATGCCAGACATTGTGCTAAGTGCTGGTGAGACAAAAAGAGGCAAAAGATAGTTCCTGACCTCAAGGAGCTCACAATTTGATGGGAGAGCCAACAAACAAACCAGTATGTACAAACCAGCTATAGGCAGCGTAATGGAAAATCAGGAGAAGGCTCAAGAATGAAGATGGCTTGGGAAAGCCTTGGGATCTTGCAAATATAAATGTGAGGCCTTTTAAAATAAAGATGGACACATCCACATTCCATAGCAGGCTCAGATTCAGCAGGAAATGATGAGTCATCAGATTCGATAGACAGATTCTGCTAGAGGATTTATTTGCATTTTGAGTCTGAATGCCCTGACACAACAACTTTGCTGCCTGCACAATTTGTCATGTAGTTGTGTTCTTTTATTCCTTTTATAAACAGACCTGTCTGTCTGTTTCTCTTTGAAAGAGTTGGATTGAATTAAATGCAGTTTGTTTTGATTTGATTTTAAAAGTATTTATCAAGTCCTTAGTGAGTATGCTGGGGAAAGGTTTGGAACTTGATCCATGACTTCATCAATATAAAGGACTCCCAGATGAGGAAAGTCCTTCTCAATGTAGGTCTGCACCTCCTCTGCAACTTACAGTCTTAAAAAGTTGCTTAAGGCATGGAGAAATTAGTGACTCACTCAATGCCGCAGTATAGGTGAGAGATGAGAATCTGGGGTCACAAATATGATACGAGGACATGATCCCCACACTCATGGAGCTCACAGTCTAGAATGGAGACAGAATGGGCAAAAAGGTAGAAATGCTATGCCCTAGTGTTTCCTACAGATGCCCTAGAATAACAGATTCTCAAAGTTGGAAGAGTTCTCAGTGTCTTAACTAATTCAGCTTGTACCTGAATATGAATTCCGTCTACAATGCACCCAACAAGTGGTCATCCAGTCTCATTAGTGGTTTCCTAGTGATGGGAAACCAGGTTCATTCAAGACAGCCTACTTTTCTTGGGAATTGGTCTAACTAATTCAGGCTCATTTCCTTTCACTTAGCTGAAATCTGGCTCCCTATAACTTGAATGAACGAATGAATAAGAATTTATTAAATGCTTATTATGTTCCAAGTACAGTGCAAAACTCTAAGGACAGAAAAGCAAGCAAGACAGTCCTTTCCCTTCAAGAACTTACATTCTATTGGGTGAAGATAAAAGAGAGCAGGGAGAGAAAAGTGAGGAGGTGGGGGAGAGGGCATGTCAACAGGGCTGGGCTATGGACATGGTCAGGCTAGGTAAGGTGAAAACTCCTCATTCTGGGCCCAGGGATCTGGTCCAGAAGTTTAGGTTCTGGCCATAGGAGGGGAGGGCAAGAAAGTGGACAGCAACGCTTAGAGACAGCCAGGAACTGATCATGCTGTCCTCTGGAGCCAAGCACAATAAATCTAATCCAATCCCAATAAACAACACACTTTCAGAAAGTTGATGACATTTTGCCATTGCTTCCTCCTCCCCTTTCCCAAAAATGTTTTTTTAGCCTAAATGTCCACCCCCATTCCTTCAACTGATGTTCATATAGTACAGTATCCAGCCCTTTGATCATTTGGTGACCCTATTGGCATGATCCTAGAGTAACTCCAAAGTCACTCTGGATGTTCTTTTCTACATTGATATGCCTGGGAAAAGCATATGCTGGAGGTTCAACACAGTGTCTCAGGTATGGTCTCACCAAGTAATAACAGTGGAACTATCTGTCCCAAGGGTGGGGAACCTTAATAAAAGGATTCGTTCTGTGAAGTTTGGAGTCAGGCAGAGGGCTGCACTTGAGGACCTGTGTTGTCCTCGAGGCTGCAAGTTCCTCACTCTTGACTATCCCTTGTATCACTTACCATATTCTTGGTATTCCTGTTGCTGCCTCTCCAGTTCTGGCCTGAGAGCATCAACCACAAGAGAGAGTACACAGACAATGCAATCCTTCTCTCATCTCTGAGGCAGCAACTCCTATGATCACTTGGAGGATGAGTATGTGAGATGTGTGTGTGTGTGTGTGTGTATGTGTGTGTGTGTCTGTCTGTCTGTCTGTGTCTGTGACAGAGAGGGGCGAGGGGGAGTGTGTTAGTAAACAAAAGGGGCTCTCAGCACTCAGTTCAACTAAGTGTCCTTGAAGAGCTTGGCCTTTCTTTCCTTGATTAGATTGAGAGTCCTTGGTGACCTCCTTGCCTTGGGGGAGGGCCTAGTTTACACATGAGTTTGAGTGACATGTTTGGGACATCAGAGACTTTTAGACCGCGTGGGTTTAAGTTGCCTCTTTGTGACGATTTTAGGTCATGTGGGTGAGTTGCATGTGTGACTCACCCTTGACCCTGAAAAAGATATAAAACCAGGGGTTGGCTTCCTCTTTTTTGGAGCTCTTACCCACAGCCGTGGTGGCTCTTGTGACTCTGGGCCAGCCCTTGTTATGAGCTCCCGGGCTGAACCTAGATGTTGGTAACTATGAATTGTATTTGGACTGTCTGTCGATGTTTGCAGTTTGTTTGTATTTGTTCTGAAGTTCAGGGTGCTGGCTTTTTCCCCTGAACTAAGTGAATGGTATTTGTATGCTGAATTAAAGTAAGCTTGTCAACCCCTTAACGTTGCTTTCCTTAGTAAAGCAGATCAAAAGAATCTGGGCTTTTTCAGCATGCTGGTAGCATGCTTGTTGTTGGGCTTGTGTTGGTCTTTCATCCCCCTAGCAGCTACTAGCCGGATTGTTGAAACAAGGAGAGGGGGAGAGAGAGACACAGAGGAAGAAGAAAAGAGAGAAAGATACAGAGGGACAGAGAGACACAGAGGGAGAATCAAACAGAAGGAGAGAAGGAGAGAAGGAAGAGAGAGATAAATGGAGCTTGATAAGATCACTATTGAAGAATTTCAGCTGATTAGCAGGTAGTTCTGGTCACTGTTATATATCTAAGTCATTTCAGCTGAATTTCCTTTTCTTTCTCATCCCTAACAAACCTTCCTTTGCAAAGAGATTACATTAGCGCTTTGGTCTGGGGTGCCAGAAAAAAGGGAATCCTATTTTTCTTGACATGACAAAATACCTTTAAACATGTCAGTTTCTCCCTGGAACTTTTGTTGAAGGCAGTGGCTCAGTGCCAGCATAATGGAAATGGAGTGGCTGATGTTATTTTATCAGATGCACACAAACAGCTCAACAAGACAGCCCTTATTCACTACCCCAACAGCCAGGAGCCGGTCAGCATTGTGCAGAATTCTATCTCCTGTCATATTATTGATCGGGAGAACATTTTTATGAGTCGCTTCCTTGGAGATGCGCAAGTAGAGACAACCAACGCAGTGTAGAGAAGAAATAGCTGAAGGGGCCACAGATGCCATCTTCCCATCTCCTCCAGAAGACACTTATGCCAGGCTCTCTCCTAAGAAGTCCCTGGTGGATGAATCCAGAGCAAATAGTCAGTCCTAGACTAGAAATGGGAAACTTGGGGCTAGGGACCTGCAAAGTTCTTCAATGTGGCTTGAACCAGATTATCATGTAATTGGGAAACGTTTAATAAATTGAATAAAATACAAGACAGCATAGATAATGTTAATTTCTGATTTTTTGAGTCAATATGTGACCTGAAGGAATCTGTATCTACTTGACAACATTATTCCAGATCTTAGTAGACAGAGAAGGCCTAATCAGACCAGGATGGGGAGAACCTGGAGAAGAGTGGCATCACAAGGAAGTCAAGGGGAAATAAGAGAAGCCAGGAAGAAAGAACATTCAATATTGTGCAAAGAAAATGTAGGAACTGTTTTTTTTGCTTAAATTTACATTCCCAGCACTTAGTACAGTGCTGGGAACATAATAAGTGCTTAATAAATCCCTGCTCCCTTCTGTCCTTTCTTCCTTCCTTCCTTCCTGATAATTTACAAACAAATGTGTCCAAAAAAGATAGGTACAGGATAAATTGTAGGTAATTAACAGAAAGAAGACACTATCACTAAGAGAAAACTTGAACAAGGCTGTCAGTATTTGGGAAAGAGAGAGAGAAAAAATGGGGGGGGGAAGAGAGAGAGAGAGAGAGAGAGAGAAGAGACAGAGAGACATAGACAGAGACAGAGAGACAGAAGAGAAATTTCCCTGGAGAAGAGGAGAAGAGAGGGAGTGAAATCAAGAGAACAAGTAGAGAAATTATTGTAGCTTTGACAAGAAGAAAAAGCATCCTTTAGCAGAAGGTATTTTGGGTGATATTAGAAGTTTCAGGAAAGAGGTATAGCTTTGGAACAGAAATTTTAAAAATATCTTGACATTCTAGAATGAAGATTAACTTCTTGTATATCATGCACCCTTTTGGAAGGCTGGTGAAATCTGTGGACTTTTCAGGATGATGGCTTTAAGTATATAAAGTAAAATATATAGGATGTCAAAGGAAACCAATTATATTAAATATAAAAACAAAACAGACAAGCAAAAAGCCCCTCACTTTATAGATGTGGGAATCGAGGACCAGAAAAGGTGACCTGGTTAGTAATAGCAGCACTAGGATTCTCACCCAGGCCCTTTAACACCAAACCTATTCCTCTGATATAACTTGCCCTGAATCATGAAGTTTTACAGTCTAAAATAAATTCACATTGCTCCCCACCCAGCTCTGGGCATCCAAATCTTAGATGTCACCATGGCCTTGGTCAAGTAGCTCCTCTCTGAAGGATCCCAGCACTGAGAGTGAGACACAACATTGGAAATCCTACCTTTCCTGACCTGCCTTTAATGTTATTGCCTTCTCTCTGAAAGGCTTTCTAGTTTATGTGGTCTCCATCTTGCTTTTACCTGATTGTTTGCATTTTTTTCCTCTGTTAGACTGGGAGCTCCTTGCGAGCAGGAACTTGCTTTTTGTTTTTGTATTTTTAACTTCCTTTATATCGCTAGAACTTAGCCCCATGCCTGGCACATAGTAGGTGCTTAGTAAATGTCTACTGATTGACTGGCTACTTCAATCTTCTTGCTTTATAAGAGACAGAGGCCCAAACAAATGTAAGGATTTGCTTATGGTTGCAAAGGTATTAAGCATAACAGAAGTGGGATCAAATCCAGGTCTTCTGACTCTACTACAGAGGCAGCTGCTGATGCAGTGGGTAGAGCACTAGTACTGCGAACAGGAAGACCTGAGTTCAAATCTGGTCTCATATATTTATTGGCTATGTGACCCTGGGCAAGTCACATAATCTCTGTTTACCTAAGTTTGCTCAACTATAAAATAGAGATAATAATATCGCTTATTTCCTAGGGCTGTTGTGAGCATTAAATGAGATATTTGTAAAAAAATCCTTAGCACTTGGCACACAGTAGGCACTATATAACAATAGAGCGTATTTCTTCAGAGCATTTAGGCTTACACATTAGGCATATGCTATAAATTTATAATCTTTTATTCTCACAACAACCCTATGAGGTAGGTGCCATTATTATCCTCATTTTACAGATATGGAAACTGAGGCAGGTGAGGTTAAGTGACTTGCCCAAGGTCACAGATAAGGGGATATTTGAGGTCAGATTTGAACACAAGTGTTTCTCATGCTGAGTCCATCATAATAACAGCTGACTTTTACATATGCTTCTGGTTCTGCAAAAGACATTGCATGGATTTTATTTTATTTGAAACTGAGATAATTGTTACAGATAGTATTATCCCCATTCTGCAAATAAACAGGCTGAGGATAGAAATAGAGACTGGACCTGTGATTTCAATGCTATATGAAACTCCTGGGTAAGAAATTTCCCTCTACCAATGCAAGTTGACACTTTATCTATAACATATAGTCTTAGTTGCCCAGAGGAACTTGAGGGCAGGGACTTTCTTTTGCCTCTTTTTGTATCCCCAGCACTCAGCATGGTGCCTGCAAAGTGCCTTTTTCAGGGTCACACAAACAGTATGAGTCAGAGGAAAGCATTGAAATCAGATCTTCACAATGGGGAGGCAGACTCCATATCTGATATGCCGCCCAACCTCCCAAACCAAGACTGAGAGGTTAATTAACCAATCAATAAACTGACAAGCTTGTAGTGTGTGTCTACTACATTCCAGAATTATGACAAGCACTGGGGATAGAAAGTAACGAAACTGTCCCTGCTCTTAGGACATTGTTACTGTATTACTGTACATATTACTGAGGGTAACACATACACTTCTACTTACATAGAAGTAGATGCAAAGTAAATCTAATATAATTTCTGGGAGGCACTAATAGCTGGTGAGGGGATGGACTGGGATTAGGAAGGTCCCCTGTAGAAGCTTCCATGTGAACTGAGGCATTCTAAGAGGTGGAAGTGAAGAGGAAGGGCATCCTGGGAAGGGAGACAGACTAGTAATGGGAGAACTGTTGCATACAAGCCTCAGAAGGTAGGTCATTTTGACTGAAATAGAGAATATGCGAAGGGGAATCAAACATAATAAGCTTGGAAAGAGACTGGAGCCTGATTACAAATAGCTTTAAATGTCAAATAGAGGAGTTTGCATTTTATCCTAGAGGCAAGAGAGAACCACTGGAGTTTCTGAGAAAGGATATGACATGATTCGACTTTTTTTTTTTGAATATCACATTTGCAGCTGGGTAAGAGATGGGTTAGAGAGGAGAGATTAGAATCAGAGTAATCACCTAGAATACTACTGGATAGGTTAAAGGTGATAGACTAGGGTAGCTGTGATGAGCACAGAGAAGTCTTTGACTAGAGGGTCTTGGATGTGAAAGATGCTGAAGAGTGGGAATTGGCCAGACTTGACAACTGATTGTGCATGCTAGGCAAGGCATGGCCAGGAGGGGAGAATAGAAGATGATTCCATGATCATAAGCTTGGGTGACTGAAAAGGTGGTGGTAGCCATCTCTAGGGCAGGAGAGGGGAGGAAAAAAGAAATTTACACGATAACTTTATTATATATTTAAAAGGAACAAGTTATACATAGTCAATTTGCAGGTTCACGTGAAGCTTCTGATTAGACAAAAAGATGGAGAGATTCTCTTGGTTTCTCAGATCTCAGAAAAAGTAAGAAATTTTTGGGAAAAGAGAGGCAGTTGAGAGAGATAGAGATAGAGGTAGATAGAGAGAGAGACAGACAGACAGAGACAGAAAGACAGAGACAGAGAGACAGAGACAAAGAGAGAGAGACAAAGAGACAGAGAAAGACAGAGAGACGAAGACAGAGAGACAGAGACAGAGAGATAGACAGAGACAAAGAGACAGATAGAAAGATATATGTATATTATATATATATGTATATATAGAGAGAGACAGAGACAGAGAGACAGAGACTCAGAGACAGAGACAGACAGAAACAGACATGTATACTGTGTTACATATATGTGTGTGTATATGTATATATACATATATATATATGTATATGTACATGAAAGAGAGAGAAAGAATAATTCCAAGGACTCCTCTCCAAATAAAACAAAGAATTCTAACCTTCCCTTTCCAAACTTAAACCCTCCTGTCTCCCTATAATCTATATGGACATTAATCACACCTGTTCTGTGGTTTAGCCTCCCTTTGCCCTGGGATAGCAGTATATCCAAGGCAGTCCCCCTCCTTTCCCATGGCCAGATATCTTATCTATGCTTTGTCCTATAGCATCTGTCTCCTCGCTTAGCCTTGCAAACATCTGTTTCTTTTGTATGAGAGTAAGTCAGCTAGCTAAAGATAAGATCATTTTAAAACAAGTAATCTTCTACTTCATGGCCCAAGCAAGAGGGCACACCATGGGGATTCTTTGTAGATTCTGTTCTGTCTGATTTATTTCCTAGTGGATAGAAAGTAGGCCTCAACCCCAGGATATCCTGAGTTCAAATATTGCTTCTGACACATACTGGTGGTGTGACTCTGTGCAAGTAACTTTCCCTCTCAATCCATTAGGTATTCAGTCAGTCAGTCAGCTAGTCAGTCGACAAGCATTTATTAAGCACTTGCTATTCATTGAGCACTGTGCTGAGCGATGGGAATACAAAGAAAGGCAAAAGAAATAATTTGTGGCCTCAAGGAGAAAACATTCTAATGGGAAAGGAAACATGAAAGAATCATACACTTTAAAGATTTTACACATATATACATATACATGTGTGTATATGCATACAACACATATAAAATGCACACATAATATAACTATATCAAAGTGTATATACATAACACATGTGTATAGATACATGAACATATGCATGTGTATATACATGAAATAAATAAACATGTACAATAAACATATATACACATACATTACACTCATGTGTACATACATGTGTATGTGTATATATAACTAAGATAAATTGGTGTAAGTACATATGTAGACCTATATGCATATACATTAGTGTAATATCAAGTTGGGACTTTCTTACTCTTTTAAAATGATTAAGTGACTTTGAGTCTTACTAGGTGCTAAGCCCCAGGCCCAAACCCCAATTAGTGCTAAACCTATGTGGGTGTGAATTGGTAACTAAGGTGGGGCTCCAGGTGGGGCTAACTAAGGGAAACCTGATTAGATCTTGGCTCCTAAATTTGCCCGAAACCCCTAAGTACTAGGTGCTAAGCCTATGTGGGTATGGAGCTCTCAGTGTCCTAAGGGGAGGTACTAACTCCAGAGCCCATCATAGCAGCCTAAGTTCTGGTCATTCAAATGACGTTTGATGATGTCTGAAATGGTATAAGAAAAGAAGACAGAGCCATTTGCTCAGGGCTCTTTTTCTTGGTGGCACGCTGATGTGGAGACTCCGGGCAGTTGTAGTTAAGAGCCCTCCAGCTTGCCTGGATGTCTGGACTTGGTTTTCTTGGTAACTGTCAATTGTGATTTGGTCTGTTTCTAATGTATTTTTGTATTTGTATTTGCTCTGAAGTTCAGGTGCTGGCTTTTTCCCTGAACTAAGTGACTGATGTCTGTACGTTGGATTGAAACAAGATTGTTAACCCCTTAACGTTGCTTTCCTTAGTAAAGCAGATCAAAAGAGCCTGTGCTGGCAGTGTTCTTGTTGTTGGGCTTCTGTTGGTTTTTCACTCCCACAGCAGCTACTAGCCAGGTTGTTGAAACAATTTGTACAATAAAGGAGATATGCTCCTGGCAGCACATTAAGACTGTAAGTTGCAGAAAAGGCTCTTGCCTTCATTGGTAGAGGGGATTTATTCACACGAGTCCCCTGAAGCCATGAAATTTTGGGTCCAGTTCTTATCCCTTTCCTATAGTGATCTTCAGTGGTTTTTCTAGACTACCTTCTTTTAACTTTGGTTGGATCCCAAGCATCAGTCCCAGAGTTGTTGATTCATGGAACATGTCTTCAAGGGATCTAATGGTCTCTGGTCAACACAGTGCAAGGGGGGTCCCTTTTAAAGGAAAGGGTCTTTGGAGGAGTCATTTTGGGAAGTTGGACAGCTCTTTCCAAAATCTCAAGACGTCCCATTAAGCAGAGGTCCATCTTTTCACAATGTGATTCTACTCATCAGTGGATCTATAATTGTGAATAATGGAACACCAGGAGCTTAGAAGAGTCAGAATTGCAGGCCCTCAGATGGTGATGGAGAGTTGCTTGGTGGGTATAAATGGGCCACACTGGGGATGAGAAGCAGCTTAAAAAGATCCCTCGGTCATGTAGGACTGAAAGCGGTGAGCTGGTCATACAGTGACAGTGACGGATGAGACTTTCCAAGAGCTTGGCAGATCCTCTATGGAGGACTTATGGAAATACATAAACAAGGATCAAAACTGAAAAGATTATGTGAATAGGCTGTGATATACACTGAGATGTATCACGTTCATCAGTGAAAACACGCGTCCATAGAAGCATTAAAATATTGACTTAACAAAGGATTGGCCATGCTGCTTCTTAAAGGGGGATGCCTACCAGACATCACACAGCTGGTAGTGCCATGAAGAGTCCCAGGGAGACAGGAGCTTGAATCCAGCCTTAGACACTTCTCAGTTGTGTGACCCTGGGCATGTCACTTAACCTTCGTCTGCCTGAGGTTCCTCATCAGTAAAACTGAAATAATAATATCTACCTCCCCAGGTAGTTATGAGAAACACATGCTTTACTATCCATAAATCACAATGTAAACATAAGTGATTATGATGATGGTGGTGGTGATGAAGATGATGATGATGGTAGTGATGATGATTTGCATATGGATCTATGTTCTAACTTAGCAGTTCTTACTATTCTCAAGGACACAGTAGAAAAACCTTGACTAGAGATAGACATGATTGTAAGCTGCCTACAATTCAAGATTAACATGGAATCCATGAGTAGAGTCAGAAATAAAGAATCTTGGAAGGTTTGCAAATTTCATTCCTCATTGGGCTTCCCTGATTCTTGTCCTCTGGACAGCTTCTTACCTTAACTAACTCTAGTCCTGGCTTGAATAATAGAGGATATTTTTTAATAAATGCACACATTTATCCACAGAAAATTCAAACTCAGTCTTCTTAGATTCCACATTCAACTCACTCTCTACAACACTGCACTGTCTTCCCAAGGAGGCTCAAAGTCTGTGCTGAATAACAATGCAAGAATGCATTGGTTAAACCATGCATTGGAGTGAAATGTATTGTCCTAACAATGACAAAGGGTTGTTTTCATTTCCCCTCTGGCCATTCCTATGGCCAGAGCCCACTGTGTAATTTGGCAGGTGCTACAAGTAAAGGAATTTGTAACTTGCCTTAATGAAAATTTAAAATTTCCAAAGGCGAAGGAACCAAAGAGGGGAACTAGTATTCTGGACTTGATTCTATCCAACAAGAGGACTTCTGTTGCTAAAGTTAAAGTGATAGGAAATGAAAAGTTCAATAAACTCTTTGCACAGTTATAATGGAGCTGCCAGATTTGGAATTGAACATCACAGCCCCTGTGGAAGTAGATATGGTCCTACAGAAAATAAAAATGAAAAGAACAGCTAGACTATGCCAAGTACACAAAAAAGAGGGCTTTAGTGGAGGTGACACAATTCAAAGGTTCCACGATATCTGTGAGAGAGGGAGCCACTGAATGCATGAAAATATCTTGGACCCTGACTGGCATTATTTCATTTGAATCTCACACAACAACCATGTGGGGTAAACATTGCTGGTATTACTTTCCCTATTTTCTGATGGGGAAATACTTTTCCAGATGCGCATGAGTATTAAGGATCTCAAGCAATCTTTAAATCCAGATTTTCCTGACTGCAGATACAGGACTCTATCCACATTGTCACATCTGACTGAAAAGATATCATCCCCAGAGAAGAATAGAGAATGCTTATAGAAAAATAGGAAATCAGAACTCCCAAGGCACTAAATATCCCTTCACACATCACGAGGTAGCCCACTCCCTCATCTTTCCCACTCATAGCACATTCAGATCATCCTTCTGCTGCTACTACAGAAGCACAGGACTATTTCCTCAATCCTGGGCAATTCTATGTCAGTGATCCAATCTACACCCTATCAATTGTCCTTACCTTCATGGAACAAATCAGCCACAGTGTCTCTGATGCTGTTGAGCTTTATAATATTCTATATCCAGTTACTGCATATCCCTGACTAGGAGGTTGCTCAACTTATAAGTGTCCTGTCTTGCTCCTACCCACCAAACTTGGAGGCTAGTGCAATCAGTATCAGTTTGAATAATAGAGAAGCCAGAAATATTGCCTACACCAATCTTCCTGTTCCTGCCTGAAAATTAGGCCGATAGGTACCTGGTACCTGGTACCATAATCTTATCTTATTTTACTATGATTCTTGCTACTATTCCTGGCCCTAGACCCCAGCTTCGATTGGAAAGTAAATTTCTTATGCCCCTTGATTTCTTCACTAGGGGGTATTATAAAGACTCTCAATGAAGCTTGAAGGTACCCTGGAGGGGGGCAGGCTTAGAAATTAATCTCAAATTTAATCAAACATGTGGAGATGGGCATGAAAGCCTAGTCAACTACCTCTCTCCTTCTTCGGAGATTTACAAGCCTTCTTGGTTTGCTAAAGGAATAAATCATAGCAGAAGAGTGCAGGGAATAGCATGCTCTGTCAGCTCTGATTCCATCATTGTCCCAGAAGATAGTTGGCTCCCCATAAATGTTGAATAATAAGGATGATGATAATGATAATAATAGCATTATGGTAATAATAGCAAATTTTCCCAAAAAATAGACTTTACATTGACCAGAAATTGGTGTAATCGTGTGCTCCCTGCAGTTCTTTCCAGGCTGTCATTTTTGCCAAGTGGATGTGGTCCATTTGCTGATACAGAAATTCCAAGAGACTCTGGCAGAATGAAAAGTAACAGCTTTAAGGCCCCTTGGGCTGATACAGAGCCTTGGTTTCTCTGGCAGCAAAACAATGGTAGCTGGTCTTTCACCAGGAAGCTTGTCAATACCTGTTGACATTTCTCTGAGTAATCATTCCAAACTTGGGGCATATTTCTTCATCTCCATGGATGGGTTCCGCAGTCCTATTGATTTTGTGGTTTCAAGTGTGAAAGATCTAATCTTAATCCTTGGCCGTTCATTCCCCTTAACCTTTTAATAATGTGATATGAGAGGCAACTCATCAGAATGGAAATTGTTCTTGGAGTTCATGGTCATAAATATTTGTCACTGAATGTTTGAGAGGGCTGCCATTACTCCCCTTTTCTTCTTAAACAAGAGGAATAAGAACACGAGCTCTTGCTGTCTTATGTTCTCTCTCCTCCTTCCCCTTATTTCTAGAGGCAAAATCTCAAATGAACGACAACATGATGTAAAGGCCCTTGGAATTGTGGACCAAAGCCTCCTCCATTGAGCCATTGACAATGGAGGTAAAGTCCAGGAAAGGGTTGTCATTTAGTGATGACTTTGGTGCACTCTTCTCCCCTAAGTCAATAGGATTCTAATCAGTAAAGCAAAATAACTATCTGGATGACATTACTAATCCTCTCATCCACCCTATCATCCATGCTAGGAGCCATAGGAAACTGCTGTAAAGTGTTACCCATGCTGCATCAGGAAAGGTTGTTGGGCAACGGTGGTTTCCTCAACATGCTTCTTTTTTGGCAATATGAATTCTTACTCCCTAGATCTATGATTTCAGCAAATGCACCCTTTAGATGATGTGGTATTGCTGCCTCTCAGTATTAGGAGATTGTCTCCATGGATTTCTGTGAACAAAAGATCATTAAGGTGGCCCACCTTCTGGTAATACATTTCAAGGAAGTAAAGTGTTTAGAACTGGGAGGGACCCCAGTTGCCATCTTTTATGGCCTATACCTGAAAAGGAAACATTGCGATACATGCAACATGATGTCAAATTTCTCCACACTTATTGACGTTGGTGACACGTAATAAGAAGAGTCAGATGAGCTCCATTTCCTCTCTATTGTATCCTGGACAAGATGTGAATTCTCCTTGTCCTGAGTCTTCATTGTCTCAAGGATGTGGCTTTTATTTTCCTTTGGCAACAGTGAGACCAACTGGTTGGCACTTTGTTGAGTTGAAGATAGAATTGACACAACTGAACTTGTCCTTGGTTTGGGACTTTAGAAGGAGATAAGGACCCGCTAAAAGACACAGAAGACATAGAAGAAGGAGAAAAAAGAGTTAGCATGGAAATGTCCTTTGAAGGGATAAAAACACACTTAAGCTCCAAAGAAGGTTTTTTGAAGAAGAGGACAAATTGTCAGAGACATATAGAAAGATGCTGGACTACATGTGATCCTTGAATGAGAGGCCTACGGACTCATGAAACTTCTACGGAAACTATGTGCTTCCAGAGATTAGCATCAAATGAAGACATAAAAGTTGGGGATAGAACCTCAATGAAAGAAAGAAAAAAAGGCATTCAGAGTGAGAGGTGAGAGAGGAGCTGGAGATGCCCAACCTCAATTGAGCCTGTAGAGACATCTTTGGGCTATACCATATGTATGTATGTGTGTATATATGTATGTATGTATGTACGTATGTATGTACGTATGTATACACAGACCCACATGAAAGAGAAAGAAGGATCCACATAAGAGAATCGCAAAAGAACAACCTAGACTTATCTCTTCTCCAATCCTGTACATCATGTAAACTATATAAATATAAAGCAAAGGGACAGATCATCGGAGAGGAAGTTTTTTTGATGCTTCATGGAAAAGGGAGATCTTTTCTGTCATGATCTATGTTAACTCCCAATTCGAATATCTTCAATGGTAAAATCATGCAGTCACTGAATCTCAGAGTTGGAAGGAACTTCAGAATTCATTAAGTCCAGTCCATGCCTGTATTATGAAGGCAGAATTTATGATTTCAAAGAGAATCATATACATGTCTGAATGGTTCAGAACCGCAGGATATAAGGAATTCTCTAAGTGGAAGGCAGAAGAATTAAAGCATTTATTCAGGCTCCAAAGTAACAGACCCACTAACCAGCTTCCCCATTTTGATATTTTGATCAAAAGCTTCCAGGCCCAATAAGTCCGCCTCACAAGAGTAACCAGGAGGCCACAGAAAATCATGATGGTATTAAACCAAATCATATTCATGCTTCCCCTCTCTGGTAAGAAGATTACCCACTGGCCTCAATTCCTTGCTCGTCACTCCTCGGTCCACACACGGGTTGGCTCTGCTTCCGCAGCTCCTGCTTCGGCTTTGGCTTTATCTTCAGCTTCGGCTGTAGCTGTCTCTGGCTCCAACAGAAAATCAATCTTCAAGCTGTCTTCTCTCGTCTTATCGAGTTTTTGACATCATCAAGTGTAGTCTTAATGACCAGAGCTTATTGGTTCTTGAGTTGGCCCCTCCCCTTAGGACCTTGGGAGGTTCTCATCCACACAGATTAGGTTAACACCTAATAGGGCATGACTCTGGAGTTAACACCTCCCCTTAGCCAGCCCCACCTTGGGCCCCACCTCAGTCATCAATCCACACCTACATAGGTTCCACACCTAATAGGGCTTTGGGCCTGGGGCTTACCACCTAGTAAGGCTTAATGAAATACACTGAGTTACTCAAAGAAAACAAAGGCCGTTTTGCTTACCAACACAATGCCTGAGAAATATTTCCCACCATAACATACCTGACAAGAAATTTTCTAGGCTTAGCTAGAATGTTTCCATGTTGGGTGTGGGTGGTCTCACTACCCCCTCAAGGAAGCCCATTCCATCTTGAGACAGCCTGAATTATTAGGAACTTTTTCCTACATCAAGATTCAATTTACCCCTTTGAAATGTCTACCCATTGCTCTTAATTCTGTTCTCTGGGGCTAGATAGAACAAATCTAATCTATCCTCCATAATAATAGTGAGTATGAATATAGGGCCTACTGTGTACCAGGCATTGTGCTAAGCATGATAAAAAATATTATCTCATAGGACAGCTCTTTGTATTCTTCAAGATAGCTATCATGTCTTCTTTGAGTCTTCTTTTCTCTTCTGCAGGCTGAACATCCTCAATTCCTTCAGTTGATCTACAAATGGATGAACTGAAGGTTCTTCATTATCTTGGTTACCTTCCTTAGGATGTTCTTCAGCTTATCTGTGTCCTTCCTGAACTGCTCAGCCCAGAACTGAACATAATACTCCAAGTATGGGTCAAGTGGGAGCACCACCACTCTATTTCTGGGGCCTCTACTTCTCTTAAGGCTGCTGAAGATATCATTAATTTTCTTGGCTGCCATATTACTGTCAGAAAGCTTTGTGCCTGATGAATAAATGTGACACAGACAAAGTGTATTAATCCCTGAGCCACTCCTGAAAGAGAGACATAGGAATTCAAACTTCCTGCCCCATTTTAGGACTAGGGCACAGCAGCTATCAGAATCTATGAGTCCTCCCCATATGCTTTAACACATCTATATTACTATGGGCCTAAAAGGCAATAGCAACATTTTCCATTAGAAATCCTATAATTGTCACAATCTTATTGGTTCCTATAGTGATAAGGAGAAGCAAATGATAGCATTGAATGGTAGAAGCTGGTTAGATAGGTGGTTACTCTGGTTACAGATTTTTCTGCACTAAATTTATATCTATCTATCTATCATATATATGTATATATATATTTACTTTTTATTGCTATCGTTATTTCTTATATCACTTCATTTCCCAGTACATTCTCCTAGGCAGTTATCTCTTATGATAAAGAATTTTTTAAAAAAGAGAAATACATTCAGCAAAACATGTTGACCAAGTTTAACATTATATATGGGCTATTGAGGAGATATTGTACTCATAATAAGAGAGTTGACTCTCCCAAACAGTACTATATTGCATTTAATTCTGGGCCCCATAGTTTAGGAAGGGCATAGGTAGGGTTATGAAAGACCATATGGAAGCTACCAGGATAACAAAAGGCCTAGAGACTAAGCTAGAGAGAATAGGTTCAAGGAACCTCTTTGAGAGGTGAAAATCTAGGGGGAAACCTGATGGGTATATTCAAATATTTGTACAGTTGATAAATGAAAGAGGGCTTATTTTACTTGGGCTCAGAGCGAAGAGCCAGGAGAAGAAGGTGGAAGTTGAGATGGGTAGGTTTGGATTGGAGAGAAATGAGTTTAGTAATGAGCAGAGTTATCCCAAAGGGAGCTTTCTTGGGGAAATGAAGTGATATAAGAAATAAAGATATCAATAAAAAGCAAATATATATATATATACAGATATACATATTATAGATAGATATGAATTTGGTGCAGAAAAATCTGTAACCAGAGTAACCACCTATCTAACCAGCTTCTACCATCCAACATTATCATTTGCTTCTCCCTTATCACTGTAGGAACCAATAAGATTGTGACAATTATAGGATTTCTAATGGAAAATGTTGCCATTGCCTTTTAGGCCCATAGTAATATAGATGTGTTAAAGCATATGGGGAGGACTCATAGATTTTGATAGCTGCTGTGAACCAGTCCTAAAAATGGCAGGAAGAGAGGGATCTTGGATTTCCCATCTTGGGAGGTTTTTCAGTGGAGACCAGAAGTCTACTCACCTGGATGCTAGAAATGACCTTTCTATTTAGGGTCACACTGAACAGGATGATCTCAGAAGTCCCTTCAAGCACTGACATCCTGTAACTCTCATTGCAGTCAGTGTTACTTTGTCTGGTATAAGGAGGATTTCCACAGAGGGAGTTATAAAAATGCCAAGCTTGCAAATCCCAGGCCTGTTTGTTGTTGCCATCTTTGGCAGCCTCGGTGTCCACTGGCCAGGGAATCATGTGTCACTCAGAAGATTGTTATTCTTTGAGGGGTGTTTCTAGAGGCTGATAAAACCTTTTAACCATGATAGATGAGCCATGAAACAAATGTTCTTCCAGAGATAAGGTGACAAGAGAGCTGAATAAGCTAATAGGTGACTCTGGGCTCCATTAACATACAAGATAATGGCCTGGGCTATTCCCTTCCTCTGGCTAGGTAATTTTAAAAGGACACAGGGAAGGGTGTTTCTTATCAGCACATCATGGCCTGGAATGGAGCCAAATTCTGCTCAGCCCCCAGACTAAATGGCTGAACACCTCATTGCAAGTGTGAGCAGCAACTACTCTTTCTGTTCCAGGATCAACCCTTACACTCATGTGAGGAATACCTGAAATATTTGCAATCTCATCTCAGAGGGGCACTCCTGGTGTGGAAACTCTCTCCTCCAATGCAGACATCAACCCTGACCCATCTATCAACAAATCAACAAACATTCATTATGTATATACTATATAACAGACTGTACCAGATGCTGGGGGTACAAAATCAGGAAAGGAACCCATCCTGCTCTCAAGAAGTTTATATTCTGTTGGAAGAAATGGCATGTGCACATAATATTAGTAAACGTAAAATATATGCAAAGTACATACAGGGTGATTTCTGGAGGGGTACACAAACTACTTGACCCAGGGAATAAGCCTGAGAAAATGCTCCAGAAAGAAGATTATGCCTTAGCTGAATCTTGAAAGAAGCTAGGAATTGTAGTGTCAAGGTGAGGAAGGAGTGTATTACAGGCATGGGGAGCAGCCTGGGCAAAGATGTAGAGATGGGAGAGAGAAAGACGTGAGAGACCAATAACGAATAGGTTAATTTGGTTGGAGTGTCATTAGGTCCTAGGTCAGGCCTGCACAACTTGTAGCCTATGGGCTGCAGCTTGTGCAGGTCTGTCCTAGGTGGCTGTTTGAGGCATAAAGATGTTAAGTAACTTGCCATGGTCACACATGTAGTGTCAGGGGCCAGTTTTGATCTCATTTATTCTAATTCTAAATTCATTACAGTAACCACTATGTTGCACTTCCTCTATATTTCAGTTGTATAGTGGTAACAGTAGCAGCAATGATAATAGTAATAGCAGTAGGAAGAAAGATGAGGAGAAAGAAAATAAGAAGGACCAGGAGAAAGAGAACAAAGAGAAGGAGGAAGAGGAAGAGGAGGAGGAGGAGGAGGAAGAAGAAGAAGAAGGTCAGAGATCTCATCATCTAGAGAGTGTAGGGGTGGTCCTAAAAGAAGAGGATTGCCTATGTTGACCTGAAGCTGAAGGAGCAATAAAGGGACTAGAGCCATGACATGGGAGAGCGAGAGATAGAAACTTTCCCTCCCCACCATCCCAGCTCCCATGGTTATATAGTTACTCAGATATTGAAAGTTTATTGATTGATGGTTGCCTGTTCAGAAGTTCCAAAGTGTGCTTTCTTACCATAGTAAAGAATCCAAACTACAAAGCAGAATTTATAAGTGTTGGAGGACCTGTGTAAGATGGCAGAAAGGGATTTCACTCGAATGCTCACCCTTTGTTTCCTTTTTAGGGGAGCTTCTGGAATATTTACTGCCAGTGCTTTAAATGAAACACTTTCTTTAAAATTTTATGGGTGGCTATACTTTATACCTTCTGTTCTAAGCCCTCTCCCCGCCCCCAGCCCTGACATTCCCTGTTGTAAAGTACCTCTGAGCAGCAATAACATTATTGGTCGTAACATATCTGCTAACTCTAACATTCGTTGTTCTAAGGACCCTCTCAGGTCTGACATTCCCTGTTCTAAGGCCCCTCCTAGCTCTGACAAATTCTGTTCTAGGTCTCTTCCAAAACTTACTCTATAAACTATGAAAAAAGTCCCCTCCTCACCACATTCACACACAGCCATGATGGATGCCAGCTGCTTTCTTTTACTTCTAATCTTTTGGGCTCCATCTTTAATGTTCTCTTTGAATTGAAAGGATTTTTATAAGCACTCAAAGCTCTGTCAGTTGATTTTAATGAAACTTGTTTGCTTCTCGACTTTTTCTCTTGTCAGTTCGAGTAAAACAAAAAACATTTCCTGTCAAAACAACACGATTTTCTCTTAAGGAGAAAATGAAAGGAGAGACGCCTCCCGGATTTATTTTGGCAGGAGCCTAACACTCAAACAGGACACCTTTTAATTTGTCACTTCTTAAAGGTTTATTTGGGTTTGCAAAGTCGATCACCATGGCACGTGTGGGTTTGAGCTACAATTGAACCAGTTAGGTATTCAAGTGAACTTGGCTCCTTAAATTCTCCAAATGCTGTAATCAGCAAAGCCTAGTAAAACCCTTTTGGGAAAACTTGCTCTGAAATCTAAGTTAATTACCCCAAATCAAATAGAAGGTTGGAGAGAGCCATAAAAAGCAATCCTCTCGGCAAGGCTTAAAGTTCATCCAACCCAAATTTGTCTAGTGGAAAAGGCACTGGGTACAAAGACAAAAGAATTGGGTGTAAACGAGGGACTGGATCACTCCCCCAATTTGGGGCTTAATTCTCTCATCTATAAAGTTAGATGATTGAATTAAATAAAATCTAGAGAGCCCTCTAGTTTGACCAGTTTGTAATTCATGCTTCTCATTGAGCATCCACCCTATTTCAAAGAGCCCCTGACCTGAATTGTTGGCTTGGTTCTGTCATCGGTTAGCTACATGACTTTTGGCCAGTCGCATCTTTTCATCTGTAAAATGAATGGGTTGAGGTTAGATCATTCAATTTTGCAATCAGTAAGCATTGACTAAGTGCCTACTATGGGTCAGGCACTCTGCTGAGTTCTGGGGTTATAAAAGACAATCATGAAACGGTTCTTGCCTGACACATAGTAGGCACTTAGTCAACGCTTACAGATCGTATAATTGAATGTTAAACCAGTCAACTGTTGGGTCATGACAGGGAAGGGGGGAAAGTGAAGTCAGAGCAAGGAGTCTGGTCTAAGAGAGTAGTGAGGGGTGGAAAGACTACAGGTCATAGTGAAGAGAAAGGACAGCAAGAGCGAGACATAATGAAATGTTAAGAGGTTATGGTTGTGCATAGGAACAGTTGTGGGTGATGGCAAAAAGAAGGGTATGGCCATCTCTGGGTGTAGCTGTGATGGAGGGAAGATGCAGGTCACAAGGACTAAGAAGACTGAGAAACTGAAAGGCCAGGGTGTTTAAGAGGATATAAATTTGTATACTTTAAATCCCCTAATATGAGTGTGGGAGCAGTAGAGGAACAGAAGACAGACAATGAGGTACTGAACTTCCCAGAAAGGGAGAAGAATGATACTACTAGGATATGAATTGTTTGATATATGTGCATAGTGTGAACGTCAAAGGAAATGGAGGCGGACCGGAAGTGGCATTGAGTAGAAAGGCATATGCCAAGACTAGTGTGTCAGAAGGCATGGGAGAAGCCGAAACCAGGAAGGGATGGCTAGGGATAACTTGTTCTTGGGAAAGCCAGGTCTCTGTGAATGCCAGAGGATGGAAATATTGTGAGAAGATGGAAAGGGTTGAAGATGAAGAGAATTTTATTAATAATGGAGTAGAAATTCCAAAGAGCAAAATGAAAAGTCATAAGCTGACCTGGATGAAGTATTGACTCTCTAATCTTAAACTATGGTGTTTGGATAAGGAGCTTCTCTGCCTTTCCTTCATAAAGTCTTCCAAATTTTATCAACATTTAATGTTAGGAAATAGTTACTTGTATGTAACAAAGGTCCCTGAGATGCAATTCAAGTGAGTTTGGGGGAGTCAGTCCAGATGATCTCCAGTGTCCTTTCTGCACTAGGTTTATAATACTATGTACTTATGACAGCCCCTTTTTTGCTTAAAAACTCTGTTCATCAATTCAGTGAAGAGAAGCAACAAGTGTTTAATATCCCCAGACTAAAAATATTCTTTGTGGGCATGTTGAGACATCATGGATGAAATATTGGATTTGGAGTCAAAGAAAGTGCGTTCAGATGCTCATTCTGTCCCATACTAGCTTAGTCACTTCGGATAAGTGACTTAACCTTGTTGAGCCTCAGTTTTGCCAATTTGTAAAGAGGAGTTGAATCAGATAATATCTAGAGTTCTTTCTCACTCTTAATATTCTGTTACAATCCTAGTTGGTTATTTAACCTATTTTCAAAGACCCCAAAGCTAGGAGGCTTAGTTTCTAGTATTGACTTTGCTACTGGCTAAGCCGTGTGACTTTGGGAAGTGATTTAAACTCTCTGGACTTCTGTTTCTTTTGTAAAATGATGGGGTTGGACTGGATGCCCACTAGGTCATCTCTTCAAGCTTTAAATCTATGATTCTGAAAACGTGTGTCTATACAGCCACCAGTATGACCGCTGCTGACTGTGGTTTAGCTTCCTCTTACCCATCTGGTGGAAATCCACTGGACTCTACTAGATTTACAGTAGGGCTTCTTTATGGAAAAAAAAAAGAGAGGACACGTTAGTTATTCTTAAGTCCCCAGTTCTGGTTTTCACTTAGCTCTTGATCTAAGTGACTCCCCTCAGCATTTTCCATAAGGAAGTCTCCTTAGAATAGATCACTTCAGGAAGACAGCATTGGGATAAATGATCTGGTCTTTTATGTCTTATCTAAGATTGATCTAGTCAATTACTAAGTGACTCATTGAGGAAACAGAAAGTGGTTGGCTAGTGGCAAAGTCATTCTAAATGTGGGAAATATACTGAATTTAACTCATATTTCATAGCCACATGGGGAATGAAGGATCCACGCCTCCCTTGAACAATCCTGAGGCATTGCTCCAATAACGGGAAATCTCTAAATGCCCACTAAGTTCAAGCAGGCGATGGGATTTCCCAGTGATACTTGTATATTTCCACCAGAAATCTGGCACTTGATAGAAAGAACATGAGTATATTGGTGGGCTCCCAAGAGAAATTTCTTCTCTGCTTCCTTCAGTCTTCCTGAAGGGAAGCTGTAGAATAGAAGTAATTTCAACCATGGTTTTTTTTTTTCAAACATGTTTATTTGTAACAGTATTACATGATGTGTTACAGAAATTAATGGAAAATCTCTAAAAACATTTGCTGTTCTGTTGAATGCATCATACATAAAGTTAAAAATAATGTGTCCGTATATGTTAACAAACTGTCATCTGAGGTAAAGTCGAAGTAGATCTAGAAATGTACGGCAACAGTCCTTTTATCTTTCTCCTCTTTATTAAAAAAATATGTGTCAGAATGCAGAAATGGAATTGAACAAAACCCACAGAGTAAACATCATTGTTGTCATTATCATCATCATTATTATTATTTCTGGAAAAAAGGTGCCCAGTACATTAGATGATGGCATTTCATTAGACACTGGGATGACTATGGTCTATTGAAATTGTCTTGTTACATGTACAGATTGAAGAACTACGGGGAATGGTAACAAGATGGAGGTTGAGTTTCCCTGGTTTTAAAATTTAAAGTGACAAATTTAGTGCCAGTGAAGGATGAGGAATTAACAGTTACACAAGTGGTGAATGAAACTGGTCCAGTGCAGACTCTCTGTGAACTTCTGAGTTTCAGCCTTTTTGCTACAAAACAGAGGATAGTTGGTATTCCATTGAAAGGACTTGGTAGTTCTAGCTTCCCTAACACTTTGCAAAAGAACATTGCCAATGATGAGATGAACAATAGTCTTAAGTGCCAACTTTCCATCCCTCAACTTATTCCATAGATTTCTTTATGTTCCAAGGAGCGGTCATTCCCAATGGAGTCCTGTGAGTGGCAGCAAACCCACTGGGCTGTCAGATTCTGCTCTAAAAATATTTACCAACAGCATAAGTGAAACAATTAATTTGACTATTTCAAAATCAACCAAGGCTGGAAACAGTTTGTGATTGAGAGACAAAAATTAGAAGACAACCACGTTGAGGCAGAAGATAGCACCACTTGTTGGAGCAGAAATCATAAAACAATACACAGTTCTCTAAGACTTGCTTAATGGGAATGGTCACCCTTCTTGACTCACCCCAAACACAACCAGACTTGTGTCAATGCAGTTGTTATATTCCCTTCTCCCCACCATTCTTTGTTGTACCTGTTGATTGAAGAAGGTGGTTTCTTCATAAAAGTCATGTTCATTCTTATGAAAAGGATAACACTCAATACTGTAGGTAGCAATTTACAGACAAAAGGAAGGGAGATCAGAAGAGCAAGAGGAGAGGGACAAAGAAGATAAAAGGACAGAATAGGAAATGAAGGAGAAAAAAGGAAGGGTCAAAATAAAGCCAAACAGAAGTAGAGGAAAAGAAAGGAAGAGAAAGAGAAAGATGACTAGAGGGAAAAAGAAGTGAAGAAAAAGGAGAGAGAAAAGAACAAGATGGTGATGAGAAGGGAAGGAAAAGGAAAGAGGAAAAGATGGAAAGGGGAAAAAGATGATAAGAAGGGAAGGGAAGCAAAAGGGAAGAGGAGAGAAAAGAAGGAAAGGGGAGAGTGGAGGAGGTCTCTTCATCTCTCTGAATCTTGGGCAATTTCCCTTCTAGAAACCAGTCCCATAGATTTTACAGTGATCATGTAATCAAGACACCTAACCAGACAGCAGACTCCAGCAGCCAGGTATTGCAACATTTGGCCCAAAACACTTTCAACCATCCCAATTTATCACTCTGTTCTTTGTTGGTATAAAAGAAGTCATTTCTGGGCACACTAAGACAACAGCATAAATGGTGGTTGCATCCTGGTCCATTGAAATCCATGACAGCAATGCACCTTCACCTGTTCAAATTCTGAAATCATGATAATAACCCTAGACACAGATGAACCATGATCCCTTTACAGTTTTCTTATTTTTAAACTGCGAATCCAACTCGCGGTAACTGCATAGGAACATTAGGAAAACATGTTTGACCTGTATAAGAATTCTCTGGAGGGCAAAAATATAGAGCTTCTGTATGAAAAGCATGTGCTAAACAGAGTAAGGAACCAAACACTGCACTTCCCCCCACCCCAATAAATGTAAAAAAAGGAAGCTAAAACTCTCTGTGTCATGTACAAACAGTCTTGCAATTTCCATAGGGGAGGGGTCAAGAATCAAAAAGACAGGCTCCAAAGGGTCATGTACACTCTATATGCACATGCTGTCTAGATGCATATATGTATATATATTTATATATTTTTTCTTTACATGGAGTTTGGGTAATTTTGTGGGAAAAAGTGAGCTCATTACCTGATGTGATCCCTCCCAGTTTCACTAGTTGCTGGTTGACTAGTCGCTATGGCCAGACACACCTGAGCTCTAGCCCCTTATCACATCAACATAAGCTTGTGGAAACCATACAGCATATAAGAACTGTCCTTCTAGCTTGTCATACCTCCAGAGCCATCTGTTCCTCTCTCTACAGTGTAATGGCATTATTCAAAAGAATTATCATTAAGATTGATATTTACAAAAAAAAATTATCAACATTGGACCTTCTTAAAGCCATTTCCCTTACCCATTGCAAGAGTTTTATGATAAGATTTTTTTTTTCCTTTTTCAAGATATAAAATAAAAAAAAAAGAAATCCCATTTGAGTTTTCTGATGTACAAAAAGAGATAGAGATGAACCACTTGCATCAGAGGATCAGTTTGTTACCCCACTGTTCAAGCCACCATTGTCCTATTTGTTAAGTCCGTTCTATCCGAATCTGCAAACTAAAATTGGACCAGAATTATTTGGCAAATAATTTTCTTTAAAAAAAAAAGTGGCACACAGAGAAGAGAACACTTGTCTGCATAGCATCACAGCAGCAAGAGATTAGAGAAATAAAAAATATTCCTTTATTGTACTTAGCATTTGGAGTTTTCTAGGAAATAATATGAGTTTTTTCTTCCTTCTCATCCAAGAGAGATGATGCATTTTCTTCCCATAGTGCGAATGTTCAATCTGAAAGCAGCATTTCTCCATCCTGAAGCATGAGAGCAAAGACGTCCTTTTGGCAACCAATTTTTTTAAATCATCACAAATAATCAGTTGTATGATTTCATTCTGTGATTTCAAGTTAAGATTCATTTTGCATGAGGCAATTTCCAGCTAGATTTCATCACTTATTGGGGGGGAAATGTTACCAGGAAGTACAAAAATGGTACACCCATTATCTTTAAATATGCTAGGGGGAAGGGGAACCCCCAAATCAAAGCCACACGGCAGGACCAGTTTTCTGTAGTGATGAGAAACAATCATCATTGATGTAAAAATGCAGACTTGGGCCCAAGAGCCTGATAGACAATGAGTACACCAGACCCTCTGCGTTTACTTAAAACAAATAAGTGGTCATAACAAGTTAACTTTTAACTGCCGGTGACTCCAAATGCAATCGTTGAGGTTGAGAGAAACAAAAAGAGACTAGGATTTCCCATCGTGGGTAATTCAGAACTCTTGTCAAGAGGGATCAAGGTATTTTGTAGGGCAAGTAACTGTTGGGCTATTCCAGGGATGGTGATGATGGCGGGGGGGGGGCGGGGGGAGGTTCCTTTTTTTTCTTTTTGTGCTGCCATAGATATTAGCCGCTGGTTGCCCAAGTGGTCAGGTCCATTTGTAGAATTAGTTCATCAGGCAACCATCGATTCCAATGTCAGATGGGGTCATGTCAAAGAAATCAGGAGAGACCAAGGCCTGTTGAGATGTAGCTTTCCATTTCAGTCTTGAAGCGCCCACCCCAAACCCACAATGACGCTATTTCTTGGGTCTGTTGATCTGCGCGTAGAGGGATTCATACTCCTGTGGACAGAAGAACATAAATGAGTACGGTCCTTCTAGACAGGTGTTGTGGAATATGGGGTTAGCTATAATTTGGAGAAT
The DNA here is from genome assembly GCA_028646595.1 of Phalanger gymnotis. Taxonomy (NCBI): domain Eukaryota; kingdom Metazoa; phylum Chordata; class Mammalia; order Diprotodontia; family Phalangeridae; genus Phalanger; species Phalanger gymnotis. Next base: position 317,681,605 of record CM053626.1, read on the forward strand.
ATTATCAAAGGCAGTTCATTCGCTCAGGCTTCCAACAAACATTTACAATGTGTTGAATACTGAGGGTGATACAAAATTCAGCTAAGATATGGTCCCTGGCTTTACAAGGCTTACAATTTAGTGGATATGTGTGACATAAACACGTAAGATCATTGATTTCGAGCTGGAGGGAAAATTAGAGGACATAGATCCCAGCCCTCTCATCTTACAGATGTGGAAACTGAGGCACAGAGTGTTTGAATAATTTGCCCAAGGTCACCCAGCTAGTAAGTGACTGAGGCATGATTCAAATTTGGGACTTATTGATTCCAAGCCTAGCATTCTTTCTGTTACACCTTATAGATAACTGTAGCATGAAATATTACCCAAATATATTAGGGATGAATTCATAGAACCATGGGAAGACTTGTCTGAATTAATGCAGAGTGAAAAAAATTAGAAGCAGGTAAATAACATCAAAAGATTTCAGAAATCTGACCTACACAATGACCAACTGTGACATTAGGGGACTGGTGGAAAGAATACCTCCTGACTACTGGCAGGGGTGGTGGACAAGAGGTGCACAATCAGGCACATATTTTAATACGTGGCCACGGGACTGATTTCTGTTTTTTGACTATACTTATTTGTTACAAGCAGGCTCCTGGGGGTGAAGTGGAGGCTGTCATTGGGGACAAACTGTGGTACTTTTAAAAAAGAAAATAACATCAATAAAAAAGAATTAAAAGAAAAAAATGAATGAAACGAGAAAAATAAGTGAAATAAAGAGTTACAAAATGACATGCTATGTAAAGTCTAGGGTAACTGGTGATTATTGTTTGGAGAGGATTGCTGGAAGGTACTTGAGGTGAATCTTAAAGGATGAATTATTGGAAGTTTCAACCAAAAAGGGGAGAAGTGACATTCTAGACCTAAGGGACAGTGTGAGCAAAGGTATAGAGATGGGAGACCTGATTGAAGCACAAGGGGAAAAAGTGAGACAAGGATGGAAAAGGAGGATAGCATCGCATTGCAGAAGTCTTTGAATGGTAGGACATAGAGGCTTAATTTTACTCTGGAACCAATGATTGTAGAAGAGGACTGTAGCTTTTGAGGCTTGCTTATGAACTGGCTTCAGATAGGCCCCATCTGTATTTCCTATCACTCCCTTCTTTCCTCTACACATCAATACATTTCAAAAACCTGAAATGATATAATCTCCATTTCAAAAGATGTTCAAACTCTGGTGAGGCATAAATAATTGGGCATCTTTGAAATCCTCATAAAGAAATCCTCATAAAATCTCTCCTGGTTTTGTTTGAATATAGTCAGTTTTAAGGGTGTAATGGAAAGAACACTGGGCCTTGGTGTCAGGGTTACCACCTCTTACATCAATTATTTACATAATTACATAATTATGTGACCTTGAACAATTCAACATTTATTAGCCTACTGGGTGCATGGTACTGCAGATATCAAGACAAACACAAATAATCCCTGCCTTCAAGAAGAATACATTCTACAGGAGTCATGCAACATGTGTACATTAGCAAATACACAATATTTAAGTATATAAAGTCATTTTTCTATTCTTCTTTTAGAATCTTATTTTTATGGATACTTTTTATCTTTAACTGCACACTGATTCCTGGATAGATCCCTCCCTCCAAACCAAGTGAGCTTTTACTTGTAACAAAAAAAAAAGAAGAAATAAAAAGCAGTCTAGCAAAACCAACAAATACATCTATCAAATATGAAATCATATGCAATGTTACATATGCACCTAGAGCTTTTCCCGTCTCTGCAAAAATGAAAGGAGGTTGAGAATTTTTTAACTCTTCTCTGAGGCTTAAGTTTGATCATGATAATTACATACCAATCAATTTTTGAAGTAATTTCGAGAGGGAGATAGAACTGAATGTGGAGTCAGAAAGACCTGAGTTAAACCCCTGCCTCAGATTCTTACTACTTGTGTGACTTTCAGCAAGTCACTTTACCATTCTGTACCTTGGTTCAGTTTGTAAAATAAGGGTGTTGGCCTCAATGGACTCTAAGGTCCCTTCCAGCTCTCAATCTATGATGCTATGAAATTGGCATATATTATTTTCCTTCTCTGAACTATAATTTTATCTCTTAAACGAAATCTCTCTCTCTCTCCCCCCTCTCTTTCATTCTGTCTCTCTGCCTCTGTATGTCTGTCTCTCATCACTTTTCCTTCTCTCATCTCTCGTTTTTCATCTCTCTCCATTTTCTCTCTCATCTTTCTCCATATTTTATCTCACCTCCCTCATCACTCTCCATTTTCTCTCTCATCTCACATCTCTCACCTCTCGTTCTTCTTTCTCTCCCTCTCCTTCCCCTCTCCCCCTGTTTCTGTCTCTCTCATGTGGAGGAGGGGTATATTACATGTAAATGTGCCTATTTGGAAGAAATATTGTATTTTGCCAGGAGGAATGTTAACGTCAATGCTTCTGGGCTATGTTTGAAGAGTGGCACCCTGACCCCTCCCTATTCCAGCTCTCTCCATTCCACCTTCATCCAAGATGCCCTAAGAAGTCAGACTGACTTGATCTCCCCTGACAATTTACTCTATTCTAATTCTGGAAGCTAATTAATCCGACAGAGAGTGACACCTAAAAACAGAAGTAGACCGCAAGTTCAGGCAGGCTCATTAATGGCAGCCAGCATTAACTTTCCAAGGCCGTGATAATTATTCACAGATCCTGGGAGAGCCTGAATCTAGATTTGAGCAGCCATCACAACAGCGACTAAGGCAATAGTTATCATTCAGTTAACCCAGCCTATGATGGGGAGCACGCCAAACACCTGATGATCCTTGGATCACATGAGTGCTGTCATGTCCTCATGGGAAGGAAGTATCACAAAGTGGATAGATAACAAGCTGGCTTTGCAGTCTAGAAGACCTGGGTTCAAGGCCTGCCTCTGACTCAAACCTGACTATATGACCCTGAGCTAGCCAGTTAACCTCAGACAGTTCTCTAAGACTATCTAAGGTACACAGCAGGTGCTGATCTGAGTTAATAGAGGGTGTTTCATCATAACAAAATCACGTCCTGTGTAATGATGTCAGATCTGTCAAATGCTGTAATGTAAAAATCATAGCCCTCTTCCAAAAATGTTTGTTATAAAACAAGAAGGGCCCTCAGAGGTCATGTAGTCTAATCCCTTTATTTTATAGGTAAGCAAACTCAGGCCCAGTCAAGTAAAATAACTTCCCAAGCAAATGTCCAAGACAAAATTTGAACCTTGGTCCCCTGCCTGTACCACACTGTGTGCCAACATGGAGATTTGGCAAAAGATCTGCCTTGCTGATTGTTGGAGTGTAGAATGTTAATGCTTAGGTGACCCTATGCTAAGGGTACTGAGATATAGAGTATTATTATCAGAAAGTAACTTAAGTCAACAAGCATTTATTAAACACCTACTACATGCTAGCCCCTGTTCTAAGTAAACTCTGTGGATCCAAAGAAAGGCCAACCGAAAAAACTAGTCCCTGCTCTCAAGGAGCTTCCAGCCTAATGGAGGAAAGCATGTCATAATGTAGCACATTAGAGCTGGGAGGGACATAATCATGCAGAATATTATAGCTGGCATGAAAATGTAAACGCTAGAGCAGGGAGGGTCCTTATGACGCAGAATGCTGGAACACGGAAGGCTAAGAAGAGAGGGTGCTTAGAACACAGCACTTAGACTGTAGGAGCTGCAAAAGAACTTAAAATACGCAATGCTGAAGCACAAAGCACATAGAATATTAATGCAGGAAAGAGCTTTGTATGTAAAATGCTAGACAATAAAACGCCCGTAGAACATGGAACATCAGCACTAGAAAGGACTGTAGCTGGCAATCTAGTCCAACCCCTTAGTGTTAAAGTCCAACCCATACCAAGAAGAGAATCCCCACTGCACGATTCCCAACATGTAGCCACCCACTCTTTGGGGACATCCAGTGAAGTAGAGACCGCTGTCTTCCAAGACAACTCATTTTAAAGGAAACTGAGAACAATGGAGTTAAATGTAATTTGTTTAACTCTGATTTAGCCTGAGTAGTGGTAGGGCCAGGACGAACACCCAAGCATCTTGACTCACCCCAACTCCTGCTCCAGCCTAGCACTCTTTCCACAACTAAGAGGTCTTTTGAATTAAATGGAAAATTAACATTGGTAAACACTGTTGAGCACAAAATAGAGTGAAAATAATCTTTTCATACTAAGAAAAAGTAGGGAAACGATCATGGTGAAGAATTTGAGATCATGCTATGTAAGAATAAATTAAAAGAACTGGGGATGTTTAATCTGGAGAAAATAAGACTTGGGGATGGGTAGATTTACTTCAAATATTTGAAAAGATGGTATATAGAAGACACATTAGGCGTGGGGGTGTTCTTTTTGGCCTCACAGGGCAAAACTAGAGGAGTAATGGGTGGAAGCCAGAGGGAAAGATTCAGGATGGATGTCAGTTTTCCTAACAATCAGAGCCTTCAGAATGAGTTGCCTTGGGAGGTGGCAGGCTCTGCATCACTGGATGTCCCCAAAAGCTGAATGGCTACTGGTTGGGAATGGTGTCGAGGAAATTCTTGTCCTGGTATGGGTTGGACTGGCTGGTCTGTGAGGTATCTTCCAGTTTAGAGAATCTTGATATTCAAACCTCAACTAGAATTCTTTCCTTAGAACCTGACCTTGCCACTGTCTTATTGGTGAAAATTTTTTCTGAGACCCCTTTAAGTACTTTGGGATCCAAAGTTGCTTTCTTGTGAATTCCACTCCTTAGTAGGGTTTTAGTGTCTGCTAAAACACAACTAAATGAGATGCTTTCTAATAAGTAAATACAATGTGTTTAAAATCAAAATGGGAATCATGGTAACAGATGTCTTGCTGTCACCTTAAATTCAACATATCTAACCAAGCTCATTGTATTTCGTACTCCCATTTCTGTTAATGGTGCTCAGTCACTGAGACTTGACATTTTGTTGTCATCTGTGACTCTTTCCCTCCTTCATCTCCCTGTGCTATCCATCACAGAGAACTGGCCATACTTCCTTTGCCGTGTGTCTCCAATCTGTTCTTGTCTTTTAGCTGTCACCATCACCCTCTTGGTTCATGGCCTTCTTGCTGCAAGCCTGAATTACGAGAGCCTCTTAACTGATCTGGCTTCTATCCCTCCCGCCCTCTCTATGCCCTCTGTACTGACAAATTTAGCTACCTGAAAGGCCATTCTGATTTGTATACTTCCATGATTAAAAACTCTGGGTCACTCCCTAATAGGTTGTTGAACTGAAATGAATTGAGTTGGACTGAATTTTGGGAGGGACTAAATGGAGTCAGTTCCATTGAAAGCAACTTGAATAATGAAAGGCCTTGACACTGTACCATATGAACACCAGCTGAATGAACTTGGGATGTCTAATCCAAAGCAGATTTAGATGGAGTTAGGAGAACTGTCATCAAATATTTGAGGGGCTATTATATGTAAAAGGAGTGTTCTTTTTCTCAGGGTAGTTCTAGGAGACAGAAGTGAGACTCATATGGAGAAGTTAGAGGGAGGCAAATTTCAGGCCAATATAAAGCAATGCTTCACAATGAGAGCTGTCCAGCAGTAGAATGGGCTGTTTCTTAAGGTAGTGACTGCCCTGCAGTGGCAGTTTTAAGAGTCTTGGTGACCAACTGTCAGGCGTGTCAAAAAAGGGCTTCCTCTATGGGGAGGGTGGTTGGATGAGATAACATCTAAGGGTTCTCTAGGCTCTGAGGTGTAGATATTCTTCATTATGATTGCCTGGGGTGGGTGGGGCGTGTCACTGGAAGCTAGGACCCATATGTGACCTCGAGGCCATGGATTAGCCCCATTCCTCTCCCCTAATTTTATTGGAACCATCGTGTCCACGTCCTTCCACAAGGCCTGCGTTCAGATCCTACTTCTAATACATATTATCTGTGTGATCTTAAGTAAATCATTTCTCTTCCATGGGCCTCAGTTTTTTCATCTGTAAAATGAGGAGGTTGGACTAGATGGCCTTTGGGATTCATTTCAGTTTTAGATCTATGATAATGTATTGAGGTCATCCAGGCTTTCTCTAGATATTGGGGGTGGGTGGGAGATACCAGCAGAGCTTGTGGGTTACAGAATAGTCATCCTTCACTCTCACCCTTTGACCAGATTCTCTTCTTACTTGTTCATAGGTGAGGCCAGGTGGTATAACATTTTGAGGCTTGAAGTCCTGAGTTCAATTTGAAGCTTGGTGACTTACTACTTAAGATCATGGGAAATTACTCAGTCTCACTTTCCAAATCAATAAAATGGGAGAGGTGGACTAGACATTTAATACGTTCCCTTCCAGATCTAAATCAAGTATCTTAACTTCCTTGGTCCAACATCCAAGGCTTTCTACAGTCTTTAACCAAAGTCGTATCTAGCCTTACCACTCATGATACCCAGAAGTGATCACTGGCCAAAATGGTCTACTCACTGTCATTTCTTCTCATCTTTTAAAATTTCTCATCTCTGCCTCTTTTTGCTCATGCTGCTTTCCTCAGATCAAAAGTGCTCCTCCTCCTTCTCTATCTTTCAAGATCTAGGCCAAATCTTCTTCCAAGAGGCTTTCTCCATCTACTCCAAATACTCAATGATGTCTTCATGACTTGATTGGGAAAGGAACTGCATTTAGGGCCAAACAATCTGAGAATGTGTCCTGGCTCTACGTGTGTGACCTTGCACAAGTCACTTTCACTATGGGCCTCAGCTTTCTCTCTTCTAAAATAAAGGGGCTAGACAATATATATTCTTTAAGTTCTCAAACCAAACTCCAAGCTTCTAACTCTAACCTGCACTGTGAGTGCTAAGGTTCTGTGCTCTAAAGACTTTCTCGGCTTTGATGCTTTATACTTTAAGAAAAGGTCTTTTAACTTGGGGTCTATGAACTTTATAACTACATTTCAATATAATTGACGTCTTTTGTAATCTGACAAATACTATTTTTTCTCTTTAAAAACATTATTTAGAGAAGGGGTACATGGCACAAAAAAGGTAACACCCTTGGGGAGCTGAGGATCTTCCTCTTCCTCACCCCTGCTGGCCAGTGGGCAGCAGAGAGACAGAGTCGTAACATCTGTTGCCCCTGATGGGAGCCATGGATTTCTCCCATCCCTAAACAGCCTCCATTGCCCTACTGGCCTCTTCTCATCAAGCACGGGATGTCCACAGTCACATAGATGTTGCCTCCCAGAGAGTCCTACCTCTGTTGAAGACACTTCAGAGCCCCATTGCACTTGAATCCTTGTCTTGGTAGGGGACCACCTGACCTGCATTACTCCTTAGGGTGCTCTGGGCCTAAGCCCAGAAGGCTAAGAAGCCTTTGGACTCACTCCGCCTAAGTACTATCCAATCTATTAATCTTCCATACAATTAGTATAAACACGAACCCGTTTTTATGTTTTGTCTCCCTAATTAGAATGTGAGCTTCCGGAAAATAGGAGGTACCAGTTTTCTATTTGTGTTTCGAACACTTAGCACAATGTTTGGAGATATTAAGTGTCTAATAAGTGTTTTCATATACCATTCAGTCCCAAAGTTATGAAGTCTCCCAGATGAGATCTAAACCTGAAGCTCTCTTCATTTCAAATTCAGTGATTTCTGTACTATGCCACACTGACTCCCATTTCTTAATAATCTCCAAGGTCCTTTCTAGCCCTTAATCCTTTGATCCTATGAATTGATGGCCTTCAGCCAGAAAGCCGGTTGGTTTTGTGTTCTGGGGCCAAGCTGAATTAGACCTAATCTCTTTGCCATATCTTACAGTCTATGGTCTAATGTAGAATATTGCTACTGAATGCTTCCCTGTTACCTTCTGATACCCTCATCAAGGTTATTCTGGATGGAGGCATATATTATGCTCATAAAATTTTGATGTAGATTGGAAGGTGGGCAGGCATGTGGGTCAATAGTAACTGACCTTCTTTCATTCATTTTTGGGGTGGTAATGAAGAGTCATTTTTTCTCTCATGGTCCATATCTTTTTCTCCTTCAGAGACTTTGAGAAGTAATTAAAATATTAAAAGTAGCAAGTATTTCCTCTTTACATTTTTCTTTTTCTAGGTTAAACATCCCTAGGTTATTGAATTCAGGGCTTCTTAACCTGAGGTCTAAGGGGTTCATGGATTTGGGTATACATTTGGATGACAGAAAAAAGGTATCTTTATTTTTTTTTAACTGATCTCTAACTGTAATTTAGCATTTCTTTCATCTATTTTTAAAACATGATTCTGAAGGGGTCCATAAGCATTACTAGACTTCCAACGGGATCCAGGAAAAAAAACCACACAGGAATCTTTGTTTATATGATGATTACAAGAACTAGTACAGAGATAGCCTGTATAATGGGTAGAGAGCCAGCTTTGCCTAGGGACCAGGAAGAAGTAGGTTCAAGGCATACTTTGGATAATTATTGTTTGTGTGACCTTGAATAAGTCATTTACTCTTTAGAGCCCTAGGCAACACAATCAGTGTTAAGTGGCAGAGAAGATTGTGATCTGCATCGGCAGAGGGAGTTTCCTGTGAAAACACAGGTCTACTGCAAAAATAAAAATGATAATTGGAGCTTACAGTGCACTTGGAAGTTCTCCAAATGTAAACAGCACACTCTCTCACCTAAACCTTGACCATCCTGTAAAGTAAGTGGTACTACAGGTTCCATCATCCTGTTTTACAGATGAAGAAACTGAATCTCACTGAAGTGAAGTGACTTTCCCATGCTCACCTGGCTGGTGGCAGAGATAGGATCAGAACATTAGATCTGGAAGGGACCTTAGACATCATCAAGTTCGACCTTCATTGTTTTCCAGATAAGGAAATATGGGGTTCAGAGAAGGAATGTGACTTACTCAAGGTAACTCAAGTGTTATCAGCAGCATGATTCAAACGTAGCACAAGATTACCTTTATAATTGGTCCTTACTGGATATGGTTTTACAATTCAATTGACCAAACATTTATTAAGCACCATCTGTGTGCAGAGCACTGTGATAGGTACTGGGAGAGATACAAAGCTTAGACTGGACCCAGTTACTGCCCTCATGGTGCTTCCACTCCAGTTTCTAGAATCCTCCCTGATAGGGTCACCACCCTCTGGCTGCCTTCTAGCCTTTCTATCTGGCTGGTTGTCTCTTTTGCTTCACCTTGAGGTGAATGCATCTTAAGTGAGACTTTAATGTTTCACATTCGGGCTATGGAGACCAGAATGAAGAATGACTCTGCTTTTCAGAGAGCGCGATTATTTATGGCTCCATCCATTGTTAATAGTCAAGACTGACTGCATGGCTTCCCTTATTTGACTTGACAGCTGTGGGGGGGAGGAAGGATCTGATAAGCAGTTTATTTGCTTAACTCATTTAACTGAATAAATGTTTTCATTTTTCTTTCTTCTCCTCAAAAGCTCCTGATTCACTCTGAGATTGCCCCAGAAATGAATCCCCGTGGCAGACATTCTTTGCCTTTTCTGACTTGCTCTTTGCTGTGTGTGTGTACATCTTTAGGCCTGTTCTTTCCTTGAGTCTCACTTATACCTGTTTCGCCACCTCAAACTCAGACTAGAAAGAAGCATACAATAAAATAAATCAAGTCCATAAACACTAATTAAACACCTACTGTATGCTAAGCACTGGGGCTATAACAACTAAGTAGTTTTGGCTTGAGTGCCCAGATGGAGACAGATGCTATGTGATCTAGTGGAAAGAGAACTGGATTAGGGCCAGAGGACCTGGGTTCTAATCCTGCTTCTGTCTCTTATTTGTGTGACATGAATCATTTACATTCTCTAGACCTTAGATTCTGTATTGATGAAATAACAGAGGGCAGGGGGAGGTATTGGACAAAATGGCCTCTAAACTCCCTTCCATCTGTAAATCTAATATCTGAACCCCAAGCATCCTCTGGCAGGGATTCAGCGGATGTCTAGGAGAGTCACTAGGAGAATGTTGTTTGTGATAATACTTCGACTTGTGATAAGGGTGTAGGTATGTCTGTCCTTTAAAATGAATGAAAGGGGAAGGGGAAAGAGACATAAAGGAACACCTCTACATTGGTGGCTCTGCTCACCCTCCTCCAAGTAAATGTCTGAAATGGGACAGAGAAGCTAAATCAGCAGGGAGACAAACCAACAAAAGTTTAGAAATATCAGGTGAGTGAAGGCACTGGATTCAGGAAGACCTGAGCTCAAATCTGGCTTCAGACACTTACTAGCTGTGTGACCCTGGGCAAATCTCTTAACCCTGTTTGCTTCAATTTCCTTATGTATAAAAAGAGCTGGAGAAGAAAATGGGAAAGCACTACAGTATCTTTGCCAAGATAACCCCAAATGGGGTCACACAGAGTTAACATGACTGAAAAATGACCAAATGACAAAGGTATCGAATAGATTTGAGGAAGAAGAGGCAGTAATGGCTACGCACTTGATAATGGCATGACTTTGGACAGCTTATTCTGTGAGCCCTTTATAGGATGTCTCGCAAGATGGATCAGCTGATTTGCCGTCACCCTGTAGTGGGTGTACCCATGTGATGTTCAGTCCTTTATCTGTAGTTCTGAAATCTCCAAGCTAAGCTTTCAAAGAGAGAAAACTGCCCTGTTGCACATCACAACTCAGCCCAATCTAGAAGACAAAGGCACTTAAATGCACAGCTGAACGTTAAGGTTCTGACACTACCTCACAGGCTAAAGTGGAGAGCAGCCACGAGAATAACAAAAATATGATGGATTCTCTGCCGGTTAAATGGAGGATAGACCAACAGCATGGCTTCAGCAGAGAGTACTTTCATTGTTTTTAATAACACTTTTAAAACTCATCCTCTGGAGCCTTAAAGGGAAGACAAATCTCACCCGCGGGATGTGAGTCACATCTGGCTCCTGTATTGCTGGAAAAAGTATAATACAGAGGAAAGAAGCAGAAGATCTGGGTTCAAATTTCACCTTTGACATTTACGTCTTGTGTGACCATAGGCAAGTCAACTTACTGCCTCAGTTTCCCCATTGTAACATGAGAGGGTTGGACAAGATGGTCTATGCGGTTTCTTCTAGCCCTAGATGCATGAACCTAAGACATTTAATTCCATGGGCCTCACTTTCCTCAGTTGTAGAACAAGGAGGTAGAATAAGACAAGTTCTAAAGACCTTTCCAGGTCTATGATGCTATAAGAACTAATGCCATCTTCAGGCACTATTGCCATGATTTGCCATGACCAACAGCCTCAGGTGACATGTCTTCTCTAAAATCCTATATAACAGGACCAAACTGTGGCAGGCACAGGAAGGACACAGAAAAGAGAATGGAACTATGCCCAACTCACAGAAACAGCCTAAATTACAAGGATGGTGAGGCTGTATTGTATATCAAGAAATTATATTCCTCTGTGCAAGCATGATGAAGAGCATGTGGGTGAGAATCGGAGGTGGGAACCACACAAATGATACTGTACTGAGTATATTACAGACTGCCTGGTCAGAGGGAAGAAAAGGATGATGAGCTTTAGAAGCAGACCTCCAAGCTGTGATGGAAGCAAGACACAGTTGCGAAGGGGCAAATCAACTACCTCAACATTTGCAGGGGGTCACTGTCTGCTTAAAAAAAAAGCTGGCTGAAATATCATTTTTGTTATAGATAATTTAATTCTCCAGAAATGAACAATGATACTGCTAGTCTAAACCTTGTTGTTGTTAAATTGTTTCTGATTCTTCATGACTTCATCTGGGGTTTTCTTGGCAAAGATAGTGGAGTGGTTTGCCATTTCAATCTCCAGCTCATTTTACAGATGGGGAAATGGAGGGAAAAAAGGCTCAATGATTTGTCCAGGGTTACACAGCTAGTAAGTGTGTGAGGCCAGTTTTGAACCAAAGTCCGTTTGACTCCAGGCCTGGTGGTCTGTCTATTGTGTCACCTAGCTGCCCTGTATGTTATTCTGACTGACATGGAGAAACCAGTTACCCAAGGAAATACAGTGTCCTTGAGTGGCAGGGCCCATACCGTCTTAGGAGGGCACAGTAGATAGTGAAATGAACATTGTGGACAGAGTTTGAAGCATATTCTAAATTTGGGAATCATGATTTCAGATTTTAGACATGAATGTAACAGAAGGAATTTGTCCTTGCCGAGACTTTCCCATTTTGTGTACGAAAGGATCCTGGCAAATGGGGTTCTTTCCCATGCACTTGATTAAACTGACACAGATTCTTATCTGTATCAGTTCATCAAAGTTCACCTCTCTGGCTTGTTGAACCTTTGTTCAATGCATGTTTGTCAACCTGAAGTAAATATGACCCTTTGAGCTGGAAAAGGAACCTAGAGATTATCTGGTCTAAAAGTGTTTAACCTGGCATTAAGGAACTTTAAAGAAATAGATTTTAATAATTGTATTTCAATGTAATTGGTTTACTTTGCCATCCTATTTATCTTATTTTATGTATTTAAGAAGATGATTCCGAGAAGGGTCAATGGGTTTCCCAGACTGCCAAAGGGGTCCTGGATATAAAATGTTGAGAATCCCTTTTCTAGTCCCACTCTCTCTTTTTACAAATGAGGAAACTGAGTCCTGGAGAGGGACTGTAATTTGCTCTAGATCATACAAATAGTAAACAAGCAAGATTTCTACAAGGTGGGAGGATAAACTGAGTAAGATCAGGCAGTGTAGTTGCAATAAAGAGATGGATAGATGGATGGATCAATGGGTGAGTGGGTGGGTAGATGTCCACTTTGAATTAGGAAGATCTGGGTTCAAGTGCTGCCTCTGATATATATTAGATGAGTCACTATGAATAAATCTCTTAACCTCTTGGTGTTTGCAGCAATGGGATGATAAGTCTAAGAAGGCTACAAAGGAGGAAGAGGAGGGAGAGAGAGAAGGAGAGAGGGAGAAAGAAAGAGAGAGACAGAGAGAGAGAAGAGAGAGTGAGAGAGAGAGAGGAGAGAGAGAGAGAGAAAGAGAGAGAGAAAGAGAGAGAGAAAGAGAGAGAGAGACAGAGACAGAGACAGAGAGACAGAGATAGAGAGAGAGGGAGAAAGAGAGAGACAGAGAGACAGAGAGACAGAGAGACAGAGAGAGAGAGAGAGGGAGAGAGAGAGAGAGAGAGACAGAGAGACAGAGACAGAGATAGAGAGAGGGAGAAAGAGAGAGAGAGAGAGAGAGAGAGAGAGAGAGAGAATTATGTGTGTATATTAAGGCAGAAGAAGCTCTGGTTAGGACAAATGCACCTATCTCCCTCCTTGGAGAGGTGGAGTACTATGGGTAATGATTCTTGACAATACTCTTGGACACATTAACTATCATAGTAAGTTTTACTTAATTTATTTTCTTTATAACAAGAGAACACTCCCTGGCTGGTTAGGGTAGAAATGATATTTCTAGCACAGTGCCTGGCATAGAGTACGTAGTTACTGACTGAATGTGATGTAAAAAAAAAGCACCAAAATTCTGTTAGTTTTAAAAAAATGTGGTCCTCCCAACCAATGGATATTTATCATGATTTCTCTTTCAGTCAAAGTTAGATAACCACCCACTGGGCATGTTTTATAAGTCATTTTTTTGTGGTGATGTGGTTGAACTGGCTGTCTCTCAGATCCCTTTAACTCAGATTCAGGGCTTCTGTGAATATGGAGAGGGAGAATTCAATTGGCATAAGCAAATATGGAGGTTAGGACTTGACACACAGTAGTTCCAGAATAAAAGCTCATTGAATTGACTATCATAGAGTTAAAATGATTTGAGCTTAGCGTGTACCTAACAGAAGAGAGGAGAGGAAGAATTGATTTGGAAAGGAGTGGGCCAGGGTTGGCCTCAATGACCTCAGAGGCCCCTTCCCAATTTGCCGGTCTTGATGTTTTGTATGTATATGTTGCCTCAGGCTGAATGGCCTTCATGAGGAAGATAGCGCCTCTATGCACAAATCTGCCGCCAACCTAAACCATGGAAGGGCTACTGTATCAGAATTACGTCTATCGTTTAGCTCTAAACAGTCCCTGTCATCTCTTGTTCATTCATCACATTTTTCAAGGCAAGGGGGAAGTTATGAAAATCCACCTGGGGAAAGGCTCTATCAGGGCCTAATCCACAAAGAATGACACCATGATTCCGTCCTTCCTTTCCAACTCTCCTACCAGGGCATACACATAACTCTCAGTTCCTCAGGTACAGAAACCCTTGGTGATCTACCAATCAACAGTCATTCATTAAACACTTAATGTATGTTGTATGCCTGCTCCGGGTTAAGTACTGGGGTTACAAAGAAAGGCAAATGATCCATCTCCTCAGGGAGCTCCCATTCTCATGGGGGGATGACGTGTGAATTACTAGTTACATAGAAGACGTACATGAAATAGATGGAAATTCGTCTCAAAGGGAAAAAAAATGTAGGAAGGTGAGAGTGGGAAATGCTCCAGAAGGTGAACCTAGAACGAAGCCAAAGATTTGAAGAGGGTGAATATTTATAGTGTGAGCACGGCTCTTTTCCTTGGCTCACGGACTGTTGGGCTATTTTCTGAGTGTAAAAATGCTGTGAAAATATACCACAGCTTAAATCCTTTAATCATAAACTCCAGTAACTAAATAGACTTAACAAGGTGTTTTATTCATTTTCAATAATGGTCTAAAGAGCAGATGCTCAGAGAGGTGTTCTTAAACGCATTTCAGGATGCTGACCACACTTAACTAGGTAAATTACGGACTGTCTTATGCAACTCAGGATGCAGACCACATCACTCGATGGCTGTGCAGTCCCACCATACACCAGCGTGGAAGAGCTGGGGCAATATATGGAAACTGAACATAGTTGATGACCTCATAAAATAGAGGCGGGGAACGTAGTGGGATCCACTCTCTCCAAAATGGCAGCCTTCTCTGCAGAAGAGAGGGGCTGTGTTGAACGTCAAGTGCAAGAAGGCCTTCTGCAGAAATGGGGCAGCCTCAGGGCTGAGTAAGTATTACAAGAATGTTTAATTTTGGAGAGCTGGGCTGGAAGTGATGACCTAGTTCAGAGAGTGAGGCTGCATTCTAAGACTTTGAAGGCAAACCCAGGCACCTTTGGGCTTTTAATTCAATGTTCGCTGTGAAAACGCCACAATATGACCTCAGGTCATCCCATCCAATGTCCTTATTTTACAGATTAGGAAACTGAGGTCTAGATAAACCAAGTGATTTGCTCAAGGCCATCTACTGATTAGGCCAAAGAAAATATAACTGACCCGCTGATCTTATTTCTAGGTACATAGACTTCTGGGGTTTCCTTGATTCTTCTATCTTTTACCTGCTAGCCAAGGGACACTGCAGAGTCATTTAATTTCTCTGTGTCTCTGTTTTCTCAGTTGAAAACTAGGACAATGATCAGATGATTCATAAAAGATCCAATCTTTTCCCTGGAGAAGTGAGGAAACCAAAGAGGATTCTTCAGGTCCCAAGCAGTAGAACAGGGAATCAGATCCTAGTCCAATGCTCTTTTGACTCCACCACCCTGGGACCCCAGTGTGCATGGGCTCACAACTGAGCCCCAAATGACTGGCAGGTAGAGGAAAGCTCTCTGTCAATGGGAAAGCCTGATGCCATTCAATTGAAAAGGAATGCTGCACCATAATAAAGGACAGTTTTGGCTCTAGAAAAAGATTAGAACCTGAATGAATGTGATAATAAAACAAATCCAGAAGAATGAAGAGGAAACATGCTACTCACCTCCTGACACAAAGAGAGGTGAGGAAAGGAAGATACAGAATGAAATATACCTTTCTGAACATAGCTAATGTGGGAATTTATTTTTCTGGGCTGTATAGTTATGTCCTGAGAGCTTTACAATTTTTTTTTAATTTTCTCAGTGTGAGTATGTGTATGTGTGTGTGTGTGTATATGTGTGTGCATGCACATGAATGCATGAATGTGTGTGTATGTGTGTGTGTGTATGTGTGTATGTATGTATGTATGTATGTGTGTTTGTTGAGAAGGGCATTGGGAGAGACAGACTAATTTTAGAGATGCTTGTTAATTGAAAAAAATAACATTAAAAAAACAAAACAAAAGTAAGATTGACCTCAAAGAAGAGACAAAAGCAGATACCTCCCCCATGTCCTTTATAGACATAGGAGACATAGGGGTGGTGGTGTCTATAGATACGGACTATTGCATAGTAAACCAAATTGTTTTCAGTGCATTGATTGGGTTTTGCTGATTTTTCCCCTCTTTAGTTGGGGCATTTTGGTTGGTTTTATGGCTGCCCTTGTATTAGAACAAAGACATATGGCAGTCACAGGAAACCTTACAAAGTCCCTTCCATACCTCTTTGAAACGGGTGAAACCAAGTCCATTCCCTTAAGACATTTAGCCCATCCCTCTCAGGCTTTTGTCCTCCCTCCCTGACCCTGGCCCAACATGCAGACATGTTTTGTGGGGAATTCCACAAAAGCCCCATCCCTCCAAACACATAGCAAATGGCAGGCCATGCAGTTGCTGGGCAGCAGTCAGAAGAGGAGGGATGTGGGAAAGAATGCAAGCACTGGGGGGAGGAGACACATCAGGAAGAGCAGACCCAGAGGAGCAGGGATGGCAGACAGTGGTGAGACAGCAGCAGGCAGGCAAAGGGCGAAAGAGAAATAAAGGCCAGATACCTACCCCAACCTGCGCTATCTAGCTACCGACCTCAGGACTTATATTATCACCACTGGGCTCCCCACCACTGGGCTCACCAAATGGATCACTGCTGGATGAGGCCTGAGACCCATCAGGCTAAAATACAAGAACATAACACCTCGTTGTTGTTGCTGTTGTCAACAGAATCAAGTGGAAAGACAGTAGGGGATTATCATGGAGCTGTGAATAAAGTTTATTGTTTAGAAAGAGGAGACAAAGCCAGGGAAAGAGAACCCAGCCATGGATAGCAGAGCAGCCTTGTTTCTTTTTAGCTGATAAAAGGCCCAGGTTTTACAGATAATGCCTTTAGAGAAAACAGATGGAAGGAAGGAAGGAAGGAAGGAAGGAAGGAAGGAAGGAAGGAAGGAAG
>CM053626.1:317705139-317746489 GCA_028646595.1 Phalanger gymnotis
GAGAGAGAGAGAGAGAGAGAGAGAGAGAGAGAGAGAGAGAGAGAGAGAGAGAGAGAGATTGGTGTACTCATTAAGAATATAAGCAACAGCCACTGTCATCTTCTCTAGAAGCAACAGTCCTGCTTTCTTAATCATGATAACAGTTAAATGAAGAGCAGAGGATGCTGGGAGAAGAAAAGGAAAGAAAGGCAAACAAACAACTGGGAGACCATAGGGTGTAAGTAGAGAATGGATACTTACTGGGGGAGAGGTTATATCTGGAGGGGTAGACATGTCCCCAAAAAGCTCTAACTGGGTCACAGCCTGAAAAGAAAAAAAAAAGTTTTGACAACATAAGTGCATTTCCTTCTGGCTCTTGGGAACCGATAATATTTGTTAGATTTTTTTTTCTTGGGAAACGGTTCATAAGCCCCTTACGAAAGAGTTAAGGATTCCTCACATAACTTAAAGAGTGCCTTAAAGTTTACACAGTATCTTCTTCAGGAGGCACTTGCAAGATAAGTATTGGTAAATATTGTCACCCTACTTGGTAGATGAGAAGACTGAGGCTCAGGGGACTCGGGTGAATTCCCTCGCTCAAGATCATCCAGCAAGAAGTGTCCGAGCTAGAACTGGAACCCAGGGTAAGTACTGAGCTGGACTGGAACTCACTGCTCATGATGATCTTGTCGCCTGACATGCTAGGCTTCCCTTGTGCCTGCAGAAATTTCCTGATAATAAGAAATTCCTCATATGATCTACTCTTTATCCACAGTTACCTCTTAGTACCTAACTTCTTTTTTAAGTTAGACTGGATCATTATGTGTCTCATATAATTTCTATGTAACATATAATATCCATCTAATATAACATCTATAATACTACATATAATAATATATCTACATATCTATATGTCCATACATTTGTAGACATAAAAATACATATGCAGATGGTACATTGATATAATACTTTATACTTCTCAAAATACTTTTAGAAGTCTTATCTCATTTATCCTCACAAAACAAAAACAATATAGATAATATTAATTTGTGTTTTTCTAAGTCAATATAGAGCCTGCAAGAATACATATCTATTTCAATTCGGACAAATGAATCTTATTAGGGCCACACCCAGGAGTTTTATGAGCTGCAAGCCTCAAATCTAATAGCTCTGATATACTGCATACCATTCATTCTATAAATCAGAACCCAGAAAGGTTATGTGATTTGTCCAAGGTCACAGAGATAACCAGTGGCATATCCAGGATTTCAACCCAAATCCTTTGAATTTAGAACCAAGGCTTTTTTCATTGTTCTATCTAACTCGGCTTTTTAGGAACTCAGTTTCTTTATTTGTAATACCTGCACACCCTCTGTAGGAGATGGTATGGCCCAAGAAGGAAACCACTCAATTTGGAATAAAAACTCTGTATTTGTGGACATCTTTTACAATTTTTGACCATTGGCTTTTCCTGACAGAGAGATGATGGACTCAAGCTGCAAAATGTAACACTATTTGTGGACCTGGCTAATAGTAAGACTTTGTTTTGGTTGACCACAGATATTTGTTACAAGGGTGGGGTTTTCTTTGTCTCCCCATCCTCCGTTTTTCCAGTGGGAGGGAAAGAAAATAAATAAATGCGTGTGAGTTATTTATTTTTTTATTCATTTGTTTTTATTTTTGAGTATGGACTCTTGATGGAGGGGATCTCCGTCAAGTCCTATCTGTCACTTACTATCTGTTTGGCTGGGCTGGTTACTCCTTGGTAGTCAGTTCTCTTACCTATCAAATGAAGGGCTAAGCTAAATGACCCTTGAGGTCATTCCAAAGCCAGATCCTTTGACTACATTTCTTTTCTAATACATAGACCCCTTTTCAATACCCAGAGTGTCCCTAAAGTCTTACTGCAGCTTTGAGTAGTATTTGGCTACTGTTATGTAATTAAAATAGGTAGAATAGTGCAGATAAATTTGCTTGGGTGGTAACCTTTGGAAATGTCAGCACTCTTGGTAAAGCCTTTGGAGGCTTCCTAAGAAGAGGTGAAGAAGACATGTGAATAGTGGTCAAGTATTATTTCTCTTTCTTTCAACAAAAGGCCTTTTTCACTCCTGAGAAAGCTGGAGGAATCAATTCTGCTGCTGAGAAAATGGTTAGAGTTGATTTCTAATAATTTCATTGTCTTTTACCCTGCTCCAAATTTGGCCGAGGGGTCACAAGATGGGGAAAGAACCATCCACGAAAGCATTAGGCTACCGCGCCTGCTCTGGGTGGGGTGCAAGCTTCCTGTTTCCTTAAATGTTGTCTCTGCCCCAAGTACAAAGCCAACTCCAAGTAGGTCATTTGGCTGTTCCTTTGAATGACTGGGTTCGTTTATCCTTTGAAAAAGCTAAAAAATTCATAAAAGTAATAATTCTATTTAATCATCTCCAATGAAGCTTCAGGGCTTGCTCCTGATTGGAATCCTCTTTCTTTAAAACAGAAGGACATCTCTCTTTCCAGTGGAGGGAGAAAATTAAAATGAAGTTAATAATTAAGTCATACAATTTACATTTGGAATGTGCTGAACTCATGGTACACTTTTTACTAACAGCATAAAGATAATTTATTGCTTAATTTTCTCCTTTAGCACAACTTTTAAAATAACCTTCATTCTTGAAATATGGATTTTCCAATATGTGTGTGTGTGTGTGTGTGTGCGTATTTTTCCTTTTGCCAGAGTGTTTTCATTCAAGCACTAAACTAGGAAAATAGAGGAGGCATAAAACACATGTTGTTATTTCATTCCATCATGGTAGATGATAGCTAGCACCTTTAGTTAATTAAATTTCATAGAAAATGAAATTCCAGAGTAATAAAATTAAAAATAATTTTAATAGTAATATGTGATTGCAAATCTGGAGTGGTAGAAACTTTGACCCCCTGGGCTTTTCATTGCTAACCTAACAAACCATAATCTTTCCATTGGACCCCCTCCCCCTCCACTCTACTTGCCCTCTATTACCCAGCTTGATTACCACGGCTTCCATAGAGCTTTTCTTAATGCTGACATCCTTCCTAGGAATGGAAGCAGCACTTTGTCTGAACATCTCTTAACACATATTCCTAGTGTCTGTATATTCTTTAGCCTTTCTCTTTCTACCAGCTACTTTACTGTGGGCTTCTAACATTCTTGGGTCTCCGCTATCCTTTAAAAAAAAGCAAAAAACAAAAACAAAATCAAACCAAAAAAGACAAGCAAAAATACCCAAAAACCCTTCATTTTACCCTACCACTTTCTTGAGTGACCTTGGAATAACTGAATTCTTTTTTACAGCCAAATTCATTAAAAACAAAATCCCCTTTCTCTAATTACATCAATTCCCCTTCTTCCCACTCACTTCTCAACCCCTTCCAATCTGGCTTCTGACTGCGTTGCTCAATGCACCTACTCTTTTGAATGTAATGACTGGTGAGCTCTTCATTGCCAAGTCTAATGGTCCATTCTTAGCATTCATCCTTCTTAACTTCTCAGCATTTTCTTAGACAATTAACTACTCCCTTACTCCAGAAGACTCTCTCTTTCTCTGTCTATCTCTCTATTTCTCTGGTTTCTACTCCTATCTGTCTGTCCCTTTTCCTTTGTTGACTCATTATTTACTCTTTTACCGTGGGGGATGTCCGAGGCTCCATACTGGGTTTATATCTGT
This sequence comes from Phalanger gymnotis, assembly GCA_028646595.1. Lineage (NCBI taxonomy): Eukaryota > Metazoa > Chordata > Mammalia > Diprotodontia > Phalangeridae > Phalanger > Phalanger gymnotis. Next base: position 317,708,805 of record CM053626.1, read on the forward strand.
GTCCTTTCCCGATTATCACCTCAGCTCCCATGAAAAGTACAATGGTAAAAACCCTTAGGCATCATATACATACATATATAAACACACACACACACACACACACACACACACACACACACACACATATATATATATATAAAATATATGTATGATGTTTAATAAGTAATTGATGAATTGTATTGTATCTAGTATTATGTTATCTGGAAATACATCTTATCTACCTTACCATAGACTGTGAACTCTATCCAAGTCTTTTTAGGCCTCACTGTACATAGCAGACACTCAGTAAATATTGGTTGCGTTTGAGTTTGTCAATATTTACATAATTAATGACTTTAATGTATCTTATGAGATTATAATTAAATACCTTCTTTGTCTCTCCAAGGTGTTACTGTAAATGGCATAAAAATAGGAAATATTGGAAAACAAAATCTAATTGGACACATTACTCTTTGTCATAAATCTTCAGGGGCACCCTACTGCCTAAAGTTCAGAATCCCTTGCTTCATATTCAAGGCCCCCCACAACCTGGCACCCGCTACCATTCCAGTTTTACTTAGTTTACCTTCATTTAGACATTCTATAGCTCTAATCAAACATTATTCAGCTTTGTAAAAGTACTTTTGTGTCTCCTTTTCACACTGGCCCCTGTACCTCAGCTGCCTTCCTTTGCCCTCAATCTGCTGCATTCTTACACATTCATAGGATCGGGGTCTAGAAAAAAAGGAGCTCAAAGCTCATGTGGTCCAATCCTCTCATTTCACAGATGAGGCAGGTTGAGGAACTGACCCGAGGTCATTTAAACCCAAGCCCAATGCTCTTTCCTCCATCAACTTTTCCTTGGTCGGTAACGAACTTCTCCTCAGGCCTCAAACAGCGCTTTGTTCTGCGCCTTTCCAACAAACTAGTTATGCATAATTGTGTTATCCTTTCCTGTTACTATAATCTCCATGAAAACAGGAATTGTATCTTCCTTAAATTGTGTAACATCTCTGGTCCAAGAACAATACTCTATCTGTAGTATGTATGTCATCAATATTTGTTCAATGAATAAATGAATGAGTAAATGGATGAATGAATGAAATGATTCCAGGTAAGGAAAAATTCCCTAAATTAATGATATCTGAAAACAAGATGGAGAGGTTCCCTTTTATAGGAATTCTTTACGCTGGGCTTGGATGACCACTTGTTAGGAATGTGGTGATTAGTCAGACTAGATGACCTCTGAAGCCTTCTTCTAGGTCCGAGATTATGAAAACAGTAAATGACTGGACAAGGAAATGGCAAACCACTCCATTATCTTTGCCAAGAAAACCCCAAATGGGGTCATGGAGAATTGAGTCTGAAATGACCCAACAACAAGCACAAAATTTTACAAGCTTATCTGGATAGTTGAAATCAAATCCTGTAATATTGTATAACCATAAGCCAGAGGAATTCTTGGGTAATCAGCCACTGATCAACTGCTGAACCCAACCTAGTTTACAGGGTCATGGACTGAGAACTGGCAAGAACCTTAGGGGTCATCTAGTCTAACCCCTAGAGTGGTAGAAACTCAGAATGAGCAAGGGATATACTTAGGATTTTATAGCTAGAGAAGCAAAGATGAGGCTCAAATATCAGTTATTAAAAGCCATATTATGGCTCTTTTCACTATCCCTTTGGCTTTGCCAAAACAGACCCCCTTTGCCCACTGGGATGGTTATGTTTGCCATGATTTCAGAGCCCTTACCTGGGCATCTTCTCTTCACTCCAGTCCATTCCCACTGGGTTTCTTGAAAGGGCTACTTTCTCTCCTCCCTCTCCAGCCATTACCCTTTTGGTGCTACTTTCCTTGTCATAATATCCCACATCACATCTGGGACCAGCCTTGGACATGATCTCCACTGTCCCTCGTGAGACTCACCTTTCCTGCCCCAAACCCAACTATCCTAATACCTCTGGGTTCTCCATGGGACACAACAGAGCAAAGACCTCATAGCTTACCTGATTATCGACCCTGAAACACTCGTCAAAGTCCACCAGTGAGTTCCTGTTCTGAAACCACAAGGGATGATGTGTGAAAATGAAATGAATGACATGAAGACAATTGTAATAAGTGAATCAAAGATGGACCTCCCAGCCTTACCGGCATGGCTGCTGCAAAACGCTCTTCAAAGTCATCAAAGGAGTGACCATTCTGGAACTGGAAGGCATGATGAATGGACATGAAATGAGACACACATGAATTTATGAGGAAGATGAGGATGTTGTTTGTGATCTCTGGACCCCAACGAGTGGTAGGAATACTGATACTACCAGCTAAGGTTTGCCTAGAATATGACGCCACCTGATTCCCCTCCACCCCCAAATCACAATAGATAATAATGATAACAAACACTTTATTTCATCTTATTAGCTGCATCTTACAGACTGTGGCAATAAGGCTTGAGGAGCTTCAGTGACTTGCTCAAAGTCACCTGGCTAGTGAGTGTCACAGTTGAGATGACCTCAAATCAACTCTGAGTCCATTATATACAGTGAAAATGCTGTAGATTGGAAATCACTTTGAACATGGATGGTTAGTAGAACATTAAAGTGAGTCATAGATATGCATAAAAGTGTTATATATATATTGGTTAAAGTACAAACTCTTGTATTGGTTATCATTAGCTAGCTAATCTTAACACAGGCTAGATAAATCTTTAAAGAACAAACATGAATTGGAAATTTCATCATCTCCCAATTAGCATTAATTAAATGCAGAAATTCAAGTGCTTTGGTGACCCCACTATTGAGAAAATCAACTGAGTGGCTATCTACTTGTGCAAACCACTTGGTGAAGGCTTCTCTGAGAGCTAATTGAATTTAGTTAAATACCTGATTAAATACTGGTCCTTATGATTGTACGCATTTGTTTAAGAGTCAGGCTAAGTTGAATCTTTTTAAAAATAAGCACCTGGTTGTAGTTAGAAGACATTTTTTTTTTATTCTTTACAAGGTCAAACATTCACCCGACCTTTTGGAGGATTATGGAGAATAGCTGACTAATCTTGACACTAGTTGGACTGAGCTTTGGCCAGAAATAAGAGATGCTTTCTAAACTGCTAAGATGGCTTCCATGATGGACATATCCAGTCAGGACCACTGCTCAACAAGGTTCCTTAAGAAAATTATGTGTTTCATTTAGTGCAGCCTATAGTCACAGCAATGGGGTATTAACAGCAAAAGTTAGGCTGGTCGTGACTGTGATAACTGTTTAATCATCACCAGGTAAAGGGAGTTGAAACCTCCTACTATCGATTCCTAAAGGCATCCTGTGTATCCTCATAGTTATACCAGCTCACAGAATTTTAAAGCTGAACAGGACTGTAATTTGAACAGGAATGCCTTCTGTAGAGTCCGGACTGACTGTATGTTACCCTCTTCATTTCCTATGTCCCCTGTTAGTAAACTGTAAGCCCTCTGAGGGTAGACTTTCATTTTTGTCTTTATCTCTATAGGATCTAGCACAAAACCTTGCACGTAGTTTGTGGGATGGTTGCTGGTGACCGGGATGGAGAAGAGGCAAGAAACAAAGTCATATAATAAAATATTCAATGATCTGAACATGTTTCACTTAGAGACAGGAAGACTTGGGGCACACAGTCATTTTTTTTCTGGTATTTGCAAAACTGTTATGAGGATAAAGCGTTCAGACTTCTCCTTGGCTCCAACAGCCTGAATTAGGAGCAAGAGGCGGAAGCCATAGGGCTTCTGATTTCAGTTCAGCACAAGAAAGACCTTCCTGATGATAAGAGAGATTTAGACATGGATGGGCTGTCTTGTGAAAATGTGAGGTGGGGCTACAAAGTCAAGAGAACACTGTTGAGGTCAGGAATTCCTGGAATGGAATCCTGTTTCAGATGCCTGCTTGGCTGTGTGGCCATGGCCAAATGACTTAACCTTGGTTCTCTCATCTGTCAAATGGGGATAATGGATAGCATTTCTCTCATAGGGTTTTTGTGAGAAACAAATGAAATCATGTCTATACCATGGTTCATGAAGCTAAAAATGCTGTGTAAATGTCAGTAAGCATCTTCACCATCAGTATTATTGTTGCAAGGAAGCACAATGCTGACTGATGAGGCGGCATAGAATAGTGAGACTTGGAGTCAGGAAGGTCTGGGTTCAAATCTTGCTTTAGAACTCGAGCAATCAATCAGTAATTAACAACAAATATTTATTAAGCACCTACTGTATGCCAGGGCTCCCCACAGGCAAGGAGAGAAGGCGGGAGAAAACATGCAAATGATGAAGTTCACACAAAATAAATATGGAACAAATAGGAGACCCAATCAGAAGGGAAGGAAATAGAAATTGGCAGGGAAGGATGGGGACATGGAACGACTTCTGGTATAAGGTGGGATCTAAGCTGAGTCTTGGAGGAAGCCAGAGAAACCTGGAGACAGAGGTAAGGATGGAGAGCATGCTGGGCTCCAAGTTAAAAGGCACAGACCTGGGAGAAGGCCAGAGTTCTTGTATCATAGAGTAGGTAGATGGGTATAAGATTGGGAAGGGAGAAAACAACCAGGGTCCAAAAGACTTTAAAAGTCAAAGTATTTTCTATTTCTTGGAGGTAACAGGGAACCACTGGAATTTGTGGGGTAACGGGGTGACAAGTACCTTAGCCTCCCTAACATGTGAAGTGTGGGGGTTGGATTCTCTGGCCTTGGAGGTCCCTCCCTTCTTTATTCTGGTGGTCCTACAATTATAGCATATCTAGGTCAGATATCACAGAGGGGATTCATGAATTCTGCACGGGGTGCAAGCAGATGGGCTCTGAGCTCCTAGAGGCTTCTCCTTCTATGAATCAGCCATATAAACTTTCTTTACTTTACAGGAGGGCAGAAGGCACTGCATGAGCTGAATTAATACATGAGGAGCTTGCTTTCTGATTTGAGGGGGATACACTCTGTATCATCTACTTGTGAGACTGTAGTATCTTCTTATTAGGTCTAAATACCACCCACTTCCCCATGAGATAATATTTGCCAAGCCTTCGCATAATGCCTGGCATATAGTAGGCAATTAATAAATGTTTGTTCTGCTTCCCATCCCTCCAATCCCTATTTGAATACAGTCCCCAGAATAATCTTCCCTCTGCTCTCATCTGGTCTCAGATATCTTCAGGGAGACCCTTTATTGCCCACAGAATAAAGGTCAGACTTGTTTGCCTACCATTCGATGCCTCCACACCCTGGTCCCTTTCCAGGCATCTCAGGTTCTCCCTGGCTGCATATTCTCTGTGGCAGGCAAACCTAAAGGCTACTCCACCCAGAGACATAAGCAGCAATTCACTGTTCTCATGCCCTGGCTTTGGTTTGTACCTTTCTGAAAAATGTGCCACATATTATTGTGTATCCTGGTTATTTTTATTGATATCTACTCCCGCCACTAGAATGTAAACTCCATTAAGGCAGGCACCTTGTTTTATCTAATCTCTTTATCACTCCCAGGACCTAGCTCGCTAATTTTGTACACAGTAGGTGCTTAGTAATGCTTGCGTGTTTGCTGAATGAATGAAGAGAGAAATCATAATCCAGACTGTGGCCTAAAAGTTAAGTCTATGCCTTTATAACCTTTATAAATTTATCCTTTCCTATAGATTTATGAGTTAGCCTCCCCAGATGGGCTCTAGATCACAGCTTTTAATAAAAAAAACATTTTAGTGTCCAAAATCTCATTATGTGTGTCCAATATAAAACAGAAAATAGCTACACAACATGATTGATGATTTAAATAAATTTGACAAATACCCTGTGGTTCTCATAAAACAACACCACCAACAAATCACATCCCTGCTGGTGAAAATATGGGAGGCTACCTTGCGGAGGCACGGGACTGTCACCTCCTAAGAAGATATCAGTTTGTTCAATTCAGTTCCATCCACAAGTGATAACAAACGATATTAACATAGCATATTAAAGTCTGCAAAGGACTGTATAGACATCGCCTCATCTGGACCCAGCACAGCACAAATGGGGGAAATTGACATGCTCGGGACTCACACAGCCTCTATCAAGGTAGATTTGAACCGTCTTTCCAATACTGAGGCTAGCACACACTCCAGCCTTTCCCTTGTGCTGCCTCTAAATAGAACAAAGAAGCCACACCCTAGTGAAGGAGTATCTCCCTGGAGGAATAGGAGATGTTTGCTCAGTCGCCTTCAGGCAAGCGCCAGCACTCCCTTTCCTGGGTCTTGTCAGAGAAGGGATGGGAAGGAGTGCATCTATCAAGCTAGAGGGTGATGACAGACAGATGGGCCAAATGGAAGAAAGGCATAAATAACTGATTTCTGTCTATAAAATATCTCAAAAAACAAAAGAAAAAAACCTCAAAGCCTTTTAGTCGCCTGACTTCCTTCCAAGGTGTCAGATGTTGCCCATAAATATTCCCTCTCATTGTTGTATCATACTCTTGAAGTGACTGGCTAAGTTTCCTGGTCCCAAACTCAAAGTTTTCCTTTTGTTCTCTGGCCTCTCATGATCTAATGAACTTTCTCATTTGGCCCTTCTTTCCATCATCACCTCCGTATTCCTTCTATTGTCCAGCATATAGTACCATATGCCTATACCAGTTTTTCATCACATCTTGCCTAGACTAGTTCAAGTCTCCTAATTGTATTCTCTGTCCCCAAAGAGGATGCTCTCTCTGGGTACTTAGTTTCTCTCCTCTCCAGCCATTCTCCCTACAACTGACAGAGTAAGCATTCCATAGCTCTGGTGAGATGACATCAGTCCCCTTCTCAAGAACATTCCAAGGCTCCCTGATACCTCTAGGACAAGGATTCTGAAACTTGTGTATGTGTCATGAACCCTTCTGGAAGTCTGGAGAAGTCTATTGGACTCCTACCCAGAATCATGTTTTTAAATGCATAAAATGAAATGTGTAAGACTACAAGAAAAAAAAAAACCACCTACATTGAAATAAAGTAATCAAGATTTGTTTTAAAGGCTGGAATGAGATAATGAATGTAAAGAGATCTGCAAAACAAAGCACTTTAAAAATGTGATTCTCTTCCTCTAAACCATATGTGAGTGTGGAAGACCTGAGTTCAAATTCTGCTTCAGGTCTGGGCAAGTCATTTGACCTCTCTTGGTCTCAGTTTCTTCATCTGTAAAATGGGGATAATAATAGGACTTGCCTCATACAGTTGTTTTGAGGATCAAATTAGATTAAATCTGCACTAAGACTTCTGGGACGACCCGTGTACGTAAAGCATTCTGCAAACCTTCAAGTACCATGTAAGACCTAGGTGTTGTCATTACTGTTGTTTTTGCTAAGTAGAAAAACTGGAATACTATGCTTGGAATCAAGTCCAGATGGTGCCTTGGATATTTATTGGCTGTGCCATGTTCAGCAAGTCACTCGATCTGATTTGGCCTCAGTTTCCCTATCGGTTGAAGAGGAGGTTGCATTAGATGACCCGTAAGGTCCTTTCTAGCTCTAAGTCTATGATCCAACCACGGTGACCACTTGCCGTTTCTGTGATGCATCAGCCACTGTGGGTAGAGACAAGGACGAAATAGTCCCTGCTCTCGAGGAGTTTGTATCCCATTGGAGAATGGTGGACCCAGGCATGGACGATCTGGATTTAGATGTGAAAGGGACCTCAGTGGCCATCTAGCCTAACCTCCTCATTGAACAGATGGAGAAACCAAGCAGTCCCGCCCAAGGTCACGTAGCATCAGGGGTAGGGGACCCAACTCTTCTATCTCCAAAGTCTCCTCGCTCTTCTACTGTGTCCCCCTATGCCCTTATATAAATCACTCTTGGCCTCAATTTCTTTATCTGTAAAACAAAGTAGATGCCTTGTGAAACCCCTTCTAACTTTAAATCAGTGACAATGAGAAGCCCCAAATGTCTTAGCAATGAAATATTTCAATCTATGTTCCTTAAGTGAGGGGTAGCTTGAATCCTCCGCTAGACATTAGGCAAGGTCTGGAAAATTTTTTTCCCCCATTGTGCAGAAAGGGAAACAAACTCCTAAGTTGATGCTCAGAGGCAATCCTTTCCTTGGAAAACAACAAAGGCCATGGTGGCAGAAGCTGTCTGACTGCAGCTACTTGGGCTGAAGGGGGAGCATGAGCAGAGGCTTTGTAGTGTAGTCCATAGAGGGCTGGTCTCGGAATCTGGATGACCCAGCTTCAAGCACTGCCCCCAATACCTGCAAGGTCTGTGACTATGCCCACTGCTAAGCCGTGTAACCTCCGTGCTAACTCTCTAAGACTAAGTTGACAAATGAGTTGGTAAGGTCTCCCACAGTGCTTGGCAATCATCTTTCAGGTTGTTGTTGTTGTCCTTCAGTCCTTTCAGTTGTGCCCAACTCTTTGGGACCCCATTTGGGGTTTTCTTGGCAAAGACACTGGAGTGGTTTGCCATTTCCTTCTTCAGCTCATTTTACAGATAAGCAAACTGAGGCAGACAGGGTGAAGTGACTGGCTCAGGTCACACAACTAGCAAGTGTCTGAAGCCACATTTGAAATCAGGAAGATGAACCTTCCTGACTTCAGGCCCGGCACTCTATTCACTGTGCCACCTAGCTGTCTTCTACATCATCTTCACCGACATTATATTTACACAATACTTTAAATTTTGCAAAGCACTGTACATATGTTATCTTGTTTAATCCTCACAACAACCCTGGGAAGCACTATCACTACACCTATTTTACAGAAGAAGGAACTGAGGCTGAGAGGGTAAGTGGCTTATCAAGTCAGACAGATGGTGTTTGTGGTAGGACTTCACTCAGGTCTTCCTGACTCTGCGACACATAACAAATGCTTGTTGACTGACCCATTCATGCTTATTAAAGGCCTGTCAACTCATTCATTGGAGAACATTCAGGCACTTTACAAAACACTAAAAACTCTGGCACTGGTCCTATCTACGAAAAGTTTGGGAAGCTCGAACCACCAGGGAGTGGTATTGGCTGCAATCAATGGGATGAGAATATTTGCACACCGCTCCCTTGGAAGAGCCTGTGCAAACAGAGGGGAGGGGGGCCCTCCCTTCTCTCTGCAATACTTCTCTGGGAAAGGATGCTCTGGTGGCCCAGATGGCCTTCAAGCGCCAATAAGAAATATTGGATGGAGGTAAAACCGAGCCTGGAGAGCGCAGGCAGACGCTGAAATTGGAGCAAATTGGAGGAAATTATACATGGAGAGATGTGACATCAAAGGAAAAACCATGTGAGGAGAGATCTGCCGGCTGCTCTGACAGCCGTTCTAGGCCACATTTTTCTTCTTCTTTTTTTTTTTTTTGGTTGTGATTTTTTCCCCCTCTCCTTTCCCTGTTGGAATTTGTTTGTTCAGCTGCCATGCATCGGGGCCTAATGGAAAGAGCCCTCTGGGGCCTGGCCTCCTGAGACCTGCGTCCTAATCTTAGTGCCTACTCTAGCTTATTGTCCAACCTTAGGCAACTCACTTCAGATGTCTGAAGCTTGGCTGCCTCATCTGTACTATGGAAATAATAACTCCCATTCTACTTTCCTCCTATGGTTGCTGTGACGACCCAATGAGAGAACAGATGGGTGAATGCTTTGGAAGAGTTAAAAGCGTTGTACAAAATTAGGAGATTCTTATGATCTCCTAACATAGTACGCTGCTCAAACCGGTTTCCCGTTCAACTCTATGAATGACTACAAAAGCCCACTGTTCTGATGCTTGTTAGGATTCATGCTTCAGGCATGATTTGGCCTAGATGACCTCTGGGGACCCTTTGAATAATGCCAAGGTTCTGTGATACTAACAAACGGCACAGATCTTAAAACAGCATAACATTTTCAACTCTGAAATGGCACATGAATGGCTGATGTCACAAATGCACAAATATATTCCGACTGATAGATCTGTGAAGCGGCTCGTCCATTTGGAAATTCCATCTGATAGCTCAAGTCACCTATTCCCACCCATCCATCCCACATATCTTCTCTCCACAGGTCAGCACAGGTGGTCCACTCAATGTGTTGGAGGCCTTCTTTGGTTTTCCTAGACATTGTGAAGTCACCAGGAGAGTATTATATCCAAGGTCACATAGCTATTAACTCTTGGAAGGGAGGATTGGACCCTTAAACCTAACTCCCAATCTAGGGCTTGCTCCTCTGAACCCTATTTGATGAACTATTGAAAACTTCTAGGAATCATTTATTAGGCTAATAATTCACTCCCAAGTCTTTAAATTTGCATATTTGGTTATGCCATCCAAGAAGTGTTTGGGTAATGGCCAGCTTAGTGCAATACGATGATGCCAGGCACTCCAACAGGGCATTATGAACTTTTTTTTTTTGGAACTCCACCATTGGTGATGGGTTACAGACTGGTGAGACAAACTCCTAACCTCTCTCAATGGTGAACAGTGTTGTAATCTAACACTTCCGTTTCCTCTAGGGAAGATGAGTTCTCTCTGGTTTTAAAGTCTGGAATCTTTAGCCTAGGAAGCACCTCATAAGGCAACACGTTCGACCCATGCCTAAAGCATGAATCGTCTCTAAAACTTTCCTGACCAATGGTCATACAACCTCACTTGAACATCTCTAGGGATGGAGAACTCACCACCTACCAAGGAGCCTTCTTCATTGTGAGGTAGCTTAGACTACCTGTTGGATAGTTCCTACATTACGCCGAAATTTCCTTTTCTGTGTCTTCAATAAGCACTAGGCCTGAAGGAAGGTTGGGGGAGGAAAAGAAGCTTTAGTAATGAGAAGTCAATCAATAGGCATTTATTAGGCACTTACTGTATGTAGGCCAGTCACGATGGCATTTGGATACAATGACCAGAATGAAAAGAAAATGACCAACTCTGAGAAAAGCAAGATTTAGCAGTTTACTGAGGAAATGCTTCCTTGTAGCTTTGATCAAAGTATGAGTACAGACTTCAAACAGAGTAACCCTGAGCTCAGAGCAGGAAGAATTTAGGAAAATGCATAGAGGTCCAATGACCAGGGAAAATCTATAGGAAATCACTACAAGACTTAAGAGAATGTGGGATTTTTTAAAATAAACAGATGCAGAGTAAACTAAGCAAAGGGAGAGAAAAATATACTTAACTACATCCAGGTAAATGAAAAATTACTAAGAGAAGCTAAACCCTGAGCAGCTGAAATGTCAATAATGGTTCTCTCAGACAAGCATTGAAACATTCACTCCTCCTCAAGAGAAAGGTGGGGTACCACCAGGGCAGAATGCTGTATACATTGTCAGCCTGCATAGTTCTTTTTCTCTGGTATCACGGAACGTTTGAAAGGTCACATGATGTGGACAGAGAGCTAGTCGCAGAGTTAAGAAGATCTGGATTCAAGTCCCATCTCATGATGTGCCCCCCTAGACAAATCATGTAACCCCAGGGTCCTAGGCAGCTTTCTAAGGTTCTAAGTTGTAGAGAAGGTACTGATTTGCATAAGTAGAGGGATTTCTGTGACCTGAGAGGTCCCTACACTGATGAAATCACAGGTGCAGTTTAAGAAAAAAGGGAGGGTTCAATTTAGAGGTGGTGGAGGAGGGAGGAATTTCCAAAAATTACTGGGACTTTTTTTTTAAGCTTTTCAGCTGGACTCTTTTTTTCCTCTAAATCCCTGTAGCTACCTAAATTGTAAGTGTTTTTACATACTCACCTACACTAACATGTTTTGTATGTGCTTATATCTGTGCACGTTTTATTCCATATGGAATATAAGCTCCTTGAGGGTAGAGACTGGTTTTGTTTTTCTTTCTCTAGCTCCACGTCTAGCACAAGACAGCTCGGTGGCTCAGTGGGTAAAGCTCTAGACCTGAAGTTGAGCTGAGGTCAAATACAATCTCAGACATTTACTAGCGGCGTGACCCTGGGCAAGTCATTTAACCATTGTCTGCCTCAGTTTTTTTCAACTGTAAAATTGGGATGATAATACAATAGTACCTATCTCCCAAGGTGGTTGTGAGAATTAAAAAAATTAAATGAGATATATTTATAAAATGCTTTGCAAACCTTAAAGTACATTATGCGTGCCTACCTGCCTTCTTTCTCTCTTCCTTCCTTCTTTCTCTTCTCTTCTTTTTTCATCTCTATTTCTTTTTCTTTCTTTCTTCCTTCCTTCCTTTCTTCCTCCCTCCCTCCCCCTCTCTTTTTCTTTCTTCCTTCCTTCCTTTCTATTTCTCTCTTCTTTCTTTTATTCCTTTCTTCCTATTAGATGCTTAATATGGGCTTCTTGACTTACTTATTAGTAAAGCTGCTTTCTACCACACATTCGGTAGTGACCTGCTGTCTCGAAGAACCCCGATGATGATAATAATGATAGCTAACATTTACACTGCGTTTATGTCAGACACTATGCTGCATGCTTTACTATTATCTGTCTGATTTGATACTCATAGCGACTCGAGGAGGAAGGTGCTATAATGATCCCCATTTTACAGATGAGGAAACTGAGGCAAACAGGGTTAAGCGACTTGCCCAGGGTCATATAGCTAGTGATCTGAGGCTGGATTTGAACTCAGGTCTTTGTGATTCTAGACTCCACTCTATCCATTGTATCACCTCGATGCCTTAAGTGATGAGGGCCACAGGTGAGTGTGTGGAGTCCCAAGGGCAGTTGCCTGCCTAAGGGGAAAGCCAGAGGCCCGGTACCCACTGTCACCGCTCATACTCGTCTTCCTGCCTGGTAGAACTACAGCCATCCCAGAACATAGGTGCATGTCTGACCCTATTGACAAGAAGGAGAGAGGCCGGGACACCTCCAGTGTCAGGAAAGAAACATAACTAGCTGAGGCTGTGAGTTTACAAAAGGTGGGAGAAAAGAAGCAGATGTTCAGAAGACAGCTTGCCAAGACTGAATAATACTGGAGATAAGGAAAGTCGGATTGCCAAGCTACCAGAGAGAAACGAGGCGATATGCTGACAGAACTGCATGATAGGTGAGGGAAGGGAGTGGGGAGAAAGCCCTGTCAGAAGGCCGAGTCTGTGTGCCCACAGCATGAGAGAGCTTCCCTGGCCTGCATGAGAACACAAGCTGCATTGAGCTCCTCAGGACTCCGGCTTTCTAGGCTGTTCCCTTTAAGAGGCTGGCTATTCCACCCAATCAAAAAGAGGCCTCAGACTGCTCCAATTTGTCACTTGATGACTAGACTCAGATGTCTTGTCGTCCCAGGACCTCATTCGTCTTCTCTGCTGCACTCCATTATGCATCACTGGGCATTAATCCCTTAGAAGGTGAGAAGGAGTGAGCTCTGCCAGGACAATCAGATATGCAGACCTAGGCCGAGTCTCCAGCAGAGATTTATAATTGCTTAGAGCCCCCTATTCTGGTATACACTGTCCCTGTCTAGGGCTTGCAATCAGTCAGCCAGTCAACAAACATTTTTAAGCCCTTACACTGGACTCGGAGCTAAGGCTAAAGAGACAAAAAGTGAACTAATCCTTGTCACCAGAGAGCTTATATTTAAAAGGAGAGATGACACTTAAATAATTGGGTCCATACAGAGCACGTAAAGTATTTTGAAAGAAGAAGGTTTGGGTGGCTGGGGAAGGAAGACCACGAAGTACTGACACAGGCCACTGAACTACACATGTACCCAAGGACCCTCCACACTCACCCTAAGGATGACCCAAAGAGGGAGAAACCCCAAGGAGGCCCAACCCCTCAGGGCTGCCATTGCCCACTCTTCCTCATCTCACCTGTCTTTTCTGCTTACCAGCAGCACGGTCCAATTTGGTCAATGAACTGCCAGCTCTGGCTCCCTCATCTAGCCTTCTTAAATGTCCTGGATAACTGCAGTCCTGGGTAGAAGTCAAGTCCTTTCTAGCTTTTACGTGGCATGTTCTAAGGCTGTGTTATAAGTCCCATCTATCTCTAACAGTCTCTTCTAATGTTCTATGTTTTAAGGTCTTTTCTAGCTCTGATATTCTGTTTTCTATCATTCTATGTTCTAAAGTCCCTCTGGGCTCTGACATTCTCCGTTCTAACATCTCATGTTCTAAGGTCCCTCTGGGCTCTGACATTTTCGGTTCTAGCACCCCATGTTCTAAGGTCCCTGTGGGCTCTGACATTCTTGGTTCTAACATCCCATGTTCTAAGAGCCCTTTCCAGATCTAATGATCTGTTATAACATCCCATGTTCTAAGGTCCCTCTGGGCTCTGACATTTTCGGTTCTAACATCCCATGTTTTAAGAACCTTTTCAGCTCTGACAGTTTCTGTTCTAACATTCTATATTTTAAGATTCCCTTTAGTTTCAACACTTTGTTCTAAAATCCCCTGTTCTAAAAGCTCTTCCAGCTCTGACACTCTCTACATTAATATTCTATGTTCTAAGAGCCCTTCTGGCTCTAACATTCTCTGTTCTAAGATCCCTTCTAACTCCAACACTGTTCTAAGATGTCATATTCTAAGGGCTTTTCCAGCTCTGATACTCTATTCTCAACATTTTCTGTTCTAAAGGTGAGTCTAGCTCTGAAATTGTTCTAAGATTCCCTTCTAGGGCAGCTAGGTGGCACCATCACATATAGAGTGCTACGTCTGAAGTCAGGAACACTCATCTTCCTGAGTTCAAATCCAGCCTCAGATACTTTCTAGTTGTGTGACCCTGGGCAAGTCACTAAATCCTGTTTGCCTCAGTTTCCTTACCTGCAAAATGAGCTGGAGAAGGAAAGGGCAAACCACTCCAGTATCTTTGCCAAGAAAACCCCAAAATGGGGTCAGGAAGAATCAGACATGTTTGAAACAATTGAGCCAAAGAACCAAGACTCCCTCAGTACTAATACTCTCTACAAGCCTCCCATGTTCTAAGGGCTCTTGCAGTTCTCACACCACGGTCCTGGCAGTGATGATGCCTCCATGCTGCCCCCATCCCAGCTGATGCCTCTTGCTCTTAACGTGTCCACCCCAGGGGAATGCCCGGTCCATCATGCAGAGTGCCAGCTTTTCTGTCCCTGGCATATTCAAAGGCACTCTTACTGGCTGTGGCCCAGGCTTCTTCAGGTTGCGTGTCCCACACACTCCTTCTCGGCTGCCTGCTCTGGTTAACTTGGTTCTCCTGCTTGTGACTGCTCCCTCTGTTTTGATGAATGACCTCTCCCTGTTCCCGCAGTCCAGTCTCCTGCTTAACCCACTGTAGCAGTCATAAGGGATGCTCGGGTTCAAGCCTCAGTCTCCCTCCAACACCAGCCACTAAATCCACCCTAGTCTCCTCTTGTGCTTCACCCCAGCACTGGCTTCACTCCAGATCGTAGAATGAAAAGGAAGCTCCAAGGTCAGTTGCGTTGACCTGTACCTGAATGACAATCCCCTTTATGATGTATCTAAGAAGTGGTCCTTTATGGTCTTTGCTTTGAGGCTCCACTGAGGGGTGACTCCCTCCTACCTCCCTAGGCAGCCAGGGACTATGCTCATTCTTAGGGAGTTTCTGACATCTGGACTTGGCCTGTCTCTCTCTGATTCCCAGTTCTCTAATATCCAATATTCTTCATCCTGGCTTCTGAAGCTAAGAAGAATAGGTCTAGCCCCTCATTCGAAGAAGAACTTTCCAAACACTTAATGAGATCCAACATGTCTCCCTTGAGTCTTCACTGGCTGACGGCCCATTGCCTTCAATGATCCTTATGTGGTCTGAATGTAAGGTCCCTCACTATCCTGCTTGCCCTCCTTTGACACTTTTCAACTTACCAAGGACACTTAGTTTTGGTTCAGCTTGCTCTATTGCCCAAGTAACTTAGAAAATTAATAATAATGATGATGTAAATATATTCAAATATTTCTTCAAACCCTAGCTTTAGAGTGGGAAGCATTTCTCCAGGTGAGAAAACCGAAGCTCTGACGTGACTTGCACTTGGTTCTATCTGGGCAGGGCCATGAATGCCATTTCTCTATTCCAAAAGGATATTCATTTATCTTTTCCTTCTTCTTCTCCTTCTTTTCTAAACCAGAGTTTGTTCATTATTCTTCCGCAACCTCTAATAATGGCAGTTAGGGAGAAAGAGAAAGCCATAATGCGATGATTTATCTAGAAAAGGCGAATTACTGTACCAAGAGAGAAGGGATGTCAGCGTCGATGGATATTTATGTGGAAACTCTGTATTACAGCCGTGCTCGTTAGTGCCGCTGTAGTTAAGGCTCTGTGAATGTTAATGATCTGTATTAAAGGAGTAATGACAGACTCTTAGAGGCAGCAGAAGTTAGCAGACACCTCTGCATCACATTTTCTTTCAAAGGAACAGATCTCCAAGCAAAGTGATTTATGTCCCAGGAAGGTACATGAATACATCAGTGCACCTGCATCTGGGGGCAGGGGAGTTGGGGACAGGGCGTGCTGAAGCCTTGGGTGATGTGACAGCCAAATAGCGTTGAGATGAGATGAATAGAAGCACATTTTGTCAGGTTTAAATGAAGTTGGGTAGGATTCGGGGAAGGTGGGCAGATATTGTCCTTCATACAGGCAAATGGCTTTAATTTGGCAGAAGAAGGTGCTGTAGCCTTCTGCGAGGACATGGAAGGCAGATAGGTAGAGAAGAAAGATTTTGGCTCTAGTTCAGAGACACCTGGCCTACCTCATTCCACCTCTTTGCCTCTACGATGCAGATTCTGCATGGGTTGCTAACCCATGGCTCACAACCTGAACTGGTTTCTTTCTTACTGATTCAAGAATGTACTAGAGGGACAGCTGGGTAGCACAGTGGATAGAGCACCTCCAGGTCTGAAGTCAGGAGGAACTGAGTTCAAACCTAGCCTCAGATACTTACTAGCTGTGTAATCCTGGGTAAGTCCAATTTGCTGAGGGTGAAATGGGGGGAGGGGAGAATATATGAAAAACAATCTGGGAGCAGGATCCAGGGGACAGGGGACATGAGTGTGAGTCTACCTGTAGCACTAACCATCCAGGTGAGCTGGGGAATGTCATTTCCCTTCCCTCTCAGTTTCCACTTGCAAATGATGGGCCAAATGGGTCTCTCTCCTTAAGGGACCTTCTAGCTCTGACGGCCTAAGAGCTTGCTCAGTATTTTAAGCCCTGCTTAATGACTTGTGTTCTGAGTTCTGTTCCATCAAGGGAATGTACTCTAGTACATCCTTGAATCAGTAAGAAAGAAACCAGTTCGGGTTTTGAGCCCAGGGTTAGCAACACAGAATCTGGATCCTAGAGGCAAAGAGGTGGAATGAGGTTGGTCAGGTGTCTCTGAACTAGAGCTGAAATCTTTCTTCTCTACCTACCTGACTTCCATGTCCTCGCAGAAGGCTACAGCACCTTCTTCTGTCAAATTAAACCCATTCGCCTGTATGAAGCACAATATTTGCCCACTTTCCCTGAACTTGCCTTCTTAACAAGACTGGATGCTCCTTGAGGGCAGGGACTGTATCTTGGACTGTTTTGCAGCCTCCAAGGAATCTAGCACAGATCCTGGCCAATGGGAGAGAAGGGCGGTGATGATGTTGGTGGTGTGCTGTGCTTGCTTAGCATAACTGAAGGGCGAAAGTCTCTTTTCTACAAAATCCAACTTCAGGGGAAAAAAAATGAAAAGCATTTCTTAAGTACAATCCTTAAAACATACTGGGCACTGTAATAAGTAGCAGGGCCACAAATAGGAAAGTGAGCTAGTCCTTGTACATTCCAACAGGAAGAAACAACAGGTAGAGGAACTTGGTAACCAAAGAAGAGATTTACGTTCTAGGGAGTCACGGGAAGGGAGAGTGGAGCCATAGGCATTTGATTGACACTCTCTTCTAGGCATGATGGTAGTAATAATGTTAACTAATGATAACTTCTCATCTCTGGGAAGACTAGGAGGATGGACATATGCGAAGGACTGTCTACGGTAGGAGTGAGAAGATTTGCTTATTTTTATGCTGCTCGATGAAAAGAGTATGAATATGTGATCTCTTAAGGTCTCTATTGGCTCTTGAACTTATAACTTTGCTAATGGGAAGGACAGCAGGGATGTTTAAGCCTTGGACTCCGGCATTGCAAAACTGGGTTCTGAGAATCAGGTCTGCTCTCACTGGCTTCATCATATTGAAGAAGTTCCTACATTTCTCTGAGCTTTAGTCTCCTCTCTTGACAAACAAGGATCAGAGATCCAGAAGGGTCCATGAAAGCCACTGAGTTCAGCCCCCGAAGAATAAATTTTACCCTGACATCCTTTCCCCTCCTCTAGCCCTGGGTAATCATGCCACCAGGCTCATAGACACAGTCAATAGTCTCCATGCTTGTTTAAATAGTGGTTTGGATTTTAGGGAAAATGAGTGAAGAGACAGATTCATTTTCTTTCCTTTAACCAAGACTGGAGGAAAAAAAAGCTGCCATCATTAGACAGAACAAGGTGACCACTCCAATTCTGGATAACGGATCAAGGATTAAGATGGAGATCAGATGGACTGTTACTGTTCTGCTACAGATGTCCAACAAGATTTTGTCATTCGAAGCCCTTCCCACATCTTCTAGGCTTATTTCAGAAACACTCTTTGCCAGTCAGTCAGTAAGTAAACATTTATTAAGTACCTACTATATGTCTGGCATTGTACCAAGTGTTGGGAACAGAAAGAAAGGCAAAAGAAAGTCCCTGTTCTCAAGAAGCTCACAGTCTAATGGGAAAGATAACATACACAGAACTCTGTACAAACCAGCTATTAGCAGGATAAATTAGAGATAATCAAGACAGGGAAGGTATTAAGGGGGATCAGAACAGACTTCTTACAGAAGGTGGGACCTTACCTAGGAAATGAAGAAAGCCAGGGAAGCCAGAAGATGAGGGAGATGAGGGAGAGCATTCTAGCCCGAGGGATGGCCAATGAGGATGCTTGGAGTCTAAATTAGCCTAATGGCCAATCTCTGATCTTTGTGTTCATGCTCCCATCTCGATGTCTTTGATTGGACCAGCTTCCACACCTGGAATATGCTCCCTCTTCAGCTCTGTCTCTTGGAATCCCCAGATTCCCTTCAAGGCTCAGCCCATGTGCTACCTCCTAAGGGAAGTCATTCCTGATTGCCCTTGGCTGTTGGCACCCTCTCTCCACAAATAATCGTGTACATAGTTATTGGTGTTTCTTGTTCAGTCGTTTCAGTCATGCTCTACTCTTCATGACCCCGTGTGAAGTTTTCTTGGCAAACATACTGGAATGGTTTACCATTTCCTACTCCAGCTCATTTTACAGATGTGCATCAATACCTAGCTGCCCCAGTTATTGCTGTTCATGCTGCGTATTTCAGCAGAAGTGACATTTGGCAGTGACTATCTTTGATTTTTGTCTCTGCATCCCCAGTGCTTAATAAATGTTTGCTGAATTATGTCATTTCTGTTTTTTTTTTAAATGAGGAAAATGAGTCAGTGAGTAAGCAAGCATTTACTAAGCACTTATTCCATGAGAGGCACTTTACTAAACCCTGAGAATACAAGAAAATGCAAAAGAAAAAATGGTCCTAACCCTCAAGAAGCTCTTGTTCTAATAGGGTCATAACATTTAAATAAACAGACATGCAGGATATCTATCTATCTATCCACCTGTCCATCCATCTCTCTATCCATCCATCTAGCTATCTATCTGCTGTCTGTCCATCTATCAATATCTATCATCTAAATATCTGTCTATCCATTCATCCATCATCGATCTATGTATCTGTCTTTCTGTTTATCAATATCTATCATCTATCTATCGACTCATCCATCCATCACCTATCTACCTATCTGTGTATCTATCATCCATCCATCATCTATCTATCCATCCATCTATCTTTCTACTCCTCCATCTATCCATCCATCCATCCATCCATCCATCCATCCATCCATCCATCCATCCAGTAGATGGAAACTAACTCAGAGAGAAGGCAGTAGCAAGGTGAGGATACTCTGGGAAAGGTTTCCTGCAAATGGTAGGATGTGAGCAAAATCTTGAAGGAAGTCAGGCAAGCCAGGAAACAAAAGGGACAAGGGAGAGGATTCCAGGCATTTGGGACAATGAATGAAATGGTACAGAGCTGGAAATGAATGTTCTTAGAGATAAAATGCCTTGGCTGGGATGATGCAGCTATTGAATGTCTGAGACAGGCTTTGAGCCCTGGTCTCCTGATTCCAAGTGGAATACTTTTCCCACTGTGTCATTTTTGCCTCTGGAGACACACTTATCAGAGATACTGTAGCACTGGGTTGTGGCTAGAAATGCCCTCTAAGGACCTTCCAAAAGCAAGGATTTTAGGGTTATATGATTCCCCTTCAGGACCAATTTTTGAAGACATAGCTAAGTAGGACACCATGTACTTAAGGGACAGTCTTTCTTCCAAAGTTCTTCCCAGCTCTAACATTTCAGTTTCTACACATTGAGATTCCCCTTGCCTTCCTCCTCACTGCAGAATGCCTTCATCGTTGGTGACATCTCTGTTAAACAGTGCTTTGGAATGACTATCATTTCTCTGCAATCGTGGTGTTTAATAAGGAAATGAAACTGACAAATGTTCAGATTAGATTAAATCCTATTATACAGCATCTTGATCAAGCTTTCAAACCCAAGGAAAAGTCAACAACTGGAATGTGAATGAAAATTTATATGCCATAAAAAAGCAAAGAAGAGCTGGCCAGAGTGAGTGCCCTTCTTCATGATTCCAGTTACATTGCGTGTGTATATGTATATGTTTGTGTATATGTAGCTGAGTGCCAACAGAACTCTAGGGGATGAGCGAAATGAAATAATTACTGGGCCTTTGGAAGGAAAAAGGAAAAAAAAAATGGCCAATCGTTCATAGAATCATGGAATTTGAAGAGTGAGAGCTGGGAGGGGCCTTAGAACAGGGGATGTCAGGGCTGGGATGGGCCTTAAAACAAGGAGTGTCAGAGCTGAGAGGGGCCTCAGAACAGGGAGTGTCAGAGCCCTTAGCGATAGCCCTTAGAAGAGAGAAAAGTCTTTTCCAATGACTCTCCCCTTCTCATTACATGGTCAAGTATTTAAGTTTCATTCCTAGTATTTAATCTTCCAGTGAATGGCCTGAATTAATTTCTTTAAGTATTGACTAATTTCTGTCGAAGGGATTCTCAAAGTCTTCTCTAGCGCCACAATTGAAAAGTGTCCATTCCGCAGAGCTCAGCATTTTTCACATCCGTACATTGCTACTATTGGTACACACATTAATTGTTGTTTAGTTATTTGAGTCATGTCTGACTCTTTGGGGTTTTCTTGGCAAAGATAATGAAGTGGTTTGCCATTTCCTTCTCCAGCACATTTTACAAATAAGGAAACTTGAGGCCGACAGGGTTAAGTGACTTGCCCAGTAAATGTCTGAGGCTGGATTTGAATTCAAGAAGATGAGTCTTCCTGACTGCAGCCTCACATTCTATCCACTGTGCCACCTAGCTGTCTCTAATTAATTAATCAGAGGACAAAAGGATGTCCAATATGACACTCGGCGGGGGAAATTCTTGCCAGGTGGAGAGATCAAGGAGGACTTCATGGAGGAGGTGGCATTTGAACTGGGCTTTAAAAGATTTTGAAATCCAGAAAAGGTCATAGATCCCTAGATCTCCCAGATTTCAAGGCCAACGCTCTAATACCTACACTAAGCTGCCCACTGGACGTTTAGGTGACTCGTCCAAAGTCATACTGTAAGGAAGCAAATAGGGACTTTCACTTAGGACCTCTAACTTCAAATCCAGGACTCTTTTGACTTCTCCAGGATAAAAGTGTTCCGAAAGCCAACAGGGCTATTAAGATAATTTAGGTCTCTCCATCTGCAGGAGATTGAATAAATAAGGTCTCAGTGTTTGCAGCAATAAATAAGGAAACCCTGTGTCTGCAAATTCACAGAAGCCAGGGCTGTGAGCCAGGAGGATGCTCAAAGAACCAAGGGGGATGGGAATAGCTCAGGGGTCTAACTTTGCAGTCAGGATGCAGACGAGAGAGTGGAAAATAAACGAGGAGAAGCAGATGCTTGTGTTTGCAGGCGAGGACAGCAGCAAGGGCTCAAAGGCGGTGATTTACTGGGAATCTTCAGTCCCCAGCTTTCTTTTATGGCCTTAGCTAGTGGGGTAGTGAGATGCATGCTGGCCCTGGAGTCACAAGATCCGAGCGCTTCAGAGCTAGATGGGGCCTTAGAGGCCATCCAGCCCCAACTGTGTCTGGAGAGGAATCTCATCTATAATATCCCTGACTACCAGGCATCTTGCTTCTGTTTGGTAACCTATGAGAAGGGGGAGCTCCTCATCCCCCATGTGAGCCTGTGGACTTAGCTCCTTAGGGCTCCAGGCAACTAAGACTCTAAATCAGAGAGGGCTTGATGGAAGTGCAACATGTTGAACAGAACAATGGACTTGGGGTCAGGAAGCCATGGGTTCAAATATACCCCAGAGATTTAGTACCTGGGTAACTCCGGGCAATTGATTTTACCCAAGGCTTAGCTTCTTCTTCCTTCAACAGAAGGATGTGAATTACATAGCCATTGTGGTCCCTCCTAGTTCCAAGTCTATGATCTATGACTGGTGTTGATGGAGAGAGTTCCCACACTGGGAATTCCTGACCCAGATCCAGACCTTCCCCTACCCCACCTCCCCCCAAAAAATCCCAAACTATTTTACAAGGACAGCTTATATTGAACTTCATCACTAAATGGAGCTCAGTGAGAGGAAGGTGGTGGTGTTTTTCCCCTTAATATTTAAATTCACCTCTTCAAGTTCTGAGTCGGGGACATCCCAGACATACATGTCTGCCCGTGTCACTCTATCCTCCAGCCAGCTGTCAAACCTATCTTCCTAAAGCACAGGTCCCACCAAGCTACTCCTCTATTCAATCATCTTCAGTGGCTCCCCCAAATCCCTGGGCAGGACCAAATAAAAAGGCCTCTTGGGCATTTAGTGCATTCCATTACCTGCTGTGCCCTCCCCCATCCCACCCCAACTTGACCATCTTTCTCGTCTTTTTGTTCCTTAGATACTCTCCCAATTCTGTAGAGCTCTGGGACCAAGCTTTTCCTTGCATAAACTTAAATTTGCCTCTTCATTCGAATGCTCTGTTTCCCATCTTCAGCTAATGGTGTGAAGCCTTTCTATTGTATGGATGGTTGAAGAACTAAAGAAACTACAGAGATTTATCAGCTTTGATTCCCAGCATGGTAGGATTTAGATTTCAAAGGAAACAGATAATCTCATCTAACCACCTGGAGTGGTCGGAGTAGACTGAATGCTGGCTGTGGAGTTAGCAAGACCTGAGTTCAAATTCCCCCTCCAACATTAACTGTGCAACATTTAACCTCTCTCAGCTTGTTTCCTCATCTGCAACATAGGCATAAAAACAGCACATACATCTGAGCGCTGTTGTGAGAACCAAATGACATAAGAGACATAAAGCCTCCGTGAACCTTAAACCACCAAATATTATCATTTGACACTGATGATGATGGGGAAAACTGAGGCCAAAGGAAAGGGAATAATTTGCCCAAGTTCACATGGAGAGTAAGCACATAACACACTCAGAACCAGGTCCCCTGTCTCCCAATCCAGGGCTTTGCTTTTTCTATAACAAATCCTTTTTCTCAAAATCCTGTCACCATTAGCAACTTGACTAGGGAGTTACTTATCTTTCACCCTTGGCTCATCTATATTTTTGCTACACACACACACACATACAGCTGCTAGTGCCCTCTTCTTCCCTTTGAAAGTAATTTGTATTTACTGATTTATGGCTATGTTTTTTTCCTCCACAACTGTAACGTGTGAGCGCCTTGAGGAAGGGGCTTTTTCATTGTTCATCCCTAAGGCCTAGAAAAGGATCTGGTGATTTCTCAGTCAGCATTTAGTTAGAGGATACTATGTGGAGAGCACGTGGCTAAGCATGAGGAATACAAAGGAAGCCTTCCCTCGAGGAGCTCCCAGTCTAATGGGTGAAGACAATGTGCAAAACCTAGGAATATATGAGATCCACGCAGAGTGGATGGAAGGAAATCTAAGAGGGGAAGTTACTAGCATCTGGAGAATTGAAGGAGACTAATTAATGCTGACTGACTGGCTGAATGAATGAAAAGAAACTGGGAAAAACAGCATGTTCTGAACTCTCAGCTATGGATTCCTGAGAACTGCTCTTCTAGCCCCTACTTGGCCCATCAAATGTCAAGCCGGTGACTCCAAGGAATGAAAAATGATGTTGTCCTTCCATGAGAATCCCTGATGTGGAGAGAGCTAAGGAAGGAGGAAGGTGTGGGGCCATGGCAAGCCAGGCCTTTGACCTCAGGAAGCTGCCCAGGGAGATGACTTTCTCTTTCCATCAAAATGACCATCTCATGGGGGCATGTTTTTATCCGGATTGTGTTCATCACTGCAGAGAATGTCAAGGACCTGGTCTGAATTGGGCACATCGGCATTCTCAGGATGCACCATTCAAGCCTGACTCCTGAGGTGAGAAGGGAAACTCTTTTGGAGGCTGACAAAGCACTGGGAGCTCAGAGACCTAGGGCGAGATTCCACCGTGCCTAGGAGACATACCAGGGACAAGCAGTTTGGGCTTCACTCATTTCAACTCAGAAAACACTCACATGTCTCAGTCACATACTAGACACCGTACAAGGTGCTGGAGACACAAACACAAGAAAGAATTCCTTCCCTCAAGGAGCTTACATTCCTACAATAGATGATATGATATATACACAGATCAAAATACAGACGTAATACAAGGTAGGAGAAGCAAGGTGGCTTACTACTCGGCCGACTGTGCAGTTAGAAAGAGGATGGTCTAAGTCACGTCTCAGGCACATAATAACTATGACCATGTGACCAAGCTAAATCCTCATAATCTCTCTAATACATACCTAATCTATACCCGGCAGATGAGCAGCAGGGGAAGGAGTTGCCACAACTACGGGTCCTCACACAGATAAAACCAATTCATTTCAATTTAACAAGTATTTAGTAAGACTCTGCCATGTGCTGGGCATGACATCATGAAGAGGACACTGGATTTGGTGTCTGGCAGACATAGGTTCAAATCCTACTGCACACCTGCCATGTGACCTTGGGCAAATCATGTAATCTTTGTACCTCAGTTTCTTATTTGTAAGTGAGGATTATAATAGCGCTCCATATGATTGCTCTGATAATGGGCTGAGATAATATGGAAAACGCTTTTCAAGTCTTAAGGTACTATATAAATAGTGGCTATTACTGAGCAATACTGAGAGGCCCATTATCAGAGGACAGAATGAAAGGAGATAACTGGGCATGAAGGAAAGCGGGCTGGACAGGGGGGTCAAAGTGCATGAATTTGAATCTTGGCTCTGCTGCATTCTACTGGTGTAGTCTTGGCCAAGTCCTTTCCCTGACCTGACCTGGCTTTTCTCCTTTTGGAAAATGGAAACAGAAAAATCTGGAACGTCTATTTCCAAAAGGATTATTGCAAAGTTTAAATAATATGACATAAGTAAAGGACTATATACACTTCAAAGCAATACACTGGTTAGCTATCATGATTTGTAGGCAGCTAGGTGGCATAGTGGATAGAACACTGGGCCTGGAATTAGGAAGATGTGAGTTCAAATTTGACCTCACTTACTAGCTGTGTGACCCTGGGCAAGTCACTTAACCCTGTTTGCCTCAGTTGTCTTATCTGTAAAATGAGCTAGAGAAGGAAATGGCCAACCACTCCAGCATTTTTGCAAAGAAAACCTCAAATGGAGTCACAAAGAACCAGACACAATTTGAAAGGACTAAACAACAAAAACAATGTTCCTTCATAACAGAATCAAAGGGTGATGACTTATCTACAGCAACTTCTTAAAACTGCCCACAACAGTATGGAGATAATACTGTGTCCATGGCGGGAAGATCTATCCCGATGAAACCTGGCATAAAGGGACCACAAAGGGCTATACAATTAGAGAGAAAGAGACCAGTGGTAGTGAATGAAGAAGGTCTTGGTGTCCTTTGCCCTGCAGCCCAACTCTGGGATGCTGTGTTCCATTCTGGGCACCACACTTCAGGAGGGCCAAGGACAAGGTAGGATGTATTCAGGGGAAGGCAATCAGGATGATGAAGGGACTAGAAACCATGGCATACATGGCACTAGGAGGTCCAGTCTATAGAAAGACTTAAGGGGGTCATGATAACTGTGTTTAAGCATTTGAAGGTCATCATGTGGGAGTGATTTATCTTGTCTTGCTTGGTCCCAGAAGACAGAAGCAGAAAAGGGTGAAAGTATAGATAGGATTTTTTTATCATTGTTAAGAAAAAAAATTAAAATTGAACTGTTCATTATTCATAACAGTTCCTTTCATGGTACCTATTATTGGGAAGTGCATTGGAAATACTAAAAGACTAAAAAATGAATTAATCATAGGGCAGTGACGTGACTTGATTTCACCATATTCTTAGGCTTTCTAAGCTAAAAGGGTCAAGACCATTGGAAGCTCTGCCCAAATCAATCCCAAGGCTCCTCCTGGCTTTGTTACTCACAGAACTGAATGTCCATTAAGTTGGCCACCTCTAAACCTTTCCTCATGGACCTTGAGCACTATAGGGCCAGCCCCAGGGGCTCTATCACAGAAGGAACAATTGGATTCTTTCTCTCAATAAAACATCCATCTCATTTCCATACTGCAGAGGCATCTCTGTTGTGAACACTCTGGCAACTCCAAATACTCTCCTGGGGACTAGGCAAGGGGAAGCTTGACCTTTGGTGACAGAACAAAATCCTGCTATGTGGGCACAGTGTTTCAGCCTCAATTGATGCTGCAGATTCTGATGAGGGGCAAGAGTGGGTGCAGATGTTTCCTCCGAAAGCCATCTGTCTACTTGATAGTGCAACTGAAGGGGAAAATAAGGTTCTGTCCTTTGAAGCCATGTTGGGGGAGGGGGCATGGAGTATTAGAAAAGGGTCTCAGATTCAGAAATGGAGATCTGGGTTCAGATCCTAACTCAGCCACTTAATGGTGAGCTCTTCAGACAGTTACTTCCCTTCTTAGGCTTTCAGGCTCCTCATCTCTATATAGTCAGAGAAGCTCTGAACGACATGATCACTGAGGCTTCTTCTGGTTCAGACATCCTGTAATTCTGTGTAGTGTCAGCTACTGATCGGTGATCGAAGGCACGACAGCAGGAGTCACACAGAAGCCAAGCAAACTCCCCATGAGAGCAGGTACAATGGAAGGAGCACTGACCCTATGGCCTGGGTTCAAATTTTGCCTCTTTTGTTTACTACCTGTTTGACCTTGGGCAAGTGACTTTACCTCCCTGGCTGTCACTATGTTTATCTACCAAATAAGGGGGTTGGAGAGGCAGCCTGAACTAGCAGAAAAGGAAGTAGTTTTTAAGTTAGAGGACTCGAGTTCAAATCCAGGCTCAGTCTCTTACTATATACATGAAACTGAAGCAGTCGCTTTATTTCTTTGGGTCTCACTTGTAGAACAAGAGGGTTGGGCTAGATAGCCTCTGAAACTCCCTCCAGCACTAGAACTATTAACCTTGAGATGAGTCAGAACCTGAGGCAAGGAGTATGGAATAACAACCGGCCTACCTCATGGGGGTACGTGATTGGCTCTCACTTCAGAGATGGGGATGGGGACACATAGGCAGCTGGGTGGCACAGGGGATAGAGTTTTGGAAAAAGAGTCAGGCAGGCCTAAGTTTGCATCCTGCCTCAGATATTTATTAGCTATGTGACACTGGGTGAATCATTTGCTTGGGCATCAGTTTCCTCATCTGTAAAGTGGGTGGTTGTAGGGATGTAAACGCAAAGCCATGATGATGATACTGATGTAGTGGCTACCAGTTTCCTGAAGATTTTTCCACCAGGCCACTTGAGAGATGGTAGGCTCCAATTGCCAGCCCACAAGGCAGATCAGGAACTTATCTATAAAGGAAGCTCTTAGAGAGAAGTGACTTGCTCTTAGTTACAGAACCAGAATCTTCAGGGGTAGGGCATGAAACCAAGTCCCTCTGACTCTGAATCTAGCTCTCTAACCACTAAGCAACATTGCCTGTTTTGAGTTAACTATAAGATGTCCCAAAAACCTTAGTGCACTTTTAAGATTTCACTAAGACTTTAGAGACACCCAGCATATAGTGTGCCTATATATAATGATGTGAAAGAGTGATCAAGTCAGCATGCATTTATTAAGCACCTATTATGTGCCAGGTATTATGCTAAGTGTTGGTGCCCATATGGGGCTATTGAACCCAAGACATAAGAGGGATACATTTATATAGTGTAAAAATAAAATATTCATTAAGTACTTAAGTGATAATTCAGAAAATCTTAGGGCAATTTTAGGTAGGAGAAAAAAACAGCAGGCTTAGGGGTCAGGAGGCCCAATTCTGCCACCAAATAGTTTTGGACCACTTCTTCCTCTGATCCACCCATTCCTGACTAGTTCAATCTGATGTGTAAATCTACTCTACAGAAACCTCAATAGGTGGGCATTGCCATTGGGGAAAACCCCAAGCCAAACAGATACAGACTAGAAATAGGCCTTCCTATAGGACAAAGGTCAGCCTCATATCCCACATTCTCAGGGTTTGAACTGCCCTCAGAAGTCAAAGATCCCAGTGCACGTCTGAGCAGAAATCCTACCTACATTATCCCTGACAAGTGGTCACTGAATGTCTGCTTCAGGACCCTCTGGGATGGGGAACCAACTAGCCATTGAGGAAACTTACTTTATTTTATGGACAGCTCAAAGTGTAACATTTTTCCTTCCTGCCTCTCTGCAGTTGTCTTCACTGGAGAGTGAACCAAAACCTGCCTCTCTGCAGTTGTCTTCACTGGAGAGTGCCTTCCTGATCACCTATTCCAACCCTGCCATGTTCTAGTTCTGCTCTCTGGGGCCAAGCAGAATAACCCTTATTTCTCTTCCATGTGGAAGCTCTTCAACCACCTGAAGCCTGATTTTGTTTCTCCTCTTCTCTAGGCTAAGCTGCCTTAGCTCCTTTCACTGGTCCTCAGCCTAGCAGCATCTCTAGGCCTTCCACCATCCTGACCTACCTCCTCTGAATGTCCTTTAATACAAATTGCAGCTATAAATGGATTCCCTCTGCAGCACCTTCAGCAAGAGGTCCACAATCCTTTCTTCTGCTCATCTAACATCTTGTACTGCCTTATATACACACATCTCTCTTGGCTACATAGTCAACTTGCCATCTTTTCCTTGTATCACCATCGGCTGGTACGATGACTGGCACACCACAGGGGCTTAATAAATGCATGATGATAGGTTTATTGATTGATGACCTCCAGAGAGGGGACACACTTCCACCTGAAACACTTCTGGATAGTTCTCAGAGACAAGGAATTGTTCCTTCAGTTAATTCAAATTTGAACTGTCCATAGGTCATACCAGTTTCTCCTCCCAAAGGAAGTATATGCCAATGTCAGTGTAACTTAGAGGAAGAGTTAGCTATCCCACTGTGAATGTTATCAACCAAGGGACATACATTCAAACTCGTCTCTTCTTCCCACCTCCCCAGGTCTGGATTTGCTCAGTCAATGATCTCTTGGATCTGCTACATTGGGTCTTGGCCACAAAGCTGAGGAAAGGGTGACTGATCGGGCCTCCAGAGGTGATGAACCAAAGCATGAAGGGGAGTCAGATGGCCAGAAAAGAGCACAGGAATTTAATACAGTCTCCAACAAACATTTATTAGGCAACTACTTTATACAAAGCAATGTGCAAACCTTAGAGCACTATATAAATGGTAGCTATGATGATGATGATGATGATGCAATTTAAATGTATCTTTACAGCCTAGATCTAGAGCTAAAAGGGAATTTGGGGCCAGTAAGTCCAACTTGCTTATTTAACAAATGAAGAAACTGAGGCCAGATAGGAGAGGTAACTTGCCCAAAGTTTCACAGCTAGTAAATGTCTGAGTAAGGATTCGAAGCTAGATCTCACTGGGCCCAAACCAGTAGCACAGCCTAAATTCACAACTTAAATTCCTACATAGATGTGAAGATATCTGTAAAAGGGAAGGCTTGATAGCATAGGTACCTTCGGATTTGGGCTTTAAATGTTGGGTAGCAATTCTACAGGCAGAGAGGGGGGAGGGAGGGCATTCCAGTTGTCCTGCAACTCAACTGTCCCATATGTGTGTCTCCCCCAATTAGAATGTAAGTTCCGTTGAGCAGGGACTGCCTTGCTTTTTCTATTTGTATTCCTAGACTTAGTTTAGCACTTGGCATACAGTAAGCTCTTAAAAAATTCATTCATTCACTTACTCACTCATTCATCCATTTGTTCACTCATTCCAGGCTTGGGAAGTAGCTTAAGCATATGCATGAATTTTGTTCTCTTCTTCTGAAGAGGCCACATAGCATAGCATCCCAAAGAAAAGGAACTGCTTTCATAATCAGAGGACTTGGGTTGAATATAGGCTGTGCCGCTTACACTGGACAAGTCATTTAAACTTTCTTGGACTCAGGTTCCTTATCTATAAAATCAGGAGATGGCTTCTAAGGCTCTTCTTATCTCTAAGTCTATGATCCTTATTTGGGTAGGGGGCACAGAGTACTTCCACTTTGCCGTAGCACAGAGAGCAGTCACATGACAGAGAAGAGGCTGGTGTCTGAGAAGGTGGACTGTCATGAACCATGAATGTCCAAAAGAGGAGTCTGAACTTTATTTGGTAGACAACAGGAAGGCATGGAAGGTATTTACACAGAAGCCTATCATGAGCAGATCTTCGATTACGCAATGATCATTCCCACACTTTAACATGGGTCTGGATGGGTGCGAGCAGATGAGAGAATGAACACGGACTCTCCACCCTTGAAGTCTTCAAGCAAATGCTCAATGGGTCCTTGTTGGGTTGGAGATATCAGAGAAGAAGGGAATTCTTGCCCAGGAACGATATGAATTAAAAGGCCACTAAGGTTCCTTCTAGCTTGAAAATGGGTCTGGGAAAGGTTCTCACATGGATGTGATGGCAAATCCCATGAAGTGTTGCGCTAACCTCTAAATGTTATCAAAGCCCTGTGGATAAATCCTGCCCTTGTCTCAGGGTGAACAGAGCTGGAAGACGGCTCACAACTACTGGTAACAAGCTAGAGATACAGAAAGGATTGTATCTGCAAACCTTTTGGGGTCAGAAAAGGAAGCCAAAAGAGAGGGAAGTAGGTGAAGAAACCCTCTGGTGGGATGATGCTACTGATTATGACCTTTTAGGTCTCAGGACCCCTTTACCCTCTTAAAAACTATCAACCACCCCCCGCATCCTGCCGTGAGCTTTTGTTTACATGGGTTGTCTATTAATAGTTAAACTACCAGGAATTAAATGAATTAATATTAGTATGAAAAGAGTTTTGACCTCATAGATACTCTGAAAGGGTCGTGGGGATCTGCAAAACTCCCCAGACCACACTCTGAAAATTACAGCTGTAGGTTAAGGCCCTGTTGTTAACTACTGCTCTCAATGAGCCCTGGAAGCTGTAGGGATGAAGCTGGCCCCATCTGCTTCCTCTTCCACATGTAAGCAGACCTAGCTGCAGCAGGAGAGCGAGCAGATGCAGACATCAGTGGCAAGAGATTTTCCAAATTAGCTGGACAGGGGTGAAAGAGCATTTGTTAGATGTTCCCTAGTTAGAGGTCATTGTCTGGCATTTGGGCTTAATTGTTTTTCTTTGATAAAAGGGAGGCATCTACTTGTGTGTACAGCAAGGTGGAGAGAGGAGGAGAATCAGAAAAAAAACTATGATATAAAAACAAAAGGTATGGATAAAAGAACATTTTTTAAGAAACAAAAATCTACCAAGGGAAAAAGGATTGCAGACCTCAAGCTGGGTGGGAATTCAGAGGGCATGAAGTTCAACACTCTTATTTTACAGGTGATGAAACTGAGGTCCATTTAAAGTGACTTACTCAGTATCACAGAGGTAGGAAGCATCAGATGTGGGATTTGAACCCGGGGGCTCTGATTCTTGAGCCAGGGACCCTTCATCTGTACCACATTATTCTGTCTCCTCCAGGAGAAGCAAGGAAGATAGGACTTGAATACGGAAAATGTTCTACAAAATGTGGCTCCCTCTGCTTTTGGCAATAATCACTGTCATTTCTACAGCGCTCGAACATTTGTCAAGTTATATCTATATCTTTCTATATTTCTATATATATTTCTCTATGTATGTATTTATATTACGTATGTGTGTGTATTTACAGTCATACATACACATACACTCAC
Source organism: Phalanger gymnotis (assembly GCA_028646595.1). Lineage (NCBI taxonomy): Eukaryota > Metazoa > Chordata > Mammalia > Diprotodontia > Phalangeridae > Phalanger > Phalanger gymnotis. The sequence continues at coordinate 317,740,922 of CM053626.1, forward strand.
AGAATTTAACTTGAGTATCCTAAGAGCTCAGTGACGTAGACACTCTAACTAGTATCATCTCTGGTTTGGAGTTAAGGAGAAGCTCGATGATATCAAATGACTTTCCCAAGATCACACATCCAATGAGTGTCAGAGGCAGGATTGGAACTTGTGTCTTTCTAACTCTAAGGTGAGCAGGCTAACCAGCATGCCACACTGACTTTTGCAATAACGCCAGTCACTGAGAGGAGAGGCTTCATTTTAGCAAACATCTTCCATGGATGGGGAACCTGTGGTCTCGAGGCCAGATATGGCCTTCTAGGTCCTTGGGTACAGCCTTTTGACTGAGTCCAAGTTTTATAGAATCAATCCTTTTATTAAGGGAATTTGTTCTGTGAAGTACGGATTCAAAGGGCCACACTTGAGGACTTGGAGGGCCACATGTAGCCTTGAGGACATAGGTTCCCCACCCCTGGTTGAAACCAGACTATCCAGAAGTGGTGAATTTAGAAAAGAGACACCATGGTATTTACATTCCCAGAGAGCACCGCCAAGCCTGATGGTCACAGTCCCTAATAAATATCCCCTGTAGCCACTGAGGCTGTTAATGGCGAAGGCTCCTGTGTATCTAAATCAGTTAGTGGTAAGCCGGGCAATTTGGAGCCAAATTGAATTGTGGAGGTTTGTATAATAGGGGCTGCAAAAAAATCAAATAGAAAAATGCAGACGAGTGTCTCAATGACAAAGGGACTTGATTAAATGGATCACTAGTGAGGATGGAAACTCTGTTTCTTTTTTGTTTTTTTTTCCCCCCAGGAGCAGGAGAACGTTACTCAGTCATTACTGGCAGCCTTGTGATTTTCTGTTTGCCTTTGGAGGGTACACATCTTACTCCTGTGTGTCTTATAGTCACAACTCCATCAAAGACTGTCTCCCCTCCTGACTCACACAGTGAGTTGCAATAGTAAATGCTTATTGTTAAGAAGATGAATAATTATACATATTAATATTATGATAATATATGATTCTAGGATAATAACAACAAACATATAGTTACATAGAACTTCATGGTTTACAAACTGCTTTCTTAGTAACAACTCTGTGAAGCCAGAATTACAGAACTGTAATTGCAATTGAGACATGGGTGGGAAGCCAGACCTTGTCCAACCTCTATCCACATCAGAGCATGCATGACAATTGGCCATCCAATGGCCTTCTGGAAGACACCCAGGGAGGGGGAGCCCACTGCCTCCAGAAGCAAGCATTCCATTTGGAGACACTTCTAATTGTTAGGAAGTTTTTCTCAATGTCTAATCCAAAATGTGCTTTTTCAGCCTCTACCCATTGCTTCTGGTCTTGTCCTCCAGGTCCACAGAAAATACTTCCAAGCCCGGTTTTGCTTGACACATATTCGAATACTTGAAGACAGCTATCATGGCTCTCCTGAGTCTTCTTTTCTTTAGGCCTACGATCCCTAGTTCTGTCAACTGATTCTCATGACACAGACTCAAGACTCTTCAACATCCTGGTTGCCTCCTTTGCAGACAGCTCTCTGGTTTATCGTTGTCCTTCTCAAACTGCGGTGTCCAGAACCGAAAACAATCCTGCAGATGTGGTCTGCCCATGTACAGGGTGCAGAAGGACTATCAGTCCCTTATTCCCAGAAGCTGAGCCTCAATGAATGCAACCTCAAATGGCCAGAGCCTTGTGGCTGCCATTGTACATAAAGAGCTGGGAGGCCACTAAAGCCCTGGATCTTTTTCAGATAAATTCCTGACTGGCCACACCAACCACATGTTGTACTTCTGACCTCCAGTTCTTAAAAAAAGGTGTGAGACCTTACATTTATCCCTATTTCTTTCCAGTTATTTGGTTCATATCAATTATGTTCCCTTTCTTGCAAAAATACTTCTTTTTCGATCCTGATTCAATTGTCATTCATGTTGGCTATCCCATCCAGGTTTGTCTCACCTAGAAATTCAACTAGAACACTTTCTATGCCTTTGTCCAAACCAATGACTGACATGTTTAAGTAGCACTGAGCCAAGCACAGTGGGGGTGACCCCCTTTGGGACATCTTCCAAATAGATATTGAGCCAAATGCAACCACTCCTTAAGCCTGGGCCATTCCAAGTCCATCTAACTATACTATTGCCTACCCTGGAGCTCTGAGTACATATAAGTATCATAATTTCCATTTTACAGATGAAGCAATTGAGGCAATTCCATCCAATTTACATTTATTAAGTCTTTCTATGTATAAGGCTGTGAGAGTTTAAGTAATTTTTTCCCAGGGTAACACAGCTAACAACTGCTGCAGTCAGTTGAACTTGGGTCTTCTAATTCTAGCTGTTGAGTGAAAAAAAGAAAGAAAAGAAAGGAAGAAAGGAAGAAAGGAAGGAAGAAAGAAAGAAAGAAGAAAAGTGGTATGCATCATTCACGATACAGGTGCATTTGGGTGGGTGATCTTCACTTTCAGAGTGGTGGAAGGAGCCAGCTTTTACCCATCTTGTTAGGTAACAGCAGTCCCAACACTAGATGGGGTCATGGTTTGGGGGGTGACTTAAGAGGAGCTGTAGAACGAATGAATGAAGTGACAGGTTGGATGTAAAGGATCCTTTCCTGAATCTTTCCAATGGAGTACAGCTACCCAAGGAGGTTTTCCATATCATCATTCTTTTCCCACTCATAGGTCAACTAAAAGCATAGAGTTGGTCTTGAGGTCTTTAGAGACTGAAGTCCTTCTGGGTGCCTTCACTCCAAATTAGGCAAATGTGTCAGCAAACCCATTCACACAATGTTAACGTGATTTAGAAATCAATGCTAATTCTTTTTTTTTCCACCCAGATCTGAGATTTTGTTTAGACTGTGGACCACCTGTTGTAGAAATACCCTAGGGATGGAAATTGGCAGCTCTTCTAGGGATGTAGTTTGGCAGCTCTTTAAAAGAGCTCTTCCTGGGGTTACTGAGAGACTGAGTGACTTTCCCAGGGTCACAGAGCTTGAATTTACCAAAGATAAGATTGAACACAAATCTTCCTTGATTCCAAGCCTAGAACATAATCCACCATTCTGGGATCTCTCTAAATGACATTCAACACAACGATGCTGTGCTGATATGGGACACACACTGATGTCTCCTATAGACTAAAGCTGATCATTTCAGGAAAGAAAGCACTTCCTCTTCCTATTGAATGTTTAATTAATTCTTCAGTAAGGGAATAAAGAGAAAAAAGATTCTCTGCAGAGGGATTTAATATTACATGTATGTGTGTATATATATAATATATATGTATATATACATACATATGTATATATACTTATGAACACATACATATACTTACATACATGGATACACATATGTGTGTATATACATATACATGCATATATATATATATATATATATATATATATATATATGTCTATACATATGCATAAAGAATTTTAAAACTGGAAGTTGCTTTGTCCTAGAATCCTAGATTCTTATACTGTGTAGGATGGAACATTAGAGCTCATCTAAGCCCAACCTGATAGAGCCATTTTTTCACTGCCTCCTTCTTCCTTTAAAGGTTAGGAATAAAAGGGTGGATATATATATATATATATATATATATATATATATAAAACAAGACAGTGATCACTGTAGGCTACAGGAGACCTCTATAAAAGTCCTCCTCTCATCAGCACAGTAAGATGACCGTGAAGTCCTGAAGATTGCCTTAGGAACATATGCTTCAGCAGGTCACAGTAAAGGCTGGAAGAGACCACCAAGGCCATCTAGATCAACCCCATCTTTTTTTGGAGGTCCAGGTATGTGAAATGATTTGCCAAAAGCCACAAACAGAGTAAGCATTAGAGATGGGGGTGGAACCAAAGTTCTTCAACTTCAGTGCCAGGTCCTACCGATCTGGAGAGCCCATGAGTCTGTGTAAAGCAACTAAAAAAAAACCTTGTGAATGCCAATGGAGATGTTTGGTAAGGCCTATTGCCAAAAGGCTGGTCACTGAGTGACAATTTTTGGGTGGAGGGGGTGGGAATTTTTTTATGAGTCACACCACCCATATGAGCTTAAGAGACCTTGATTTGTATCAGTGGGTGAAGCCGCTCTGTCTCCACAACAGTGAAACCAGGGCTCACTACATTATCAGAGTGAATGGGAAAACATATCACTAAAACTTCAGGACATAGACAATCACATAGATATGTGCCTTAAACTATTTCCATCTGAGTGTTGACCTTTTTAAGGCAGTTAAGATGGCAAGACTGCAGAATTTGGGTGTGTTATCTCATTAACAGGAAGTTTCCCAGACCTGTGGACCTTTTCTTTCTAAATGAGGACCAATCTCTTCCTCCTGGGAACATCTGGCCCTTAGCTGCCTCATTATCAAGCTATATGGACCTGTCAAACACCACCCTGTGGTAGGAAAACTTCTTGGCCAAAGACCCTGCCACCCAAAATGCCCTAGAAACATTCTGTGCCCAGAATTGGGAAGAGGTCATTGGATACTTACGCTCACAGGTTGACTTTTTGGCACATCATAAACTCCCTCCTTCTTTTGGCTGGTAGGAACCTGATGAAGAACCAAAGAAAACACAGTTAGGACACACTTTAAAAAAAAAGCATTTTTTACAACTTCAAGTGCTATGTGAATGAGGGCTATAAAAATATTAACAATGATTATTTCCAAACACCCAAATGAAGGCTCAATGCTCAGCTACAACAAAGAAGGAACAACAGATGTCTTGCTATGAGAGGCTGCTGGTCTTCCCCAAGAGAATGCAGGTGAGGGGCAAACTGCTAAGTGGCTAGTCAGTCAATGAACATTTATTAAGAGTCTACTATATGTGTCAAGCATTGTGCTAAACCCTCAAAGTGTGCTAAGTAGCATAGCAGATGGAATGTTGGACTTGGAGTCAGGAAGACCTGATTTCAAATTTGACCTCAGATACTAATGAATTGTGTGGCTCTGGGCAAGTCATTTAACATCCCTTTGCCTTAGTTTCCTTACCTGTAAAGTGGGGTAATCACAGCATTTACCATGGAGTTGTTAAAAGGACCAAGCATGATGTCTTATTTACCTTCTTTGCAAACCTTCTAGGGGGGTGAGGGGTTGGGGCAGCTAGGTGGCACAGTGAGTAGAGCACCAGCCCCGGAGTCAGGAGGACCTAAGGTAAAATCTGGTCTCAGACACTTGACACATGACACACTTAGTAGCTGTGTGATCTTGGACAAGTCAATTAACCCCAATTACCTTCCCTTCTCCCCTCCAAAAAAAAGAAAGAGAACATTTATACAGTATAAACGTTAGTGATGATAATGACATTGACGATGAAGACCCCAAGGCATCACAGCTTTTGAGCCAGAAGGGACTTTAGAAGCCACTGAGTCCAGCCCACTCCCATAAATACTGGAGTTTGAATCCTTGTCTTTCTGACTCTAAGTCCAATGCCCTCGGCAGCTCACTGGACCAGCTCTTTTAGGGTCCTGTACTTTTACTGGAGTCAATGGGTCTGAGAAGGAGGGTCAATAGAACCATCGCAATTGCTTCAAACGTACAGGAATTGATACCCAGGAGGTGTAGTGATATA
>CM053626.1:317746989-317768270 GCA_028646595.1 Phalanger gymnotis
CACACACACACACACACACACACACATCCCTCCCTGCAGGACAGTGAGGAAAGCTCTGGATTTGTAACTCTGGTCTCTGGTCTCTGGTCCCAGCACTCCTGGGTGCCTGTGATCTTGGTCATGCCCCTTGACTTGTTTAAGCTTCAGTTTCTTCATGTCTACACTGCAGCCCTGCCTACCTTACAAATGACAGGTGACACAAGGAATGTAATATACCTATGCACTGCAGAACAATTCAGACACCATTGTTTCCACCTTCCACCTTCCACTTCCCCCTTAAGCTGCAGCCTCTGTTGGCCCAGTGAGGAAGCTACTGCCTATGGGACCCCGGGCGAATTACTTCATCCCTCTGGGCCAAGTTTCGTATCTGAAAAACGACAGGGCTAGACAAGGTGGCCTCCAAGGTACCTTCTGGCTCTATCTTGAGTCACAGAATTGTTGATTTTGTTGTTGACCACCAGAAGAGACTTTGGCCACCATGTCATTCAATCATCCCTACGGCCCAGCTGGTTCAATCAATAGAGCATGAGACTCCTTCTTTCAGGGTTCTGGGTTCTAGCTACAGTTAGTATGAATCTTTTTGAGGAGAACTGATGGAGATATCAGACTGAAATGAGAGTGGGTTATGGACTTGGGATGTGATTGGGACAGGGAACTCCCAGGTAAACAAAAGCCTTCTACCAATGCAGGTATGTACCTTCTCTGCACCTTAGTCTTAGAAGGTGGCCTAGAGCACTGATGTCAAAGTCAAATAGAAATGTGGGTCACTAATCCACATGTAACCATCTCTGTAGGTAACAGCTTCATTTTACCTATTTTTATTAATTTTTAAAAATATTTCCTAATTGTAATTTAATCTGGTTTGGATCATGCTGGGGAACATTGCTTGTGGCCTTTGGGCCATGCATTTTTTCGTTTCTGCCCTAGAGTATTGAGAATTCAAGTGACTTGCCCAGGGTCACTCAGCCACCATGTGTAAGAATCAGGATTCGACCTCAGGTTTTCTTAGCTCTGATGTTCGCTGTCTCTTCAATATATTAAACTGCTTCTCTGAAGACAGACTGAAGCTAAGCCATGTTCCTTTTCCCAGCAGGGACCTGCCTGATGCCAAACTGTTAGGGGCTGAACTAAGATTAGACTCACACATCTGCGTCCTCAGCTCTGTGTCTCTTACTAATAAGATGGAGGAAGCAAATGATTTGTTAGTTACTGAAAATACACCATATTCATATTCATTCTTCTCAGCTGCTCGGGCTTCAGAATTAGGGTGTAAACCCCCTGCTTAAATCCCAAACTGAGGGAGGAGCCTTTAACACAGCATGCTATCCCTTGGTAGCTCTTATTAAAACTACTGGATTTCCAGTGGGCTTTGCTTACGTCACATACAGGCTGAAGAGTTGGATATCAACTGCATGGTCTGGAAACTGAATATTTTTGTTTTAATGAACTGGAATCACTGGGGCCTACAAAGGAACAGGGAGGTACATTCTTGTTGTGGGGTGAAGGAGCCCCGATGGTATAGCCATTGATACTCATTATCTACCAGGGTGTTTCTATAGGGACTTCCTATGACTCCAGGTCTCAGAAGTAGGTCTGGAAGGGAGCTCAGGAGCTGTCTAGTCCAGCCTTTGCATTTTAGAAGTAAAGAAAGAAAAGCCCAGACCAGTTCAACAATGCACCCAAGGGGTGCACAGTAACCCAGGTACACAACTATGGTTGGAAATGAGGTCCTCCTGACTGCAGGTATGGCCCTTGATATCTGCCCCTAGAAAACCTGCTTAAAGTGGGACACACTCATATGAATGACAGCAAAAATGAATGCAGATGGCTAGAAAAGGTTGTAGAAAAGAGAATGTAGAACACAACCTGCTAAACTACAGAATGTTGAAGCTGGAATGGGCCTTGAACATTTATTATTATTATGACTGTTATGGCACTGATGAAATGATAACGGCTAGCACGCATTTATATATTGCTTTAAGGTTTATAGAATGCTTTAAATATGTTATCTCATTTGATCCTTACATCAACCCTGAGAGGTAGGGATATTATTCCCTTCTTACAGATAGTGAAATGGAGGCTGAAAGACAATAAGTGACTTGCCCAGGGTCACAAAGCTAGTAAAGGTCCTTTGATCATAGAAAGTTAGAACCTTAGAACCGGAAGAGATCTTCGAATACAGAATTGTTAGAACATGGAATAAAAGATCTTGGAGTTGTGAGGGACCTTGGAACACCTTGGAAAACAGACTGTTATACCACCAAATGTCCCATGACAAAGCTGGCAAAGACCTTAGACTATTAGAGTAAAAAAGATCTAAGAGATTTTCTATTCTAATACCCCACTCCCTTGATTTTATAGCAGAAGGTAAGCAACCTATCCATGTGAGTGAGTGGCAAACTACAGTCTCAAATCCATATGCCCTGAATCAGTCTGGTGCTCTGACCAAGACGCCAGGGTGCTGCTTCAGATGAACCATTAACAAATCATCCCCAAACTCACTCTTATGTAATTAAACCATGCATCAGAATATTAAAGCGACACGTCTCTGGGTGCCTGTGCCTCGTGGAGAGAGAGGTACCCCTCCCAATGGGGGGGGGGTGTCAAAGTTCTTGAAGTCTGGGCTCTGCAACGGCGGTAAGTGAGACAGCAAGTAGTTGGATACCTGATAAATGTTCTCTTCCGTTTCAGGCTCACGAATTGGCTCATGTCCAGCCTCAAACACAATGTACTATTGGATCGTCATCCAAAGAAGAAAGGTCAGAGATGGAAAAGAAAGGGAGAAAAAGACCATTTGGAACAGGAGATCAATCAGGCAAGCATTAAAGATATAGATACAGAGCAAAGGCTTAACAGAGACCAGGTGGTCCAGGGAGAAGCACAATCAATGAATGGGTAACAACAGTCAGCTTGTCTTTGAAACAAAAGCAGTTGCAAAGTCCTGGTAGCCCTTGAAATGATGAGGAGAATCCATCCCCTGCTGCCCTCTCACCTGAGATTCAACCCAGTCCCCTCACTGGTTTTGTGATTCCTGGGATTCTGAACAGGGACATTATGTCACCACCAGGCAAGTTTGCACACTTTGGTGGCACACTTACATTCATCTTTAACATGGGGAAAAGAAAAGTCCTCTCCTGCCCCCTCCATCTTTGTTACTATTTCTGGGAGCGATAAGGAAGCATATAGAAATCTGAAGTGACTCCAGTCCTCTGAATGTCACTTTCTTACTTCTTCCAAACTGAAAATACAGCAATTAACTGGCAACCCCTGAAAATAGCCTGCATTGTCAAAGAGTAATCTCTTTGAAAGAAAAACAAAAACAGATTTATAGGTATAAACCTAACACTAACAGCTTTTATACTTGTTATTTCACTTTTGGAAAACACAAGTTTTTTGAGGAGAAAAAAATGAAACCTATGTATCAACTGTACATCAATGTCAGATCCTCAATTTATCATATAGCTTTCAAAAAATGATTGCCCAAATTAACTATAAAGGGCATATGAGGAGAATTGATAAATGGAAGTATGTATAGAATAATTTCACATATATATGTATTGTGTGTGTGTGTGTGTGTGTGTGTGTGTGTGTGTATACATGCACACACACTTAGATGTGTCTAACGGTGGTCATCTCTAGGTCTGGTGAGGGGGAAGAAAAAAGGAAAAAAAATGGAAATCGACATGATAACTTTGTTGTGTATTTCAAAGGAATAGCAAGTTGTACGTAGTAGATTTGCAGTTTCATTTGCAATCATCTTTTTATTATACTATGTTATGGAAATGATTTTTATTCCACAATTTAAAAATAAAATAATTTTTTAAAAAAGATTGCTTTTTAATCTATAAGACCCCGATTGTGTTTAGCATGAATTACAGGTTGGATGGTGGGAGTCATGCCAAATATATCACTGATAAAAGCATCTACAAATTCTAAAGCAATTTAAAAAAAAATGATCAAATCCACATGTCATGTATAGAACACATACAATCAATTTCATACTTGGATGCAGGAGAGAACTCATCATTAGTGTTGTTATTGGTTTTCTCTGCTCCTATGAGCTGTTGTGCCCATTATGGCATGAGGCTATGTAACCAAAGACTCCAAAGAAACCATGCCCAGTGCAATCACCTATCGGGAAACAGGTGCCTGTCCTTTCTTCATTTGAACAATCTCACCAGGGCTGCAGTTTGGGGCTTGTGTGAGCCAACTGACCAATCTTTGCACCTGCATTGTTCTTCTAAGGAACAAGGAATGGTCACCCCACTCTTATTCAGCTCCTGGTACAGATTTTTAAAGCAATATGGGAGTTGAGAGAAGTAAAGGAAATCTCTTACACTCAGTCCTACATTACTGATACTTGGATATGTTCATTTTTAATAGCCACCTTTTTTTCTATATTGGCAGGTTCTTGAGCTCCCTGAAGAGTTTTTAGATGAGCTGTACTGTTTCTAATCGGGGGTCCCTCTGGACCACTGACAAATAGCAAGAGTGGAATTACTCTGGTCTAGCCTAACTACTGGTGACTTTGTAAACCCACAAAGCTTCCCAAATTACCTGGTACACAGGATCTTCTACATCCTCCTCCAAAATTGTCTACCGCAGAGTCAGAGAAGGGAGGGCGAAAAGCAAAGAATGAAAAAGAAGAGATGTGAGACCATAGCAAGAAATTAAAGGACTGTGAAGAAACCAGCCTTTGGGAGGAGAGGTGTTTCTGAAAAGGAGCACTGGAAAGGTGTGGGAAAAGTCAAAACTTAGAACCTTCTCCACCACTCCTTCTTCCCACCACCACCCTGCTCCCTCCCCACTCCATTCCAGATGACAGTTGTAACAATCGAATTTCTTTCTCACTAATAGTACAAATTGGGTGGAAGATTTCACTGGTCTCTTGACTTTATCTCAAAGCTCAATCAGCAACAGGAAAGAGAACTTTGGGCTGTGGAGAGCCCTGTTACAGCAGCCTGCTTCTGCCCGGGTTATTTACACCGAGGCTCTGGAAGCCTAACTGACAACTTCACATCTGTTTGCTTAGAGCTTCCATTTTTGTGGGCACCAGGCCAGATTTGCAGATGTACCTGGTATACTGCCTGCTCGCACTGTTTATCCTTCTGTGCCTTCTTCTCCAGCTCTTCTCTCTGTTTCAATTCATAAATGAGTTGAAAGAGATCACGCAGGTCGAGGATCACAGGTTCGGCCTGCAGAGAGACAAAGTAGAAGACGCACATTAAGGATGGAATAACTGCCCTTGGGCAGTGACCAAATTCTCTCCCTGCTGGCTCCAACCTCCGGAAGCTCATTTTATTATGAAGTTGAAAGCATTTCACCCTAAATTAATTCTACCTTGTTTATATTGGCTTAGCAAATTGCATCTGGGCAAAAGTTCATTCTGCTAGCCAATTACATTTGCAAATTAATAATAATTATAATTATATACATAAAAGGTGTTGCTTTTTATTTGGTAGTATCTTTTAATACAATGAAACGAGCATGGGATCTTTGTAAAAGAATTATTTATTTTCTCTTGCTTTCCATTTTTTGTGGGAGACTGTGAACAGAAGCAAATTTGTTTGTATACAATGAGTACATCTCGTTTAATTAGAAAGAAAATAATTAGCCATTAGGAGAAGTGAATGGAGAAAAAAGTGGAGGAGGGAAGAGAATGGTTTCTTCTTGGGAGTGCTTTGCTGCTGGTGAGGGTGAGCCTCCAGAGGATAGAGGGTTGGGGGGGGGGCGGTGAGGCACAGTGGCACATACCATATGGTGAAGGGGAAAGAGTTTTGGATGTGGAGGTAAAGGACCTGTGATCAGATCCCAGTTCTGCTACCTCTGTGATGTTGCACACATTATTAAATCTTCAGCTTCTTCCTCTGCAAAATGAAGGGATTGGACTAAATGATTTGTGAGGTCCAACCAAATCTCCAGCTCTGCGAGGCAACATAGCAGAGGCAACAGAAATTTTAATTTGAAGTCTCAGGGTGACAATTCAGATCCTGACTCTGCCTCCTATTTCCTGTGTGACCTTGGGGAAGTTACTTAATCTCTCTGGATTTCGACTTCCTCCCCAGGAAAACAAGAAGGCTGGATGAGATGAAAATCTCATTTACTTCTAGATCTATGATCACCCCACTCAGCAAGTCCGAAAATATGTCCATTCGAAGCAAGACTCAATCAATGACTAAAATTCAAGCATTTAGGGGTGCAAAAACTTTAGCAGGGAGGTCAGTCCAACTCTATCATTTTACATAGGAGGAAAATGAGGCCCAGAGAGGTTGTGACTTCCCCAAGGTCACACAGGAAGTAAGCGATAGAGCCAGCATTCAAACTCAGGATCCTCGACTCCAAGTCCATCTTTCTTAAATCTGTACCATCCTGCCGACCCCAAAGTGAAAGGAAAAGGCATTGATGCTTCTAGGTAGTTGCTGGTGGATAAAAATACTCACTGCCTGGGCTGTTTTGATGGCGACGAATCTGTGGTTTCCTTCCTTCCCACAGACATATCCAAAGGCTCGGTGGTCTGTGATATCCTTTGCAATGTAGGAAATTTCGTGCACAGCATGATGGTGCTGGAGTGCCTAAAAGAGGAGAGAAAGGTTCATTCAGAGAGCAGCCTACCTGATATGCAAATCATGACGGGAAGGTTTTCACTTCCATGACAAAGGGCCTTGAGGAATCCAGCAAAGTTCAGGGAATCAGACAGGAAGAAGAGAATCTCAGAGGAAATCTGAAATGATACTGTGGACTTGACATTTTGATCAGGTGGAGGGAAATGGGAATATTCTGAATAATTTCAGAATCATCCAGTGTCTGACACATAGTAATCACTTCGTAAATGCATGCTGTTGATTGCTGACTGATCTGCTTCGAAAAAATCAGGTGTTATGTCAGCACACTGGAAAGCATGAGTAAATTACAAAGTTCTGTTGAGTTAATGTGTGGTGGTTATATTGGTTTGGTCCAGAGGTATGGTATCTTCTGTTCAGGGACCTCCAAGTGTGGAGATTCCTTCCACTATGTCAGACTGAAAACTTCTAATCAAGCATTTTAAAGAATGTCTTAGGGCTCTTAGAGGTTAAATGACTGCTTGCTTATAGTCACACAGTCATTATGTACCAAAGGTAGGATTTTAATCCAGGACTTCCCAACTCTAAGGTCAGTTCTCTACCCACGGTGTTATAGTGCCTTCATGATGATGATCAGCTTTCCACCTCTGTCTGAAACCCAAAGTCTTACTCTTGTGACCCTAGACTATGATTTGGGGACTTTTACTTTCTCTTAGCTGCTCTAAGGCCAACCCTACCACTTCCCAGTCACCTCACAGGATCATTGATTTAGGGCTTAATAAATGTTTCTTGAATTGATTTGCAGACCGTTGGAAGCCACCAGGTACATTGGATAGCGTTCAGAGTCAAAGGATTTGTATTCAAATCCCCGCTCTTCTGCCCACTATTCATGTGATACTGGACACATCACTCAACCTCTGATGGCTGTATTTCCATTCCATTCATTTTAACGAACATTTAAGAAGTGAACATGAAGGCAAAAATGTCCTTGTCCTTAAGAAATTTATAATTTACCAAAGACATTACAACATTTACATAAGGAAGTAAATGCAAAGCAGATACAAAGTAATATAGTATCTTGAAGAGGGAGAAGGTGCCAATGACTGGGTACATCAGGAAAGGCTCATATAAAAGTTGGTCCTTGAGTTGTACAAGATGGTGGGGTCAGACTAGTAACCTCTGAGGTTCCTTCCACCTAAAATGGGAGATCCTATTATCTCCAATTCTGAGCACTCTCTCGCCTCATACCCTTGGCCAATATCCAGGTGCTCTGCTTTGTTCCTTTTGCACAGATGGCCTTCTGCATGACCCAGTATCGCTGGGGTAGTATTTGGTCAGGAAACTCTGCTTGTCTCTGTTTGGTTCTGTGATGTCATGAAGAGGAACTCCCAGTGAGGAAACTCCCTCTAACAATAGAGACTCACATCTTTTCTGCAATATATAGTCTTAGAGATTTGATTGGAATACACATCACCAGTACAGATAATGGATAAAATCACGGATTTTTTTTTATCTATAAGGATCCTTAGAAGCCATATCACCCAAGTCTGTCATTTAACAGATGAGGAAACTGAGGCAGAAAGAAGTGAAGTGCCTTGTCAATTAATTTGTACTTAACTACTTTTTATCTATTTATATTTATTACCATTACATCAATGCTGTATATATTTTTTACATGTATTTATCTCTCTCATTATAATGTAAATGCATTGATAGTAGAGGTTGTTTCATTCTTTGTAGCTGTATCCCCAGAGCTTAGGCCGGACCCTATGCACATAGTAGGAAGCTTAATTAAAACCTGTGGTTTGACTGATTGCTCAAGGTCACACAGCCAGTATGTGTCAGAGGTGGGACCTGAATCCAGGTGTTTCTGACTGTCTGTTCTAACAAATCAGACTGTCTGTTGGGCTCTTTATTCATGAAACAAAACAGCCTTTCAGTGAATCGTAAGGGGCTTTTAGAATGTGTATGACAGTGATGCCAAAGAGCAAATGACAGATTTTTGTCAATGTGTTAATGGGGTGAAACAGATGCAGCATGTATTCACACAACTGGGAAGTAGTGGTTGAAGAAGCTTGGGTGAATTTCATTCCCATATGGGCAGGGAAGCACAGTGGGTGGCGACCAGCCACTCATTTCCTTTCTTTTCCTTTCCTGAATGCTCTCCTTTGCCTGGCTGTTAAGAAAGACGTCACCTCGAGGAGGCCTCTATCCTATTGGAGTTCACTCTGTCTTATTTATCATCAAATTGTGTTTTGGAAATTAAGTCACGATTAGAAGTCTTCCTTGTGGAATTAGATCCAGAGATCATTGCATGATGGGAAAATCTCACCTAATGTATGAGATAACAGATGGAGACATTTTAATTTTTTCTGGGAGCCTTCATTAAGTGTTCTAAAATCAAAACATTTGAAAATATACCTAATATTGCCTGGAAAAGTGCATCTGCATGTGCCTTCCAGGCTTTAAGATATATCTGTAATCTTACCCTTTCCCAGAGTTAATTTTTGATGCATTGAGGATATTTCTTAAGAAGTCTCATCCATTTGAAAAAGGTTCTTTGTGTCTTGTTCTATCACCATCTTTGCCAACTCTGTATTATGCCGGTGTAATGCAGATGGTGGGGATCACAAATGCTTCAGAATGCAGTGAATGCAACAGCAGGGAGCTGTGTTTCATCCCCGCCTCTCAAAATACCTGCAAACACCCATCCATTAGGCCTCACAATTGACTCAAATGGACAAGATGATTCATAGCATGAAGACATGAAAGGCCCAGGGAAAAGTCAGAAGCTCACTAGGGCTTTTCCCTCTCTCCCTCACCTGCCATATCCAATCACATAATAAGTCCTAAGGATTCCACCTCTACCAATCTCCCTCATCAATCTAATCCATCCTGAATATCTCTGCCAGGATAAGCTTTTTTTACAAAGACGTCATGGGGTATCATAGATTTAGAACTGGAAGGGGCCCTAGAGGTCATCGGATTTAACCCTCTCATTTTACAGATGAGCAAAATGAGTCTTTACAAAAGGTTCAGTGACTTGCCCAGGGCCATACTGCTAGTGTCAGGGGGTGAAATGAGATTTGAACCCAGGTTTGCCTGACTCCAAGTCTAGCACTCTCTCTACTAGGCAATGCTGCCTCTCATCAATCTGCTCACACTACTTCTCCACTCAAGAATTCTGTCCCTGGAGCAAACATGGTCTTAGAGGAAATGGGTTATGAGGCAGACTGACAGGGCAGAAATAACCAATCAGACAGGCCTAAATATTGTCCTGAAATACAAGGAGGAAGCTTGTTCATAACATATGAATCATTTATTCACCCAACTATATCACCTGTGGACCTCCCCTCTCCCATTGCCACAATTTATAGGGTGGATCCCTTAGAAAAGGCTACTTTTGAGTCATGGCACTCTGGGGGTCTCTATCCTCTCCAAACTATAACTTATAGGCCCCTTCTAATGTATTTATATTTACCAGTTAGCCAGAGGACCCAATTATTGCAAAGCAAAAGCATCCAGTGAAAGAACATAGCAAAAAAAAAAAAAAGTAGTAATAAAATATATCTACCCATAAATCTAGGGCACACTTTGCACAAATACATGCACTAGCAGTAGGAAGAGTACATACATATAGGAACTATGTGTGGAGGGGTACACTTGTAGGAAACACAAATGGCCAGGCCAGAGCATACATGTAGGAAGCATACCACACTGATGATTCTGATAACACTGTGCTGAGATCTTGGCTGGATGTGTTAGCCTTTATTAGACCCTGCCCCACCGGCCATAGCAGAGTCTCTGCCAGACAGCACCACCAGACATGTACATGCAGGCTTGGGCTGGATGTGTTAGCCTTTATTGGACCCTGTCTCACCGGCCGTAGCAGAGTCTCTGCTGGACAGCACCACCAGATGTGTACATGCAGGCTTGGGCTGGATGTGTTAGCCTTTATTGGACCCTGCCCCACCGGACATAGCAGAGTCTCTGCCGGACAGCACCACCAGACGTGTACGTGCAGGCTTGGGCTGGATGTGTTAGCCTTTATTGGACCCTGCCCCACGGGCCATAGCAGAGTCTCTGCCGGACAGCACCACCAGACGTGTACGTGCAGGCTTGGGCTGGATGTGTTAGCCTTTATTGGACCCTGCCCCACCAGCCATAGCAGAATCTCTGCTGGACAGCACCATCAGACGTGTACATGCAGGCTTGGATGGGTGCTGGTCCTCTGGACATTCTTCTACTCTGTACTGCCTTGTATGAAGAAATATAAATGTCACTGATTCTGGAGTCAGAGGTCTTAGGTCCAAATCCACTTCTGGTCATTATCACATTATAAATTTGGACAAGTTGCTTCCTGGGCCTTAGTTCTCTCTTCCGTAAAATAAGATTGGACCATCAGCCCTTGGAGTTCTCTTATGGAGCTACACCTATGAGTCAGAAATAGTTTCTGCCAGCCACGGCTCCACTGGACGCTGTTTTGCGGAGTGACCCTCAGTCTCTGCCAAGCAAGTCACCACTGAGAACATGGCTGTGAAGCTTATCTCTAATCCTAGTCTCTGGTTTCAGGTGAAGTTCTTGGGTCCAGGCTCTGCCATGCTCTTTTAATTCAAAGACAGAAGTTTTTTTTTTTTTCAAGAGGCGTGATACTCATTTTGATTCTGCATTATCAACTAAAATCTAACAGTCACAAGATTTTGACAGCTTTTCCTCCCCGAGTTTTTATTTTTTTAATAAGTTATAAAAGATGCTGCCTCAGCAATAGAGCTTTCAGGAGTGGGAAGGAGGAGAGGTGAACTTTTTCAACTTCTTCCTTTACCAAATAGTCTGCCTTATTCACTTCAGAATCCTGGCTAGGGGGTTTCTCACCTTTTACAGGTAGTAAGTAGCTAGTGCCAACAGGCCCATACCTTTCCTTTTGAAATGAACTTTCTGGTTGCTGGGTATGGTTGACTTCACTTTAGCTTATGGTGAGTATTCCATATATCTTGCAGTTTTAATTTCTGAAGGTTAACTTAGTGGTCATCAGCCAGTGACTACTGGCAACTGTTGAAGTTCTGTGATTCTTCAGATTTTGAATTTCAAACCCCCTCCAACTCTCAATGTAGATGAACAGACAAAGAAAGGCAGCTAGGTGGCACAGTGGTTAGAGTGCTAGGCCCGGAGTCAGAAAGACTAATCTCCCTGAATTCAAATCTAACCTCAGACACTAGTTGTATAACCCTGGGCAAGTCACTTAACCTTATTTACCTCAGTTTCCTATCAGTAAAATGAGCTAGAGAAGGAAATAGCAAACCACTTTAGTATCCTTACCAAGAAAACCCCAAATGGGGTCACAAAGAGTCAGGCACTATTGAAAACCACTGAATAACAAAAAGATGAAGCAAAGGCACAGGGAGAAAGCTAAGTCCAGGACAGTCTTTCTCCCTCTACCAGACTAGCCTCATCTTTTGCCAATTCCTACGTAGATAACAGCTAACCAAATTCTAAAGGTCCTCTGAGCTCACCTTTACCAGCAAATGTTTGTTGCATAGAGTATAAAGTTTAGTTCTGGGCTTAGGGAGAGATAGATAAGGTATCAAGAGGAACAGAGATAAGACAAAGTACAATAAATAATATGACAAGGTCATCCAAGAAATGAAAACAGTACTTTGTGAAATCTGAAAGAAAAAATCCTTGCTGAGAAATGAGGTGTGGATCAGGGAAAGTTTCTTGAAGGAGATGGCATTCTAGCTTGGCTTGAAAGGATAGGTAACGTAGGAATGGAAAATTATGGTGTGTGTTGTACATGGTTGGTCAGGGAGAACAGGGTATGGGGTATGGTGAGAGAGATATAGCTACATATTTGTCTATAGCCTGAGTTGTCTGCAAGGTTAGAGTGCATGAAGGGGAGTGAAAAGAGTAAAGACTAGAAAGGAAAGGAGGTGCAGACTTGGGACAGGGAAGACTGGAATGCCAGGCAGAAGAATGTGAACTTTACTAGATTAATGTTTTTGATTTTGTTAGATTTTTGGTAAGAAACAGATCATTATATTACTGTTTTAATGGATTTTCATGAACTTTTTTTATTTTTACACTACCTAAATTTCCCCTGTGCCTTTCCACCTCTTTGACAGCTATAGTTTAAAAAAAAGAATGTTATAAAAGAAAGACAAAGAAAAAGATAAAAAATCAGTATAACTGATCGAGCTGTAGAAAAAGTCTAAAGTAATATTCAATATTCTCCACCTGTGGACCCTTACCTCAAAGATGTGTGTGTGTGTGTGTGTGTGTGTGTGTGTGTGTGTGTGTGTTCTCCTTCCTTAAATTCCCCTAACAGCCCTGGCCTGTCAGCATGAGAAAGGAAAGAGCACTCACTCAAACCCGTTCCATTCCACATTTGCTAGTGGAATGCTTGGAGGGCGTTATTGTTGTCTCCCGGCCCCCCTGGATTTGCGATTCAGAAAACACGGCCAAAAATATGTTAGGAAAAGAAAGACACTTCTAATGAGCTTGTGCCTCCTTTGTGGAGTTGGGTTTTAACTACTGTAAATTGCTCATAGTGTGAAGTCTTGTATTTTCCGTGTATCTATTTTTATTCTGAGTCTGTCTACTTATTCCTTTTTTCATGTGTTTGAATCCTGTAGTGTTGTGTTGGGTCTTTTTTTTTTTTCCTTTTTCTCCCTCTCTCCCTCTCTCTTTCTCTCAGTGAATAGTGTTGCCTCAGGGGGGAAAAACAATATGAAAGCTAAATAGTGTGGAATTTATTTTTTGAAAAACAACTAATGGTAAAGTGTTAAGCAAATTACTTTCTAATCTATACAGTATTTAATTGACTGTATTGAACCATACCACAAATTAAGTCTTCTCTGTAATTTGTTCTGTCAGATGGTAACCCTCCAAACAATTTGATACTCCATTTAAAAATTGGTAAATGGTTCATGGAGAAGCTGAGGATTGAGCATTAGAGAGCATCAGATGACACAGCCTACTTTGGTACAGGGTATCAAGATCTTAAAATGCCTTGTTGGTACAAATAGATCTCATTTCAGACTGCGCCAAAGACTCTTTTGGATTTTTGAAAGTTCAAGAGGGGATTTGGGGGAGATAACACTCTTAATGGGCCCACTATGAACTTTGTTTCTACTCATTTAAAATCTCATTTTCAGTTACTATCCTTTATTCCAGCCATGTGATACTTCTAGTCCCATTGATTCCACTAGCTAGGTGTGTGACCTTAGGCAAGTCGTGAAGATTCATTTTTATCTTTTTTTTTAAATGAGGGCATTGGAAAAGATCACCTCAAAGTTCTCACTGAATAGTAACAATCTCTATTTTAGGTCTGGAGTTCTTTTTCCAGCTCTAACATTCTGGGTTTTATTTTCTAAGGTCCTTTTGGGTCTATCATTCTATACTTTGAAATCATTCAACAAGCATTTATTAAGTAAGTCTTATGTGTTAGGTACTGTGGTAGAACCAGCAACACAAAGGAAAAAAGATGGAACAGTCTTTGCCTTTAAGGAATGTCTATTCAGTTGGGAAAGACAGCAGGTACAGATATAGGCACATCCAAAACAGTCACAAAGATTTTGGTCAAGGTGGGGGCAACTAGCAACTGAGGGGATTGTAAGAGACTTCATATTGGAGGTGTTGCTTGAGCCAAGTCTGGGTTCCAAGATTCTCTGTTCCAAGATCTCTTTCAGCTCTAGCACTTCATGTTCTGAGATCTCTTTCAATCTTAACATTATATGTTCTAATCTTCCAATCCGTGCATCATATATTCTAAGGACCTTTCCAATGTATGTTCTAAAGTCCCCTCCAATACTAACATTACATATGTTCTAAAGTATGTTCCAATCCCAACACTACATGTTCTAAGGTCCCTTCCAGAACATTTTCTAAGTAATATTGTACATTCTAAGATCTCTTCCAAACAACACTATGTTCTAAGGTTCCTTTGATTGTTAACAATGAATATTCTAAGATCTCTTCCTATATATGTTCTAAGGACTCTTCTAATCTTAACACAGTATGTTCTAAGGTTCCTTCAATTCTTAAAACCATACATTCTAAGATACCTTCTAGTGTATGATCTAATATCTCTCATAATCTTAAAACTGTATATACTAAGATATCTTCCAATCCTAACACTGCATGTTCTAAGGTTCTTTCTGACTCTAATATTCTCTTCCATAATCCCTTTCTGAACTAACATACTATACTCTATGTTCTAATTTTAAAGTTCTCACTAGCTTTGGTAATCTATATCATAACGTGCCTGGAAAATTCTACGTCCTGGTTTTTCATTCTACATTATAATGTGCCTTGTTTCCTTCTATTCATTCACTTCCTTTGTTTCTAAGTTGTCTCATTTTCTTGACAACTTTTAAACCTAATTACCTCCATGCCAATCATAGTGCATGAGTGGCATATCTTTGCCTGATTACATCCATCCACCTTTTGAAGTGAAGTTTTAAAATATTTACCATTAAAAAGTTTTCCTGAATAGGATAAAGCAATCAGAATTTGCTCATATCCCTAATGTCAATGAGGGTTTTTCTGAACTGATGAATATTTTTTCTTTCCCTGAACAATCTGGAGAGATTTCAGAGATGAGCCACAGAGATATTCATTGAAAAAGGAAAAGAGGTACTCTACAAAAAGATTTAAGGAATAAGTCTGCCTAAGTTAGAGAAAAGGGGGTTGGGAGTGACTTGTTGGAGGTGCAAGTATTTTCAGGATTTTTTGTGAAATGAAGGGCATTGAAAAGGTGGAGATTGTCCAGAAGAGAGTGAAAAGCTTTGAGGCCACGTAATACAAGAAGTGCCTGGAAGAACTCAGGGTGATTAACCTGCACTAAGAGAAGATGTGCTGGGGGACCGAGGATGCTATGGAATATATTCAAGTTTTGGAAAGCGGTAGATATTCTGCTAGACTTGGCTGGAAAGAGCTGTCAACAATAGGGAAGAGAAAGAAAAGAAGCACTTATTAAGTGCCTACTATGTGTCAGGCAGGCACTGTGCTAAGTACTTTTCAAATATTATCTCATTTGATCCTCATTAAAACCCTGAGAGGTAGAGATTGTTACCATTCCTATTTAATAGTTGAGAAGACAAGTTAAATGACTTGCCCAGGGTTACACAGCTAGTAAATGTCTAGGCTGTATTTGAACTCAGGTCTTCATGACTCTGGGCCCAGTGCTCTATCCACTGCGCCCTCTAAGTGCCACTAGGATAGAAATGGGTAGAAGTTGCAGAGAAAGATGTAAATGAAATTATTCCAACAATTAGTGCTGTCTACCAGGGGCATAGGCTGCCTTAGAAGGCTCCCCCTTGAGAGAGGTTTCAGACCAAGACTAGGTGACCACTTGTCAGGTGTGCTGAAGAGACTTCTGCTCTGGAGTGGACAAGATGGCCTTTGAGGTCCTTCCAAGGTCCAAATTTATGGTGTCTGACTCCTAGTCCTGAAATTACATGTTCCAAGGATGAAGGAAAAGAAGATAATTAGATATCCTGGGCATGGATTAAAGGGTATGTCATTAAGGTTGTTATATGCCAGCTGTCAAAAGGATGTTCCAGTTGTCCCAGCCCTGAGCCCTGACACACCTTACCCAGAACCATGTTCTCCATGTCAGGTTATCTCTGCCTCTGCAGAATTCAACCCCGCCATCAAGATACAATCAAATCAAAAATGCCCAAAGGATTTGTTTGTCTTTGGGGGAACTTTTTATAGAATTGATCGAATCTAACTCAGAATGCAGGCTGCACACACAAAATTACTTTGCTTTTTCATTTTTTCCTACTGCTGTAATTGGAGCACTCAGTGTGCCAGATCAACTCTGGGAACAGTCCCCCCTTGGCTCAAGAACAGTGCCCCCAGTTCCATGAATTTCGTTGTAGGGGCTTTTTATGTAGTGGTTGTAACCCACGGCATTCTGGGTCACTGAACGGGGTCCATGGTAGGCCTGATAGCATCCCAAGAAGCTACAAGTTTTAGAAAGTCCTAGAGGATTATTATAATCACAGCTCCCAGTTTTATAAAAAGCTGCAACAGGTTTGCATATCACTTAGATATGATAACGTACTTGTACTTCATGACACTCTTAGGAGGTAAGCACCATTTCTATCCACGTTTTGAAGATCAGGACACTGACCTTCAAAGAGGTGAAGTCTCAAAGCCAATGAGGTGGGATTTGAATCAAAGGCAATTTCATTCCTTCCAAACCAGACCTCAAGAAACCCTGCCCAGGAGAGACTAACCCACTCAGTACTTGGACTTGCAGCCCTGCCAGAGTTCCCAGCCTAGCTAGCATGTGATCCCTTAAACACCAGGACAATAAGCTAAAGCTTTTACAAGAATGATTTCTGAATGAGCACTGAAGTCAATGACTATAAGAGAAGTCTGAGCAAGGGTAAATTATTATAGGCTTAGGTGGTCAAGGAAGGCTCCCTGAAGGAGGTGGCATTGACCAAGCTAGAATGTCCAAGATTCTAAGAAATTAAATGGCTCATCTAAAGTCCTGACTCAGGTGAAAGGACTTGGACTCTATCATCCTAAATACAAAATAATATTTGGTGTTTCTAGGGTGCCTATGGGGCAGGTAGGTGGTTCAGTAGAAAGAGTGCCAGACCTAGGCTTAGCTTGCTTAGGAAGATATTTCTGACACCAAGCCTAAAATAGCCTCTTTGTTCCCTGCTCCAAACCATGTGCCTCTGAGACCAGTCTTGGAGTCAGGAAGAACTGAGTTCAAATTTAACCACTGATACTCAGTAGCTGGGAGACTCTGGGCAAGATGCTTAATCTCTGCCTCAGTTTCCTCATCTGTAAAGTGGGGATAACAACAGTACCTATCTCTCAGGGTTGTTGTGACCATCAAATGAGATGATAGCTGTCAAATGCTTGGCACAGTGCTTGGGCCAGAGG
Organism: Phalanger gymnotis; assembly: GCA_028646595.1. Taxonomy (NCBI): domain Eukaryota; kingdom Metazoa; phylum Chordata; class Mammalia; order Diprotodontia; family Phalangeridae; genus Phalanger; species Phalanger gymnotis. Next base: position 317,764,455 of record CM053626.1, read on the forward strand.
AGGTGCTATATAAATGTGAGCTATTATTATTGTCATCACTATGGCTGTTAGCAAGCAAAAGAAATTCGATCCCTTTTCAACACGACAGCCTTCCAAATATTTGAACAAGGCTAGCCTTCTCTCCTGAGTCTCTAATGCAGCTAAATGTTCCTGGTTCTTAAAACCCATTCTCAGATCACAGAAGAATCAGTCTCCTGGCTGTTGTCCTCTGCCCGCTCTCCAACTCATGATGGGTTCTGAGAGCAGGACCCTGGATTCCAGATGTCACCTGACCATGGACAGGCCCTGGGAACTCAGCTCCTTTGACTCCCAAGTCTGAGTCTTTCCCATTATACCACATGCCTTCCTTCCTATCATATAAGCCCCAAATGCAGAAAGACACCTGCATTAAATTAATGTGTGACTTTCTTTTGTGAAGTTGCTTTCTTACTAATAATTGCAACCAGAGGATCCTAGAATCACAGGTTTCGAGTCAGAAGGGACCTAAGAGATTATTTGGTCCAGCTTTCTCAGGAAACTGAGGTCCAGAGTGGTTAGATAATGAATAATAGGAATACATCTACATAGCATTTATTATGTTTCAGGCACTTTGCTAAGGATTTTACAATTATTTTATCATTTGATTCACATATTACATATCATTCACAACAACTCTGGGAAATACATGCTATTAATATCCTCATTTTACAGATAAATAAACAGAGGCAGGTAAAGGTTAAGTGACTTGCTCAAGGTCACACAGATAGTAATAACGGTGACAATAATAAATTATATCCCCTGACTCCAAATCCAGTGATATTTCTTCTACACTGCACAAAACAGGAGCTGAGAGAAGCACCAGTAAAACCCTGTGGTTCGTATCTCCAAAAAATCCCCATCTAGGTTGAATAAAAGCTAAAAGATTTTATGCTAGTGATTTTTGGAGGAAAAACTAAGTAGTGGCAATCTCTGAGTAGATGTTATTAATATGGCCTTTTCATTTGAAAAGCATATCTTTCCCTTCTTTTCAGATTCTTTATTTATTTCCCGGGAAGGACTTCAAAGCACATGGTGCGGATTTAGCCACAGAATCGATGATTTCAGCATTTCAGCTGACAAAGGGGATTACAACGGCACATCTGGAATGAGGGACCATGGACAGATGAAAGTAAGAAATTGCCTGGATGAGGTCACCCCACCGAAGGGGAAATTACTTGTATGGCAAATGATCTGGTATTAACCTCAACAAAGCCTGAGAAAGAAGTCCTGGGCTAGAAAGAAATTCAAGGGGATTCTGGGATGATGTGACCTATAAGCAGAGAAAGTTAAATTAGATCTTCTCTGGAAGTTTCTTTCTAGTATTAAAGGAAAAAAAAAATCTCTTCTTTGAATTTAAGCTGTAGGACTTAGAGTAAATCACTATTGGGCCATTGTAGAATAACATGACCAAGAGACCTCAGAGGAGGGTTTTGTTAATTCTCTTCTCAATACACTAACAAGGCCTTATTAAGCATTTATGGTGTGTATCAAACACCATGCTAAGTGGTGGGGATTTAAAACAAAAAGAAAAACAATCTCTACCCTCAGACAACTGCCATTCTAATTTGGGAGATGATATATAAGTGATGAGCAGCTAGGTGGTACAGCAGAAAGAACGCCAAGCCCAGACTCAGGAAGACCTGAATTCAAATCCAGCCTCAGACACTTATTAGCTGTGTGATCATGGGCAAGTCACTTAACCCTGTTTGCCTCAGTTGCCTTATCTGTAAAATGGGATAGAGAAGGAACTGCAAACCACTCCAATATCTCTGCCAAGAAAACCCAAAACTGGGCCATGAAGAATCAGACATGACCGAAAATGACTGAACAACAAAATATAAATAGCTAAGTGTCTTCCAGATACTAGGAGAGTAGATGGCCTTAGACAAGAAGACACTAACAGCCAGGGGGAATGGGGATCGGCTCCTGCCAAAGGGGATGTTTGGGTTGAGCAAGGTTTCTAAGAGGTGGAAGCAAGAGAAGAGAGCATCACAGGCATGTGAGGGAAGTAACAGCAAAGAGGCCAATTACTGAACCATAGAGTTTACAAAGGGAAGTAATGGGTAAACAAATTGGGAAGGTAGGAAAGAGCCAGGTTGAGAAGAACTTTCCATGCCAAATAAGAACATATATGTGGTTTCAGACATAATAAGAAGTCACTGGAATTTACTGAGCTGGGGAGTAACATGGGTCAAATCTGACTCCACAAGAACCTGGATAACCATTGGTTGCAGCTGTTACCTCCCATTCAGGGGCTTCCCTGACCTCCTAGCCAATTGATTGAAAGTTGTTCTCTGACTGATCTCTAGGGTCAAGAGGGAAAATTATCATGGATTATACTGAGGTGTAAAAGGACATGGGCAAAGGAAAATGTCACAACCATATCAAAGGTGGTTAAGGGGGACAGTGGGGTGTAGTTCCATTTCTCAGTACAATCGGGAAGAAATTCAGAAAAGCTTCCCCTTATCCAAGTATGAAAGACACAACAGTTGGCACTCCATGTCTATGATCTCACTTCATCAGCCAAACAACCCAATGAAGAAGGGACTTCATTTATAAGTATCACCCCATTTTGCAGATAAGATAATTAAAGCTCAAAGATGTTAAGTGATTTGTCCATGGCTACATGGTTAATAATAATCAGAGATGTAATTCCTGTTGAATCAAGGACAAGCATCCTCGTAACAACTTCCTTGCATGGCTATCGCAATCACAGGTCAATATAATACCCCCTCAATAGAATCACACAATTCAGGAAGTAGAAGTGACTTTACTTGTCATGTAGGGAAACCCATAGACAAAAGGCATCTCCATTATAGTGGAGTCTGGGGCTATGTAGACTATAGCAATCTGCTTGAAGACCTGCCATGGAGGAGGCGCCCACCACCTACAGAGGCAGTCTGTTCCATTATGGGACACTCATTGTGATGTTTTCCTGACATCAAACTTAACTTGGTCTCTTTGTGACCTTCTCCCATTGATCCTGGCTCTGACTTCTGAGAAGAACCAGAATGAATCTCATCCCAATCTCTCCTCCACAGATAGGGATTATCTTCCCTCTGAGCCTTCTCTTATGTAGCCTAAACATCCCCAGTTCCTTCACTAGATCCCCGAATGTCACGGGCCAGGGCTTTTCACCATTCTGGTTGCCCTTGTCTGTACATTCCAGCTTGCCTTTATTAACCTTCAGTGCCCAGAATTGAGCCCCACATTTCCAGTGAGATCTAAGGAGGGCAGAGGAGAATGGGATTATCACCTGCCTGGAAACCACATCATTCTTTTATTATTATTATTTAATATATTTAGTTTTCAGCGTTGCTTTTCACAGGAGTTTGAATTACAAATTTTCTCCCCATTTCTACCCTCCCCGCCACTCCAAGATGGCATGTATTCTAGTTGTCCTGTTCCCCAGTCAGCCCTCCCTTCTGTCACCCCACTCCCCTCTCATCCCCTTTTCCCTTTCTTTCTTGTAGGGCAAGATAAATTTCTATGCCCCATTGCCCGTGTATCTTATTTTCTAGTTGCATGCAAAAACTTTTTTGTTTTTGTTTTTCAACATCCATTTTTTGAACATCTATTTTTTAAAACTTTGAATTCCAAATTCTCTCCTCTCTTCCTTTCCCACACACCCTCCCTAAGAAGTCAAGCAATTCAAAATGGGCCACATGCGTATCATTATGTATAACCCTTCCACAATACTCATGTCATGAAAGACTAACTATATTTTGCTTCTTCCTAACCTATCCCCCTTTATTGAATTTTCTCCCTTGGCCCTGTCTCTTTTTGAAAGTGTTTGTT
>CM053626.1:317768770-317817822 GCA_028646595.1 Phalanger gymnotis
TAACCTGCTCTGTTGTCCTTGGTGTTTGTGGGTTGAGAAGTCTGGTAACTGCCGCAGCTCACTGATTCAGGGAGCTAGGGCACGCTCCGCTAGGCTCCGAGTCTGGTGGGTCCGTGCCGCCCATGCTGGGCTCTGCTCCACTCAGATCCGCTCCCCTCTGCTCCCAGCTCCATGAGGGATAGACTTTACCCAGAGACCATCCAGGCTGTCCTGGGTGCTATTTTGTGGGTTCTGCAGTTCTAGAATTGGTTCAGAGCCATTTTTTATAGGTTTTTGGAGGGACTGGGTGGGGAGCTCACGTGAGTCCCTGCTTTCTAGCTGCCACCCCCCCAAAACCACATCATTCTTACTGCAGCCCAAAGTTACACTTACATTTTTGGCTCCTATATTATGCTTCTGAATCATGGTAAGCTCACACCTCATTTTTTCCAAAACAATGGCTGTCTAACCACACTTCCCCCATCTGAAGTTAACATTTTTATATCCAAAGGCAAGACTTTACATTGATGTCTTTTCTATTCCATCTAGTCTCCCGAGATCCTTTTGGATCCAGACTGTCATCTAACACGCCGGTGGTCCCTTACAGTTTTATGTCATCTTCAGACCTACAGAGCCTCTTCACTTTATCAATGTCCAAGTCAATAACAGAATGTTAAAAAGTATAGGGCCAAGTACAGCTTCCCCTAAGAACCAGGTATTGAGGACATGGTAGATGGGGCCATGCATACCTGATCTCATTTCCAAAATTCTTTCTAAGAATGTATATTAAAGAAAAAAAAAGGTCAATAGGAAAAAATGAAGTAGAAATAAAATGAAAAACATGGTGTAGTAGAAAGAGGAACCAAAAAGCCAATGTCTGCTTCTGCCTCCATCATTAACTGGCTGTGCAATCTCAGGCAAGCCCCTGTATGGAAAATGGCAGCAGCAGCCAATGAGAATCTGATACTTTATGAATCTGAAGAAGGAAAATAGAGATCACAGAGGCAAATAATCGGCAAACATTACTAAGGATCATGGAGTTTGAAGTGGAAGGGACCTCAGAGGTCAGTTAGTTCCACCCCATATTTTACACAGAAGGAAACTGACACCCAAAGAGGGATCATGTTTAGAAGTAGAAGAGACTTAAGAGTCCAGTCTCTTGAATCAATAAATAAATCAACAAGCATTTAATAAGCACCTACTATTTTTCAAACAATAGAATGAAATAGTCCCTGTTTCCAAACAGATTTTGTTGGAACAGAGGAGACATGGGCACAGTATATGTGTCTGTGTATACACATGTATAGATACATACATATATATACACACACATACACACCCACACCCACACCCACACCCACACACCGTATACACACACATTTGAATGAAATAGTTTGGGAGAGAGGGTAATACTACTTTGGGGAATCAGAGAAGGCTTTGCACAGATGGTGATGCTTCAAAAGAAGAGAAGAATTATCTGAAATTGAGGTGAAGGAGTATGTTACAGGCAATAAAGATGGCAAGTGGAAAGGCATAATGATGGCCAATAAACTGCCCTGTGTGAGAAACAGAGGGAAGGCCAATGTGGTTGGATCCCAGAGTGCTTATGAGAAGGAGAGTAAAAAAGATAGGTAGGATTTTGGTTGTGAAGAGCTTTGAAAGCAAAATAAATGAATTTCTATTTTGTCTTCGATGTAATGGGGAGCCACTGGAGTTTACTGAGCAATGGAGTGACACAATTTGATCTCTATTTAAGGAAAATCTCTTGAGTGACTGTATGAAGAATACAAATTGAGATGAAGAAGCTGAGGCCCAGACGGGTGTCTGCCTGCGCTAGGTCATACAGGTAGGGGATGGCATAGACAGAATTCAAAGCCAAGACCTTTGACTCCCAAAACTACACAGCTTTCCAGAATACCATGCTTTCCCCAGTCATGAATCACTTTGTAGAGAAATTTCCCAATTTAAATGAAGGATCTAAGGATAATATAATCTCATGCAACATGTCATCACAGTTTTGAAGTGATGGGCTATTCAGCACTACACAGCATCTTGTACACTGCTGATTCATGGGTGCTGGGATAAGCTCTCTGAGCCAAGCGATCAAGTGTCTTCTCCCACACTAATTGACCCTTCGGTTTATAACTGTTGTTCCTTAGAACCCAGACTATCAACACTTAGTGTAACAATGCCTTGCCCTTTGAAAATTCATTGACCGCTATCCCTCACTAAAAAGATATTAAAGGTGAATCCTTCCATTCTTCCCACCATCTTATTCATTGTTGGTTCTAGGCAACTGCTGGCACCTTAGGAAGGAAGGGCAGAGACAATGGCCACTAAGGGTCAACTAAGAGTCAAGTTGTACAGCCACTAATGAGAAATGCTAGGGTGAAGGGTGACCTGTTGGAGCCCAGGACGCTATGACCAATAAAGAGGTCAGGTCAAGATAATGGGGCAGAGGGGAAGCGCATAGCTTGTGGGAAAATGCAGAGGTCAGGAATGAGGTCCGTCGACTGTGGGGGAGTGCAATGAAGGAGTAGTGAGTGCATTTGTAGTGAGCCAGGTAAGTGATGAGAAAGATGTCAAATGGACCAGGAAACATTCACAAGCGTACGGCGACAGGAAATTTCCTGGTTATTCCGGCAAAGACCTCAGAACAAACTCTCAGACGTGAGGACGAATGGAGATACACGAACTTCAGCATTTACAAATTCTTGGTCGAACCTCCAGCACAAGATCCAAGCGTGTGGATATCACCTCACCCTCCAGCCACACAAAGATGCCCAGAGACAAGCCAAGGCCCAGCAGGACCTCCGCATGCCTGAGGCCGTGATGGACCAGATCGCTACCTCTGGACCAGAGTTCCAGGCACTAAACCAAGAAGGAACTTACAAGTTCAGTCCATTAGTTAATCAACTAGAATTTATTAGGGGTCTGATTCATGCCAGGTACCAAGAACACAAGGACAATAATGTCATAATCCCTGCCAGGAACTGGCTAACCTTCCACTGTACTTCCAACACAGACGGAAGAATAAGAGGTCAACGATGGGATGTAGTGGTCTGGAAGGTTCTGGGGCACATAATAGGTTTTCCATTTTACTACTTCTTCATAGCAAACTGGCCAAGTTGTTTCCCAAGCTTGGCTTTCCATTTCTCATCCCTCTGCCTTTTTACTGATTGACCTTCCCTCATACCTGATGTTTATTCCCTCTTAGAATCCTTGGCTTCCTTCAAGGATCATTTCCAGCTCTTGGCATCCTTCTTGGCCCAGATGACCTTGCATCCCACTGCTGGCTCACATAAAAGTATGCACAGTGGGACAATTTACAAATGATATCATGACAAGACAGAACACTTAGTCCTTAAACACTTAACAACCCTGCCTGGGCCCCGTCATCCATCCTGCAGAGGGTACACAGCTAGAGCCAACACTCACTGCTCTCTGGAGATGCCAAGTTTACTGGAGCCCTCTCAGCCTCCCTCTTCTGTTGTGCACTGTAATAAAGCCCAAGGCACAGCGTGATGGGAGTTGTCAAGTCTTGAAATGAATAATAAGATGTCTTCAGAGTGAAGCATAGAAAAGAGACATGCTAAAAATACCTCCGATGCGGATTGCATCTGGGAAGCCAAAGAATGCATCCCCATTAGACAGTTTGCTTTAATTGCTTTGGAACAAAACCCCAGGCAGAATCAAAGACCTCAAATGGTAACTGCACCTGCTCACAGGTAAACAAAGGAAAGGAAACACACGCAGCACTTAATTCAGCTCCCTTACCTCCTCCTCAGTAAGCGAAATCCTATATCAGGAACCTCAAAGAGCTACAACTTTATGGAGAAACAATGGAAATGCTCAGAAGAGCTCAGCCAATGGGCAGACTTCTCTGCTATGCCCTTGTCATCCCCCATTTTACTTTCAAAGTAGTCTCTTTTTATCCTGATCTGATGACTGGCTACACAGAATCCTTGGCTTCCTTCCAGGATCCTCGTGTAGTGGGAAAAAAAGTCAACCTCAGAGTCAGGAAGACATGAGTTCAAGTGTTACCTGTAACACCTACTGATGGTGTGACCCTGGATGAGCCATTTTGCCTCTTCAGAACTCAGTCAACTCTTCAAAGCTATACATTTCAGAGAAGTTGTTGACCCATATTGGTAAAGGGACTCTCCACACATGCAATTCCCTGTACCAATAAATTAATAGATTCAAAATCAATTACAATATTGATAGTAGCCTACATTTAAATATATCACATGTATTAATATATTTGTATTAACTGAGTTGACAAAACACTTTCACATGTCAGTCTTGAGTTAGTTAGCCAACATACATTTATTAATTACCTACTATGTGTAAAGTGCTGGGAATACAAGGAAAGTAAAACAACAACAACACATTTTCAGTACTCAAAGGAGTTTACAATCTAATGAAGGAGAAAGCATGCAAATAATGGTGTATAAACAAGCTGCAAAATGCTAATTCAAGATGATCAGAGGGAAGGCACTAGCACTCAGTGGGACTAGAAAGCCATCTTGTAGAAGGTGGGGTTTTACCTGGGACTGGAAGCTAGAGAAGCCAGGATGGGGAGTTGAAGAAGGAGAGCACCAAAGTAAAGATACTTGGAGTGGGGAGAAGTTGGAGCCCAATAGTAATTTAGACAAAGGGCTAGGGCAAGACATTGCTAACTTCATTTTAAATATGAGATAACTTCAAGAGGAAAAGGGCTTTTTAATGCAAAAATTCATGTATGGATGACAGAAGAAGAAATATCATTTAAATTATTGTGTCCTACATGTGGCACAGACTGTAAGTGCTACAAGCAGTTAGAAAAAAGAGATTATTGTGAGTTGGAGCTCGCAGAGAAGGCCCCATAGTGTTGAGACTTAACTTTGGATGTTATGTAGGATAGTGGTCACATAGAAAGTATCAGAGATACTATCCAAACTCACATTTTTTGTTGGTTTGAATTTCACATCTAGCAGTCTACCTGTTAAGCCATACTGCTTTCAAATGTCATCGACTTAAAGGAAGATATAGATAAGGAGAGATAAGAAGGGGGCTTGAATGAAGGGATAAGGAGACAGAGAGTGAAATAAGAGGGACCAAAGAAGTATCACATATCAAAGGTGGAAGAGACCTCAAAACACCGAATATTAGCAAGACAGGGAGGATCATGGGATGACAGCTGGAATGGCCCTTGGGGGTCGTCTACCCACATTCTTCATTTTACAGGTGAGGACCAGAGGTGAAAAGACTTGTCCAAAGGAACAGCCTTTTTTTCGGTAACAAAACTTAGATTAGAAACCTAATGCCCTCGCAGGAGAAAAAAAAAAAGTAAATGAATAAAACAAGTCAACTATCAAAAAGCCCCACCAAATCCCAGAAAAGGCCAGAGAAGAAAACATTCTGTTCACCCAAAATAGCTCCACTTAACACAACAAATCCATGCACCCAACCCACAGAACACCTGGATGCATTGGGTTCCATGCCCTTGTCTGCAATCCCACCCCGCCCACTGCTCTTTCACTCCTTGGGTAGCTCTCATCCCAGGAGATGCTTTCTTCTGTGCCCAAAATAAAGCTCTGCAAGTCCAACAATAGATGTCCCAGTTTGCCAATAAATATTTAAAATCCTCATTCCAAAGTGATTCTTAAAGAAATATCAGGCCTTGTTGAAGAAAGCATCTCGGATTTTTTTTTCCCTTGGAAAGTTCTGCCCAATTGGTTTCTACAGATTTCATTTTTTGTTCAATATAATTCAATCACACATTTATTAAGCAACTGTATTCAAGGCCCTACCACTGGGTGTTGGGGATAATGAGACTAGAAGGAAACAGTTTCTGACTACAAAGAGCTTACATTCAAAAAGGGAAAACCACGAATACACAGTTAAGTAAATTTAAGTGATTGGAAGGAGAGAATACTAGCAACTGAGAGAATCAATCATTATTAATGATTATTAAATAATAATATAAATATAAGTAATAATATTAATATATCGCTTTGCAAAGAATCTTACAAATATCATCTCATTTAGTCCTCAGAACCCCATGGGGTAGATGCTATGATTATTCCTATTTTACAGATAAAGAAACTGAGGCAAACAAAAGTTAAGTCACTTGCCCAGGGTCATACAACTAGTAAGTGTTTGAAGCAGGATCCAAACAAATGTCTTCCTGACACCAAGTCCAGAAATCTCCATCTACTATGTCACCTAGCTGACTATAGAAGAATTTCCTGTAGATGATAAGACCTGAGTTCAGCCTTGAAAGAAGTGAAAGCTTGTAAAAAGCAGAGGTGAGTAAGGAGAGCATACTAGGCATTAGGCCTAGCACACTCAAAGCAATAAGGGAAAGAGAGAGAATCTTGAGTTCAGGGCCCAGTAAGTGGCTTGGGATTCTCAACTCGTCCAGAACAGAACTCCTCATCTTCCTGCTCCAACCATATCCTCAGCCCCTCACTCAATCTTACCTCCCATATTCAATCACTCTCCATGGTGCTGATTCTCTCTCTACAGCATCTCCCTCGGATACCAAGTTTGGCTGCACTCCCACAGCCACCCCCAATTCACGTCCTCATCACCTATGCCCTGGATCATTGCAATAGCCTCCTAATTGGTCTCCGATGTCTCTCCTGCTCCAATCCATTCTCAAATTAGTCAACAAAATGACTGTCTGACTATGTTACTCCCTGCTCAATAAATTCAGACAGCTCCTTATTGCCTCTTGAATCAAATGCACTCCTTTTTCAGCATTTAAAGGCCCATGCAGTTTGGCTCCAAATCGCCTTTAGAGCCCTTCATCACCCCAGAGTCCTGCCAAACAGGCCTTATAGCTGGTCCTTCCAAAGTCATTCCATCTATTGTCTCCACACTGTTGCATAGTTGCTCATGCCTAAAACATATTTCATCCTCACCTCCACCTCTTCAAATCCATAGCTTCTTTCAAGGCTCAGTTCATTGGTCACCTTCTATGGAGGCTTTCTCTAGTTGCCTGGTTGCTAGCTCCTTCCTCAAATTCTTTTCTATTTGTTTTGTATAGATGTTGTATTTCTCTGTATGCATGGTGTCATCTCTCTGTACACTACAAGCTTCATGAGAGCAGGGGCTATTTTCTTTTTTCCTGTACCATCTATACATGCAGATAGAAATTCCTGTTGAAATGGTTTGAAATAAATTGAATTGAACATGAAAAAGGAAGGGAAAAATAATATACTTTATAGTCATGTCTTATTTTTCATAGGTTGAATTATTTGTTGCAATGAAAGTTCCTTTTTGGTTCCAAGATGCTAATTCAGGGTATGAGTGGCAGATGTGGTGCATGAATCAATCAATCAAAATTTATTAAGTGCCTATAAATGCAAAGTCCTAAGGTAGGCAGTGTGAGGAATGCAAAGGAGTTGAAGGCATTTCTCTCCAACAGCATGCCATCTTATAATGTTTATAATTAAGACCTATAATTTATCATTTAAGCTTATAATGCTTGTGGAGACAAAACATAAAAAAGTTAAACAAGGATATGTGAATACTCAAAGGATTTGTGATTTCAGCAGCATGAGAGAAACTCCTGGTAGGGGGAGTCTCTCCACTAAAGCACAGAGCATCCTATCGCTTAGTAGGTAAGTCTTAGATCATTGCTTCAGGCATAAAGATTTAGTGACTTGGCGAGGGTCCCAGAGCTAGTATCAGAGACGGACATTGAATGCGGCTTTTCTTTATTCCAAATGATGAAGCAAGACAATAATATTGGAGATCATTAAATCACAGATTCTCATTGTTGGAAAGGACCTCAGAAGGCCCCTATCAGAAGCATGAATCCCCCTGACAAGTGGTTATTCAGTTTTCCTCTGAAAACTTCCAGTAATGGGGAACTCACTACCCAAGAAGGAAGCATATTTCACTGTGGGATGCCTGCCTGTTGGAACATTCTTTCCTTATATTCAATTAAAATTGGCCTCACTACGATTTTCTCTTTTGTCTCTAGTTCTGCCCTCTGGGGTCAAGCTGAACACGGCTGATCTCTCTTCTGGTATGTTCAGCTTTCAGATATGTCACTGTCTTGCTGCCTAGAGTTTTCTCATCTCCGGGTTACATTCTCCTAATTCCTTTGCCTCATGAGTTTAGAGAAGGTCAAAATGACTGAATGGCTTAGCAACTCAGGAAAAATTCACATTGGAGGCAGGCCCTACTCAAGTCTCGAATAATGTCTGGGAGGTAGGTGAAGAGGAGATGAGGAACATATGAAAGGTGGGGGATCCTGGGGGAAAAAAGAGCATCACAGAATCCCAGGGTCTGAAGGTAACCCAGATATCACTTAGTGTGATTCATTCCTCAACAGATGTCCCCAGTACCATGTCTCATGAATGTTCACTCAGCCTCAAACAGAATACCACAATGGAGGGAAGCTTACTACCTCATAAAGAGACCAAATCTGCTTTTAGGAGAATCTAGGTAGGCATTTATTAAGCACTTATGTGCCAGGGAGATTGTACAGTGAATACAGTGGTGGGTCTGGAGTCAGGAATACTCATCTCCCTAAGTTCAAATCTGGCCTCAGAAACTTATGAGTTATGTGACCTTGGGCAAGTCATTTCACCCTGTCTGCCTCAGTTTCTTCATCTGTAAAATGAGATGGAAAAGGAAATGGCAAACCACTCTAATATTTCTGCCAAGAAAAATGGGGTCACAGAGAGTCGGATACAACTGCAAAATGACTGAATGACAACAAAATATGCCAGGAATTTAGTTAAGTCCTGGCAATACAAAGCAAAAACAAAACACAAAAATAGTCCTTGAAGAATTTCTTGGCATTGACCAGAGTTAATATAGTATCTGGAACTCTGGGCTTGGAGTCAGAAAGACTGGAGGTAGAATCCTATCCCAAACACTAAGGACTTTGTATGATGCCAGGCAAGTGACTGAAGCTCCCTGGGTCTGTTTTCTTATCTCTAAAATGAGGGTTTGGGCTAGAAGGCCTTTAGGTCCCCTGCCAGCTCGAACTTTATGCTCGATGCAAATTCTATTTCTCCTAGAGAGCGACTGTTCATCCACGGGACCATCCTTTCAATTTTTGAAGCCATTATATCAGTCACTGAAATGACTAAGCATTTCCTTAGTAAGTAAGCATTTGGGAAGTGTTTCCTATTGGGTAGACACTGTGTTAAGATCTAGGGATTCAAAGAAGGGCAAAAACCCAGCCTCAAAAAGCTTGTTTTTTAATTAGAGAGAAAACATGTATATAACATACGACACATGTATATATATATATACAATGTGTATACATGTATAGTATATGTACGTGTACATATAAATTAGGTGTTTATATATGTTGCTGTTGTTCAGTCATTTCAGTCATGTCAGAATCTTTGTCACCCTTTTGGAATTTTCATGGCCAAGATACTAGAGTGGTTTGCCATTTCCTTCTCCAGCTCATTTTACACATGAGGAAACTGATGCAAACAAGGCTTGCCCAGGGACACACACCTAGTGTATGTCTGAGACTATATTTGAGCTCAGGTCTTCCTGATTCCAGGCCTAGGGCTCTATCCACTGTACCAAGTAGCTGCCACTACAGTCTCTCTACATACAGTATATATAGACTATGGAAAGAAATAACTACACATGTTTGTGTGTACAGATATGCATATACACACACATACAGTGTGAGTGAAATGGCCTCCAATAGGTATTAGCCTAAATCTCTTCTTTAACATAAAAATGCCCAGTTTATTTCAAGTGAACGTCACATAGCATAGTCCCAAGACCTCTCGTCCTACTGGATTCTCCTTACCTAATGCTCTCCAGATAATCTACCACTTTCCTAAAATGAAGTGCCCAGATGTGGGTTGGCCAGAGCAGAGTTTAGCGTCCCTGACACCTACATGTCAATACTACAATGGCATCCATTGGTCCAGATCACAATGCATCGATGCCTACTTATGCCAAGTCTTATTTTTTTACCCATGCCCTTCTATTACCTGCTTCAGAGGACCCACATAACATATTGTCTTTCCTCTTAGTTTTCCTATTTTCTTAAAAGTCAGACATAGGCTATCTACGGCATCGTCCTAATTTACTAATCTTTCATAATATGGTTAAAAATAAAACTCAGTGAATCTAGAATGATTTACTCTTGCAGTCATGCTGGACTTTAGCAACCAAGGTTTCTCTATCTAAATGATCCTAAACCATCTCTTTAAGGATCAGTACTATTCAGGTATTTTCTAGGCACAGAATAGTGAGCCCAAGGCTTGGCTGGGTTTATGAAGAGAAAACGAGGCAAGAAATAAGGTTGGGCAAAGCTAGTTTGGGGGCCAGGTGACAAAGGGCTTTGAGAACCAGGTTGAAGAGTTTGCAATTTCCTGTAGTAGGCAAAGCACCATCTGTGGATTAGTGAGTATGGACGCTGATATTATACATCTGAAAGGGAGGATTATAGGGTATCTCAGAAAGAAAATGCTATTTCATAACATTTAATGCTTAGTTCCATAGCACTTAAGCATGTGCACAAACTATAGCCCAGGAGTATCCTTTATAAGAATAATGATGATGGTATGAGTTTTTCAATGGCGTGTCTTTGGCGGGCTTTTTATAAGATGGGTATAGCTAAACGTTCTCGACAATGCCGACACCGCGGGCCTCTCTCTGTAGGTTAACTTTCTAGCACAGCCTCCCCTTTTAGTGATGTAATTACACTGGTATTTGAAAAGCAGTAACAAATTAAAGGAGCTCAGTAACAAACTGCTACATTAATTAGTCAACCTTTGTTGAAAGGTAAACATCCAGTTGGATGTTTGAGTTCATAACGACTTCAGCCTCAACCCTCAATCTTGCACATTTACAAAAGCTCTGCTTCAGCTTTGGTTATGTGCAAACCGTCTTTGGGTCTAGCCCACAGCTATCTGAACCTGGTCCAAGAGGCAGTGGGAGGTCCCTCTGGCCCCTGAAATGAGACGCTGACATTTGGGTAGAAGAGTCTAAAGAAAGAGAAATGAAAAGGTAAGTGTTTGAGGCAGGAATGCAGACTCTGGCCCATCCAAATATTCAGTAACGTGTGGAGTACCTTGAAAAGAACCTTTCTCTTGCAATCAGACAATGTGGGTTTGACAACCAGCCCTGCCAACAGCCCAAGCTGTAAGACTATGGGCAAGTTTCATAGCAGGGGGTTAATAAATGTCAGCGCTAGAAGGGGATTGCATATGGCAGCCAAAAATGATATTCCCAAAACAGTCATTTTGCTCTTCTGCTTAAGGGGTTCTAGTAGCTACCTGCTGGCTCTACGTTCAAATGTAAGCCCCTCTGTTTGGCATTTAGAGCCTTTTACAAATCTACTTTCTACCAGACCATGCCTCAGGGGACATAACCCTTCCAGCTTAGGAAGGCTTCTCCTTGGATCTCCATTGTTCTAATTGTTGAGTGCTAAGTTATACCTGTGGTTCCACTATTAAGAAAGTCCTTGTATGGAAATTCTTTCCATTAACACAGGTTGGCAACTCTTCTGTAACTTACAATCTTAGAGAATTTGTCCGAGGGGTGGGTGGGTGGGAGGAGGTGGGGACTGAGAGGTTATTTCGTAGCTAGCAGTCTCTTTAAGATGTTTCAAAATTCTGTTTCAAAGATCATTTGATCCTCACTTCAACCCTATATGAAAAGTGTTTATTAATATCATCTCTATTTGACAAAGAAGAGAACTAAGGCTGGCAGAGGATAAGTGACCCAGCCAGCATATTTCTAAGGCAGGACTTAAACCTGGGTCATCCAGACACCAAGGTAGTCCCTTCATCCGCGACACTATGGTGTTTGCATCATCTCACTATTCAGGGCATCTCAAAAGTCTTGGTGTGGTTTTAAGCTCTTAAAGACTTTTGGGACACCTAGTATTAAACTATTATTATTCAGATGGATTTCAATCCATCTATGATCTGAGTGATTTATCCATTTCCTTCCATGATCCAGATTGAGCTCTACTATGCACACCCCTCTGATGCAACCCTCATTGGTATTCTGCCAAAAACTCGACACAGGGATCCATTTAACATGCTAGGGCCTTCCTCAATGAAGGGAGAAAGCTACCAACATGAAGAACAATAAAAATAACCAGATGAACGATAGGGAAAAGAGACAGAAATTGGTCTAAGTGTCTCCAAGATAAGGACACCGTCTATCCCCCCACCCCCAATCAAAGCAGGGTTGGTGCTTTGTCTGCCACTTACCCTCTTAGAGAGCTGTCCGGAGCAGAGATGCTGAACATGTGGTCCTGCATGTGGCCCTCAGCGTTCCTATGTGGTTTTCTAAGTCAATATGATGAGGCCCACAGGGGTCCTTAGGTATGGCCTAGTGGTTTGAGTTTGACATCAGAGCACTGAGTTATTATGATGTCCAGGGTAACACATCCACTCAGAATCAGAAGGGGACCACAGCTAATTTGATCAATGATATTAAGAGCCAGAATGCTCGTTCTGATCAAAGCTGATAACCAAGCTTAGCTTGGCTTCAAGCCAGCCTGAGTTCTTGAGAGTGGTGCTGAGCAGTCGTCTTCTAGGAATGTAGTCGGGACGACTATGCAATATTTTATATACATACACACACACACACACACAGATATACATATAAATGTATATACATATATGTATATATGTGTATATATGTCTATATATACACATATATACTGCCCTCTTCATTATGATAATGCATTGTAATGATTGCATTCTGTAAACACTGTAGAAAATTGACTGACAAGACACCAAATTTGCACTTCCATGAATAATTCCCATATTTTATTATTAAACGGCACTCACAGATTGAACACCAGGATTTAAAACAAACAAAAATCTATAATTACAGCATATGAATTTCTCTCCTTGCCAATGCCTGCTCAATTATTTTCATAAAGAAGGCTTTTATCCTGTACTCTTTTCAGAGCCCTTGTTGGGAACATGTGGGGTGGGGGAGGGCTGGTGACACCCTCAAATACCATATAGAGAAGTTGCAAAGTTCAAGGGATTCTCTTTCTCCTTTTCTAAGGAAAAAAAGGGGGGGGGTTTCATTTCATGAATAGTTCATTTATTCCTGTAAATGCTTTCCCTCTGCATATTCAAAAGGTGATTGATTCATATGAATAGAGAGCCCATAATACGCTTAGGGGCCCTTAGAATGTGTCCTATGAATAGTTTTCTGCCCAAGGCGGGATTTGAGGATTCCAAAACCAAGGGACTGAAATTGACAAAGGGCTGGATGGAAATTGGTCCAGTCAGCATCACTGAAACTCACTGACTGCTGGGAGAGCACTAAGCAAGCATCTCTCTGACCAACTTGTTTCATTCCAGTAAAGGGAGGCGGGGATGAATGGAAACCGAGATAGGAAGAGGGCACAGCTGGATAAAGAGATGGAGCTGTGGGTTGCTATTGGCCCTCAGGCTTCCAACAACCCCCCGCTGAGATTTTTCTCTGGCCTTGCTTTCCTGGGAAAGTAAACAAAATTTGGCTATTTTTAGAGGCTCTTCAGGCACAGACTAACACTGGCCCCCTGCTAGAGACCCACATTATGTACCAAATGAGCTGCGAAACTGAAATGAAGGAAAGATCAGTGGAAAAAGAAGAAATTGTGGCTTGAAAAATGTGTTGACTAGGAAGGCAAACAAACATTTCCTTTGAGAGCCATATAGAGATGATCCAATCAAAGATTTAGAACTGGAAGGGACCTTAGAAACCACAAAATCTAAACTCCTCGTTTTATAGATGACAAAATTGAAGCACAGAAAAATCAAATGATTTCCCCAGGGTCACACAGCCAGCAAGTGTCTAAGGTGGGATTGGAACTGAAATTCTTCTGACTTGAAACGTAATGCCTTATCCACCATCCTATGTTTGAGACCCAGGTCTATGATCTTCCCACTTGAGAAACCCTTTGGCTGATAAACTAGAAACAGATCCTTCCAAATACTAAAAATGCTATACTGGGATTTAGGGGGTGTGGCTCCTCATGCTGACTCTGTTGCAAATTTGCTGTGTAATATTGGGTGATCCATCGAACCACTCACTCCAAGCCTCAGTGTTCTTCTCTGTACTTTCACAACATTCCCCCTTCTTTCTTCTAACACTGACAAGCCCTGGTTCAGATTCTTATCACCTCACGCCTGGACTATCACAATAGCCACCAGTGGATCTGTGTGCTTCCAATCTCTCTCCTTTCCAGTCCATCCTCCACTCAAGCTGACAAGTGGATTTTCTCAAAGTGCAGGTCTGATCAGGTCATCCTCCCCCCCTACCCCTCCATCCCCCAATTTAATAAACTCCAAAAAAAAGAGAAAAAAATAAAAAAAATTAACTTCAGCAGTCCCTATCTCTTCCAGTGTAAACTATATAATCCAGTGTTTGGTGTTGAAGGCCTTTCATAAACTCTCCTACACCCTCCACCTTTTCAGGCTTCTTATACCTTACCTCCATGTCCTCTGTGATGTGCTGATACCAGCCTCCCTGCTGATTCTCACATAAGATAATCCATCTCTGACTCCAGGCTGTCCCCCCCATGGCTGGAACTCTCCCTCCTCCTCCTCTCTGCTTCCTGCTTTCCCTGGCTGTCTTCAGTCCTGGCTAATGTCCCACTTTTTGCAAGAAAGCTTTGATTGATCCCCCTTTATCTCAGAAGCTTCCCATTTCTGATAACCCCCAATTTATCCCAAATATTTTTGAACATGGTTGTTTGCATGTTCTCTCCCCCACTAGACTGTGCTCTCCTTGACATCAGAGAATGTCTTTTGCCTTTCTTTATATCCCTAGTCCTTAGCTCAGTGCCTGGCACATAGTAGGTACTTAATCAATCAATTAATTGTATAATTAGAGGGTTGAAGCAGATGGGATAGGAATCCTGTTTGGCATGAACACTCCTTGACCTTGGTCATCTGTCAGTCGAAGGCTAGGAGTTCCAAGTATTGTGATAAAAAAAGATCAGTGGTCTCAGAGGCAGGAGACATAATCTTCAATCCTCATTCTCTTACTTATTAGTTGAGTGATGCTGGGCATACCAGCTAATCTCTGTGTTTCCTTCCATCTGTCCTCTCCTCATTCTCTTCTTAGCTATCCAACTATCCTCTGTCTCCTTTGTGGGATCATCAGTCATTCCTGCCCCACGCCCAATGGGCTGACCCCCATGGCTCTGTCCTAGAGCTTGCTCTCTTTTCTAATGATACTTTGTCAGTGAGTTCCTTGGTTCCCATGTGTTCCATTTTCATGGCTATACAGAAGACTCCAGACTCCTATCTCTGACTCTCTTCTCTCTCCTGAGCTACAGTTCCCCCTCTGCCTCCCATCAGCCACCTCCACCTGGATGTTACAAAAGCCCGGGATCCTAAATTCAGAGCTAGGTCCTCTCATTCATCATCCTTATTCTACAAATGAGGAAACTGAGGCTTAGAGGAGTAAAGTAACTTGCCCAGAGTCACACTAATAGTAAGTATCAAAGACATGATATGAACCCAAGGCTTCCTGACTGCTAGTCCGGCATTGTATAGTACACAACTTTGACTCAGTGCCTAAATAAAGAACTCTGACTGATATGGAATTTACTTTGCCCCAAAACCCACTGTGGGGCAGCTAGGTGGTGCAGTGAAAGGCAGCTAGGGAGCACCAGTCCTAGTCAGGAGTTCCTAAGTTTAAATCTAGCCTCAGACATTTACTAGTTGTGTGACCCTGGGCAAGTCACAAAACCCCACCCTCTTTCAAACTTCCTCATTTCTCCCTAGAACACCACCATCCTTCTAATCACCCCATGCACAACCTCAAAGCCATCACTGTCCATCACACTCCTCTCTCCTCATACTGCTGTGTTCATCCTCCTTCCACATCATCCCTCAGAGCTATCCCCTCTTCTCGATGCAAATGGCAGCCAACCTAATAGCTCAGATTCTCATTATCTGGTTTTTCTTTCTTTTTACCATTTTGACAGCTCTTTCCATATGATTGGTTCCCTTCTTAATTATATGATTACTTTATGCACTGAATACATTGTCTGGAGAAGCAGATTTCCAGTAGGGCCCAGGACACACAAAAGGTTACAACCTCTACTTTCAGTCTCAGCTCAAGTCTCTCCTTTTCTAAGAGGTCTTTCCTCACTATCTAGGTATGAATTCCAGAAACTTCATATTTATTTTTGTATTGAGCTCTTCATATACATGGTATTTCTCAAAAATAGAACAGAATCCCCCCAAGGGCAGGGATTATGGTCTTTTTATTATTATATCTCCAGTGCATAACATAGTGCCTCAGACACATAATATATGACTGTTGAATTATTAAGTGGAATTGTACAAGGACCTCCAATTATGGGGAACTGATTACTTCTGAGGCAATACACTCTGCTTTGGGCCTGCTGTCATTGTTGGGGGGGTCTTTGCTTCTATCAAGTGGAAAGTTGACTCTTTGTGGATTCTACCCACTAGTTAGAGCTCATGAAGCCAAGAATAACAAGTGCAATCCCTTTTTCCCTATGGTCATTCTTCAGGTCTTTGAGAACAGGTGTCATCTTCCCCCATAAGAAGAGTACAGGGGACAATAAGTCACGTTTACATAGCTCACAGAAGTTTGCTAAGTGGTTTCTGCATAACGACTTTGTGAAGTAAGTAAAGTCTTATTATCCCATTTTCCAGACAAGGATACAAGCTATGAGAGCCACATGATATGAGTATTTGAGGCAGAATTCAAACTCATGTCTTTGGATTCCAAATTAAACACTATTGCCACTACAGCACCTTCTCTGTATCATATGCAGGGCATATCGTTGCATGTGACATGGGGTGTCACCCTCACTACATGGAGAGGCTTGACTGGTCACAACCTCCCTGTGCCA
Organism: Phalanger gymnotis; assembly: GCA_028646595.1. Classification (NCBI taxonomy): domain Eukaryota; kingdom Metazoa; phylum Chordata; class Mammalia; order Diprotodontia; family Phalangeridae; genus Phalanger; species Phalanger gymnotis. The sequence continues at coordinate 317,785,587 of CM053626.1, forward strand.
TGATTTCCTCAGCTGTAAAATGAGGACAATGCTAGCACCTACTTACCAGGGGTGTTTAGAAAGCAAAATGAGGTGATGTGGGTAAAGTCTTCGCAAGCTTTACAATGCTATATAAATGCTAGTTATTAGTATTAGTACCAATGGATCTCAGTGGAGCCTGGGATCTCATTTAATGAGATGATAGATGTAAAATATGCAACCCTTTAAATGCTATAGAAATGAGAGAAGATATTTAACAATTATTATCATTATTAGTGCTACTACTACAATTAACTAATTAAATGGGGGGAAAAGATATTGGAAGGGGAGGTTTTAGCAGACTCAATGAGGGTAGGGCTCTAAGAGGAAGGCATTAATTACTTGGGAAACGCACACACACACACACCCCCTTGGCTCCTAGTATATAGGCTCCTGCTTGCCTGTTGTAGGACACCTTAAAGGTAATGGAGGATACCTCTGAGGCATATGTTGACTGACTAACTGATGACTAGCCAGCTGGCCAGGTCTGAAGCCCATTCAATCAGCATCACCTTCCTCAATAATATGACCCACTCGGGCCACCTTCCAAGATAAAAATAACTGCCATTTACGTAGCCCATTGAAGTTCGCAAAGCACAAACAAGCTCATATTGACTGTGCCAACCCTGGTGGGCAGGTACTACAGATATCAGAGGTAGGTGCTAGGCTGACTGATCATTTCACTGGCCCATCGAAGAGTCCTGGGTGATGACTAATCCCTAACAGTGTTGCTCATCCCACTGGGCACGTTCTCTGAGTTTCTGAGTGGTGTTTCAAGCACAGAGAGCACCCAGTGCCCAGTTCCCTGCTCAAGCTTCCAGAGCATGGTGGAATCCAAGTAGTCCTGCCACTGAGTCCGGGTCTCTGTTCATTAGGCCACACTTCTTGTCCTGGGGAAGAATCTAATGCAAAATGATAGGCCTTATCATCATCATCATCATCATCATCATCATCATCTGCTCTCATTGCCCCATCCATTCTAAGTACTATCTTTCCCTGGGCCTTGATCTTCTTGTCCCCAATAACAGAGATAGGGAAAGGGCCCACAAGTTCATTGGTACAGGGAACTCCCAGATGAAGAAACTCCCTCTGTTGGTTCAGATTGCCACCTGCTCTGCAATTTATATTCTTACTGGCAAAGCAGTGGTATCAAACTCAAATAGAAATGTAGGCCACTAAATCTTCCATAAAGTTTTCTGTAGGGTACATATTGATTTAGAAAACCACATATTGACATTATCTATATTCTGTTGTATTTTTATTTAATTTGTTAAATATTTCCCAATTACAATTTAATCTAGTTTGCCATCTCTGGCCTTGAGCACTGAAAGGCTGTTATTTGACCAAGGTCACAGAGTTCATTTGTGACACAGGTGTAACATAAATCCCAGGGCTGCCTGACTCTGTCTACCATTGGGTCTCATTGTCCTCATTTTGCAGAACGGAAAACTGCATCTTTGAGGGGTTAATTAAATTGCCCAGGACCATGTAGCTAATAAAAATTGGAGGTGAGATTTGAAAAAGCATCTTCTGGACTCCCAGTTCTGTGCTGTGTTCACTGGGCTATGCTGCTTATAGTCACCTCCCTGGCTGCCTTCAAAGAAGAATAGACTTAAAGGGTCCTGACCCTGGATTCCTACTCTCTTGGGAAGCCTGGAAATAAGACCCCGTCTCCAGGGCCCAGAACCCAATGGACAGCTTCAAGAAAGGAATTGTGACTTACAAAAGGGAAGACAGGGAGAACAATTCTACATCTAGAAGATGAAGAGGCCCCTGTTTCACATAGCACAAAGCTTCCTGCCAAGGACAGTACAAAGTGCACTTCTTAGCAAGATCATATACAGCCCAACTGGCAAAGCTAAAGGGCCAAGTGAGGATGCTTGGCATTGCAGTGGTTCTCTGAGGAAGCAAAGCATTGGCTCCCCCTTCCTAACTGATGCCTGTGGGTTCACTCTTTCTAGATGTCGGGTCCTTATTCAGCCAGCTCTACTGTACAGAAGGGACAAGCTTTCCCTAAACACAGGTGGGTCTTCTGACAGCTGCCTGTTTTGGGCAATACTATCACCAAGGCAGAGTTCAATCCTACACCTCCCACTCTCACTGGGAGTGGTCACTACTTTGTTTCCCCCAGATCACACCTTGATCATGTGACACACAGCCTCCATTGTTGGATTTCCATCAGAAGAGATAGAAGGGTCTTGAAGATGGACATATCCTGGGTATGGGGCAATGTGACTAACAAGTATTTGGACAGATGCCATAAGGAATGCCATAGGGCTGATGGGACTGAAAGAGTAGGCAGCATGTCCAGTTAGAATGAGGAAAAAAATTCCTAAAGCTCATCTTTGTGAACTTTTAAACGGTTCTAGCCCATCTGACAAAATCTATCTGATAAGGTACAGGTAATACAGTAGTATAGTATACTAAAATGTTATTCCACTGCCCTGATGTAGAGACTGGGAATGTTAGAACATGAAGATACCTTGGATCAGAGAATGTCAGAGTTGGGAGGGGCCTTAGACCAGAGGATGTCAGAGGTGGGAGAGGCCTTAGAAGGTATGATGATCTATCTACTACGTTTGCTGGCATCAGCCTCCCTGATATCTCCTGCTTATTCTCTGACTTATTTAACTGCTCCTTCTTAGTCACCTTTGCTGGATAACCACCTTTATCATTACCCCTTACTGTCATTCTGTTTTGCTTTGGCTCTTTTCCCTTTCTGTCACTAACTGTCTCTGTCTCTCTGTCTCTCCTAGCACTCATGGATATAACTGCCCTCTCTATGAAGATGTCTGGTATGTCCAGTGAGTTTTAGTCCCCATATCAACTGCCTATTAGATATCTTCACAATAGGCATCTCAAACTCAAAATGCCCCAACCTACTCATCAGCTTTTTCCCCAAACCTTATCTCTACTGAACTTCCTTCTTACTACCAAGGGTACTACCTCATTTCCTTCTCCTAAATTCACAGTCTTGGTGCCACCTTTGATCCCCCCAATGCCTATATCTAAATCAGTTTCCTTTTCTGCCTTCATAGCATCTTTCACATCTGCCCCCTCCACTTCACTCACAGCCACCACCCTAGTTCAAAGCCTCAACAATTCTCACCTGGATTCCTGCTGGCCAGATAATTATTCTGCCGGCCACCCCATCCTCTAAATGGCTGCCAAGGTGATTTTTCTCAAGAATCAATCTAACCACCTCCTCAATTCAATAAAAATACTAGCTGGCATTCATATAATGCTCTAAGGTTTGCCAAACACTTTATCTATCTTATCTAATTTGACCCGCACAACAACACTGTGAGGGAGATGCTATTATTATTTGCATTTTAAAGCTGAAGAAACTGAGGCATCGACAAGTTAAGTGATTTTCACAGAGTTCACAGAGTTTCACAGAGTAAGTTTATGAGGCAGGATTCAAACTCAGGTCTTTCCTGACTCCAATTTGCTGTCTTTTGTTTTCTTGATTCTCCCAACTGTGATTTTGGTCCTTCACTATCTACCTTGTATCGAACTCCTTAGTAATCTCTTCGTATTTCTTTTGCATCAATTTATTGCCGCCATCCATACATATGCAGACACTGTCTCCCCAGCTCCTTGACAGCAGAGATTGGCTCATTTTTCTCTTTGTGATCCAGCACCTAGTACAGTGGCTAGCAAACTAGGTGTTTAGTAAACATTCCCTGATTGACAGATTGAGTGTACGTTGGAGTTTAGAACAGAAAATGTCAGAAGCAGAAGAAAACCTAGGAAATAAAATTCCTCAATCAGCAAGTCTTAATGGGGCTCTTATATTTCAATTACAGACTTTGGATTTGAAGCCAAAAGATCTGGGTGCAAATCCTGGTTCTGCTACTTACTACCTCTGTGTTATGACTCCAGGTAAGTCTTTCAAACTCTGAGTGCCATTGAAATCATTTTTAAAAAGATAAGTGGTTGGGAATCTCTTGAGGTCCTTTCTATTTATGATATATCACGTGTAGGCAGCAGGCAGGGATTCTTCTGAGTAAACCAGGGACTCTGGGTCATCTCCATCACCCCCTCCCTTCAACATTTCTTCCACTAGGTAGACACTAAACATCCTAATTGGCAAAAAACAGATAGGTGACAAGAGCCTGGTGTGCACGTGGGTGGGTGGGTGGACTAATTGAACCCTGGAGGGAATGAGAAAAATACATTTTTCAAAAGGCAAACCCTCAAAGAGAAGAGGAAAGAACAAAGTGTGAGCAAGCTTTTTGTGGTTTGCTTCTTCTCCCCTGTTGTTTGCTGCTCTAACAAGAGGTGGGGGGAACAATCCTGGGCTCACACAGGAGGGGCCTGTCACTTTCTGTTATTACAATTCTATATTTCAATTAAAGCAGTGTAACCAATTTAAAAGTCCCACTGCCTACATGGAGATCTGAGGGGCCCACTCACAGGGCTTAATACCCCCATTTTTCCCTTTCTCCTCATTTTCATGCAAATCAGGCTGAATACTGTCTCGCTCTCCTTCCTCTCATGAAAACCCTTAAAATGTAACTCCAATTAAATTGTTGGCCTGAAGATATGAGTCTTGCTCCACAACAAGACAGGAAATTGGCAAGACCACTATGTTCTAGGTATATAGTGAATTTGCCCCTAGCTGATTTTCATAGATTCATAGAATGGCTTACAGACCATATAGTCAAACAGTTTATTGTAAGGAAGAAAAGCCTAGAGATTAGAGACAAGAAATGACCAGTTCAAGGTCACAAAGTCACTAAAGAATAGAGAGGGGATTTGAACCCAGAACCTTTATATCCAAATTCAGTGTACTATCGATGGCAACAACTAATTAACCTCTTCTTTATGGGAATTTTAAGGTGTTTCTAGTCTTTTCTAGGTCAATCAGATCCTTGGGAATGAGACAATAATAAACCCATTAATTACCTGAATCTAGATTATCACCTAAGTGACCGGCTCTCCATCTTGGAATGAAGTCATACTTAACTGAATTCTGTGTTTGTGTTCACAATAGCGGAGGTAATGGGGAAAGACCTTTGTTCTCATGAAGCACCTTCATCAAAAAATCTCCTATGAATACCAGCTAATACTTTCAGAGTACTTATTAAGGTTGGTAAAACACCTTATAAACATTATCTCATTGACTATTCCCATTGTAAGGTAGGTATTATAGGTATGATTACCCCTATTTTATAAAGACACTAAGGCTGGAAGAGATTAAGTGAAAGAGTTATAGCTACAGAAGGGGAAGAGATCTTGGAGACCAGAAAATCATAGATCTAGAGCTAGAAGGAACTCAGACACCAGGTAGTCAAGTCACCCCATTTTATAGATGGAGAAACTGAAGTGAAGAACATTCGAATTTACCTAACACGACACCATGGTAAGCATCAGAGGCGAAATCTGAACCCAGGTCCTCTGACTTCAAAATCGGAGCTCTTAAAACTGACATTGATAGAGAATTTTGGCAAGTACTTTATATACACTGTTTTACTCAAGCTTCACAAAAGCCCTCTGAGGTAAGTGATCTCTTCTCTTCTCTCTCCCCCTCCCTCCCTCCCTCCCTCTCTCTCTCATCTGTCTCACTCTCCACCTCTCTCTTTTCCTCCCTCCCTTTCCTTCTCTCTCTCTCTGTATATACATACATACATACATACATATATATATATATATATATATATGATGTACATACATACATACATATATATTTTTCTTTTCTATGCCAACAACACTAGATTCTTCCAACAAGAGCGAACACAGTGGCTAGGGCAAGGGCTTGGATTCAGGAAGACCTGGGTTCAAATTTGGCCTCAGACATTTACTAGCTCTGTATCACTAAACTGCCTTGGTGTAAGGAAAATGAGACTAATGATACCTACTTCACATTATGGGACTGATCAAATAAGATAACATCTGTAAAATGCTTTTTATAAGTCTTGAAACACAACATACATTAGCTATTTTTATGATTATACCTATTTTACTGATAATAAACTGAGAGTAAGGGAATCTATCCATCCATCCATTTATCTATCCATTCATCTATCATCCAATCATCCATCCAGTCATCTATCCATTTATCATCTATCTTTCTATCCATCCACATTTCTATCTATCCATCTTTCTTTCCTTCCTCCCTCCCTCCTTTCCTTTCTCCCTCCCTTCCTTCTTTCCTTCCTAAGAACCCTTCCCACCTCCATCCTATGATCCTGTAATCTCTCAGGACCCTGAACAATACTCATCTCTGGGCCAGCACAGCCTGACTGCTTACTGTCTGGCACTTTACAAGGAGGACAGTATCTTGTCATTATAGCTCCTCTATATAATTTCTTGGGCCAATCTGGGCCCAAGTTTCAGGACGTGTTTGGAGATCCCTACAACTCTCAATAGAAGTCCTGTAGGATGTTTCAAGCTCTGCGATCAGTTTTTGGGTGGTGCCGAAATCTCCTCCTTTTTCCTAAGGAGTTCTTAAAAACAATTAGATGTCATTACACCCAGAGCAAGTACTGTCAGATCTTCCTCTTTGATCACTACAAGGCCTCTCACTGTGGACACTGGCAAGCTGGGTTCCCAGAAAATCAATACGACTAAAGTGTGAAAGATTCAATCAAAGAAATGTTTCCACCTCATATCAATGATTGATCCTTGAAAAATAATAATAAAGTTATACATCTAGCACTTGAAGGCCCTCAGGGCAGGCAGTTAGGTGGCACAGTGGATAGAGAATTGATCTTGGAGTTAAGAAGTTCAAATTTGGCCCTGGACACTTGATAGCTGTGGGACCCTGGGCAAGTCACTTAGCCTGTCTGCCTCAACTATAAAATGAAGATAACAATAGCACCTACTTTGCTGCATTGTTTTATTTGTGAGGATCAGATGAGATGATATTGGCAAAACATTTGGAACAGTGCTAGACTATGTAAGTGCTTCTATCCTTCCTTCTTTCCAGGCCATTTAATCCAATTTCTCAATGTATAGGTAAGGAAATGGAGGCCCAAGGAGTTCATGTGACTTGCCTAAAGTCACAGAGGTAACAAGTATCAGAGTTGGGGATCAAACTGAGGTTCACTGACTCCTGAGTCAGTGTTCTTTTTTTTTTAAATAACTACAACTTGATTTCCAGAATGTTTAGACTACGGTATTCACAGCTCCACCAATAATGTATTAGTGTACTCATCTTTCTATGACCCCTTAAATATTGATTATTGTTGTCCTTTATATTTTTTTAACTGAGGTAAGAGGCTGGTTTTTGTTTTCTTTTATTTATTTTCAGTTTTCAACATTCACTTCCACAAGATTTTAAATTCCAAAATTTCTCCCCATCTCTTCCAGTAATAATTCTAGTGTGTCCTGATGCCTCCTTAGTCAAATCTCTTCACCTGGATAAGCCTCAGTTTGCAGAAATATACAATGGGGACGACAACCTTTTGATGTTGCAGTGAGACTTGAATGAAAAGCTGAGTGGGGAAATGCAAGGTCTCTCAGGTCAAGTCAGTAATTTTGTAATTTAGATGGGGGAGAGGGAGGCAGGGCAGAGGAGGGAGGGTGATAGCTTTGAGAAGCAGTTACTTCACCTGCTTCCTCAGGCCCCACAACTCTAAGAGCAGCATTATCTCATTAAGCAATTTCTGAACACAATCTGCTGCACTTCAGAGATCAATAACCCCAGGTGTCATTTAAATGCTCAGAATACTCTAAATCATGGATGGGTGAATTCACATCACCTCCCAGGGAGGGCTGAGTTATTACTCTCCCTGCCTAACAGATGGGCCACAGGGACAGGGACAGACTCTCGCCTACAAAAGCCAATTAGAATAAACAGGGCTTGACTCTGAGCTTCACACTGTTCCCAGATTGATCACACTAAGGCCTTTTTATTTAGAACGATAGAACATTTATGAGGCAGCATGAAATTATGAATAGATTGGCAGGGTTGGGGGAGTTGAAGAGACCTGGGTTCAGATCCTATTTCTAACATACATGATGAAACTAACCTTGTGCAAGTCCATTAGACCCTCTCAGCCTCAGACAATACTTTTAAGACCCATCTGTTTAGCTCTAGATGGGTTTGCAATCTGCCTTAGTGGAGGAAAGGAAATCGCTAAATTCTATAGTGCAAAATCCAATACGAATTTTCAGAACCCTGGATAGCTCTTCTTTCTTACTGCTTGTTACAGGCCAGACATGAGCCAAATTACAATGAGGGAAGTAATTTCATGGCATGACGATAATTATAGGATGCTTCAAGAAATACAAATAGGATACTTCAAGTTTTATAGAACATTGTCCTTACAACAAACCCCAGTGAGGTAAGAAGTGCAAATTCACTAAGCCCATTTTTCAGATGAGGAGATTGAGATACAGAGAAATAAAGTGATTGGGTCATTAGTCAAACAGCTGACAAGTAGCAATTCCTTTCAGGTATGCATTGAACTAGATGGTTGCCTTGGTCCCTTCCAAATGCGATCCTATTGGATCTATGATTTTAACATTCATATCTTGCCTTTAAATGTAATAGTTTCCATTATGCTGTGCAGCTTCCTAACCCACAGACTAAATCTGCTTTTTCTGCAAACTCTTGATTTTAATCCCTCAAATATGAGAAAAATGGAAGTTATTACATGGGCTGATTTAGTAATCTAAGGATCATAAGAGAGAAGAATTGAAAAACAACAGTCCGACTCCCTAAAATGGATATGGGAATCTATATTCTAAAATTGAGGGAAACCTCCATTTTGCTTTTGCTTTGTGATCTCCAGTGAGAGAGAATTCACTGCTCTGCACGGTAGACTGTATCTAACTGCTGAGACATTTCTCCTCATAGCATGCATGAGTCTGCACTCCACTGGCCATCCTAGCTCTGTGCTCTAGGGCTTAGGAAAATTCCATTCAATTTAATTAAATTAAGAAGGCATATGTTAAGTGTTTATTCATTTTTTCTCCTCAAAGGCACCTATGAAACACCTTTTATGTACAAAGAACTATGTTAGGTACTGAAGTTACAAAGAAGCTTACACTCTATTGAGGGAAAAGTAGATGATCACAGATAAGTGAGAAATATACACAAAGTAAAATCAAAGATCATTCCTAGGAAGAGGTAATTAGTAAGGGAAGGAAGAGAATCACAAGCTACCTTTAGTGGTTAATTGAGCTAAGCACAGAAGGAAGCTAGGTCTTCTTGAGTAGAATTGAAGAGGGAGAGTGTTCTTAGGCATAGGCACAGCCTGTACAAAGACTCAGAGATGGGAGATCCAATGTCAGAAAGGAATGAAATAAACGTCTACTATGTGCTAGGCACTATGCAGACTGCTTTTTAAATCCTTAGAGGCAGGGGCCATTATCCTCATTTTAAAGTTAAGGGAACTGAGGCAGACAAAGGTTAAGTGACTTGCCCTGGGTAACATAGCAATTAAAATCTGAGACAAGATTTCAACTCAAGTCTTCCTGACCCCAAGCCCAGTGGAGTCTATTCATTGTACCACCTAGCTGCCTCTTAAAAAAAAAAAAGAGCCTAAAGATGCCAGTTTGACTGGATTGTAGAGTGTGTAAAGGGGAACAATGTGTAATAAGCCTAGAAAAGTAAAAGCTGGAATCTGACTGTGAAGGACTTTGAGTTGGTATGATATGCTAGAGGCAAGAGGTCTTCAATCTGTTCAATGAGATCTGACCACAAATAGCCATGTGTCCTGTCTTGTGCTATCCCCCATGCCTGGAACATTCTCCTTCCTCCTCACCTCTGCCTCCTGGATTCCCTGCTTTCCTTTAATTCTAGCTCAAATCTGATCTTCTACAGGGAACCCCCGTAATGTTGGTGCCTTTTCTTTGTGACTATTTTCTATTTATCCTGTTTATAATTATTTTCCTGTTGTCTCCCTCATTAGATGGCGACCTCCTTGAGATCAGGCAATATGTTTTGCCCTTCTTTGCATCTATAAAGCACAGTGCCTGCTCCACAGTAGGCATTCTGTTTATCAGCTGACTTTCCTTCTTATATTGTGTTTAACCTTCTACTTTAGACTAGGGGTGGGTTTGGTAGTATTTCAGCTGACCAGAATTTAAAAAAAAAACAATTCGATTGGTATACTGAAAAAAGTGGTTTGTCATTCAGAAATCTGGCTCTTTTTCTGCCTTACGCTTATTTAGGAACAACTAAAATCATGTGCTGGGATCGTGTTGGAGCTCAGACCTGGACTAAAATGATAAACTTCAGAATAAATGCTGTCGCCCCATCTGGAAATCATCTTGTGGAACAAGTTCAGGGCCACTGAATTGGAGCACGAGAGGTTATCCCAGCTCCCCTGTGGCCGGCCATGGTGCCGTGCACATGCTATCTTTGATTCAGGCCAAGCAGACCGAGCCCCGTGGAGATAGGCTGATCTCAGCCGCTCAGCCTCCCTCCCCCTTGCCTTTGCACATTGCTGCCAGCAGAAACAAAATGAACAGAAACCCCTCAACACTGATTTGCAGAAAGGACACATAACTAAGGGCAAGAGGCAAAATGTAAACCTTGTTGTCTATTGAAAGCTGAGATAAAAACATGCAAGAACTTCGAAGCCCTTTGGACTAGGGCTGCAGTCTACACCAAAGCTCTTTCGGTACACAATGAAATGCAGTGTTTTAGACATGGCTAACCAGGGAATCTTACCTTGACTATGCATGTGTGTTACAAAGACTTGGTTTGACTCTTTTTTGGATGTGAAGGTAGAAGGGAGAAAAAAATAATTGCCTGCTAATTAGAAGGGAAAAGAATCGCTATTTAGAGACGAGTTTAAGAATGGAATGCTAGCCTTGGAGACAGGAAGACTTGGGTTCCTATCTTACCTCTACTTCATGCAAGTTGTAGGATCCTGAGAAAGTCACTTAGCTTCTTGGTGATCTAGGTAACTAGTTAAGACTGTCTAAGTCAGAGTTACAGATGGCATGCTGACTTGCAAAGGGAGAGAGAATTTCCTCACTGGAATTTCCCCATTCTAATGAAATTGCGTACCCATTTCCAATGTTCCAACCGCCCCCCCCCAAAAAAAAAACCCTCAATAATTTATCACTTCTATGATCTGGATTGTATCAAGTAACTGGAGATAAACTAAGTGGCCACTTATTGGGGACAAAACATAGTGCACAAAAGAATATCACTGCACTGTAAGAAATGACAACAGTGTGGTCAGAGAAACTTGGGTAGATTTGTATGAACTGATGCAAAGCAAAATAACTGAACCAAAAGAACAAGACAGACAATGATCACGAATGTCTATGAAATGAGGACTCAAAGGTAGCAGAATTCCTTAATTAATAAGGGTCCCAGAAAATTGGTGCTTCCCCACCAGCGACCTCCCCGATTCAGGAGTGAGGTAAGGGTTTGCTGAGGCAGAAGGCTGTATACTTTGCTGGTTATTTGGCCATGGCCCCTGTTCCTGCTACCACTCCCTGGGGTCCCATTCCAATCTATCTCCCAAGGGCTGTTGTGGAGATGAAATGTGATATTTGTAAAGACCTACTCTGCGAATCTTAAAGCGCTATTTCAAACCTCGTTGTTGTTGTTGCTGCTGTTACGGTAATGGGGATTCTTCCTGCTGTCACTGTTCAGTGCTGACTCTTCATAACCCCATTTGGGGTATTCTTGGCAAAGGCACTGGGGTGATTCCCTTCTCCAGCTCATTTTACAGATGAGGAAATTGAAGCAGACAAGGTTAAGTGACTGGCCCAGGGTCACACAGCTAGTAAGTGTCTGAGGCTGGGTTTGAAATCTAGAAGGGGATGCCCTTCTACTGTTCCATCTAGCTGCCCTAATTCTTTAACCCTAATGCTCTTTGAAGGCAGAGACTGTTTTTACTTGTTTTTCTTTTGTCTTGTTTTGCCTTTCTTTGGAAGCAGTAAATGCCTGTTGATTGATCTCAAAGGCCATCTAATCCAACACATCCTTGACTAGACACCCCTGCACAGCTTCCCTTCCTTCTCTCACAGTTTCCTCACCTACAACAAGAGGACCAGATTTAATGATCTCCAAGCTCCCCTCTACTTCTAAATCCTATAAAATGGTGTGGTCGAAGAACTAGTAAATCAGGACTTGAACCCAGGACTTAATGAGTTTGAACGGGTGCTTTCTTTCTGTATGCACCACTCTACCTCTGACAGTATCTTTAACCTCACTTAAGCTTCTGAGACCTCAGTTTCCTCATCTACAAATGGGAACTGTTGAACGAGGTGACTTCTGAGGTCTGCTCCAGATCCAGATCTATGATGCTATGATTCTGCCTCCACCTTTTCACATTATATAAGAGGAAATTGAGGCCAGGAACATGGGAAGGCCTTGTCAAAAGTCATACAGCACATAGAAGGTTAACCTAGAACTTAAATTCAAGTTTGATTCACCATACAGTTCTCTTTCTACGATACCAGATGCATTTGGGGAGGGGGCAGCTAGGTGGCGCCATAACTACACAGAATGCCAGGCCTGGAGTGCAGTAGATTCCTCTTCATGAGTTCAAATCTGGCTTCAGATACTTCCTAGCTGTGTGACCCTGGGCAAGTTGCTTCACCCTTTTTGCCTCAGTTTCCTCATCTGTAAAATGAGTTAGAGAAGGAACCACTCCAGAGTCTTTGCCAAGAAAACCCCAAATGGGGTCAGAGATGAGTGAAAAACAGCTGGAAAATGATGGAATGACAAGAGATGGTTTTCAAGGCAGAGAACCCGGTTTTGATCCCAGGTTTGTCACTTAATGCCTCTATGATTTTGGGCAAGACTTTTAAATTCTCTTAGGCCGCTTCCTCCTCTGTAGAAGGTAGGGGGTGGACTAGCTGGTTTCTGAGGTCCATTTTAGCTCGAGATCTATCTATCGTCTAGGTCATTACCACAGTTTTCCTTGAAGAAAAACAAAAGGAAATAGATCTCTGATATTCTCTATTTAACAGTTAAGAAAATTCCCATTAACAACAACGAAGACGAAATTGAACAGTGGCCACTGACAGGGAGTATACGCTACTTAAAGGATGCACACGTCTATTGCCTTACTGGTGGTGAACTTATATGAACTTACATGTTCAATGCTCAGGGAGTTTCTATGGAAACTAACCCTTGGCCTCGCTTTGGGAAGCCTCGTTGCAGCAGCCTCGTCTGGCTCTGCTGTGGACACGGAACCAGGAGCCAAATACTGTTCTCATCTATTCTCTCCTAACAATGGTGGAGCTGGGGTTTTACATGCACCAAATTTGCAGGCAGGATTTATTTGGAGAGAAGATATGCCAGATCTCTCAGAAAATGGAATAAATACTGTTTAGGAACTTTCATATTTTTTTATTAGGATCCTCCAGAGCTCCTAATGAATGAAAATAGAATGCAGATGGTGTTATTTTCGTCTTTGCTGTATTTTCAAGTTTGGGCCTTGTAATTTAAAAGATTAACTTAAGAGGAGCTCGGCAGAAACAGCTCCTTGCAAATGCACACATGATGTGGCAAAGAGAGAGCTCCCCCCATCCAAGACAACCTACCCTAAAAGCTCCCCTCTTTATTTAAAAAAAGATGTTTTTCCCATTTCTGAAAAAAAAAACAAAACAAAACAAAAAAAAAAAAAACGAGGCACTACCATGCAGTAATCAGGTTTCAAATTAGAGGAGACGCTTTCCATTGTCATGAAATGGGACTCTGACAAGAAGTCAATCAGATGTATTTGGTGTTATCGATTAGCACTTGAGAGCAGAGGAGGAGGAGGCGGTGTCTGGACTTAAGGCCAAGCCTCCAGGGGCCCAGCAAAGCACAATACTCAAGATCATTCCCTTAATTCCCCTATCCTGCCTGGAGTGCATTCCCAAACCACACAGACAAGTTTCCAACACCCTCCCTAATTTCTAGGAAGTCCTAGGAGGCATGATGTAAAACTCTTTAATATTAAGAGTTAGGAGCCCTGGGTTAGAATTTGGTTCTCCTTTACTCTCACTATGGGCTCCCTCAAGTTTGCAGATTACTCATCTGTCAAATGAGGGTTTGGAGTGGATCTTATGAATTTATCGCACATCAGCAAGATCTAACACGGCACACTCGACTGAAGGGTGAAGCCCTTGGGTCTGATCTCCCTAGATGCTACTAAACTCACCCATGAATTATCTTGTATTTACTTTGTATATATTTCAAATTTCATACCTATTTGCATGTTATATATAGTTATATGTTTATATGCTATTATGCCCCCAAAGGAATGTAACCTCCTTGAGATCAGGAGCCATTTCATTTTTGTCTTTATATCTCAAACACTTAGCACAGTGGCTGGCCCACAGAAGTCACTCAGTAAATGTTTGTTGAAGGAGAGTTTTATGATGGGGAAGTCAATTGAGAGTCAAGAATACCTGGGTTAAAATACTTCCTCGGACACTTGCTAGGCAAATCATTTCACCTTCCGGTGTCTCAATTTCCTCACCTGCAAAATAAGCCAGTTGGACTACAGAACTTCAAATATTCCTTAAATGATTAATTAGAAAAACAAGCACATTTTCACTGGCAGAATAGAAGTCTGAAAGACATCTGGTTCTGTTCTCAAATCTTGGCCTATGTTTGGTTCTACAGGACATCTTTCTTTCTCCTTCTTGGAAAATAGTAATAGTAATTTTTTTTCAGTTAAAAAGCATTTATTTCTCTCCTTTCCATCTCCCCAACTTCTCTGCAAATAAAAAGAAAGCCCTGTAACAAATATGCACAGTCAACGCATAATCAAGCAAAACAATTCTCCTATTGGCCACGTCCAAAAGAGTATGTCTTATTCTCCACCTCAGTGTGTTCTCTTTCACGAAAACTGTAGAAATAGAAGCTGAAAGTCCAGACCATTAGGGATGAAATCCTGGAGACAGAATTGAAATGTGTCCTTGTTGAACATACTGGATGAATTCCTGAGCATAGTTCTGCATGCCCAAAGCCAATAATTGCGTAGAGTTGATCAAAACTCATCAAGGACAAGCATTAGGTTTCTAATTACCGAATCTGGTACAAAGTTGCTTAAGCTTTTGGAGGAGGCGAACATTGCATTACTGCTATTTGCATATTTTGAGAGAGCCAACAGGCTATGCTTCGTCGTCACTATCAACAAATCTTTGTAAGACCTGTATACATTGTGATTGCTGATCTTGGTACCCCTTTACTGAAACAGCTCAGGTCTCCCTGGCTTAATCTCTACAGTCCTCTCTCGGCCTAATGACATATGACCACGATGAGATGAGGATGAGAACTGACATTTACCATACTTAAACATTTCCTATAGATGTAGGCACATATTATATACACATACAGATGTGTACACAGGTATACCTATATACATGTGTATGTATGGACTATGTGTGTTGTGTACATATCCAAATTGCTAGTGGTTCCAGGTTGATTAGATAGATTAAATAAGAGAACAATTCTAAAGTGCTTGGCACAGTGCTGGGCAGTAGAAGTGCCATACAGTTTATTATTGTTGTTGTTTTCATTGTCAAATGGACGGACAGACAGACAGATGGATAGAATAGATGGATGGACAGACAGAAAGAGACCGATAGATAGAATAGATGGATAGATAGACAGAATGGATGGATGGATGGATGGATGGATGGATAGATGGATGGACAGATGGCTGGCCAGCCGGTTGGACAGATAGACAGACAGATGGACAGATAGAAAGAATAGATGGATGGATGAATGGCCAGCTGGACAGACAGACATAGATAGATAGATAGATAGATAGATAGATAGATAGATAGATAGACGGATGGACAGACAGAAAAAAACAGATGGATGGATGGATGGAGGGAGGGACAGACGGACAGAGACAGACAGATAGATAGATAGACAGAAAGAAAGATAGAATAGATAGAATAGATGGATGGACAGATAGACAGATAGAACAGATTGATGGGTGGACAGACGGACGGAGAGACAGACAGAACAGATTGATGGGTGGACAGATGGATGGACAGAAGGCTGGCCAGCCGGTTGGACAAATAGACAGACAGACAGATAGAAAGAATAGATGGATGGGTGAACGACCGGCTGGACAGACAGAAAGACATAGATAGATAGATAGATAGATAGATAGATAGATAGATAGATAGATAGATAGATGGATAGATGGCCGGATGGATGGACAGACAGAAAGAACAGATGGATGGGTGGGTGGAGGGACAGATGGACAGATAGACAGACAGATAGAAAGAAAGATAGACAGAATAGATAGAATGGATGGATAGATGGATGGATGGATGGATGGATGGATGGATGGATGGATGGATGGATGGACGGACAGACAAACGGATGGATGGACAGACAGATAGACGGACAGATGGATGGATGGACAGATAGATAGAACAGACTGATGGGTGGACACATGGACAGACAGACAGACGGATGGACAGATGGATAGATGAACAGACAGATAGGTAGATATAGACAGAATATTTATTAAATGCTTATTATGTGAGAGGTCCAGAGTAATAAAGTTAAAAATGGAGTTTCATAGCATCCCAATGGAGTTTGGGCAATGCTGTATGGAGCCATGGAAAGGGAATGAGACTGGGAATTCACAGACCTGGCTCCAAATCTTGGCCCCAATTCATCCTACATGGTAGTTTTATGACCTGGGAAAATCACTTTCCACCATCCCCCACTTCAGCCTCAGTTTGCTCATTTAAATGGGAACAATATTGCTCACCCTCATTACTTCACAGTTTTGTTGGAAGGAAAAGTCTTTGGCAAAGCTTAAAAGTGATCTAGAAATTAGAGCTATTAGGATTGGAGAATTGCTATAGGTAGGGAAACATAAGTCAATTTAAGTCTTCTAATCCATCTTATTTTGGGCCAAGAAGATGAAATCTTCAGAGTCAAAGGACAATCCTCTGTGGTCACCATTACTCTACATATGCCGTCTTCCCCTGTTAGAATATAAGTTCCTTGCAGGCAGGATCTGCCTGTTTTTTTTTTTAAATGTTTGTATCTCTAGGGCTTAGCACAGTGCCTAGAACATAATGAATTTAAGAAATGGTTTTTTTTTCCCTTTATTCATTTAGTTCTTCATTTTAGTGATGAGAAAATCAAGACCCAGGGACTTTAAAGTGCTTTCCAAGATCACACAGCTAATAAGTGATATCACTGGGATTTGAACCCATGTCCTGTGACTCAAAACCCAAGACTCTTCACAATGCACCCTGCAGTCTTCCTGGGAGCTGCTTCCAGCTCCTTTTATTAAAGGAGACTTTATCAATTACAGTGACAGTTATTCACACTCTCCAGGCACTTACTTCGCTGTTGTCCCACGTGCTTTATATACAGAGTAATAAAGTGTCAAAAGCATCCGTGTTATCATAGCCTCCTAATAGAGCACCCCCCTCCCCCAGCCACAGGCTTTGAACACAGAGCTTATTCCAGCAGCCTGAGAGCACCCAGGCAGTTTTAATGGATAGATAAACAAATTGATGGAGTTTATAATGCAGGCAAATGAGAGGGACTTCCCTGCAGAGAAGATTAGCAATTAGAGTTAAGAATGGGCCTATTAAATCATCTTATCCACTTTCCACCAGGCTGCCATGTTTCCAAGAGCTGCTACTGTGGTAACAGTGAGAGTGCCTTCTGTGTTGGCATGGGTGCTGCCCTTCGGAAGCTACCCTATTGTCCAATAGCATCTTGAGCTGCAGGGGACCTCAGAGGCCATCAACTGAAACCCCTTCATTTTACAAGCAAGGAAATGGGGCACAAGGAAGTTAAATGATTATCAAGGTCATCTATATAATGAGAGCAAATGATAGAATTTGAACCCAGGTGCACTAACACTGGAGATAATCTTTCCAAAAGTCATCCATTTTCTTTGGGGGATAGGTTAACAGGACTGGAAGGAATATGACCCTTGTCTGGTTCCTGGTCCTCCAAACAGAAGTGACTGTTTTTTTTTCAAAAATATATTCAATTTGAAATATATGAGGGTGCTTAATGTTTGATCTTATCTGAATTTGCTGGTTCTGGTATGCATCCAGCACTGTGTTTGAGGAAGCCACAAGAAAAGCTCCATCTTTAAGGAGGTTTTTCTTCAATAAGCACATAATCCGCAGACTGACAAAAATACTCAAGAGAGTATTGTCCTCACTCAAACCACTTGGTTTTCCTTTATCCAATTCAAAGGATCATAGATGTAACATCAGACATGAAGACGGTCAAGTTCAATTGCCTCCTTTTACATCTGAAGATATGGAGGCAAGGAAAGGCTAAAGAACCCCCAGGGTCACACAGCTACAGAGCACAGAGGCAGGAATCAAACCCAGGTCTTCCATGCTCCAATTCAAGCACTCTACCTGTTGTTTCAATTTATAGATAAGGAAACTGAGGCAGAAGGAGGTTAACTAGCATACCCAGACTTTCTTTGCTAGTGAGTGCCTGAGTGTCAGGTCTTCCATGTTCCAATTCTATCCACTACATACTCTACCTGTTTCATTTCATGGATGAGGAAACTGAGGCAGAAGTAGGTTAAGGAGCATGGGCAAGATCCCATTGCTAGTGAATGCTGAGGCAGGATTCAAACTCCACTCTTCCAGACTCTGATTTCAGCCCCTTTTCTCACTAAGCCACCCAGATGCCAATGAAACATTCAAGTGTCCAAATATGCCAGATACTAGAGATGCAAAGAAAAACGGACCAGTCCTTGTCCTCGAGGTGCCGATGCTGAACAAACTCTTTGCCCTCTTATGTGTATTATTGATGTTCCAGTTTGTGGTCCAGTTATCTGTGCCCATAACTTGTCTCCCAATTGGACGGTAAGTTCAAGGAAGGTAAAGTCATTTTCATTTCAAGGTTCTTTTTGAAAGATGTAGCAAGCAAGAAAGTAAGGAATCGGGGGAAGAGGAGGTCACCAAAGAAAGAGATGCTTAAAAATAAAAATAATTGGGGAGGGCTGGTCACATGGTAAAAGTGAGAGACACTTGGTAGAATGAGCCTGGTCCACTGGAGAGTTTCATAGATTAGGAGAAAGGTGTGATGGTCTCTAGCATTGGGGGTAAACCTCCTATGATGACTCATGGGATGACATTGACGATAGTCACCCAGGATGGGCAGCCATGAATGGGGTGGAGCCTGTGTTGTTGGAAGGGAGGGCACCCAAATGGATGAGAGCATAGGTTGCTAGGAGTATTGGGTGAGAATCCACACCCCTGACCTCATGCTTTTTACAATAAATTGACTTCACAGGTTCAGAGATTTAGAGGTAGGATGGATTTCAGAAGCCAACTAGGCTGACCCTCTCATTTTACAGAAGAGGAAATGGAGAGCAGGGACAGAGGTGAGATTTGAACCTAAGTTCTCTGACTCCAGTCAACCCTCTTCATCTCTTAGAAATAAGTACGATCAGCATGATGATACATCCCATCCCCTCCCTGTAATGAAGCCATAATGAACAAAGGCACTGCTAGGGTGTCATGAGCAGAAAGCTGTGATCCCCCACCTCAGGCAGTAGGAATTCAAAATCATAGAATCGTAGATTTGGAAAGGCTCTGGCAACATCTTTGCTCGTGTTCACATTTTCAAATATAATTTCAGGTACAATTCCAAATATATCTGTATCACAAATTTAGAAGGGACCTCAGAAACCATCTTATCCAATCTGCTCATTTTACAGATGAGGAAACTGAGGTACAGAGTGGCAAAGTGACTTTCCTAAAATCATACAATCAGTGTAATAGCCTGGACCTTGGCCCCAAATCTAGCATCCTTTTGCATGTTATCTAACATACAAATGTACTGATTTATACTAATTGTAGTAATTTGTACCAATCTACAAATCTACTGTATGTTAGCATGAAAGCATAAATACTTCTCACACTGTCCTTGCATCTACAGCTAGAGCGTCCAAGTTTTCCAAAGTATCTGAGCAAAGATTAGTGTGAGCACAGAGTAAGCTCACTAATCTGTAAAAAAGACGTTTAAAGACAGCTACTGGGTCAGGTCACAGGAATCAATGAGAAACACATAAAGGACCTGAATGTTGATCCTACTCCAAAGTTGGAGGGCAGAACTAAGAAGGGAGATTAAGTGAGGCTCCAAACATGGCTTACATTTGTTTGTTTGGACCCAGCAATCAGACATTCATTAAGTGTTGACTATATGCCAGGCCTGGGGGAGCCACAAACACATAGAAGGAAACAATCCCTGCTCTCGAAGAACTCACATCCTAGAATCTCAGCAAGTCCTGTTTGAGAAGATTAGAGTGACCCTACTCATCATGGTGGGGCTCCCTTTTCCCTCAGGATCCCTCGGATCTCCAAGGTCAGCATACCCACCTACTCGTAATAAATGCCTTATATGTCTATGTATGCTAATTTAAGATTATCTAGGTTACATATGTGTGTATAAACTCACACCCATAAACATAAGTACCATATATTATATAGAGTACATTATATAAATTAAATAAATGCTACATAAATGTTATACAAAATATTATATATCTATCATATGTATCATATGATCATACAAATATACACATGACATGAGGCAGAATTAGGCACTGATGGTTTAATTTCAGACCAGGGACTTCTTATGCTCATTAGATACATTTGCATAACAGTCTTCGTAACTGGAAGGCTAAGCCAATCCACCATGAAAGAAGGTTACAGATGGAACCCTGTGGCAATGTCATCTGGGCACAGCTAATGAGGCTGGGGGCCTTCCCATGTTGTGACCCAAAGGTAATGCTGATTGGCAGAGCTCACAGTGATGACCAAAGGTGGTCAAAGGTTTTAGGCAGTACAGCTGATCTTGGGGTTCAGGGGAAAAGTGCTGGTCAGAAAGAGGAACAGCATGGACCCTGAGAGACTCTTTTGCTTAAAATTCAATTTTATAGACAACGACAACACAAATCCAATCCCATTTCCCAAGAGTATAATTGGGTTAGCCTCCCAGCAACCATTTGCAGGCAGAGATAAAAGAAAGAAACAGTAAAGTCATGTAATGAAATCATCATCTTCCCTACCCCCTAAATAAAATCTTCCTCCTGACTACCCTGTTTTTCCTAAAGGGAACAAGATTATCTCTAAGATCTTGCCCTTTTTTGATATTTTATTTCAAATGTCTTAACATTCTTTGCTCTAAAATGCCTTTCATTTTTAACATTCTATATAATATTATGCCTTCGGCCCCAACACTCTATATTTTGTATTCTAACATATTATAAATAATACAACGGATCAAGTGATAGACCTAGAGTCAGGAGGACTAGAGTTCAAATCTGGCTTAAGATACTTATCAGTCTTGTGAGCCTGACCAAGTCATCTCTATCTGCCTCAATTTCTTCATCTCTAAAATAGAGATAATTATAGGGTTGTTGTGATACTCAAATGGAGGTGATATTTGTAAAGTGCTTCAAAGATCTTAAGGTACTAAAGTGTTGCTACTGATGGTGCTGTTCTAATCTACCTTCTGACCCTAGGATTCAATGTTCTAACATTGTGGAGTCTCAAGTTTCTTCCAGCTCTAATATTCTGTGTTCTGTGTCTGAAATTCCCTCTCAGCTCTAGCATTCGATGTACTAGACTTGAAAGTATCTTTGAAACTGACTAACACTGCATGCTAGAAGGCTCCTTCCAACTCTGATTTTCTGTGTTTCGACATGTCTCCAGTTATCACATCCTATGTTCTAAGGCCTCTCCTAGCTCTGGTACTCAGTGTTCTAAGACAGGTGTGTGTGTGTGTGTGTGTGTGTGTGTGTGTGTGTGTGTGTGTGTGTGTGACACAGGCTTCTTTGGCAGTCTGGTGAAATCTATGGATCCCTTCTCTGAATATTTTTCAATATATAAAATAAAGTACAATGAATTACAAAGAAAATCAATTATGTAGAAAGAGTTTTTTTTTTGGGAGGGAAAGTTCACAGATCCCAGGGCAAGAACTACCCATCATAAGATGGTAGCACTTCCAATCCAACAATCTATCGTATGACAACATTGCCTCATCAAAGATCCCTCCCAGCTCTAACATTGTATGTCCTAATGTACCTCCTAGCTCTGACATTTCTGTTCTCCAGGGTTCTGCAAGATCTAACATTCTGTGTTCTAAGGTTCCTTCCAGGTGAGACATTTTATGGTCTAAAGTCAGTTTGGTGCTCTATGTCTTTTGTTCTAATAGTCTATGTTCTAAGGATGTTTTCCCTCCTAAAGTTCAGTGTCTCTCATCCCATAAGACCAATGCTTTCTTATCGCTGAAAACCTCCTTCTCAAAGCTATGTCCAGATATAAAGCCCCAATTCCATCCAGGTTTGTCAAGCCCTGACCTTGACTAAGACTCTCAACTTTTCTGTGCTCAAAGTTTCCCCTTTGTTAACGCAAGGAGAAAAATCCTGCTGGCTCCTGCAGCACTCGTGAGAATTAGCCAAAGTAAAGTACTTGGGGAAAAATCCACAAAGAGCTATCTTCATGCTCAGTCTAATTACAGTATTACTTTTTCAATAGAAACAGATCCTTTAACAAACGAATCTGTAAAAATAGAATCTCTTATTAAGTAACCAAGACACAGTCAATGAAAATGAGTTTTAAATTAAAATTTAAAATAAATGGCTCTGATAACAAAGCAATAAACCCTAGGCTCCAGATACAGAAATCAGGCACTGAAATAAAGCCAGAAAAAGCCAAATGGACAACAACAACTTACAATATACCTCGGCTTCCTGAGTTTGGGGGAAACTCAAAGTTTATTTCTCTATTATTTGGTTAACCTTCCTTTCCCTATATACTATTACTACTACTACCACCACCACCACCACCACCACTACTCAGGGCCAACCCAGCCCTGGGCCAATCTGATCCTGAGTCCCACCGCTTAGAGGATTTGTTTCCATATAACTGGTCATTGCCTCTTCTAGACTCAATCATGTAGATTTAGTTAATAGATATAACATTTAGACTATTTCAATGTTTATTTGTGATAGACATTGAAATGATCTCTTTAAAGCAATAATGTCTAAGGCAATGGTTTTATTGGTCAAGGCAAACTCTAGGTAGCTGGAGATGGGTCTGTCTCTGTGGATAATAAGGGCTAGTGGGAGTGAGGAGATGGTAATATAAGCTTATCTGGTCTTAGCCACTGTAGCACTTGCAATAAATCAACAGGCTCCATCTTCAGCCTGGATAGGCTAGGTTTGGAGGCTGGTATTAGGAGGCTCAGTGGATAGAGAGTTAGGCCTGAAGTTATTAAGACTTCTTCATGAGTTCAAATCTGGCTTCAGATACTTACTAGCTGTTTGACCCCGGGAAGGTCACATAACCCTGTTTGCCTCAATTTCCTCATCTGTAAAATGAGCTAGAAGAGGAAATGACAAACCACTCCAGTATGTTTGCCAAGAAAACCCCAAATGGAGTGTGGGAGGAAAAAAAAAAGCAATGTAGTTTTGTTTTTTTGTCCCCCAGCTGAGTCCACAGAATCCTTCCTCCTTAAATCAATCCATGGACTCCTTTGGAGTCCATGAACCCGGAGTTAAGTGTCAATGTTTTACTCCAATTCTCTCATTTTTGGTTGTATGTCCATGAGGAAATGGCTTAACCACTCTGATCGTCATTTTCTTCATTCGTAAAATGGAAGTAGAAACACTTGCCTCCGTGTCTCACAGAAATTTTGTTAGAAAGGAGGCATCAGTACCCTAAAGGGCTGCATAAATGTAACTTATTCCTACAAAACTGGCCTGGGAGATCTGGATTTGAACTTTGGTCCCCGACTCGGGAGTAATGAGCTTCCTGTTACTTTTGATTGACTGGGTAAAGACTACTGATGGAGACCATGGAACAAAGCAGAAGGTTAGACCAGGAAAAGGTCTTGGATGACACCTGGGCCAACTTCATTCTTGAGAAGGAATTCCCTCTGCAACATTCTCAGCAGGTCGTCACCTAATCTTTGCTTGAAGACCTCCAGCACCAGGGAGTTCATTACCTTTCAAGACTGCCCATTGCCCTTTAGGATGTCTCTAATGATAGGAAAGTTTCCTCTCATATCAAATCACAATCTACCTCTGCAGGTTACACTCATTGCTCCTAGTTCTGTCCCTCACCCAAGTAGAAGAGCCCTTTAACTATAAGGACAGGGATCATTGTGTCCTCTTCTCTACCAACTGGCACCCCCTTGACCATGGAGCCTTTTCTCCTGGCCAGCTGTCTCCACCTCCTTGGCCATTATTTCATATAACAAAGTTTCCAGGTCCATCCCCTTGCTGGGTGCCCTCCTTTGGAAGTGTTCTAACTTGTCACTGAGTTTTTGATTTAGTATCTCAGCCCCCAGGCCCACTGAGGTTCAACAGTAATCCAAATCCACCTTTTTCTCTAACAATGAATTATAAAACTGATTCTCTAAATTATTTCTCTGCCGTCAGGTCTCTGACAGGGCCAATTTTTAAAAATGTGTGGGTTTTGAGCTGCAAATTGATTTTTTATTGTGATAAATTAAAATCCAATATCATCCAACAAGACACTAAACACACAGGCACCTAAATTATTTTTCCTCTTCAATGTTTTGTCTCTTTTATATTAAAATGAATCTTTGGCAGCCGCTGAGTCTGAGTAAGCACTGCCAGTGGACAGCAGATACCACAGGGTATGGAAATTTCATGCAAATAAGGGACCATGCCAAAAAAAAAAAAACAAAACCAAAAAACTCTCCAGCATTCTTAATGTTCCCAGGAATTGAGAGGTGGAAGCAACCTCAGAGGTCACCTAGACCATTCCCATCTTCTGAGATGGAGGCTCAGATAGGGTAAGTAATTTACTGATATGCTAATTAACCAAGTGGTCATTAAGCTCCTATTGTGCTAGGCACTAGAAAATATCAGAGTTAAGAGCTGTGTCCTGACTCCAAGATCATCCTTGACCCCATGTTGCCCCTATTATATTGATCCTACAACTGCCTCATTCAAATTCCCAGAATTGAAGATGCTCAAATTTGGAAGGGACCTCAGGAGCCATAGTTCAGCCCAGTCACGGACAATAATTTCCACCCCACCCCACCCCTACATGGCCCATGTGAGGTCATCTTTTCTAGAGGATCTCTAGTGGCGGTGGGGGAGGAAGCCACTACCTCCCATGGTGGTCCATTTCTCTCTGGGATGGCTCACACTGTTAGGAAGCTCTTTCTTTGTCTTTGGGCCCCTTCTACCCATTGCTCCTAAATCTACCCACTGTGGTCAGTCAGAAGAAGAAGAATCCCTTCTCTATGTGACAGTTTTTCAAGTACTTTAATAAATGAAAGCTTTCTCCTCCCTATGTCTTCTTTTCTTCAGATTAAACATCCCTAGTTCCTCAAGTATCTATTCATCCCCTAAGGCCCTTCACTGTTCTTTCTGGATGTTCTCCACAGTATCAGTGAATCCACAAACCTGTGACCAGATGATGCCACACTGCAGGAGATATACTCAACGATAAGACCAAGACCATGGGCTCATTGAGGTACAAATACTGATGCGCCTAGAGACGGGCAGTCAGGATGGCAATGGGGACTTGATACCAAGTCAATTGTACATATACATTCATTCATCATTTGTAATGGGCCCGGCACAAAGATCTGTGAAACTTTACAAAAAACAGTGGAAAGTCTTGAGAAAATTGGGTGGGTCTTTTAAGGATAATTATGGGAAGGCATGAGAATATGTAGATGGATTTTTTCACCTTTAATGAAGGGATCAGAGACACCTGTAAGATTTTTTTGGGGGGAGGAGGTGTCTAGACCTGTTATTTTATTGGCATAAGGATCTCTCAGGAGTAACCTCCCTCTCCCAATGTCAATAAGTATGCCTATTAGAGTTGCCTGGAGTTCTGGGGAGTTGAGTGACGAGCTAAGGGATACACAACCAACCAGAATCTAAAGCTAAGGGATACACAACCAACCAGAATCTAAAGCCTAGATTCAACCCAGGCCATCTTGATTCCAAGACTGGCTCTCTATCCACAATGTTATTGTGCCCTGAGGTTCTGTAGCCTCTGAAATTTGTGCCAGGTGCTGAGAGGGCCATCAGAGAGGTAATTCAAGGTTAATTTTTACAAGTCCCTTCTCTTAAGGAACTTCCACAGTCCAGTAGGGGGAGATAAGCCACATGCACCGATAAGCAGAAAGCCAATCAGAATGTTGTTGGGAGTGCTTTAGACAGGTGTGGATGCATACAAGCATGGACTGGGAAGCTTTTCTGGAGTGTGGCAGAATTCTAACAGCCGTTTTAATCCCTTTGATATTAGTGATAACTAGACATCCGATAATATGAATAGCCCTCAATCGAGAGGCATTTCCACCCCATGTTAACAATTCAAAAAAAGAAAGTTAATCATATAAGAATTTGGATCAAAGGCCCTTTGAAATTTGAGACAGGGTGTAAATTGCTGTAACCAATCTCTTTAATTGGGATCAATATCTCTGACAGCTTTTTGTTTTTAAATTCTAGGGAGAACTCTGCTCTGCTAATGTTTCTTTTTTTTTTCTTTTTTCTTTTTCTTATTGGGGGGTGGGCAACAACAACCAACCCTCCTGCCACTGTGGGGATGAATAAGGCAGATCTCATTCCAGATGCCAAAGGTATCTCTGGGGGAAAAAAAGCCTCCACTGAAAAGGTGATTTCAGTCCTCACCCTGGACATATTTCTTACCTTCAAAGATAGAGGAAGTTTGGCTTGCTGATGATTACAAATGGAGATTTTTTAGATAAAAATCTAACTAAGGGCTCCTTGGACCTCACTGAATAGCAGATAAACTGTGCCCAGATCTTCTTCATTGACGTTTTTACCCCTCCCCCAATCCTCCAGATGCCCTCACCTTTCCATCACCCTCTGTTTTTTCCAAGATACCAAGAGCAAGCAGTTTCTGTTGCTATTGGTTCTTTATCCAAAACACCACCTACAATAAAACTCTGAAAATTTCATCTTGACTTATTTTCCTTCCTTGGATAAACTCTGGTTTGAGCACAGGATGTGGAGTCAGAGAACCAGGTATGAATGCTGGCTTAGCCACTTATTGTCTCTGTGACCTTGGACACATCATTATAACTCCTACGTGACTTCATTTCCTCATCTATAAAAATGAGTAGCTTGTACCAAATAGCTTCTAATGTCCCTTCTAGTTCCAAATTTATGATTCTAGGAGCCACTGAGTCAAAATCCATGAGTGAGTCTGAGCACAAAAAGCCACTCTGAAATACGCACTCCCAGAAATGCACCTCATCCCATCTTTGGCAGGCCCAAAGAACACATCCACTCTCTGCTTTCCTGGTCACAGAGTGATGGATTTGGGGATTTTAAAGATTAAGAGCCCAATTCCCTTGCTGAAATTACTCCAATTTCAAGGTACTGGAGCTTAAACCTAGATGTCAGAATTCATTGACATTGAGGTGAAAGGCCTTGCTGAGTATCCATGGTTAATATGGCAAATATGGATGGAAATTTCCTATCAACAGTGGCACTACCCCTAGCTCAACCAAGTCTATCTATCTCCCATTAGAGTACAGGGGTGCAATGGCATTTTTAGCACAACCCAGGGTACCCCAATGCTGGGCAATCGCTTTCCATGCCACTCAGCAAAGAGGCTCTCTGTGATGGATGAGCCCAGCTTATCAAGTTTGTCAGCTGCCTTATGTGTGTTTATGCGGACTGGAGATCGCTGCGCAGTGAGAGAAAGCTTTTAAGGGCACATCTGTCAATAAATTCAATCCTGTTCTGTCATATCGTTCTTTTACTTACCCCTGTCTTTTCATCAAAGATTTTGATTCCTCCAAAGGAGATGGTTAAAAAGATTTTCTGTTTGTGTTCTCCTTTGGAACGGGCTCCAGCGACAACTCCCTGTGGAGAGAAAGGACAGGGTTTGAGTTCGGCATTTTCGCAACTCTTCCCTGGTAGCTTTGCTGCATAGGGGCCCCCTAAGGTAGGTCAGATACCATCAACCCACGGACAACGATCCTCGACTTCAGTACCAGTCTTGTTGGCCCCTTTGTTCTCTCATGGCCCATTTTCCAAATTCTAAAACGTTGACAGCTTAGTCTGATGGAAACACAGCTGGATGGGGAATGAGAAGACTGGGTTTTAAACCCTGGCTCTGCAACATCCTAAGTGTGTGATCTTGCACAAATAACTCGACCTTTCTTGGTCTCAATTTCTCTCATTGTAAAATGAGATAGTTGGACTAGTTAACCACTAAATTCCCATCTTGTTTGAGATCTAGGATTCTGTTAACCTGACACCAGATCATACACATTGGCTAATTCCTTCAGTTTTCAATCATTCATTGTTCCATCATTCATGTTTTTTTTCCATCAAATAAGACAGTATGTAGTTTGAATACCTTAAAATGCTACATAGTTCTCAACAACTATTATTACAATCTATGTATTCACTAATGCACTTGGTAATTCACTTGTAGTTTTTTCATTGAGTAAACATCATGGCATTTCCAAAAGGCATACCGAGGGAGGAAACAGGAAAGTTGGCTTCTGGTCCTGGCCTGGCCATTAGCTTATTGTCTAACTTTGAATAGGCAATTCATTTCTCTAAGCCTCAGTTGCCCTGTCTGTCAAGTTGAGGGTTTAGATTAAATGATCTTGGGGGTCCTGTTCAATTCTGACATTCCATGAGTTACTAAGGGGTCTGCTAAGTTAAGGAAATGAATTAGAATATGGGGAACTATAAAGGGAAAGCAGACAGGGCCTCTCTCATTCTACATTACTCAAGAGTCTATTAGGAAAGATGAAACTTAGTCATGTTAATATGGAAAACAGAACAAGGTGCTGTAATGAGTTAATAGGAGGGACAGATTACTTGTAGCTGGGGAGGGACAGAGAGGAGTCCTGGTGGCCTTCCTGAATAGGTAGCATCTGAGTTTGGCCTTGAAGAATGGGTAGAGAATGCCAACGGATAGCGATTAGGAGTCCCAGATGAGACCCAAGAAAAGCTCTCCTAGCCTTCATGGGATAGTGAGCAATTTACTCATTTATTCATTCATCCACTAATTAAGTCATTGAGAGAGCATTTATTGAGTGGTTCCTTTGTGTTGACAAAGGTATATTGAGCACTCTAGACATGCAAAGAAGGAGGCACCATGAACCCTTCTCCGGAATAGATTAAAAAGCTGTTGGGGAGATAGGCCATCTCCACCTGAAACAAAAGAATAATGAGCATTTGTCTGTTAATCTAGCCCAGAAGGGCTGAGCTGACTTAAGTGCTGATGGAATGTAAATTAAGGTCAAAATCTCTGAATAAGAGTTATGAGTCTCATGTCAAGATGCCATCATCATTAGCATCATCAGATGGATTTTCCTTTTTCTTTTTTTAAAGCTCAAGTTAAGCAGCTTTGGCTTTTACCTTCTAGGATTCTGGTGAGCGTGAAATTACTATTTCTCATTGCTGGAATGTAAGGAGTTTGAGCTGGTTTGCTATATAATAATGCTTCAGAAAAAGGACCAGCATTATGTGGCACAGATACTAGAATCGAAGAATGATATTACTGAGAGAGCCCTTAGAATAGGGGATGCCGGAGCTGGGAGGGGCCTGAGAACAGGGGATGTCAGAGCTGGGAGGGGCCTGAGAACAGGGGATGTTAGGGTTGTGAGGGGCCTTAGAACAGGGAATGTCAGAGTTGGGAGGGGCCTTAGGATATAGAAAGTCAGAGGTGAGAAATATCTTAAAACGTGCAAGGATTGAGCTGGAAGAGACAAAGGATGTCTGAGTGGAAGGGATTTCAAAACACAAAATGTGGGAGTTGTAAGGAACCTTAGGCATCATCTCCCTCAAAGGTTCTGGTTCTATAGTGAAGTCTTTGGGCCTGTGGGAAGCCTTGGGACCCCTCGGAATAAAGTTTTTCAAGTTCATAGAACAAAATAGAGGAAACCAATTACATAGAAATACAAACATCCAAAGTTCCCAGCCCCGTGACAGAAGCTGGCCCAATCACTGAATAGATGCCTTAAGAGCCTTGTCTCCTGTTGCTTCTTCCCACTCCTTCTGTGCTTGGTCTACCTTTCCTATGCTGAAAGCCCTGGAGTTTCCTAACCTCATGCTGTTACTTATACCTGGAATGACATTCTACTCCCTCTTCACTGGCCACCTTCCTACTCAACCTTTAATGTCTAGTTCAAAAAATGCCACCTCTACCATAAACCCTGATTCTTTCCTCTTTCCCTCTTCCTCCATTGGTAACAGCCATTCCTTTATGACCTCACTTTACCACAGTCCATATGGTAGCGAAAGGGTCCACACGGGACTGAAGGCTAATTCGCCTCAGTTTCCTTATCTAACCCTGCGGCATATTTACGTTATCCGTATTGGGCTCACAGTCTTTAGAGACCATTGAGTCTAATCCCGTCCTAATCTGTGCCAATAATAAATCCCATGAAGTGGTCACAGGCATTCAGATTTGTAGTATGCAAAGTTATAATTTTCTAAAATAAGGTCATAGGTTTCAGTACAATAGAAATATGCAATTTGAATTTGAAGAATGTGACCACTTCCCAGGATTCACTATTCATACTCCTATACTTGAGACCTAGCTGTACAAAGGCCAAAAATGAAGTTCCAGAAGGTTATGTGACCTGGAAGAAAGAAGGAAAGCCAGGATTAGAATTCGGGTCCTATGGCTCAAAATTGACAGCTCTCCATTGTGTTAATTTCCCTAAAACCATGAGTTCCATCAAAGTACTTTGCAAACCTTAGAAAGTGGATGTGAATCCACATTGTTTGAATTCTCATGGTCACAGAAGATCCAGAATCATCTAAAATAATTCCACCTCCTCCCATTCCCTGTTATTAGAAATAAGCACCCCATGTAATTCTAGCTACCTTGAGCTTCATCATGGAATCTTGACATAACTTGTCTCCCCGTGCGGCAGAAACTTCATCAATGCCGATCAGCTTGGCCTTGTACCGGACGCCTTCACCCTTGAATCTCTTTATCAAAGTGGCTTCACTGCGATCCTGACCTGGGGAGAAAGAACAAAACAAGGTTTAGATAATCAGACAGGGAAGAGGGTTGGGGAAGCTGGGGAGCAACCCATCCTTAGCCTCGGATCATGGTCCGTTAGAGAGACATTGGCCTCACTCAGACAGTAGTGGAGAAGAATGTAACAAGGACAAATGTAGTTAGCATGAAGGTCTTCTGGTACTCGGGTCCCAGGCCTGGATGGGGAACTTACTATCTGTCTGTCTTTGGCCAAGCCACTCAATGGGTCTCCAATTTTTCATCTATAAATAACAAATTTGTAAATAATTTGTTTTTTCATCTGTAGATGGAAACTCTGAGATCCTCTCTGGCTCTTGATTTATGACCCTAGGAAAGTCACTTGCTTCTTGGGGCCTTGGTTTCCTTATCTGTTAAATGAAGGAGTAGATAAGATGGAGGATCTGACTTGCCTTCCAGTTATAGGTCAATGATCTTATTTGTGACCTTAAGCAAGTCAACAAATCTCTCAGCCTCAGTTTCTTTTTTTTTTAATAAAATGAAGGGATTATGTTAGATGGCCTCTGAGGTATCTCCTAGCTCTAGACCCATGCTCCTACAAATGCTCCCCTTTATTCTGACTCTTCGACTCATTATAGTCCAGAAATACCTGACTCTAATATGCCCCCCTTTCCATTTTTCTAATCATTTTACCTGCATCGCCTCATTTGAGCTTCACTCTACCCTGTCAGGAACTAGGTATCAGTGAACCCATTTAATAGATAAAGAAACTGGGGGCAGCTAGGTGGTGAAGTGAGTAGAGCACTGGCCCTGGAGTCAGGAGGACCTGAATTCAAATTCGGCCTCAGACACTTGACCCACATACTAGCTGTGTGACTTTGGGCAAGTCACTTAACCCCAAATGCCCTGCCAAAAAAAAAATAGATAAGGAAACTGAGGTTCAGAGTGAAGTAAGTTGTCCACACAGATAAGGTCAGAATTAGGACCTAGACTTTCTTAAATATAACACACTACCCAATACAATAGGCTGTTCTGGGACAGAGGAAAGAGCATAGGTGATGGAACGAGGATATCTGGGTTTGAATTCAGCTTCTGACCCTTACTAGCTGTGTGAACCTGGGTAAGTAGCCTAAGCTCTCTGGGCCCACAGTTTCTTCCTCTGTAAAATATGAGTAATAATGATAATAATAATAATAAAAATAATATTAATTGTATTGTCTATATTACAGGGCTGTGGTTTGGAATATACTGTGATAGACCTTCTCTCCTTTCCTTGCTTCTCTCCCT
The DNA here is from genome assembly GCA_028646595.1 of Phalanger gymnotis. Lineage (NCBI taxonomy): Eukaryota > Metazoa > Chordata > Mammalia > Diprotodontia > Phalangeridae > Phalanger > Phalanger gymnotis. The sequence continues at coordinate 317,817,771 of CM053626.1, forward strand.
CCTTCTTTCTTTCCTTTCCGCCTTCCCTCTCTCCCCCCCCCCCCCCCCCCCC
>CM053626.1:317817922-317846667 GCA_028646595.1 Phalanger gymnotis
AGGCAGGACTTGAACCCAGGGGTTCTTGAATCTAGTTTGGTTGCTATACTTCCCATGCTGGGTTTTGTTTGTGTATTTCTATTCCCTGCACAGCACCTGGCATATAGTAGGTATTTACTTAATGCTTGATAAATGAATAAACATCACCAATTCCTCTGAGCACAGATAGAAGCTACTTCATCACAAGGCCTCTGTAAGCATCTGCTGCTCTGTGGTCATTAAATAATGATACTTTGCCTTCTGAAGCAGGCAGACACATGGATTGTATGTAATTTAAGGAAAAAAAAAATTGATATGTAAAATGAATGATATCGATCCATCTTAATCATCAGTAAACACATGGTTAAATGTTCTTGTACCTGAACCTGGGAAAGAATGTAATATAACAAATAGCAGAGACTCAAAGGACCTGGGTTCAAATCCTGATGACCACTTATGACCTGTGTGATGCTGAGGAAACCACCAACCCTCTCGGGCATCATGTTTCCTCATTATAAAAGCAAAAGCTTTAGGTTGGATAGAAGAAAGAGTTGTACTATGGAGGAACAGGAGATTTGGAGTCAGGTGACAGGTTCAAATCCTGCCTCAATCATCTCTTATCTGCATGACCTTGAGCGAGTCACTACCTCTGTGGAACATCGAGCCCAATCATCTCATTTTACAGATGAGAAAACTGAGGTGTAGATAAGTGAATTCACGTATTCCATCTTCCAAGTCCAATACTGCTCTCTAAAATATACCCCTGCTCCAATTCTCTGGAGAATACTAGAGAGCAAGCCACAGGTCTTTGTTCCAGATCTGGGTTGGGCAATAGCTTTTGGCCTTCAACAAGCCATTTCTCCTCAAAGGAATCAGAGGATTTCGAATTGGAAGGTCGTTAAACAAGCAAAATGATTACTTAGCAAACACATAGTAAGCATCCTCTATTTGCCAGGCCGTAGGATAAACACTGAGGATATGAAGAGATGAAAGAAAAAAGAGCCCCTCACAAAGCTTACGGTCTAACAGCAGAGACAACAAGCAAACAACTCTGTACAAACAAGCATTTCATTTTTACAGAAGAGAACACTGAGATTCAGAGAGCTGGAGAGGACTTAGCCAAGGTAACCCAACCCAAAGTAGCAAAGCCCAAGTCCTCTGACTGCAAAGTCATCCTCCACAAGCACTGAGGAGAGCCTACAGTGGGGCGGGCTGGACACTGGAAATACAAAGGCCCCACCAGAATCTAGGGATATTTCCACTGACTTCATGGACACGTGCCCTCCTTATTGGGACATGGTGGCGTATTGAATGAGAGAACAGACAAGATACTGCTTTGCTGCCATTAATAGGGGTACACAGACAAAAAGTCCATAATGACGGAATTATTTTCTTTTTTTGGGTTAATATCTACGGGATTTTCTCTTTCCCCTTAAGCTGTTTTCCTTCTCACCCACAGGGTAGCATGGAATCCCAGATCATGGAGTGGAAGGCTTCCTCTAAGGGTCTCCTGGTAATCTGGAGCTCAGATATCATCTCCTATATGACCCTCCAGGGACCTTGAAATGACCATCGATTACTTCTTTCCATTTACTCATATGACCCTGTGTTCTATCTACTAAGGGCCAGTTTGGTGGAGGGACAGTCCTGGGGTTACACGTATCTATGTACATGCCTATAGTGCCTGGCTTGTAGCATGCCCGGGTAGAATGCTAGACTTGGGAGTTAGCAAAATTCCAGCCTCAAATCCATAGTAGCTGGGTGACCTGGTCAGGTAACTTAGCGTTCCATAGTCTCAGTTTCCTTAGCTGTAAAGTGGGAATGATAATAGCACCTGCCTGTAAGGATTCAATGAGATCATGGTATAGAAAGCGCTTTGGAAACCTTAAAATGCTGTCTAAATGCTAGCCACTGCTGTTGTTATTGATAAATAAATGCTTGGTGAACTGAATTGAATTTCATTGCACTTGGTCCAGCTCCCTGCTTGCCTTTAGGCAGGAAAGGCAAAACAGTGGATCATTTTGCAGATGGCCAAGGACTTCTCCAGGTCTTGTGGACTGGCCCCATCACCCAGCCAGAGCATGGCAGGGGTGATAGAGGGTAGAGTTGGAGGATCCCAGGCATCTGGGCTGCCTCCTCTAGTGCTCCACACCCTGCTGGGATTAAGCAGTGACTAGACCATTTATGCTTGTTTAATAATATTTTATGAGAGATGCATGGCACATGGCTGATGAGTCAGAAACTGTAACTAATGTTAAAATTAAGCCTCAGGGAAACGCAGAGGCAGATGTTGGTACCTATAGCTAAAAGCTAAGGGAGGTCCACTTGACATGCCAGGGTCCTGTAAACAGCATCTGCCAGAGGAAACAGGCACAATGGTGTCAGTGGCTCCATCCCCCAACCCTCTCTCCAAAGGGGGCTGAGGAGAAACATAACTTAGTCAGCATTTTCTTCCACCAATAAAAATCCGGCTCTACTCATCCCCCCTGACAGCTCTCAGCCCCACATCTTCAATATACCAGCATGCTCTGTTTACCAATAATACATCTTTCACTGCTGAGAGTTAAAAAAAAAAACACCCCCTCTGTCTGAATTTCCTCCCCATCCCCAGCTTCCCACCTTGCACATACATGCATATTGAACGTGTTCAAGCCTTAGATCAGCTCCGCTGAACCTCAACAAATTCATAGCATTAAAAGCACTTTCTAGTGCACAATTTATGTCTCAGAAAGCCTGGAAATTGGGTAAACAGCTTCCAGCTCCTATGCAACACACATAAATCCAGGCTCCCTAAGCACAAAGCATTTAAACAGGGGCCTATACAACACCTGCCTCTCCAGGGATTCCCAAGGGCCGCTGGCCATCCTAAGCCACAGGGGAGACAGGTCAATAATAGGGCGTGGACCAAGGGCATGGATTAATAGAAAAATATTAGGCCATCTGGATGAAAGTGGGGTGTCCAATTTAGACTGGGACCCAGGGCACAGCTAATTCATATGAAGGGCACTTATGCAGAAGATGATCCTGGTTCTCATTAAACTTTCCACCATTAAAAGGGTCATTTTTCATAAGGAGATCTGGAACAAGGTCTCAGTGATATTAGTAAAAGGATAAATAAAAGGCGGCTGAACCACTAGGACTATAATTCTATTAGAAGGTTTAGGTGATGTCATTAGCCACAAGAGTAAGGCTTGTGGAGTGTATGAACAAGAAGGGAGCCTGGAGATCACAGAAGGCGTGGTGGCCACAGAGGCCAGGGGTTGCAGTGGGAATGACTCGACCACAATCATACAGCAGTAAGTCAGAGCCAGAACTGGAGTTTGACCTGTGGCCTCCTAGTTGCAAACTGAGAGAGAGACAGAGAGAAGACATACAGACAGACAGACAGCCGGGGTGGGGGAGAGAGAGAGAGAAGACGGCTTTGAGGTTCTCACACAACGGTGACAAAGCTCAGTGCTGCTGGGGCTGAGGAGAAATAGATACATAAACATTCCTGGTGGAATCTCCAATGAATGCATTTTTGGAAGCTAAGCTATCTAGCAATAAACAAGTCACAAAACAAATTATATTCTTGAGTACTATCATATCATTTTTAGGAAATCCCTCTGAGATTATCTCAAGTTTGGCCTGTATCTTATATATACATAGTTGTAACTATGAGCTCTTTGAAAGCAGGGACTGATGATTTTTTCAACTATTTTACCTTTCTTTGAATTGCCAGAAATTAATACAGTCCCTGATACATAGCAGGAGTCTAATAAATGTTCACTGTTGACTTGATTTGAATATATTCTAAGGCAGATGTCCTTAAACTGTTTGTTTTCATATATCTATATACATACACATATCTATATATCTATATCTGTATATATAAAACTATACTTCACTATAATTGCTTTCCTTTGTAATCTTATGTATTTCATTTTAAACATTTAAAAACATTCTTCTAAAGAGGCTATAGGTTTTGACAACTTTCTAAAGGGGTCTGTCCAAGAAACAAACAAAAAAAAGGTTAATAAACCCTGTTCTAAGGGAACCACCAGAAAAGAAACAAAAGTTATGTTATACGTGTGTGAATTCACACATGGCCACATTTATACAATCTATTTTCACACATGTATCTATATTTTTATGTGTACATTTATAGCTGTATATACATGTGCATATATTCATGTGCATATACATGTATGTGTGTACATATATACCTCTATATGTATACATGCACACATCCATCAGTGATAGGCAGAGGAAGTGGGCCTGTCACTTTTTTGGTATGTGATCCCCCCAAAATGAGGAAATCATCCTCAACAAAGCAGGCTGCTGCTTTCTCTATAAGGAAAAGTCTCAAGACCAATGGTGTCAAACACAGAGGGATCCTATAGACTTCATATGGACTTAGAAAACCTCAAATTAACATTATTTTAAAATTCATTTAATCTGATTCCTGCCCAAGGAGTTCTGCAGGCTAGAGTTTAACAGCTGTGGCCTAAAATGTGGCAAAGTTAAGTGATTTGCCCTGGGTTCCACAGACAGCTTGGGTCAGAGGTGGGACTCTCAACCCAAGCGTTTCTGGTTCAGAGTTCAACTCTCCAGTCACTACTCCACGGTTATTTGTAATGGCAAAGAATGGGAAACAGTCATAATGTCCACCAGTTGGTGGATGGCTGAATAAATTGTGGTAGAGGAATGTAATACAATACTAGGATGCCATTAAAAATGATGAATGAGGGATATAAAGACATTTGGAAAGACTTAGATGAAGCATTACCATGTGAAGGAAGCAAAACATGAAGGATGAGTGAAATGCTGACTCTCACTCTATGAAAGGGAAGGGGGTACAGAAATCCACAGATGAATGAAGGAGCAGAGAATGAAGAGGATACAGAGGCTTAACTCAAAAGCTGTGATTCATTCAATCTAATTCAGCAAAAAGAAGATTCCACAAATATTTATTAAGAACCTGCTACGCACAAGACACTCTGCTGGCTATTAGAAATAATAATAATAAAGTAAATAAAAGAGGATGTTAAATGATAATGATAAATAAAATATGATGATGATGGTAACAATAATACAGTTAATAAAACATGTTAATAACAATAGATAATGAAATATAATAATGATTGGAATGCTAGTTGTCATCGTCATCACCATCAACATCCCCTGTGCTTCAAACGTAAGACCTGGCAGAGATGTGTCCAATGTCAGGAGGGAAGGGTTGGTCCCAAGGGAAAGATCAGTTCAAGTAACTGAGGCTATTTTGAAGAGGGAGAAAACACTAGGGTGGGGGAAGGGGGACGGTCTAGGGAGCTTTAAAGCAGGGCACAGCTGAGTTGTGTACATAACGCCATGACTACATTGAAATTCATGTTCGATGTAAATAGAAGTAAATGCAAATTGATTTGGTTTTCCTGTGACTTACAGTTAAGGGCACAATAAATTAATTTTTGACATGACATCAAACATTCCTTCCACCTTTTTATTGGACCTTTGTTCGAATGCTTGACATAAATGAAAACAGGGCATGCCATTGGTAATTGATTGAAGAAATAATTGTGGAAATGACTAGTCTTAATTTTTAATATACAAAATGATGTTAAAACAACTCTTAATAGAGACAAAAACCCAACACCCTTGAAAGAAGGTGGCTGCCATAGTTTGGAAAAAGGCTCTACAAAGTAGGATATGTGAATAATGCAATGGAATATTACTGAACCTTATGAAATGACCAGTATAAGAAATTCCCTATGAGAGCTGTGAGAGGGAAGATTGGCATAAAGTGATGCAGCAGGAAGAAATAAGAACCAAGAGAATGCCATATAACACACAGATCTGCTCCATTCGTGTAAACCATGATGAGGTTAAAACCAAACCATCAAATTCTAGTGAACTGTAATGACCAATCTTGATAGTGGAGGAATAATAGGGAGCCATGCTTTCATCTTCAGTATAAAGGTGGAAGTTATGGATACAGAATGCCGTATACATAGTCAATCATAGTTATCATACAGGTTGGCTATGCTGAGTGGCTAAGGATAGATGACTACAGTATGAAAAATATAAAGCAACCTTTAAAAAAAGCACACACATTTAAAATAGAATACGCCCCCCATTGTTATGATAACCCATGGTGAGTCCAATGAAGCCTATACTGCTACTGGAAAGAGCAGAGAACTTGAAGACCCCAAGCCAAGTCTCAGTTTTACCACTTAGTAGCTGTGTGACCTTAAGTATGTCACTGCCTTTTTTTCTCCTCATCTACAAAATGAAGGTGTTAGACTATATGATCCTTTCTAGCTTTGACATTCTGTAACTTCAGAGGGAAGGAACTTAGGAGATCATTAGGCTATGAGGTTGGCCTAGATGACTCCTCAGTTACCCTCAAATACTTGGTGACTCTTGGCTTATCTCTACTGGGTTTTAGGTCCCGGAAGCACATGTACTGTAGTTCAGTCCCATTTAGGGAAAGCATTAACTTGGGAATAATGATAGGACTGGAGGTCTGAGGTCACCAGTTTCTTCTGGCCTCTTCCAGTGTTGCTAGGTGAAGTTCTCATGATACTATCTCAAAGTACCAGAGATATTATGAGAATTTAATGAAATTTACTTATCCATACCCAAACAATTAGGCAGGCCTGGCAGATTTTTCACTAAAGGGGAAGAAAAATGCCAAAAAGGCAGTTGACTTAAAGGACTTTCTGTTCTGCTCGCTAGGTGCAGTATGGATCTGTCTCACAAAGGAGTATATATACCTCTGCAGCTATGAACTAGTTTCTAAAAGAGCTCTCTATTCTCCTGCCTGGAAAAGGGAAGCCTAATAGCAACCCAAAGAGAAACAAGAGACAGCATTAGTAGCTCAGTAGAGAAGTAACAAATGGACTCACTACAGAAAATGGACCCATCTGATAATATCAGCTCAGTGAATAAAGTAGCTAAGAAAACAAAACAATACATAATTATCTCTGCAGGGAAGCAGCAAGGAGCAGATTTGAAGTTACAAAGGGGTTTTGTGGCTGGAATGCATCCTTAGGCAGTTAGGCTACCCAGGCAATTGGTGTTACCATTCTCATTGGTGGTGTGGGAATCTGTAGGCAAGAATGTCTGTGTGTATATTGGTTGGTGTGGAGACAGGGGGTGTCTCTGTTATTTACCTTGCTTTTCTGTTTAATCAAATGTCTTTGCTTTGAGTTTATTGGCTACTGGGAGGCAAAAGGAAACATCAGATGAGGACTGATGAACTATAATTTTAAATGGATGCGGACTGAAAATGTGTCTTGAACCTAGGTGAAGCTTTCATTAGTTCATGTGGAAGGAGGCCAGGTCTGTACACACATGCATACACACATGCACATACACACACACACACACACACACAGCTGCACTTTTTAACAAAACTACAATTTAGTCTTGTGCAATAGACACATTCATTTGACTCAAAATGAAAGTAACATTTGCCCACATTTCTTGTGGGTCAGCCTTATTTTATCCGTATCTTGAGACTTTGGGCCCCAGCTAATCTGCATGGATATTAGAGGATGCTGTTTTTCCTCCAAATTCACTGTCTTCAGTAATCATAAAATACACACTTAAAGTTGGCATCATAAATTCGAGTGGTAAAATGCAAATTCACATAAGCTAATCTAAATCCAAGTAGACAATCATACTGGTTCTGCGGACCTGAGACTATATCTGGCCAATTAATCTCACTTTTGGTTGGCACACTCTGGAGAGAACACTGACCATGTGGGGTACATCCGTGGAGGCAGTGACTGAGATAGGGAAGGGACCCGAAATGATATAAAACCCAGATTAATCAAAAGAAATGGGGATGGTTATTCTGAAAAAGAAAAGACTTTGACCTTCATTAATTTTTGGTCTCTCTGAATCTGATTTTTTACATGGAATTTCTGAGCAGGCCTTTGGCTTTAATAAATTGAGAACCACAAATCAGATCAAAATTGAGAAATGTGAGTTTCAATTGTGTCCTTGGAGAGTCTGGAGAGCTCGAGGAAGGCTCCCAGCAAACTGAATATACCTGCAGGGGGCATGGGTTGGCATGTATGGGGAGGGGGTCTGTCTGCCTGGGGGGAATATCTACATGGATGGGACTCAGTATTTCAAAAGTTGATTACAGGGCTCTCAGATACTTGGGTATTGATAATCCAAGGAGGTCCTAGCTCTTCGAGGAATGACCTCCCTCTCTTCCATCCCCTTCTCTCTCCTCACATCAAACTTTAGGTCATACTCTTCTTCCTTCTCACTTGGACTAGCTGGTATCCATGAAAACAGCCAAATTCTTCTCTGGTCCATCTTCCTCATAGTTATGAAGCTGATATTCTTATTGATGGTGTCCCTCATTTCCTCATGAAGCTTCAATGGCTCCCAATTTTCTCCAATATCAAATACAAACTCATGTATTAGACAGTTAAAGATAGTTCTTCACAATCTGACACCCACCATCAGTAGGTACACATTCCTCTCTCCAACATTCCACTAAGTTGATTTGTTTGCTATTCCCCACATACAACATTCCATCTCCTCTCTCCTTATCTTTTCCACTCTCGTTTACTGCTTCTTCCTCTTGGCATTCTTAGCTCCTTTCAGAATTCACCTAAAGTGCCTCTCCCTCACCTCCACACCACCATGAATGCCACTTTTTACTTGGTTGTTGCTGTTGAGTTGTTTCAGTCCTATCTGACTCTTTGTGTCCCCACTTGGGGTTTTCTTGGCTAAGGTATTGGAGTGGTTAGTCACTTCCTCCTCCAGCTCATTTTACATATGAGGAAACTGAGGCAAACAGAGTTCATTGACTTGCCCAGGGTCACACAGCTAGTAAGTGTCTAAGGCCAGATTTGAACTCATGAGGATGAGTCTTCCTGATGCCTTGAGAGAGGGGATTGTGTTTTGTCTTTCTCTGTATCCCCAGTAGTTAGCACAGTGCCTGGAACATTGTACACACTTAATAAGTGTTTACTGACTGACTGACTAATGGTAATACACAGGAGAAGCCATGTCCCTTATTGGCCATAGAATTGGCCTTGGAGACAAGGAGACCTGGGTGCAAGGCCTATCTCTGACTGCCAACTTTTAAATGCTCAGTTGTGAAGAAGATGCTGATCTGCACTGATGAAGGGACTTTGTTCCCCTGGGAATGCCCTTTAACAATAACAGTAACAACAATAACAATAAGGTCTGGTCCTTATCTCCATTCTTATTATGGATTTGTCAATAACACGACGCATCCAAGTTTGACCCTAGGCCCCAGCAGGGACAAGGGCCCCCCACCCCCCAATATCTCTGTCTATAATGATACAATAAAACAGACCCAGTACAAACGTAGAATGTTTTATCTTCTCAGTTCTCCATGGAATTTCTGTCAAAAGCCTGCAGTGCAGTAAATAGCTTAAATCATGAAGACAATTAACATTTTTATGGCCCCAAGACGTGGAGAAGTCTGACTCCACTGAAGTCATAGGTGACCTCTAATACGGAGCCTGCTTTAAGACTGCTAATAGCTTACTAAGATATTTCACACCAAAGAGAGCTCATGATTTTTATAAACACATCACAGATTGTGGCAGCCACTGCTCAGAGGAAGGAGACGGCGGACCCCCTCCCTCCTCCTTGCCAATGGCATCGAAAGGCTTCAACTTGTTTAGATGTAGGAATTCTGGGTACTCGAGGTTGTTATAGAGTGGATAAGAGGCTGGGCTTACAGTCAGGAAGGCCTGGCTTCCAAAATTCCACTGATGATGCTGACTCTGTGACTCTGAATGAACCACTTAACCTCTCCAAGATTCACTTTACCCATTTGTAAAATGGGGAACAATAATACCTATGATGCTTGCCTCACCAGAGCCCTTCAAAACCTTTAAAATGTGAGAGAAAATCAGTTCCTGTTACTATTAATGCTACTTTTCAACCAAGTCATTATTTTGTTGGAGTGAGCCTTCCACCATCACAGACTGTGTGATATCTTCTAAACCACAGGGGCTCCTCAGGTGATACACTATTAGAACCTCAGTGTTTAAATCCCATATTGATACCACCCTGGGAAGGGGCCCATTGCTAAACAGATAAGCCTTGAATACCTCTATGATGTGAGGTCCTAACTTGGAGTCTGAATCTGTATTTAAAAAAATATTTTGATAACTGTATTTTCATGTAACTAACTTCTTTCCCAATCCTATAGATTTCATTTTATGCATTTAAAACCAGGATTCCAAAATGGAGCCCAAAGGCTTCACCTTACAGTCAAGTGAAACCATTATACAAAAGCAATTTAAGACCCCTGCTCTAGCATGAGCCCTCCAAAAGGAATAAAGAGGGGCTGAGAAGGACTTGTCATGGGTGGTGCTGGTACTGACATCATGACAGACATTGTTGTCCAGACCATTGATAAACTCTGACTCTAAGACCTTGGACGCTGTCGTCCAGACCAGTGATAAGCTCTGACTCTAAGACCTTGGACACTGTTGTCCAGACCAATGATAAGCTCTGGCTCTAAGACTTCAGACACTGTTGTCCAGACCAGGGAAAAACTCTGCCTCCAAGACCTCAGGCACTTCACAGAAATGTCTAGTTTACTTCTTTCCCTTTGAAATACACATAATCCTGGAGAACCGCAACACAGACATCCATCCAGACTGAGGGAAAGGTAACCTAATTCTCCAAAGATGTACTGCACCCTTACCAAAGGGTCCCGGCTGGATCTCTTCCTCTCTCTCCCAATATAATTTGCATCTAGAATAGAAAGTCTGGTTTAGAAATACAAACCCAGAGCTGCTTGGTCTTCTACTTATATTTATTATCTGTGAGCAGCCTCAAGGTGGAAAAGAGATAGACATCCTTCTCAGGTCTGCCAGCAACATCTGCTGCCTTTCTGTATAGCTCGAACTCTCTGATGGTGCCAATGGCTCACTTAAATTCATCTGCTATGATTCCTTCTTGTTTCTCAATGCAGTCAGTCTCTTCTTGGCTCAGTCCTGTCTGCTGAAGCAATCCCCTCCCTCCTCTGGTTATCACCTCGTGTTCTACAGACATTAACCAAGTGACCACTCAGTGTGAGATACTAGAAGACACCAAATAACCACGGCAGAAAATCAGTTAGCCCTGGTCCCCGAGCAGTTTACTATCTGGTAGAGAAATCCATGAACATAACTATGGGGCACAAAATGGGAAAATTCCATAAGGGAAGTATAAAGTATGAGCGATGGGATCTCTGAGGAAGGAGCTCCAGCACCAAGCTCCTTCCTCAGATGATTGTCCTCATTCTCTAGTGCCATCTTTTACAGAGAATGTTTCCCAATCACTCTCTCTCCCCCAGCTTACTCTAATTAATCTGCTCACAAAAGATAGCAACCAGGTGCTCGGAATCACTGAACTGAGTTCAAGAGAGTCAATCCTGAATTAAGGGTTTTGGATGGAAAAAAATCTAAGGGAAACTGGGACGACATATGGGAAATAGCACTGGCATCTGAATCAAAAATGCAAAGGAAAGAACCCAAGCCTTGAAAGCAAAAGGTACAATGGAAAAAAAAAATCTAGATTTGGAACTACAAGTCCTGGGTTCCAATTCTGCTTCTGTCACTAACTGGCTGTATGAACTTGGAGAACCTGACAGCCACTGTGGGCCCCAATTTCTCAGTCTATAAAGTGAGGGAACTGGTTTGTTGCTTAGTCATTTTTCAGTTGCATCTGACTCTTCATGAACCCATTGTGGTTTTCTTGGCAAAGATACTGGAGTGGTTTGTCATTTCCTCTCTGGCTCATTTTACAGATGAGGAAACTGAGGCAAACAGGGCAAAGTGACCTGCCCAGGGCCACACAGCTAGGAAGTATCTGAAGCGATAGTTGAACTCAGGAAAAGGAATGTGCCACCTTGTACTAGAATGTAACAAGGTTTTCCTGGCAGTGAGACCATGGGCAGGTCATTTAAACCTTTTGAGCCTCAATTTCCTCCTATGTAAAATCAGGGATTGTACACTTACTGTCTCCACTTAAGGGGATGGCATTTGCATTTATTATCTATCTCAGAGAATGTGCTTTGTAATTCTTAAAGCACAAAGTAAATTTGGATTCTGTGTGTTGTTGCCAGGGGTGTGCTAATAAATGATTAACAACCAGATCTCTGACAACACACAACTCTCTTTTACGGTTGTCTGCATCATCTTTTTCTGTATCACTTAAGCTAACGGCTAAGTCAACTAAACAATAAACCCTATCCTGATTGGCTGATGCTGAAGAGCAAATGCTCACACTGATGATCTGATGCTTGTTTCTGGAGCTGAGTTCAGCCGGCCCCAGCAGCCCCCGACTGCTGCTTATGAATATTTAAAAGGGCAAAAATTAATAAGGTGAGCATGTGATGGAATGAATAGACCAGTTTAACTAAACGGGAGGGGATCTATTAAGAGTAGTAACAGACTCGAAATGAGGTAAATGGGCTAAAAGAGCACTGGGCCAGTTCAGTGATGCCACATTTATATCCTATTTTATGGTTTACAAAGGTCTTATTTTTTTTTAAAGAATTTCAGGAGAGGGTAGTGTAAAGATGATTATGTCCATTTCACGGATCGGAAAGCTGAGACTTAGATAAGTAAATTGACTTGCTCACATTATATAGCTATTAAGGAGAGCAATTCAGATTCAAACCCAGGTCTACTACGGCCAAATCTACATTACACAATACTGCCTCTGAACCTTACTACTACTGACCTTGGATAAATAATTTTTTTGGGGGGGTGGGGTACTAGCAAGCAGGGGCTTCAGTTATCTGAGGAGAGATTTGAACCTAGGTCTCCTGAGCCGAAGTTGGGCTTTTCTGTCTACACCAAAGTTGATGTTGGTTAAATGGTTTTTAATCTTAAATAGACATGCAAAGGCCAGATGCTATTAAAAAGTAAGAAGTGAACGCATGAATGAATGAATGGCTATTGGTGTGTGGCTCTCAATGCCAGCTGGGGCACAGAGATCTGATTTAAAACAATGAACAATAAGGGCTCTGGTCTCAGGGCCAGGGCTAGCAGAATTCTGTGATAAAAACTTGCAAAGTAAATTATTTGGGTGAGAAACAGAGAAAGAAAGTAGGCAAGCTTCCCAGTTCCTAATCTGGCTGGGAGGTGATGAGGGCCTGGCCAGGGAGGATCCTGGGCATACAGGGGGTGTAGGCTGATTCTCATAGAGGACGAAGCCAGGTAGAATGAGGAGCAGAAACCTGCAGACACCAAAGCCCAGAAATGCCATAGGTAGCCAGGGTGGATTGGCCACTGGTGTGGACAGGTCCAGCCAAGGCCCCGGTCCCTAGGCCTGGGGATTCCCACGGTGTCATGAGGATTTCTTCTCAAAAGTTCATAACGTGTCTCTAGAGAATCAGGCAAACACACACAGCAAACAGACAACTGAGAAATCAGCAGGGACAAGCACTGAGAGGTTTCCAGATGAAGATGTCCAGGCGTTCCAGCTGCAAGTTGCCAGGGGAGGAGCAGGCATTTTAACGCCCCCTGGCGGCAGTTAAACGATGGTTTCCTGTGCTATAGAATGGAGTGGATCCAGCCACTGTTCATGGCCTTTGTCCTTCCAGCACACCTGGGGAGGGAGGCAAGGCAGTCACTGCTGTCCCCATTTTACAGATGCAGTAAACCAAGGCTCCAGGAGGGAAAGGGACAAGCCCAAGGTCACACAGCTTACAGGATTGCTAGATTTGACATAACAAGACCTGGATTCATACCTTACTTCTGCTGCCTGCTACCTGTGTGACCCTGAGCTAGTTATTTGCCTCTGAGCCTCAGTTTCCTCATATGGAAAATAAAGCATTTAACCTAAATCAAGAGTTCTTAACCCCTCTTCTGCCCACTTTTCCCAAGACGGTTACATGGAGAGACTTCAGATTATCTATGAATTTGGGCGGGAAAATACATCTTTTTAAAATTGGATTTCTAACTGAAATTTAACATTTCTTTCACATGCTTGTGAGAAGAGGCCCACAGGGCGGAGCACAGTGGGGTTATCGCTTCTTCACCTGGAAGCTCTTCCTCATTAATGGAGCCCCAGATTACTCTTTTGGGGGCTAAAGCATTAAGCGCCAGGTTTAACCCCCTGAATCTTTTTTAGGATACCTGCTGTCTAACCGTCACGCCTGTGTTTGTATTTGTGAAGTTGATTTTTTGTACCCATGTGTAAGCTATTCATGTTTCCCTATTGAATTCTGTTTTATAAAGGTTAGACCAGTGCTCCAGACTGTCATTTAGACTTAGTTTGGTGTGGGAGCTGTCCCTCCCAGCTCTGCTTCTTTAGCAAATTGGATAAGCAGATTGTCTAGGCTTATATCCAAGTCGGTGATAAAAAGGTTAAACAACTGAAGGTCAAGGCCAGATCCCTGTGGTACTCCACTGGAGACCTCCCCGCCCCAGTGACACTGAAAGCAACTCTTTAAATCCCACCATTCAACCAGTTCTGAACCATTTCACTACATTCTTATCAAATCTGTTTCATTTTATCTTTTTCACAAGAACAGTGAGAGATATTTTAATCAAAAGCTTTGCTAAAATCTACGTCAACTGTATCTGAGTCATCACCCTCCACACTGCTGTAGGGCAGCTAGGTGGCACCTGTGATAAAGAGCCAGGCAGGAAGACCTGAGTTCAAATCAGACCTCAGACACTTAGCAGCCGTGAGACCCTAGGTGAGTCACTTAACCCTGTTTGCCTCAGTTTCCTCATCAGTAACATAAGCAGGAGAAGGAAATGGTAAACTGCTCTGGTAGCTTTGCCAAGAAAACCCCAAAAGGGGTCATGAAGGGTTGGACACAACTGAAAGGACTCGGTGAAGGACTCAGCACCACCACCTGCTGCTGCCACCACCGCCTCAGTGATCGGCTCCCCAGAGACTGGAGATGGACACCGGGATGGAGGACAGCTAGGGGGCAGTTTGGGCAAACTGGCAATGCCAGCTGAGGCAACTTCAACAGCAGAGAGAAGATGGGACAGACAAGTTAGGCATCCCTGCTATGCACAGCAGACACAATTCTTTTCTCTCTCCCTCAGTCGATTTCCTCTTCTCAGAGAAGGGTTACATTTAATACAGGTATGAAAATAGCCTCCCTAATTCCCATTCTCAAGGGCTCTCATTCTCTCCTATGTTCTCTTTCTCTCTCTCTCTCTCTCTGTCCCCTCTCTACCCTCCCTTCTCTCTCTCTCCTCTCTTCTCTCCTCCTCTCTTTTTTTCTCCTCTCTCTCTCTTCCTCCTCCCTATGTCTCCCTCTCTCCCCTCCCTTCTCTTTTCTCTCTCCTCTCTTCCTTCCTTCTCTTCTGTCTCTCTCTCTTGGTCTCTGTCTCTCTGTCTCTCTCTCTCTCTTTCTCAACACAAGAAGGAAAGCACATTCATAGGAAAAGATAAAAAAACATCCTTGGTATGCCATTTAGCATGCAGATCCATTCCCCCAAGTCACCCTCATGTTCTCCAGGAGGAGGAGGTGAGAACATGCCGAGCTTGATTGGCTGGAGAGGTGGGGGTGAATTCTCAGCACAGCTCTGGGCTGATGAAACCTCCCCCAATTTGGAGGGTCTCCTTCATTTGCATGAGCACTTGGTCCCAAAAGCCTGGCTCCTGGCCCCTAGCAGAGGTTAATCAAAACACAAATGAACAACATTGCCTATTTCTCTGCCATCAGGCCGCCAATGTTGAAGGCTCCATTCGTGGTAGCAATGCTTTTCTCTGGGGTCACCCCTATTAAATAGAAACAAGGGAATGTAATTGGGGATCTCCAATCCAACACCAGCTTTTTTGTGTCTTTTCTTCTTAAAGGGGCATCCTTTGGTTGCTAGCATCCTGGGGTTGGGAGTAGAGTCTGATTTCATCCTTCATTGTTTTGCTAAACCGAAGTGGGCTGCCTGCCTGCCTGCCTGCCTGGGCTCTGGACTGATTAAATTATTTCTTTATGGTACAAAGAAGTATTTGTGACTAAGACAAGAGAGAGGGCAAATCAATTATTTACTGAGGAGGCCGCCATACAAATTACATTTGATTAAACTCCCAGATAAATCTCAGTGATAGAGAGTCTAAGTGGAAAGGACCAGAGCAGACAGTGACTGAGTGGCCCCACCAACCACTGATAATGAATGAACGACACCCAGATCAGCCCGGCCTCCTCTGGTTTTCTAAACTGCCTCTGGTGACTTGAATAGCCTAATATTAAGCTGTCACAACAAGAAACAGAGACAAATCCACCCCCAGCACAAGGCCTCAGATCAGAAAACTCAAGAGCTGGGTAGGACCTTGAAGATTAGCATTGCCAGACTCCTCAATTTACAGAGAGGGAGACTGAGGCCTGGAGGGAGGAGGAGTTAGTTAAGGTCATACTTTCACCTCTTAGCTTCCCCAGACTTTCTTCAAGGCTTAGCTCAAGTCTTGCCTTCCTCAGGGTGGTTTTCTTGGTCCTTTGGTTGTGATCGCCTTCTTTCTGTCATCTAATGGGCAGGTAGCTTGCATGTCTATAGCTGTGTGCCCCATGAGCACCTTGAGAACAGGGGCTTTTCTACCTTTCTTTGTAACCACAACACTTAGCATATAGTAAGAATTTAACATATATATATATATATATATATATAGTATAGAATATATTATATATTATTATTATTAAGTTAATCACCTATCTAGAAAGAGAAGCCAGGAAGCCCCCTACCCCAACTTAATTCCTATTCCAGGCAGCAGCATAAAGCAGTAGATAAAAAACTTCAGACTTTTAGTGAATGAAAAAGCGTTAATAAACACTTAGCGCCCCATTAGACTGTAAGCTCCTTGAAAACAGGGACTCTTTATTTTCCCCTGCTTTCTTGGCATCCCAAGAACTTAGCACAGTGGCTAGCACAAAGTAGGTGCTTAATAAATGTATACCGACAGGCAGAACAAGCCCTGGGGATATGATACGAAAGTAAAATCATTCCCTATCCTCAGGGAACTTAGATTCTAATAACAGGAGGAAACGACATATAGGGGGGTGGTGGCCAGAGAGGAATACTTTCATTTGGAAAGTTCCAGGAATGGAGAGGGGAGCCATGAGGGAGTAGATTGCCACAGCCAGTTGATTTCAGTATGGTTCCGGATCTGGGGGTGACAGGGTTAAGTTGTCTGGGGCTAGGTCAGGGGGTGGGGGGGGGGGAGAATGGTGGCTAGTGATGGGAAAGCTCTGTCAGAAAGCGCAATATGAGTCGGAGATTTAGGCTGAAGCTCTGAGAATGAAAGACGAGTCACAGAATAATAGACTTAGCACTAGAAGAGACCTTTGTGGGCATTTATTCCTGTCCTCTCATTTGACAGATGAGTCCTGAAGCCCAGAACGGTAAGGTCACCTACTGAGCCTGGGGCCAGAGCCTGAACCCAGGTTTCTTTTTTCCCATCCAGATCCAGGGCTCTATACCCTACAGGAAGACACTACTCACAGACTGAGCCAGGGAGACTTTGGTTCAAATCTCTCTATGACACTTCCTAGCTGTGTGACCACAGCCTTATTCAGCATCTCAGCAAAGGTTACATATAAGTAACTTAGAATTACTTCACATCTTTGAGACTCATGATATCATCGGTGTAAAGCTAGAAGGGGCCCTCAAGCCCCTCATTTTATGGATGAGCTGACTGAGGCTCAAGGGGGGTAGGTGTCTTGTTACAAGGTCCCAGAGATCCAAGGCACCTGCCTTATCTGTAAAATGGGGGTGATTCAAATGATAACACCCTCCTTCACAGGGTTGTCATGATAGCAGAAGGAGCCAATGTCTATAAATCAATCTAAAAATGTTACCCATCACTATAGCACATGGTGTGGTTTTGAGGCTCCTTTGTTGTTGGCCCATCCACTCCGATCTGGTAAGTATGGTCCATCTGGAATCCTGTGAGTGGTGACCCCTAGTCAGGACTTTCCCAAGTGGGGGATTAGACCTAACTGTGGCATAACTTGTGGAAGGAACTCCCACATGTGGAAACTCCCTCTAAGCATGTAGCCTGCCCCTGAAACCAGATCAAAACATATTTGGAAAATATTTTTTAAAAAAATTACAACAAAACATAGATAATGTTAATATGTGGTTTTCTAAGTCAACGTGTATCTTTAAAGATCCTTATGTATGCTCTAGGGGCTCCCATTTTTATTTGAGTTTGACACCAGTAGACTAGAATATTGAGTGTTGCCTAAAACAGCAGACCTTGAGTCAGGAAGATCTAAATTCAAATATAGCTTAAGACATTGTAAGCATAAACAAAGGGGATTTTTGTTATTATTTCTTGGAGTTTGGTTTCCCAGGATCTATGGTGACAACAACCTCCTGTTCCCAGGTATTTTGCCCTGCCAGTCAGGTGCTGGGTAAGCTTCCTCACCTGATGGCACTGAGCCAATCAGGTGCTGAGTCACATAGGCTTTGCTGCCTTCTGACTCTGAGCCTATATATTTGGGAGCCGATCTTTTGCCTTGGGGCTCACTCATGGGAAGAATCTTTTGATTTCCGGGGACTCTGGGTAGCAGTTGTTATGGAGCCCCCCAGCTGTGAACCCAGATGGCAGTCCACTGGTTAGGTTTGTAAATGGTAAAATGTGTAGCAAGGTTACTAGACAGGTGGAGCCCTGACTACTGGATCTCTGTGCTAATTTCTCTGTTTCTCTGCTTGTTAGGAATTGATTTTCTCCACTTTCAAGGTGCTGACCCCTTTTCCCCTGAATTAGCGGATTTCTTAGGTAATCATTTTGTTAGCTTTAATTAAAGTAAGATTATTAACCCCTTCGAAGCTGTCTTTCCTTTATAAAAGCAGATCAAGAACCTGTGTTGGCAGCCCACCCTGTGTGCCAGTGTGGTTGCTAACACATTTACTAGTAGTGTGACCTTGAGCAAGTCACTTAACCCCTATTTGGCTCAGTTCCTTATCTATAAAATGGGGGCATGCTAGAGAAGAAAGCACCAAATCACTCCAGCATCTTTGCCAAGATAATCTCATGGACTATAGTCCATGAGGTCAAGAAGAATAGATGACTGAACAACAACAAAGACTGGGGTAACGGATAATTTCCAGATCTGTGAAGGGACAACTCCCTCCCCGGAATGAGCAAGGAAATTGGCTTTTTCCCTAAACCCTTACTTATTTCTGTGACTCTTGATGACTAGTCACTAGGATAGATAATACATCCGGATATATCTGAGCAGCCAGACTTGAGAGGGTTCACAATACTTCATCATTAGAGTCTTTCTCCCTGAACATCCTTCCTTACCTGCCTAATGTTAAAAGGGAAAGTGGTTTAGTCTGGCTAGGAATGACCTTTTCCCCCACTTCCAGGCCCAAGGTCTCAGGGCACAAACTCTGTTTTTGCAGTTTTGCTTTCTCCCACATCTTTGAAACTCTAAGGCATTCAGCGTATAAAAGCCAATTATCTCTGAAACACCTTGGTATTTTTTCTTGCCTTCTGCAACACAGCTCCGAAAGGTCTCTTTGATCAGATAACAAAGACAGAACACCCACACATCCCTGCTGATTCCCACAGAGCACCTGTCTTCCAGAGAGCAGCATGTGACCTGAGAGCAGGATTTGGTTCTTCCCAATACCTTCCAAGGGAAACTAACATCCAGAGACATTTTAAAGCCACTTTCCCAATGCCCTGTGCAATGGGGGCACAGAGGACAGATCTATAAAGCACAGAGGCAAATTAGAGATCATATCCTGAGGAGGGCTGTGGGCATGGGAGAAAGGGAATTGAGGGTGGAAGGGCTGGAGAAGAGAAGGGGAGACGGGATAGTAGATTTCGAGTAGTTCATGAATCGCAGAATCACAGATGGAGATGTAGGTAGGATTTCAGCTCTTGGAGCAGCTAGGTGGTACAGGGGATAGAGAGCCAGACCTGGAGTGAAGAAAACTCTTCCTGAGTTCAAATCTGTCCTCAGATATATACTAGCTGTGTCACACTGGGCAAGTCATTTCACCCTGTTTGCCTCAGTTTCTTCATCTGTAAAATGAGTGGGAGAGGGAACTGGCAAACCACTCCAATATCTTTGTCCCCCTCAAACAAAAAGGGGTAAAGAAGAGTCAGACATGACTGGAAAATGACTAAACAACAACACCAATAAAAGATCTCCCCAGCTTCAATCCAACCCCTTCATTTCAGAAATGAGAAAACTGACACCCAGAATGGTTGCGTCATAGAGCTAGGGAGTGTCTCGGGAGGTTGTCATGTGGGGGAAGGTTTTGTCTTGCTTTGCTTGGACTCAGAGGTCGGGACTAGATGAGAAGTAATGAGTGGAAAAGACCATCTCTAGAGACTGTGGGTTCCCCGTCAGGGGAGATCTTCAAGTAGGGCCTGAATGGCCCCTTCTCCAGGATATTTAGAAAGAATGCTAGTTCAGAGACCGGATGGCATCTGAGATCACTCCCCGCCCAAAGATCCTGATATTCTAAACACCTCAATCTTATTCCAGGCAATCTGTGTAACCTTCACAGCCAAAGCTTTTAGTACAATTCTAAGTAACTCACTAATCAGACTGCATCTCCAAATCAAATGAGCAGATACTTGTGGGATGCTGACTGTATGGAAAGACAATTGCTAGCCTTCCACCTGTTGACTGTCTTCCATTTATCCTGTATGTGGCTTGTTTGTACATACTTGTTTGTTATCTTTCCTGCTGTATTGTGAGCTACTGGAGGACAGGAACGTAATGTTTGCCTTTCTTTGTGTCCCCAGTGCATAGTACAGTGCCTGGCATGCAGTCTTTGAGATCCAAAGAATCTGGACCTGGAAGGCACCTCAGAGACAAGCTGGTCCAACTCTCCCACTTTACAGATAAAGAAACTGAGGTTCAGAGTGTAATAGTAACTGCTATTGGGTCATGGAGGTCTTGCTCCTCCTTGCCTCCCCAGCACTTCACCTACTCCTCCTTAGGTAGCATATGCTCTGTCCAAGATGGTGTAACAGAAACACTAGCAGATTTTTCCAGGACCTAGGACAGCTCTGACACAGTGATGACCACCTAGCCTGAATAATTAAACTGGTTACATTTTAGTTTAAACATTTAAGTACCAATGTCTATGTCTAATCAACAAAATGTTTTCCTTCTCTAATAAAATGTAACAAACACTTCAAATCTAGGAATATTTTCAAGGTAAGAAAAAAAAAAAGTTCTTCCTTTTACCTCTTGTTATCTCCTCCATACCACTAAATACCTTTTTCTTTTGAAGAAGAAGGCGGAGCCTTTATTTATTGTCCCTTCCCCCCCCCCCCTTATGCTGGGCTTGGTAAAAAAAAAAAAAAAGGTTGCCTTGCATTTGACAAGAATAAAGTCATGTTGCTAGCTATGGCTACTTTTCAGGTCATCCTCATGGGGCAGCTACTCTCATCAAATATACAGCAACGGTAATGGAGATTACAACAACTGAAAAGTATGGTCTAGGGCAGGGGATCTTCACTTTTTGGGTCACTTCTTCTGCACTCCTTTAATAGTCTGGTGAAGCCTATGGACTGCTTCTCACAATCATGCTTTTAAAGGCATAAAATAAAATAATGAGGATTACAGAGAAAACCAGTTGTATTGAAATAAAGATGGATTTTCCCAGTCCAAGTTCATGGCTGCTATGAAACAAGAACTCCTCAACTCAAAGGAAAAGAACAAAGAGATGAAAGAGAGAAGACATACATTAAAATTCCTGCTCTGTAATTTCCTATTTCAGCAACCTTGGTTAAGTAATTTCTTTTCTCTAGCCTTTGGTTTCTTCTTCTTTAAAATGAGGTGGTTGGGATGAGTGAGCTCTAAGGTTTCTTCCCAAATGCCAATCCTATTGCCAATGCAGTTTAGTGAGAAACATGCTGGGTTTCTTGTTATGAGGTTGCAAGCTCATAGATCCGGAGGGGATGTAGAAGTCATCTACTCCAACCTGTTCATCTTAGAAATGAGGAAAGTGAGGTCCCATGAGGCTAATAGGTCTGCTCTACAGATCTGGAAGGGACCTTATGGGTGTCAATTGTAGAATCCAACATGGTATTTTGGATAGAATGCTAGATTTGGATTCAGGAAGACTGGGATTCAAATTCTCTGGAACTTGCTATCTGTGTGACAAGATACTTAACCTCTCCAAGTCTCAGTCTCACCATCTGCGAAATGGAGCCAAAAATGGCACCTACTTTATAGAGTTGTTGTGAAGATTAAATGATTTCCAACATGGCCTTTGGTTACAGAATCCTAACCCAAGTGGTTTATAAATCTTAGCCACTGTTATTATGATCAATAAAGCTTAAAGGCTTAACGAGAAGGAAAGGGAGAATGGAAGACAGAAGAGGAAGAAAGGAGAAGAGAGTGAAGAAGAGCCAAGGGGAGAAAGAGGTGACAAATCCTAGAGGCAGGGAGGTGATGAAGCAGACAGAGAACTAGATTTGGAATCACAGAAGACCTGAATCTACATCTTGCATCATGGCAAGACACTTACCCTCTCATCTCAGTTTCCTCATCTATAAAATGGACATGATAATAACACCAATCTCGCAGGGTTGTTATGAAGGTCAAATGGGCTATGTGTAAAACGCTTTGCAAACCTTAACATGCTACGTAAATGATCACTACTGTTCTTGTTGGTGATGTTCTCATTATAACTGGATGGTTGTTGCTCATTATTATAACAACAATTGGTGTTCTTGTGGCTATTGCCACGATGAAACAGCCTGTGAGTAATCTAGCAACAGCTACCTCTGTCTCGAGGAAGAGGAGAACGTTTCCAGCTAGGAAACTGAGACAGTGCTTATTCCTGATACAGATGAGGAACCTGAGACTTAGAATGTTAAGTGAATTAACTGCCCAAGGTCACTCAGGCCAGCAAAGGACTATTGTTCCATGGAGTACCATCCCTGACAAGTCAAGCGTGGTCTGCCATCGATCTTCGAGCAGGGACGGTTCTCCTTGGAATCACGGTCTTTTCCTTCTGCATTTCTCCATTTATGGCTCCACCGCACACACCAAATCAGGTGGGTGATCTATACCTAAGGAAGTGATGGGAAGGGGTAAAAGGTAAGGAGAGTAAGAGCTGGCACACCACTTGCCCTTGTAGATTTGCAAAACACTAGGTATGTTATCTCTTTTACGGCTCATGGCAACCCTGTGATGTATATGCTATCATTACGCCCACTTTACAGAAGAGGAAACAGCCTGAGGGATGACTAGGTGGCTTAGCGGATGGAGCATTGGACATCAAGTCAGGAATAAGTCCGTGCAAATCCTGTCTCATTCGCATCTTAGTTCTGTGGTCCTGAGAAGGTATTTCACCTCTTTTTGCCTCAGCTTCCTCATCTGTAAAATAAAGATAATAGTAACATCTACTGGAGAGTTATTGCAAGGTTCCATTGAGATTACATATACACGTAAGTGTGTGTAAATATACACATATGCATTTATTGTATTTATATATCCACATGTGTATATGGAGCAGCTAGGTGGTACAGCGGATGGAGAACTGCACCTGGAGTCAGGAAGACCTGCATTCAAATCTGGACTCAGTCACCTACTAGTTTTATTGACCCTGGGCAAGTCATTTAACCTGTTTCCCTCAATTTCCTCATCTGCAAAAGGAGCTAGAGAAGGAAATGGTAAACTCTTCCAATATCTTTGCCAAGAAAACCCAAAATGAGGTCGCGTAGAGTTAGACAAGACTAACTAACAACAGAAATGTGTATGTGTGTTTGTGTGTATGCATATGTGTATACACATATACATATATAAGTACACACGTACATATACATATTTTTACAAATGCCAAAACACTTTACAAATGCTTGGGTCCCACAGACAGTGTCTGAGGAAGGATGCTAACCCAGTCTTGCAGAAGCCACTTCCAGCATTCTTCCCATCACACTACTGAATGTCTGAGGTCCAGTCCTATCATTCAGTCTTCAAGCACTGATTAAGCACCTACTACATTTGAGGTATGAATCTTCAAGTCAAAGGCTCAGAGACCCCCTTCTAAGAGAAGCTATAGAAGGGATTTCTATTTAAATAGATACTGTACCAAGTCTAAGAAGAGATGACATTTAGACAACCACTTTACATAGAGGACCTCATTCCTGCCTTTCAATAGGGCTATAAGGTGAATGTTATGACTGTCTCTATTTCCTGAATGAGGAAAGTGATGCTCAAGAAGGATAAATTAATTACAGTCATTAAGCTAGTAAGTCTGTGGACAAGATTTGAATCCAAGTCTTCTTGCCAAGCACCATATGCTGCCCATTATGCCATTAGCCTCAAGGTGGCTTTGATGGTCCTAACTCTGAAAGTCTGAGCTTTGAGATCTTTGGCTCTCAGGGTCCAGGATGCAGAAGTATCCTGAGTATGCTTCATCCCCTGCCCAACAACAGATGGAGCTGAGGCACCTGAGTTTCATCTTGAACCTGAAGAATCAATAAAAACAGCATTTTCTGTCCCACTGTAGGAGCTGGGATCAAAGAAAACAAAACACTTTGGGCACCAGCTCCTCACATAAAACCTGACTGAAATATAAAACACTCTCCCATGAAAGTCCTGGTACAGCCAGGAGGTCTGGGGGGGAATGAAACAGACAAAGACAGAGAGAGGCTGAGAGCAGGCTCTGTGGAGAGCACCCCATTAGCAAGGGATCTTCAAGGGATCCTAGTGAATCAAGACCCTAGTCACACACACACATACACCATGTTTTGTAAATGTGACTTCCTTTTGTCAAAATGACATTGAAATAGAACAATCTTTGAAGGATACGATGAAGAGAAATGAGATGTCCAAGGCAAATCACACCCACTAACCAGGGGATGCAATGGTTCGTTAGGTGGTAGAAATGAGCATGTTTGTAGAATTAAAGCCTTTCAGAGCTCAGAGGAGTCTTAGGATAGAAAATGTCAGAGTTGGAGGGAGCATTAGAACACAAAATATAGGAGCCGAAAGGGAGATTTAGAGCAGTAGAGCTGAATGCTATCTTAGAAAAAGGAATGTCAGAACTGGGAGGTACTTTAGGTCACAGGATGTCAGAGCTAGAAGAGACCTCAGTTCATAGAAAGTTAGAGCTAGGAGAGGCCTTAGAAAATGGAATGTAATATCTGGAGGGTAGTTAAGTCATGGGATGCATAGAGTTCTGGATCTGAAGTCAGGAAGACCTGAATTCAAATCCAGCCTCAGGCACTTATTATCTGTGTGTTCCTGGGCGAGTCATTTAACCTCTGTTTGCCTTAATCCACTGGAGAAGGAAATAGCAAACCACTTTAGTATCGTTGCCAAGAAAATACCATGGACAGCATTGATATGCTATCAGCCATGAGGGCATGAAGAGTTAGACACAACTGAACGAGAACATCTGGATGAAATCTCAGAACATTAAAGTTGGGAGAGATTTTAAAACATACTATGTCAGAGCTGGAGGTAACTTAAGAATATAGAAATATGGAACACAGAACATTAGAGCCAGAAGAGGCTTTAGACTATACCATGTTCGAAATGGAAGAAATCTTTAGATCTGGAAAACTGGAAGGACCCATTAACCATAGAACATCAGAGCTGAAGAGACTTGGCACCAAGGTTTCTTCATCTTCTTTGTGTCCTGCAGCCCTTTAAGCCCAGTGAGGCCTAGGGACCCTTCTAAGAATAATGTGTTTTAATACATAAACTAAAATACATAGGATTAAAAAAAGAAACCATATCATATCAAAATAGAGTTATCAGAGTATTTTTAGAAGGACCCCAGGTTAAGAACCCCTGCTTAGGTAATAGAATGTTAGAATGGGGAAGGACTTTAGAACACAGACCACTAAACAAGAGAATGTGGGAGTACATAATTTCCTTGTTAAAACGTCTAGTTTAATCTTTTCACTTGTCAGATTAAGAGAATGGGGACCAGAGAGGAAACATGACTTGCCCAACATCACACAGCTGATCAGGAATTGAGGTAGGACTCTAACCCGGGTGCCATGACTTAACTACACCACATCTACCTCTTAGATTCTTTCATCTTCTCTCTTTGGTACAGTAAAGTATGTCCTTTTTTGTGTTCTGTTCACCTCTTTCTTCCTTCTTATAAACATTCTCTGGCATTCCCTCACAGCTTTCCTTCATAGTGGCACCTTAAAGGCACACTGGGCTCCAGATACCAGCTTACCTCCAGCAGAGTGCTATGGGCTTCCCCTCTTCCTTCAATGCCTGGTGTTTCCATTGGCTCTCCTTCTAGAAATAGTACCTAGTTAGTATCTGCCCCCTGACTAGGGCCAAGGAAACACTGATTAGATGGGGCAGTTTTTGCTCACCAGGATCCCTGGGTTGGTTATCAAGGGGCAGAGATTCAGTTTCCACTATAGCTATTTTCATTAACCCACATCAACTATGTTTCCAATGGAAATTGACAAATCCCACCCTTCTGGGAGTAAGGCTAACAATGGCATATTTGCATGCAGATGGGGCTGCCATTAGGCAGTGGTGGCTCCATTAGGTTAGTGTGTCTGCTATTAGTGGGAAGACTCTGGGGGAGCCTTCATGCAAAGTAGGTCAATTTCTTGCCATATAATTCTGATTATGTCAAAGCATTTATTCATGAGTTTTCTAATTTAACCTACTTCAAATAAGTCATATTTATGTTACAAAAAAGATTACATCCAAATTACAACTGCAGCCTTCATGCTTGGCTCTTTCGTAAGCTTAGAAATATTAATCACTGACATCCCAGATGCACTGGAAAATAATCAGCTGGGGGAGGGGGATTACTTAACAATGACCCTGGCCCAAAGAATATCTCAGAAAGAAGACAGAGTTCATTCCCTGAAAAAAAAAATCCACCGACATATGGTAAAGGTCCTACTAATGAGGTTTGAAATAAAATCTGTGGGTAAAAGCTACAATCTGATGTATAGATTAGGGTCTGGAATAATGGGCATTCCCTTCAATGGATGATGGCTTTAAAGCTAGAAGGACCCTTAGAGATTATTGGGGTTTCAATTTATAGAGGAAAAAAATGAGACCTAGAGAACAGATGTGACTTATCCAAGATCATATGTATAGTGTAACCTAGTGGATAGAGAGCTAATCTCAGCATCTGGAACACTTGGGTTCAAGTCCCCACTCTGAAATACACTAAGACTGTGATCAGGGTCACTTAATTTCTCAGTACCTGGACTATAAGCTGCAGATAAGGTGGTCTCCTGCATTGCTAGAGGGAGTGTCCTATGAATATCAATGAAAGCACAGGTCCTAATAGCCATTCCCCAACCGATAGTCAAAAGATATAAACAAACAGTTCTCAAAAGGACTGAAAAGTATACACAATCACATGAAAAAAAATGTTCCAGAGCCTTAATAATAAGAGAAATGCAAAGCAAAACAATCCTTAAGTTTCATCTCACACCCTACAAATTGGCAAAAATGACCAAAAAATGGTAAGTTAATGTTGGAAGAATTATGGAATATAGACACATTAATACATTATTGGTGGAGCTGGGAAATGGTACAACCATTTTGGAAAGCAATTTGGAATTATGTGAATAAAGCATCCTCTCAACCAGACTCTAATATTGAGCTTGTAACAGGAGGAAGCTATCAATAAGAACAAGTCCTCATAAGCTCCAAAATATTTATAGCAGCATGCTTTGTGATAGCTACAAATTGGAAGCAAAGTCAATGCCCAGCAGCAAGGGAACAGCTAAACAGGAATGTTATGAATATTACTGTGTTGTTCAAAATGATGGGTGTGGTGAATGCAGAGAAGTAGAGAAAGTTCTACATGAACTGATGCAAAGCCAAGCAAGCAGAGCCAAGAAAACAACAGACGTCACTAATATGTTATTATTATTAATACATTATTCTACTGTGTATTATATTAACACACACATACATTATTAACAGCAGCTTACATTTCTCTATCACTTTATGATCGAAATAGCATTTTATGTGCCTAATAATCAAATAATCATGGTTTTTCCAGAAGACCTAAGGTTCGCCAAGTGCCTTGCTCATATTATCTCATTTGCTCCTAACAACCCTGTGAAGTAAGTGCAATAAATATGCCCGTTTTAAAGATGAGGAAATTAAGGCACAGAGAAGTGCTGGAGACTTTCCATTGCAATGACATTCTATTTACCTCATTCTAGAGGTTGTTGGAGGCTGGTTGTTTGTGTATCTTCTCCCCACTAGACTGGGAGGTCCTTGAGAGCAGAGACCTTGTTTTGGACTTTTTTTATCTCCAGCACTTAGCACAGTGACTGGCACACAGTAGGCATACTTATTCTACATATAATAAATCTTTGTTGTCTATTGTTGACAGATTTCACGTTGCCTATATTTTTTATTTACTTATATGTACTCAGAGGGTTTCTCGCAAAAGAAGGCAAGCTCTTGGAAGGCACTCTGCCTTCCAATTCTCAATTTCAATTTTATCATTGTATCCCAAGTACCCAGAATGGTGCCTAGCAGACAGTAGAACTCTGACCACCAGCCTGCTGCTGTATTCAGTGTCCTTGACACAATCCATGGTGTGTTGGTAAGCAAATTGGGCTCCTTAGCACTTAGTTCAACAAATGCCCTTGAAGAGTTTGGCTTTTGTTTGCTTTGAGTAATTTAGCTATTTCATTGAATCTTACTAAGTGCTAAGCACCAGGCCCAAACCCCTATTAGGTGGAAAACCTATGTAGGTGTAGATTGGCAACTAAGGTGGGGCCCAAGGTGGGGCTAACTCCAGGGAGGGCCTAGTTTACATGTCTGGGACAGCAGAGGCTCTTAGACCACGTGGGTTTAAGTCCGCCTCTTTGTGACGATT